>OZ024728.1:22513189-23113189 GCA_964016875.1 Fallopia convolvulus
ATTTCGGCTTATGATGAGGGATAGAAAAGACCAGGTTGATCATTTTGGGCCAAAAGAAATTGTAGTGCTTTAAGAAGTAGTCCCCATGCAAGATAATAAACATGCTTCATGCAAAGAACAATTATTAAAATGAAAGTTGCGAAACCATGAAGTTCCCTAGTCATGCCAAAACTAAACTAGTCAATCATCAAGGGAAAAGATGGATCGAGACTTGTTTAATGTAAGATGAGTTTGACCTCCTTCAGATGTGATTCCTTAGGATTTGCTTGGAACCGTGCACAGAGACAGACTAAGAACATGATGTCTAGCCTACTTGCAGTAAGATAGAGTAGGGAACCAATCATTCCTCGGAAGAGTTTTTGATTGACATTGGTTCCACCTTCATCTGCATCGAGTTGTGTGCTAGGAGAGATGGGAGTGTTGATAGGCTTAGCTGTGTCCATCCCATAATTTGATAGCATTTCTTTGATATATTTTTGTTGATGAATCTTGGTTCCATCCTTCATTTGAATGATTTCAAGACCTAGAAAGAAGGTAAGTTCGCCAACCATGCTCATCTTGAACTATTAGGATGTCACCTGATTCTTTCTTCAGAAAAAGAGTTTTGTCGATGGATCCTTGTTGATAGCTTTTGGATAACAGGAACGATGCGAATCTGTCATACCATGCTCGAGGAGCTTGTTTGAGGCCATGCAAAGCTCTTTCAAGAATGTAAACATGTTCTGGCTTGCTTTCATCCTCAAACCCAGGTGGTTGTTGACATAGACTTCTTCTCGAAGGTAGCCATTGAGAAAGGCTATCTTGACATCCATTTGGAACAATTTGAACCCTTTGTAAGTAGCAAAGGCAATTAGCAAACGTATTGCTTCAATTCTGGCAACTGGTGCAAAAGTTTCCTCATAGTCTATCCCTTCCTCTTGGTTGTATCCTTGAGCTACAAGTCTAGCTTTGTTTCGGGACACATTTCCCGACTCATCGAGTTTGTTCCAAAAGACCCATCTAGTTCCTATGATGTTCTTATCCTTGGGTCTTGGAACTAACTTCCACACTTTGTTCCTTTCAAATTGATTGAGTTCTTCCTGCATTGCTTGAATCCAATCTAGATCCTTGAGTGCTTCTTGTACATTTTTGGGCTCGACAAGAGAAACAAACGCATTAAAAGCACAAAAGTTATGAATGGAAGAGCGAGTTTGTACTCCCTTGTCTAGAGGTGTGAGAATGTTATCGAGGGGATGATCCTTTCTCTGATGATAGTTCCTGGTCTGAATGTGATTTGAAACTTGAAGTTCCCCGTGATCACTTGAATTGGCCATCGTCGAGACTTGTTGAGCATTGATCGTGGGAACTATGACAACATTTTCAGGATTGTTCCCTGAATCTGAAGTATCTGATGGTTCTGATGAATTATCATCTTCTTCTTCAGGAAAGTTAGAGGGAGGATCATCGAAATGCTTGATGGCATCGTCATCTTCATGATTAACATCATTGCTTGGTTCCTGAGATTGAGATTCGTTTCCAGTGAGGTATTCCGAGTCCTTTTTTCTGGAATCCTCATCATCCTCTTCTTCTAGTTCCCTTGTTGGAATAGTGAAGGAGTCCATTGTTGTGGTAGGAAATGGACTGGGAGAAGTGGTTCCATGAATAAGCTCTTTATGTTGAATGAGCTCTTCATCACATGCACACTCTCCTCAAATTTCTTGGTCCTTTTATTGTAGACTTTGTATGCTTTGCTTTGAAGTGAGTAGCCAGTAAAGATTCCTTCATCACTCCTTGGATCAAACTTTCCTAAAGCATCTTTCCCATTGTTATGAATGTAGCACCTGCAACCAAAGACTTGAAGATGGGAATCATAGCCCTGTTAAGAAAATATACAGAAGTAGAAATAGCTTCAGCCAGAGGTTTGAAGGAACTCCACTTTCGAGCATCATAGATCGAGCCATATTCTCCAGGGTTCGATTCTTTCTTTCCACTACTCCATTTTGTTATGGAGTTCTTGGTGTAGAGAAGTTCTGGGAGACGCCATTCTCATTGCAGAAATTTAGAAATGCTGAGTTGTCAAACTCTATTCCATGATCTGATCGTATGGCTTTCAGCTTAGTTCCCAAGCTTACTTTTGTTCTTTTGATGAAGATTTTGAACTCTTTGAAAGCTATTCCTTTAGAGGACAGAAAAATAACCCAAGTGAATCGAGAAAAATCATCAATTATAACAAACATGTACTTGTTTCCACCATAGCTACAAATATGCATTGGTCCACACAAGTCCATGTGAATCATTTTGAGAGTTTTGGAAGTGTTAACTACCTTCTTTGGCTTGAAGGAACTTCTAGTTTGTTTACCTCTTGCACATGCATCACACATTTTTCATGTGTCTGGATTGATCCTTGGTAAGCCAACTACGAGATCTTGAAGGAACAGTTTTTTAATCAAGTTTAATCCAACATGTCCAAGCCTTCGATGCCAAAGATCAGTATCACTTGAAGGAACTGTGAGACATAACTTCCTTGGAGGTTGAAAATCTTGATCAACAATGTAAACATTGTTTGATCGTTTCCCTCGAAGAATCACTTTGTTGGTTTCTTTGTTCACAACCAGACACTCATATGAGTCAAAGGAAACAATGTTGTTCCCTTGATCACAAAGTTGTGCCACACACAAAAAATTGTACCCAAGATCTGTCACAAGATTCACGTTGTTCATTTTGATTGATTTGTTGATCTTGACTTCTCCTGATCCCTGAATTGCTCCTTTTTTCTTGTTGCCAAAGGAAACGTTTCCTCCGTCAACCTCAGTGTTAAGCGAGGTTAGATTTCTTCTGTTTCCAGTCATGTGGTTGGAGCATGCATTGTCTATAAATCACATACAGTTCTCCCTCGCTTTCACTTGTAAGACAATCTATGTTTGGTTACCCAGGCAAGATGCTCCTTGTCTGGGTCCTTACAGGGATAATAGTCAACATAATCTGCAATATTAACATCAAAAGAGTGATAGTTCCTGTAAGCCTTAGAGTGAACAGAATTTTTATATGACATTTTGTTGTTGTTCCAATTCATGGGATTTACTGGGGAACTGACTTTTCCTTTTTGACACTATTCCTTGTAGTGACCATGACTCCCACATGTCCAATAGGCTTTGTAGTATTCTCCTAGCTAAAACTTAGGATCTGGCCTTTGGATTCTATTTTTCTCAACGGTTTCTTTGTTTGGAACCTTGGAACCGTTTCCCTTAGCTATTTTGACATACATCTTTTGAGAGTTGTTCCCATTGTAATAGTCTTTTTCCCCTTTGGTTCCACTCTATAGGACTCTAATTCTCTTTTCCAGATGGGAGTTTTTTATTTTCTCAATTTGTAATTCTAAAGCTGTACTCTCACTTAACTCTCTCAGAGTAAGAGTCTTTTGATCGTTTCCAGAGTCTATCTTAGAATATCCAATACCATGTCTAGAGGGAACAAAAGTCATTTTAGGAATCTCGACAATTTGTTTTCCCTCATTTTTCTCTAACTTCTTAAGGAGATTTTCTTTATCTAGGGTAACAGTAGCAAGCTTAGAGACAAGATCCTCTTTGGCAGTCATCAAGGAGTCAAGTTCCTTTTTCAGTTCATCACACATGAAACAATCAACAGATTCAGTATTCTTTAATTCAAGTTCCTTTTTCGTAAGATTACTTTCGAAGTTAAGACAATGTTCCTCGATCTTATTCATTTCTTTTTGAAGTTTCATGTTGTCTTTAACAAGTTTAGTAAGTATACGAATCAGGTCAGGCTTAGCATACATATCAAAGCAATTAGTTAAGGTTTGAGCACTTACATCCTCTTGTGGTTCCTGTGAATCTCCTTTTATAGCCATAGCACACATATTTAGTGTAGCCCATGCCTCAGGATTTTCATCTTCAGTGTCATCCCATGTTGCTATGTAAGCCTTGTTCCCAGACTTCTTTTCTTCATTTCCAGAGGACAAGCTTTAGCATAGTGACCTTTCTTAAAGTACTTGAAACAGGTAATGTCCTTGGTATCCTTCTCTCCTGACTTGTTGTAGTCTTTTGAGTAGTTGTTTCCTCCATAGTTCCTTTGGAACTTTCCCTTTTTGTAGAGATTACGAAGTGCCTTTGTGATGAGCACTATGTCATCGTCTTCTTCTTCTTCTTCAGACTCTTCGCATTGTTCCTGAACAGACTTGAGCACTTTCTCCAGCTTCAGTGCGATTCCCTTTCCATGTTTATCCAGGGCCTTGTCCGAGTTCCTTCATGCTTCATAGGACTTTAGTTTCCCAAAGATCTCATGAAGTAAGAGGTTCATGTTGGCTGGGTTTTCACTGAATGTTGTTCTATCGTGGGTCCATTCTCTGGAGAGTCCATCGATCACCTTCTTGACTTTGATTCGTTCTGTGATCTCCTCCTTCGTGATTCCCAAACTAGAAAGTTTGGTTAGCAATCCTTCGAAGCGAGACTGGTAGGATGATACACTCTCTCCGGGTTCCATCCTGAAGCTGTAGAACTCACAACGAGCGTCCATTTGGTGATCCTCCTTGAGATCTGAGCTTCCCATGTGCATTTGCTCGATTGCAACCTACATTTCCTTTGCAGTCTCTAGGTTCCCAATCTTAGCTGAATCCATTTCCACTCGTTTGGCCTCGATTAGGTGAGGTCATCCTTAATAGATGAGTTGATGGTGAAGTTTCCTTTCTCGATTAATGTCCACGCCTGGTAATCGTGACTGCGCATCCAGTCCTTCATCAGTCCCTGCCATCGCTCAAAGTGTCCTTCAATCAACCTAGGTGGCTTGTTGTTTCCGTGTCCAATAGCGCTAAGTTACGTAGACATCCTGCAAACTTACAAAAAATTTAGAGCACCTGAGCTTTGATACCAATTGTAGGATCGAAGATCTGTGTTAGTAAGGACATGTTCCCTTATAGAGGAACCTCTACAACCAACTAGAGGATTTTGAACAAGTACTATATGAGATTGATAGTTCTCGAGATGTATGTCAATACAAAGACGAACTTCTCTATTGTTCGAAAACACATTTACAAACAATACTAACGACTAAGTCATCGTGAATCTAGATCTAGACACAATCAATGTGACACTTGAACCTGACTCATTCCTGATGCAGGTCCCTTTTGCACCGGAACTAAATTCCAAGTCGATGGCGAGCTTCACACAGTTCCCTTCACTTGGATATGGATCTTCCTTTTCGGGATCTCGTTCTTCGTCTTCACTATGTTGCTCCGAGCTCTCTCAATCACTTGCTACCTTTCAGTGGCTCCTGTGTGTTTGTTTCTGAGAGGGTACTTGACCTAGCTTCCTCGCTTTCTATTTATAGTGGTCGCTTCTTTCCTTTTGACGCTTTTGTCCTTTTACTCTTGGAGAGCATGATACTGTTCAAAAGACCAGCGTACCCTTTTGTGGAAGCTTTCCTTCTTGGGACTCTGCCTGCCGCCCAAGACAACAGTGAAAAGCCTCTTTTGTCCTCAATTTATTTGCCACGTACACAGATGACTTCACGGGGAATGTTTCCCTTGCTTTTCCTGTACACTTGTATCTTTCCTGTATTCACTTGTTTAGGGAATTAGTTCCAAGCGTTTGTCATTATCAAAACTTTGATTACTCAAATGGAGAAACCATTGTTTCAGTGTTAAGGAAATAACACTGATCCCACAGAAGCAATATTGAGCACATCCTTAGCAATGGATGCTTTATTCCAAGATAATAATTCTTTGAAGCCAAGCCCGCCCTTGTTCTTGGGGTTGCACACCATCTTCCATGAAACAAGGGAGCGGTTCGAATCAAGCCTACTAGGCGAAAGGTAAGACCTGCCTAAGATAAACTTTTTTCCATCCAAGATCACACTTTCCCTGTCATCTTCTAAATCATATGGTTGAAATTGCATATACGTGGTTTCTTCGATCCCACAGGAACACCCAAGTAACACATAGGGAGAGAACCTTCGAAGAAATGAGTATTTTGGAAAATCGAATCTTCTTAGTGTTTTGAGTTGCCTCCAAAGTAGATATGTACTAGAATATTTTATATCTTTAACTTAATTTCTTTGAATAGGTAAAAATTACGTTGAAATACATTTCAACATATATAGTGCATTCTTTCGGTTGAAGACATGAAGTCCGAAGTGTTCCCTTATCTGATTGACACTACAAGTCTAATTTGAACTGTCTCAAAGAATTGCAAAAAACAAATATATTAACAATCAATATCTGGATAGGCCATGGGCAGGATCTACACCCTTATAAGGCTTTTATGATCACCAATAACAATCTCCTAGAATCATGTATTATGTTATTATGTGAAATAGTGGGTTTCTTGTATAAATATAATATATCTTACTCTCATTAATTGTTTTACACAAGTTTATACAAATCTCTATAGCAAGATCAAAGATAATTTTTTGTTCGCATCTTCAGTACAAACCATTCAAATTTTCGTACTCAAATAGTTTTATTTCATAATCTATAGATGCCCATTTCTAGCATTCCAAATAAGTCAATGTGAGAAACGTTGTGGGCATAATTTAGGGACAATCGTGACGTTATATATCTAATTTTTCAGACGATAAGTATGACTGATATAGTGATTGTTTAATAAAAGAA
This sequence comes from Fallopia convolvulus, assembly GCA_964016875.1. Lineage (NCBI taxonomy): Eukaryota > Viridiplantae > Streptophyta > Magnoliopsida > Caryophyllales > Polygonaceae > Fallopia > Fallopia convolvulus. The sequence continues at coordinate 22,519,794 of OZ024728.1, forward strand.
TAATGATATATATTACATGATTTTATATATATTTACGCAAACATATGTGATATTTTTTTAAATAAGAGTCGGTTAAGTATAAGATGTAACATGCAATCAAATAATGAGATTAAATATAGTTTTCCGTAAATGCATCCTGCTTTTTCTTCTTCGATCTTTTTTTGGTAGCTGAATGTGCAGCCCGTTTTTTTTCTTCTAATCACTGAAATGCATGTACTGATGTACGTAACAAATTAATGTTCCCCGTGACAAACCAAGTGGGCACTATTGGGCATGCTACTAATTGGGCGCCTAACATATACTACCCATATCCAGGATTCATGCATATATACTATAATAATATGTTGATCAATACATATTAAACCATATCACATTATACACAAATTAATGATTCATTCCTAACCAAGTGGGCACCTAAACAATATATGTCCATGCTAGGCCTATAAAAAGACACCTTTCTCCCACATATATCTTCACCCAAATTCATTCTCTATTTCTCTACTCGATCACTAAAATGGCTTCCTCCTCCACCAAATCTGCAACGGCCCTTTTCCTCGTCATCAACCTTGTGCTGCTTTCAGGGATTTCTGCAACCACTTGCCCTGCCACCGTCAACCTTACCTCGCTTCTCGCTTGCGGGGTGTTAGGAGTCCTACCCGGATCCAACTGCTGCAGCAGCTTCCCCAGCCCCGGCTCCATTACTAGTCTTGAAGCCGCCATCTGCCTCTGCGCCGCCATTGACGCCAACATCTGCCTCCTCGGGATCGGTGTCGACGCCACCGTCTACATCAAAGCCAAACTTGGCGGATGTGGCTTTACTGTCCCCTCCGACTACATTTGCGCCTAAATTAATGCCTTGCCCCTTGATCAATAATTAATCCTATATGTCCTACGTGTGTATTAGTTTCAATAAGGTCCCGTGCTTGCTACTTAATTCACTTGTACGTATACGTACATACAAGTGCATGCATGTCAAAAGGGAACCGGTGCTTGTTATTTTGCATTTTGTTTTCCACGTACTATCCCCGAGATAGCCTCTTGTTTTCAATTCTATCTATTACATCGAGTTGGTGATCGGTTGTACGGTACCGTAACTGTTATCAATTAACTTGCATGTAATAATTAATTAATGAATTGAAAACACCTACCTTATGGGGAGCTTATCATATACTATAATTGTCTTTATTTGCACTAGGGTTGTAAATGAACCGAATCTTTCACGAAAAACTCGGTGTTCGGTTTGGTTAAGTATCGTATTTGTTCTTTTCACTTTGTAAACGTGCCAATCTTGAAAGCCATTTTAAAACTCAAAAGATAAATGAGTCAAGCATAAACAGAAGAAAACTCGACTCGTTTGTTCTTGAGCAAACACGATTATATGCTCATGATCGAGTAAGTTGATCTCGATTATAAATTCATAAACAAGCTCTACTATATATATTAGGAAAAATGACTTGCAATAATACCAAAAAACGAAATTTAAAAATCACTAAACAATGTACAAACTACTATTATATTAATCCAAAATAATACAAAGTTTAAAAATGACTTATAATAATACCAATTAGTATAACTTTGAATCAATAATAATACGAACTTTATACAATCTAATGAATAGGAAAATTCAAAACTTTTTATCAAATCCACCGTTAAAACCGAGTAAACCCAAATCCGGGGTCGTCGCGCCTCCACTACTACGTACAATAATGTCTTATTAAAGCGGTTACTTGCGGCGGTTAACCCTACTGAAGCGGTTTTTGTGGCGGCCAAGCTTTTGTAGCGATTTTGGTTTTTGTGGCGGCTTTATGTATCCTTATGTGTTAAGCTGGTGTAACAGATGTGTTGTGGCGGTTCTTGAGCCTATTGTTATGAGTGAATTTCACGAGAGAAGGGGCTCACGAGACAAGGGGTTGGTGCTGATTTGTTCTCGATCGCCTCCTACGAGTCGTCCGGCAGAACATCCGTCGGGCTTTTTTTTCCTGGTTCGAGATCGAGAAAGACGACGCTGGCTCGAGAGAGAGACGAGAGAGACGACGATGGCTCGACGAGAGAGATGGCGTTGGCTCAATAAAGAAGAATGGTGAGGAGAGAGACTCTGGCTCGAGAAAGAAGAAGACGACGTGTTTTGTTTTTGATCTGCTTTTAATTCATTCCTCTTAATTTAATTTAAAATTTTTAAATCTTGTTTTTAATTAGTAGAAATCATTTTAAGTTTTAAATTGAAAATAAATTTCGTAATTTAAAGTTTCAAAAAAAATGAATTATTTTAACATTTTTCTAAAAAAGGAAAGATCATGATTTTGGGCATTTTTGCTATATTTTTGGGCATTTATGCTATTTTTTTGGGCATTGATGTAACATTAGAAATAAGAAGGCATTTTTACAAACAAATTTTCAAAGTGGGGCATGTGGTACTAATTTCTCTTATTTCTATGCGCATAAATAAACCTAGATATCTGTTTATTTATGCGCATAGAAATAAACAGGTTATGCTATATCATTATTATGTTAGCATTCATGTTAGAAATAGATTTGTAGGTTTGATATGTGTGACCTTATATTTTTATAATGTCTTGTTTGAGATTTTGATGTGGATTAATTAATATAGTTTCAAGGATGGGAGTTCGGTCTCTGACAACACCTCATTAAAAGATTGTATAGGATGTATGATAGCTTGCATTTTGGTAGTGTTTAGGATGCATATTTATGTTTATTTTGCATGGTTTTAGCTTAGTTTAGTCTAGTTCTTAGGTTTTTAGGTTTTCTAGAAAATTCGGGTTTTGCGCTTGTTTTGTTCGATTTTGCAGATCTTTAGGTAAACAAGCATGGACGGGATGGATCTTAGAGGATTATGGTGAAGTTTGAAGAAGCTTATAGTGATACAAGTGAAGATTAAAAGAGCCAAGGCCCAAGAGTTTGTGGGAAATGAACGCTTAATTTCGGATTATGCATTGGAGACTTGTTTCGACACCTCTATCTTTCAATGCTTGGTTTGGGAGCTATAGTGCTCGGATGAGGCTCAATTTGGTATCAATGGAAAGCTAAGTCAAATAGCTACAATTCATATTTTTACTCCGAGTCCAAATTCCAACTCTAAGTGGGCCAAAATAGCCTCTGAAGTGTCACCTGAATTCTGAACCGAAGCTAATTGCGCGGGTTGGGAAGAAATTGCGCGGCCGCGCATTTGTAGGTGCAACCCGCACTTTCTGGAGTTTTATGCGGACATCTTGGGCCGACTTTTGGGCTTGAATTTTGGGCTTGGTTATATCTTGTCCGAGTATATGCTTAATGATAGGGTTTTGGAGGATTATTTTGGGAGACATATTTAAGCTTTTGTTAGTTTATCTCTTTCATAACTTTTGATCAACTTTTGGAGGCTAGGGTTTTCTCTCAAGGAAGACTTGAACCTTTGTAAGTTTTCTTAATTTCAATTATGAATTGCTAAATTTCTCTTGTGTTTGACTAGTTATTGAAGTCATGATTTGTATGTAGTTGTGAGATTTGATTGATTCTCTACAAACTTGAATAGAAATTATTCTTTGTGCTTAATTGAATCAGAATTATTCTAGGATTTTATTAGATTAGCTACCTAATAGAATTTCTAGGTTAATTCACAACTGAATCTGATTAATTACCGGTTGGAGTTAATTAGATCAAGAGTAGACTTTAATTAATTTAGTACCGGTTGGACAAGTTGATTAAAGTAGGGAATAAATTCACAAGTCACTTAGATGTCTGGTTGCTCTAAGTGTTTGTTTCTATTGATAACTTGAATCGTCATGTTGTTACTTAATTGAATCTAGAAGGTCTTCTAGGTTATTATTTAATTAGGGTTGTTAGACTGGTTGTTCTGTCAACTAAATCTGAAGTTTGGATCTTAATCCCTAGTAGGATCATTATCCACAATAGATTATTCAAGTGAGAAGAGAATCAAGAGAATCGATGATCAATGGATCAATATCATGATGGATTTAGCTAGTTGAACACGTTTGTCTTACATATATTCAAATCATCTTTGCATTCATAGTTAGTTTTATTCTTGCATATTAGTTTAGATAATCATTCTGAAAACCCCCATTTAGTTACTTGGCACATAAGTAATAACATTAATACACGAGTCTCTGTGGGATCGACCCTTACTTCCACTTTGCTAAGGTTAGGAAGTTAGGAATTTTCTTTGACAGTGTTTTTATAACGACGTAAAAGTGCTCGTCAATGTACTTACACCCTAATATTGTGTCATGACTCTACCTGCTCTACGCATTAGGAGTACTTCACACTTTAGCGAAGTGAAAAAGTCTGTATACATGAGCTGAAAGATTGCTTCTCTATATCTCGACAATTATCCGAAACCAAAATAAAAGTCATCAAACAGAATGTACTGTTTTAGAATTACATAAGAATAAGTGCCTAATGCACAACTATAACAAACCAAGATGGTCAGTACGATGTGTTAAACCATTCAAGATTCTATTTCCAATATGAATTCGAACAACACATATGCAATGAGGTTGGTAATAAATCTGATTAATTGATAAAAGTTTGTTGAACTTATTATGTGATTAAATAAAGTTCTCAACAAAGATCATATTTCCCAATTGAACCGCAATCTTATGGTGTCCTATCTCAACTTTCCGTATACTATTATTTTATTCCAATGGAAGTTCTAATTGTTAGATCATCTACCAATTTTTATCCGAGTTTTGATATTAGCATGTTTAGTTATACCCCTAAGAACCCACTGCTTTTCCATTTGCTTTGTCTTTCATTAGACTAAATTGATCACCTTTTTCCTCTACATGGTCGGCTGGTGTCAACCGTCTTCTTTAACGGTGCATCAGAAAGCCAATGTATGATAATCAAGGAATAAAAATCCTTACTCCACACATCAATGTAAGCCTTCTCTTTGCTTTTCCCTTCGTAGTTACCTTGAGGGTGTGTATTGACATAGGATCCTTTTTGAAGCACTCGAAACAAGTAACATCCTTGATGTCACACTTGCTCTTCTTGTTCCTACTATCACCAATGTTCATATGTGTGCCTCCATTGTTTTTGTTGTCACCGTTGTTGTTCCTTCGATACTTCCCTCTTTTGTATATCGTAGGCATAGCCTTTGTGATAAGAGCAATTTTCTCATCATCATCATCGTTATGACTATCATCTTGAACATGTCTTAGCACCTTTCCTATTTTGAAGGCGATGCCTTTCTTGGATTTTTCATTTTGTTTATCCGCTTCTCGCCTTGTTTCGTATGACTTACGCTTTCCCAAATCTCATGTAGCATAAGATTCTTGTTCTCAGGGTTTTGTTTGAATGTTGTTCTATATATCATGTTTCCATTCACCTATGAGACCATTGATAACTTGAGCTAATTTCTCCGTATCAAAACTTTTAGACTTTGTAATACCAAGACCATTGAATTTGGTACATAAAGTTTCAATGCGAGTTTTTCACCTAACTTTTTCACATCTGATTCACAGTTGAACTCCAATAATGTCTCAATGCTTGCTAATCAACGGATTGAAACCCGTGTATCATCTTTGATAAACTTAGATGAGTTGAATTGGGAACCGAACAATAATTATAAAGTCATTTTATTATTATTCCTGCGCATGAATTAATCACTTGTCACATGTTTGATATGATAGAATCTGCAAATATACTTGGCATATCTAATTTGAACATGGTTTTGTATTAGTTAGTCCATAATAATCAGGATGATTAGCATCGAGAAAGAGTTCTCAACTTCTTTCACATTACTTCGTACAACACGAGCAATACTAGGAAAAAACACAAGGCCTCCTACATCTGCAAGGCAATGTTTTAAGAATTACCACAGCAGCATTCTACCTACTTTACATACAGTCTGCAATACATTTGAACCAAACCTTTTACCCCAGTTCTCCCTCATATGCAAGTATAAATTAAGCAAGAGGGTTGATTCAGCAGAAGCTTCATTATTATTCCTACTTCTACATTTGCAAATGCTAAGATTTCTTAGCAATTACACTATGTCCCTTCACATGGATCCATCTGCATTTGCACTACTACCTCGCCTTCCTGCTGTTGTATTCTTAAGTATCTGCACCCATAAGTTTACAGGTCAACCCAAGCCAAGAGCACAATATAAAACCAGCACATGTACAGCTCTACCACAGACAACAAATTTTCCAATTTCTCCAAAATTAATCAACATCCACTTCATGAAGAAACAAATGACAACCTCAAACAATTACTATAATACTCTAGCTCAAGAGGCAAACCACAAAAGTCATAATTCATCACGAACAGCCGAAACAACACAAGCTTCAGTTTTCAAATGGCTATAATTTCCCAGCCCATCTCATAAGCCACTAAACCCAAGCCCAACCTCTTGGAAGCCCAATTTATCCTAATGGCTAATGATTCCTAGATCAATTGAATTAGATAAGATGAACTTATGAAGTACCGAACTACTTGCTGGTCCCCCTTTAACCCACAAAATAACACTGCATACGGAGAATAACTTGATAATGATCCACCAAAGAAGACAAAAATATGAAAATGACCAAAATAAAGGTGATGATGAGAAAGATTTAGAAAAAAACAAACCATATTTCAAGGGATCAAAAAGAGCAGGAAATAGAGGATCTTACGTGTCTAAGCATCTGATTTTCGTTCTGCAGGGTGGAAAGCCTCTCGTCCAGCTCAGAGTTCCTCTTCTCCAAGTCCTTCACTCTGGCCTCCAACTCAATCAAGTACGCCTTCTTCCTCTCTCTTGCCTGCTGTGCAGAAACTCTATTCCTCAGCAATCTGACCTCAAAGCAGCCAAAGCAATTACCAATACTTGTTACCACCAATATCATCACTAATAGTTGATGAACAAATCCATCTCTATTCAATACCTTTTCAAACGCTTGCTTTCCTTATCCGCTGGACTCCGGCCCCTCTTCCTCTGGCTTTCGACGGAAGGTTGGTGGGGGCGCTCTCGGCCGGCGGCGGAGATCGCGTCTCTTCCTGAGGCGGAGGCGCCGCCTTGCTCGCCGCCGATCTCTGGTACTCTTCCGATTTCATCGTCACTCTCCATTCCTAAAATCGTTTTTTCTTAAAAAATAAATAAATATGGATCCATAAACTTTAACGTTCTCATTCTTCTAATTCTTCTAGCTCAAGTAGCAAGCAACTTACAGAACTAGAGACCAGTAATCGAACCATAGCCAAAACCGAAAACCAATTTAAAACGCCACATTAAGCGCAGTTCGAATCAAATGAAAGAAATACTAGCCGAAGAACGATAATTGGGACAAATTCGCGCTTAATCTTACCTTCTTTGACTTCGATCTGAGCAGCAGAGCTGGAAGAGCGCTCACTACTAGATGGCAGAGAGTTCGCTGCGATCGAACTGGTAGCATTGGCTTGCTCTAGCATTTTGCATTTAAGACGGATAAGAGAGGAGAAGAGGAATTGAGAATCCAATCTTCCTTCTAAAACGGGGGGAGAGAGAAAGGGGGTAATACTTTGAGCACAGAGAATAAACAATTGATTAAGAACGAGGGAGGAATATCAGCCGTAGGATGGATCTTCGGATGGACGGTATCGAGACTAGAGACGTGGAGTTTTATATAGCCATATGGTGCTGGCATCATCAAAGGCCCTGAGTGGGGAAACGTGGAAGAATCAGAGACGATGGATATTGGGTGTGGAAATCAGTGGTGGATGATGAGATTTCTATAAGGTTGTGCCTTGCCATGCTGATGCCGCCATGCCGAATGTCAGTTGTATTCGGGGCCCACAACGGAAGGAGATGTGGGCCTATTGTCGGTATATAATTCTAAGCAATGGTTGGGACTGTGGTCTGATTATGGGCCAATATTGCTGAATACTCTTACGGCCAGGCAAAACTTTTGGGCCCGAAAAACTCATCAACAACTAACTCTTCTTTTGCTCGGAAGAAAAAGAAAGTGAAATTTGATTTTAAAACCGGTAAGGATTCGAAATATTACACAAGTCCAGTAAATCGATCTCTAAATTGAGAGATCAAGATGAAACTCGGATATTCGGACAAACCTTCTAACAACTACCCAACGAACAACACAACAAAGTAAACCAAACAAAAATATACAAACAACAATCTAGAAGGTAGAAAGGCTTCGAACAAGGTCGGAGGAGACACAACGGTGAGTATAGATGTTCAACGAATCGGATCACGGGTCGATTTCTTCATTTTGCGGGTTGCGGGTCGGGTCAGGTTAAACCCGCGCGGGTCGCTTATCGACCCACAATCCGTTAATATTTTTAAATATAAAAATATATATATAATTTTATTAATATATAAAATATTATTTTATAAAAAACTTGTTGAGTATGCGGGTTGACTCGCAAACCCAACGAGTTTTCAATGTGTCGCTGTTACGACCATTCATTGCGACTAATTCCTGCCCAATTCAACCGACTTTTCCATCCGAGTTCGTCGATGACCGCCCTCTATTTGTCCTATTCAAGCCATATGAACGCCAAGTATTGTTTGAGGATAAACCACGGCTCGAGTGGTTGGTCGTGTGGGACGCCTCCCTTAGTTTCTCAAACAAGTTTTATGCCAAAAATTCCAACTCTGGTCTCCCTTAGAATTTCAAGTGTTCTTGATTGTTTTTCAATCAAATTTGCTTTGTTCTTGCTAGATTGTGAGTCATATTAACCTAGTTTTGAAGATCTATATTTGGTGGGTAATATCCTTAAAGAAATCTTCATAGTTCAAGTTAGATTCAAGGCGAATCATATCCTTGAGTTTTGCTTGTCCATATCCAATCCTAAAATCACCATCTCATTCTCCATCAAACTCGGATCCATAATCCTCTTCAAAAACTTCATCAAAACAAGTTGAAATTCCATCTTGGTGGTTCCTTGCGACCTTTTAGTGCAAGAGCCTTAAATTTCGAACTACAAAAGATTTTGACCTCAAATTTTGAGGGATTCAAGAAGACCCGTAGATCTAACTCTGGGCTTTAGAATAACCCAATTCCGAGTCAAGACGAGGGAGATATACCCTTGTGTTCCCATCAGAAGTTCAACCATCGAGTTTCACCTTCCCTTGAAGTTTTCCTTTGGATCAAGCCTGGGATTGCCTTGCAACAAAATCAACAACAAGATCCTCATCAAAGATTCAATTGGATTTTCCTATTGATCAATGTCAAGGAGATCGGATTCTAAAATAGAAATTGATAGAAGCGAGAGATGAGGTTTGGGGATTGAGTTTAGAAGTGGGAGGCGGCAAAGGCTAAAGAGATAGAAGAAATATGTATAACCATTTTAGTATTTCGTGGGTCTAGATAACTTTATAAAAACTTTATACTTTCGTTTTTCTTTAAATACACCTCAACTCGTTTATTTATTAACAACATATCTATTGATTACATTAGTGGACAATGAATAAGTGTTGGAAAACTCGTCTTTTTCCACTTCGTCGGATTAAGATGGGAAAGCAGGACAACTTAATTTTACAAACAAAGTTTTATATTTATGTAGAAAGAAATTTGTACAAGGTTCAGTAAATTTTATGTGGGCACACACTCACAAGCTCACTCTAAAGCATGCACTTATATTTAAATATATATGTGCTTATCACTTAGATGATCTCATTTGCAAGATCCCACTCCTATTTATACTGGTGGTGGGTCGGTGAAATCAGCCCAAACAATAACCGACCTTCACACATTACATAGTTGATATTTTAGTAGATCAATCTAGATAGCTTTATGCTAGACTTTTCAAGATTTCACCACATCATTCTAGACTACTCAGTTCTCTTCCATATTATTTGTAACCGGCTCCTCCTTTTGGGCTTAATTATATGGGCTAGGTAACTAGTTTTTGTTCTTTATCCATTAACACACTTTTAACTAGGAGGGAAGCCAACAATAAGTTGTCTGACCAGTCAAATTAAATGCATCAAAGTTAAAAAATATAGAGAAATTCCGTCTGATACCCCTTAACTTTGACGGAAAGATGAAAGAAGTTGGACAAAAAACAAGAAAGGGCACGGGTCGAAATTTGCGAAAAACTTGAGGGTACCATGAGGATTAAGTTTTTTTTAGCATCATCCAGAAAAGCACAAAATTGAGGGGTACTAGACGGAATTTCCCAAAAATATAATTTAATTACGATTACGATACTTATATTTTAACATGATGTCTGACAACTATTAATCAACTTTATATCTTGTATATTCACATCTTATACATATTATTATTTTGTGATATATTCTTTATTTGTAGACTTTTAAAATAATATATAATTTATTTTTATGTGTCATGTCCTATGAACTTTAATTTGGAAAATACCGTGTCAGTATTTCCGTGTCCACGTCGTGTCCGTGTTCATGTCCTTGTCTATGTAACATAGATTATGATTTCATGAACCCTAGCCTAGGAAACTCTCTCAAGATGAACCCACCGCCAACGAACGACACTGTGATGACGGAGGCCCAAACAACAACACCCCCACAAAGAAAACCCTCAGATCCAAATCAGACCCCATCCTTCCGAGATAAACTTAAACCCACCATCCAACAAACGCCCTGGAAGACAAATGGATAGAAGAGAAGATTCAAATCGACTTCCCTCATGGCGAGAAGGGTTTGCCAGCGATCACGATAGCACCGGAGATTCTGGAGACATTAGCAAAGGCTTGGAGCACGTCGGTCATCATCAAACTTTTGGGGAAACCAGTGATGTTTCGAGTCTTGGAGAGGAAGTTGAAGTAAATGTGGATTCCTTGAGGTAGAATGGTGACAATGGACCTGAACAATGGCTACTCGGTGGTGAGGTTCGAGCTGGAACAAGATTATTGGAGAGCGCTAACAGGGGGTCCATGGAGCATCTTCGGTCAATGCTCGATGGCGAAGAAGTGGAATCCAGACTTCAATCCGAAGAAGGGCAAGATTGACACAGTTTGCACCTGGATAAGATTGTCGAATTTACCGGTGATCTTGTACGAGGAAAGAGTCATATGCAAGATTGCCTCCAGTATAGGAAGACCGTTGAAGGTTGACCGGAACACACTACAAGCCATGCGAGGAAAGTTCGCTCAAGTTTGCGTCGAGCTGGACCAGAGAAAGCCATTGTGAGGTGCTATTCTGGTGAATCAGGAGACAATACTTGTGGAATATGAGGGACTAAACTCGATATGTATTATGTGTGGGAGATATGGGCATCTGACCGGCAACTGCCCCTGCACACTAAAAGCCAAGGAAAGCCGCCGGAAGTGGATTCACAAAAGGAACTCCACCAACAGGGGAAGGAGCGAACAGGGGGTGAGCGAGATGGGAATTCAGCCCCGGGCGCTCAGACTACCACAGGAGGAAGCGGTGGGAGACAACAGGTAGCGCCGGAGGCATCTCCGATGAAGATGGAAACCCTAGGACCGTGGATGATAGTTTCCCACAACCCGAGGAAATCAAAGGGCAAGAAAGTGGAAGATCTGGAAGCGCGGAGATCGGAGGCAGGCAACAATTCGCTAAACAGGTTTTTAGCGCTGACCTTGTCAACGTCAGAGAGGAATAAAGATAACGACAAAAGCATGAAAGAACCAGAGGAAAAAAACCTAGCTAGTATTAAGGTTGACAACGGTCGGGATGCCATGAATACCCCCTCCAGGTTGCTTCTTCAGGCTTACAAACAAAAACAACTTTCCAGGTGAGGTCTACATCAAATAAGGTCCAAGAAGGGGCACCGCTCGAGGAAAGGAGTGTCTGCTAATAAGGTTTTCTCCAACGGTCCAAGAATGAATGAACTGGGCCTCCCAAATGGGCCAGTTAAAAGACAAAGGCCCAGCGAAGAAAACTCACAGGAATTCAACGGTTTTACGCTTAGACCAGGGTAGATGCATATGCCAACATGCTTAATGGGTGCCTCTTCGGACCCAATAAACAATCAGTACCCTCTCCAAACCAAGGAACATGACAGAACGCCGTCTGGAGAACTGCCAGTGATACGCTCTAGTTTAGTACAGGTTAACTCTTGTATTTTAGGCATGATTTGAGTGTGTTTAGGTTAGTTTTGAGCATAATTATAATATGAAGACCGAAGACACGATTTGAAGAATTGCAAGAGTTTTGAAGACAAGTGTTGATTTGGAGTTGTTTTGACGCCATTTTCTTGTGACGCATCGTTCGGGAGCAAAGGTGATCGGATGAAGATGAATTTGGTATCATTAGAAAGCTAACTCGAAGAGCTACAATTCATGTTTTTACGCCGAGTTCAAATTCCAAATCTAAGTGGGTCAAAACCACCTCCGAAGTTGACACCAGAATGTTGTCGCAGGACCCGCGCCCGCGGGTCAGGACCCGAGACCGCGGTGAGTCTGAATCCGCGAGGGCTGATGATCGAGGAAGACCCGCGCCCGCGGGTTGAGACCTGCGCTCGCGGGTGGTGTTTTCCGCGCCGACTTCGTTTCATTTTATTTTATCTTTTTATTATATTATTATATCTAGTTTTATTTCGGATGATTTTAGTATTTAAGCCTAGTTTCGTAGTAGACTTTGGCTATAGCATACTTTTGGAGATTTTTACTTTAACCTAGTTTTTATTTCTATTATGGAGAACTAATCTTCCTTGGAGTTTGTTTGATCGAGGAAGCCTTTTTGTTGAATTCGTGAGATTCTGGTAACTTTTCTATCCATTGGTTAATATCAAAACTCTTGTTTTATTTCCATGATCTATGTTTGATTTTATGAGCCTGATCAACTTGTTTGATTGACTTAGATCTACTGTTTGGATTAGGTTTGATTGTTGTCTGTGCAATCTTATTTATCTTTGAAACAACTCTTTTCCAAGACCGTGGACTGAAATTAAGAAAGAGTGTTTGATTGTTATTTTATGCATGAGACTCGTAGCTTGATTGCATGATTTGATATCCTATTTTCCTTAATACTTTGCATGATTTGAATTAAGCTTTCTTGTTCATATCATAATTTCGCTTGGACCGTGGACAAGTGGAAATCTTTTATAAGGATTGGAATCAACCTGGGAATTATAGAAAAGTTGATGAATTGATGATCGAATGATTAAAAAGGTGGAATTGATTGAATGAACTCTACTTTCCTTTAATGGATTTGAATCCTAAATTTGCTTGCTTGCTTAAACCCTAAAAACCCTGTCTTTGTTCTTTGCTGATAGATTAGAATACCGATTCTCTTAGGTTCGACCCCTTGCTTGCTGGCTATACTAAGTTAGTAAAATAGGGTTAATATTATTTTTGATCTCGGCACAACGACTTTAGTCGAGTCAGCCAGATTAGAGGATTACACAGGAGTGGCCGACGATAACACCCCTTGAAGACGGGGCAACGATGGAAAATCAAAACCGAGAGATGCTGACCTCCCAAAAGGAGGACATGCTTATGGAAGAGGAGGGAGACACCCCAGAAAGCAGGGTGAGCACCCATCAAAGATGAACCTTAGGCTCCACCCCCTCTCTTGTACCCAGTGGCGGACTTACATGGTGTCCAGTGGGGGCTGTAGCCCCCACTGGAATTATCAGAAAAAAAAATTTAAAATATAGTAAAAAAATAGGTTATTTGTTAAAAATTACTACCTCTGTTTCACAATTTAGGGGCTTTTAGTCTTCAAATGAATTTCCAAAATATAAGTCCATTTTTATTTAATTAATACTAAAACTTGCCAAAATAACATTTAATTAATGTATTTCTAGTTTCAATGTACTTATAAATACTAAAAAATGTCACCCATTGGGTGATATTATATGATTTAATCTCATATTGTATTAATTTTGTACACAAAAAACAAAATCTCATCAATTCCACTTTAAGCTTGTCTTAATATATGTGCAAAGTTCTAAAAACTCCTAAATTGCGAAACAGAGGAAGTAGTTTATTTGGTAAAAAAAAGCAGATTAATTTTTTATATATATAAAATATGTTAAAATGGTTTTTTATAATGAAAAATAAAAAATATTGTGAAAAAAATAAATTTTTTTATATATATATTTTATATACAGAAAAATATAATTTCTTTGTATATTTTATAAAAAAAAATACAAAAAAAAAAATTCCTGGCTTCGCCAGGAATTTAGCCCCCACTGGCACAAATTACTGGCTACGCCACTGCTTGTACCTACATTATTATGAAAGTCATCATATGGAATGTACAAGGAGCGGGGAGTAAAGGCTTTAAAAGAGCCATCAAGTACTTGCTAAACACACAATAGGGTTGAAAATTTGGTGATTATGGAACCAAAAATATCGGGTAACAGAGCACAAGAGGTATGTGATAAATTGCCTGTTCAAAAGTGTGTACGTTCGGAGGCAGTGGGGTTTAAGGGCAGTGTTTGGATCCTCTGGGATAATAAAGAGGTAGATGTCGACATCCAGTCCATGGACCTGAACTATATACACGCCAGGATTAACACAAAAATGGGTGACATCCACCTTGTCACAGTGTATGCTCCACCTAATCCGCAAGACAGAAAGAACTTTTGGCCAAAACTACAAGGTATTGTAGGAGGGGTTCGGGAACCGTGTTTTGTCAGAGGGGACTTTAACTGTATTTTGAATAGGGAAGAGAGGCAAGGAGGTGCGGGAGGTCTCTCGGAAGACTCTGACACTTTCAAAAGTTGGGTGGATAATCTTGGTTTGATAGATATGGGGTATATGGGCTTGCATTTCACCTGGAGAAGAGGAAACTTGGCGAGCACAAGAGTGGAAAAGCGCCTTGACAAGGTCTTTGTAATCAGGAAGGCAAATTGAAATGGAACGAAGCAGAGGTGAAGCATCTCCCAGCTATATCCTCGAATCACAAACCCTTGCTTCTATCCTTCTCAAAACAAACTACATGCGATAAAAACGAGCGCCCTTTTAGATTTGAGGCATCGTGGGCCCTTCATCCAGATTTCCAGCACTTTGTGGAATTGAATTGGAAATCGGAGGTAGAGCACTGTGAATCCATCAGGGTGCTAAAGGAGAGGCTGATCAAATGGAACAGGGAGGTGTTTGCTATCATACATCTCCGAAAACAAAAGTTGGTGAACCAGCTCTCGTACAGTCGTACGTACAAAAGAGACTGGAGAATGGGGGATAATGAAGAGCTCATTAGACGCGAAGCCGAGCTAAAAATGGAACTTGATAGAACCATCGACGAGGAAGAGACACTTTGGTTTCAAAAGTCGAGAGAGGACTGGCTTAATTTGGGAGATCGAAATACAACTTTCTTCCACACGAGCACCATCATCAGAAGAAGTCGCAACCGCCAACCGGATCAGCGCTTTCAAAGATAACACACGGAGTTGGTTACACGGCCCCTTAGCCTTTGAATCACATGCGATTTCTCACTTTTCTTCCCTTTATGCATTGCGGGATGTTAATTTGAGGGAGATCGATCTACCAAAAGAGGGATTTCCAATGTTGAGCCAGTCTGAATATACCAACCTCAATTGCATGGTTAGTGAGGGCGAGATCTTTCAAGCTTTGAAGCAGATGAAATCTTACAAGGCACCAGGCTTGGATGGCTTCCAACTGGGATTCTACAAGACTTAATGGAAAGTGGTTGGTGGCTCGATGATCAGCTTTGTCAAACTGTTCTTCAGCTCAGGAAAACTCCCAGAGGGTCTCAATGAAACCCTCATATCGCTTATTGGTAAAGTAAACAACCCGGAAGTGATCAGCCAATTAGCTTATGCAATGTAAGCTTCAAGGTCATAACAAAGTTGCTAGCAAAACGACTCCAACCAATCATGACCAGGCTGGTGGGGCCGACTCAGAACATCTTCATACCGGGCCGCTCTATCACGGACAATGTGGTCCTTCTACAAGAGATAGTCCACTCTATGCAAACCAAAAGAAGGGGGAAAAAGTGGATGTTAATTAAGCTAGACCTCGAGAAGGCTTATGATCGCATTCGGTGGGACTTCCTCCTTGACACAATCAAAGTTGCAGGGCTGCCTCAAAACTGGGTAGAGTGGATCCGGGAGTGTGTGACAATAGTCTCAATGAGGCTACTTTGGAATGGTGAAGTGACAAGGAGTTTCACTCCCGAGAGAGGCATACGACAAGGGGATCTTCTATCCCTGTACCTTTTCGTATTATGCCTGGAAAGGTTGAGTTACCTCATACACCACGAGGTGGAGACAGGCAGATGGCGCCCGATTTACATATGCAGAGAGCCAGAGTCGCCCCAGCCCTCTCTCACATATTTTTCGCCGATGATATCATTATCATGGCGGAGGCATCAGGTCAACAGGCGAGAGTAGTGAGAGACTGTTTGAGCAAGTTTTGTGAGGCGTCAAGACAAAAGATTAGTAGAGCAAAATCAAAGGTGTTCATCTCGGCTAATGTTTCATGTGACCTGGTTCATGAGATAGAGGAAATCGGCGGAATTAAGGTGACACGAGATCTTGGAAATTATTTGGGGATGTCGGTGCTGCACAAACCAGTTACAGCTGAAATGTTTGAAGGAATACTGCATAAAGCCCGCAACAAACTCGCGAGGCGGAAGACCCGCACTCTTCCATTTGGTCAATTGGGAGGAGGTGTGCCGATCTAAAAAGGAAGGAGGACTTGGTATACAAGAGGCAAATCATATGAACCGGGTTGTGCTTGGCAACCTAGGCTGGCGGTTATTGAATGGTGAATCGAGCCTATGGGGATAAATAATGAAAGCAAAGTATGGCCTCACCCTCAGGGGAGACAAGGTTCTAAGAATGGCCAAAAGAAAACCGTCCTCAACCTGGAAAAGTATTGAAGGCAGTCTAATTGATGTAGTGTATAAAGGAATTAAATGTAATATAGGAGATGGGCAGGGTGTGCTCTTTTGGGAGGATACGTGGGTGGCCAACAACGCCCTCTTGGACTATGCTAATGCTGAAGTTGGGGAAGATATGAGAAGTATGTTTGTCAGGGACTTTTGGACACCAACAAGAGGGTGGGATTGGAGCCTTCTTCACGGCCTCCTACCAAGCAATTGGCTTCTTAAATTGGCCGCAGTGGCACTCCCAGAACAGCCTGGTCAGAGAGACACCATCAGTTGGAAAATGTCACCAACGGGAGAGTACACGATTTTGTCGGCATACAGAGTATCCAAAGGAGAAACAAGCCCAGGGAATAAGTCTAGGGATGTTTGTAAAATCATCTGGCAAGTCCATGCCCCGGAGAGAGTAAAATACTTCCTCTGGTTGTTGAGCAAAGGGCGAATACTCGCCAACGTGCAAAGGAAACGCCGGCACCTAACGAGAGACACGTCGTGTGCTACCTGTAAACTCCCAACCCTATAATAATATATGAAGGCTCTGCCTTTTTTCTGACCAAAAAAAAGATTATGATTTCATGATGGATTGGAGACTTTGGAGCAAATGAAGTATTTAAGGGTGGCTCTCTCGATCTCCGATCCGTCCAGGGACGGACCGGGACGGGGGTCGGCGGGGGCCAGTTATTTTGTTATTTTAATTTTTTTTTATAAAGTATAAAATTAAAAAAAAATATACTAATAGTACAAATATTGATTAGTCTAGTTAGTCTACTCCTCATTTTACTAGTGGAGAGTGTATTATTTGAATCTTATCTCTTAGCCTAAATTATCATTTCTCATTTTTAGTTTTGTTGGTATTTTTTTTAAATAATTTGAATATATTTTATCTGTCATGTATACACAGTTTTTTAATTGACTCTCTCTCCCCGACTGCGCTCTCTCTCTCTCACCGACTACCTCTCGCTACCGCCCACTGCACTTAGCTCCGGCGACCGCCCGTCAACACCGCACATCCTCCCCCGGCTCCCAATGTGTTGCCCAACGGGGTCGACCTCCAACACGTCCTAATCAGTGTCGGTCGACCGGTGAACCTTCTCCTTTTGCTTCCTTTTTTCTTTTCTGCCTCGTGTAGTTAGACCTACGCCCTTTACGTGCAGTAGCTTGATATCAGTCTCGGTCCCTTGTTGTGTTGAACTATTGCTTCCCACTATTTTAGTGGAACTTTGCTGTTGTTGTTTGTTTCAGCTCACCTTCGTTTATGTTATCTGCTGGCTGTTGCTGATTTTTTTGGTGTTAAACTTGGCTTTCCACGATTGATTTATAGTGGTTGCTTCAGTTTGCCTTCCCATTGCTGATTTTGGTTGGTTGTTTTAATTTGCCTTTGTCTCTTGTTACTGCTTGGGGTTTCAGTTTCGTTCCTTGTTACTGTTTGACGTTGTTGTGCCTTGTTTTTGCTTGTTTCGCTGCTTGTCGGTGGGCGTCTAGATCCGTGTGTTTAAGAGGTCTCCGGGTAAGCGGTGACCTCGTGTATATTTGTGGTTTTTTAGTGTGTTTGTGTACAACAAGGATAGGCGAGGTAGAAGAGCAAGAACCTGCCTGAGATTGGGATCTTGGAATGTGGGGTCACTCACGGGAAAATCAATTGAGCTGGTCAAGATCTTACAACAACGGAGCATTGATATTGCGTGCATCCAAGAGACTAAGTGGAAAGGTAACAAAGCTCGAGAGATTGATGGGTGGAAGTTGTAGTATGCAGGAGCGTCGAGTAGCAGAAATGGGGTGGGTATTCTGGTTGATGCCAAGTTGAGGGACAATGTGGTCCTAGTGGATCGCAAAAGTGACCGACTGTTGAGTATAAAGTTGGTGATTGGAGGAGAAGCCCTAAATGTCATAAGTGCCTACGCCCCACATGTAGGCCTCGATGGGGATGAAAAGAGACGTTTTTGGGAAGACTTCGATGAGGATGAAAAGAGACGTTTTTGGGTAGACTTCGATGAGTTGATGAGAGGTATCCCCGTGACAGAAAAGGTGGTAATAGGGGGTGATTTCAATGGCCATATCGGAAGGTCGGGGGATGGCTATGAAGAAGTGCATGGAGGTTTCGGTTTTGGCGAAAGAAATGACGGAGGTCGGGCCTTGGTTGAGTTCGCAGTGGCTTCTAGTTGTGTAATAGCGAATTCGGTTCAAAAAGAAGGATGAGCACTTGATTACCTTTAAGAGTGCGTCAAACAAGACACAGATTGACTTTTTCTTGCTCAGACGAGGGGATAAGAGGAGTTGTTGGGATTGTAAGATTATACCAAACGGAGGCCTTTCGACGCAACATAGACTGTTGGTCACGGATTTGGACTGGGTCCGTAGAAAGAGGAGAACTGTCAGTGAGACACAACCAAGGATCAGGTGGGGGCGCTTGAACGAGACAGTTGGACAGGCCTTTAGAGATAGGGTTTTCGAGGAGGCAGAGGCAAAAGGAGCTTGGAAAATTAGAGATAGTGCAGATGACATGTGGGGTAGGATGGCAGAGTGTGTCCGAAGAGTAGCATCTAGGGTGTTAGGCATGACCAAAGGCAGAACTAGCAACAGAAGAGCAGAAGTTTGGTGGAATAAGGACGTCCAAGAAAAGGTTAAGGGCAAACAGTTGGCGTACACGAAGTGGGTTGAGAGCAATGAAAGAGACAAAGAAGTGTGTTGGGCTGAATATAAAGTGGCAAAAAAGTTAGCAAGGAAAACAGTGGCTATAGCAAAGGAAAAGCGTACGAGGAGTTGTACAAAGCCCTGGAGGAAAAAGGGGGAGAGAAGGTGTTGTACAGGTTGGCTCGGGCAAGGGAGAAAAAGAGCAGGGACTTGGATACAGTGAAGTGTGTAAAAGACGAGGAAGGAAGAGTGCTAGTTGAGGATAGCCAGATAAAGGATCGTTGGCAGAGATACTTCTGTAGCCTGCTAAATGAGGGACAAGGGTCGACAGTAGAAGCAGAGGAGTCAAGGGGCCAGTCAGATTGCCCCTTTTTCAGACGCATCTCCAGAATCAAGGTGCAGGAAGGGCTTCGAAAGATGAGCAACAGGAGAACAGTAGGACCAGATGAGATTCCAGTGGAAGTGTGGAAGTGGTTGGGGGCGAGAGGCCTAGAATGGCTCACGTCTTTGTTCAATGTTATTTTCCGTACGGCAAAGATGCCAGAGGAATGGAGGCTCAGTAACTTGATCCCACTCTATAAAAACAAAAGGGATGTGCAATAGTGCAACAACTACATGGGTATTAAGCTCCTCAGCCATACCATGAAATTGTGGGAGAAAGTGATTGAAGCTAGGCTAAGGAGAATACTCACCATGTCAGATAACCAATTTGGTTTTATGCCAGGACGGTCATCTATGGAGGCTATTCACTTGATCAGAAGGCTAGTAGAGGCCTACAGAGAGAGGAGGAAAAACATGCACATGGTTTTTATCGATTTGGAAAAGGCATATGACAAGGTGCCTAGGGAATTGCTCTGTAGGTGCTTGGAGACGAGAGAGGTTTCAGGGAGTTATATCAGAATTCTAAAGGATATGTATAAAGGCCCACTGACAAGTGTGTGCACTCCGGGGGAAGCACAGAGTTTTTCCAAGTAGGGGTCGGCCTGCATCAAGGGTCGCTTTGAGCCCTTTTCTGTTTGCGGTCATTCTGGATGTGCTGGTATCGTGGTGTATGCTTTTCGCAGATGACATAGTGTTGGTGGACGAGTCTAGGGAGGGAGTTCACAGAAAGCTAGAATCTTGGAGAGAGAAGCTTGAGACAGAGGGTTTCAAGCTCAGTCGGACCAAGACAGAGTATGTAGAGTTCAAGTTCAGTCAAGAGGTGGAGCCAGATAAGGAAGTCCGCTTGGGAGGAGAGGTCATAGCGAAAAAGGAGATGTTCAGATACCTAGGTTCAATTGTGCAGAGTGATGAGAGCATCGATGAGCACATTAGACACCGAATCCAGAGAGGTTGGCAGAAGTGGAGAGGTGCTTCTGGAGTGTTAAGCGACAGAAAGATCCTACTCAACCTCAAGGGCAAGTTTTACAAATCTGTGGTTAGACCAGCTACACTGTATGGGGCGAAGTGTTGGCCAACTGCTAAGGCGCAGGAACAGAAGTTGATGGTAGCAGAGATGAGGATGTTGAGGTGGATGTGCGGGCATACGAGACTGGACAAGGTCAAAAATGAAACGATTAGGAGCAAGGTGGGGTGGCCAATTTAGGTGAAAAGCTCAAAGAGTCGAGGCTCAGATGGTTTGGGCACATACAAAGGAGACCTCCAAAAGCCCTGGTTCGGAGAATTGAGAGGTTCATCGGTAACGATTTTCGGAGGGAAAGGGGTAGACCAAAGAAGAGTTGGAAGGAAGTGATAAAACAGGATCTCTCCTTACTGGCGGTCTCAGCAGATATGGCCTTATGTAGGGACCAATGGCGTCAGAAGATTACAGTGACAGAGCGGTAGTAGGGAAGGCCTGAAGGGAGTGCTCTGCTCTCTTCCTTCTGTTTGTTTTAGTTTTCTGTTATCGTTTTCTGAGTTTTCTAGCGTGCTTTTTCCACTCTCGCTTTCTTCTCCCTTTCTAGCCTTTTCTACTTTTTGTTTCTCTCCCCCCTTTTTTACTTTGGGCCCTCCTTAGATACCCTCCCGACGTCAAGTCGGGGTAAGGGTGTGTACATCTCGATCCCCCAGATCCCGTACATACCGAGTTCCACTGGGTAGATGTTGTTGTTGTTGTTTTAATAAAATCAAATTAAAATTATAAAAAAAAAACTTCGAAATCGATGTCACTAGCATCACCGCCGACAACTCCACCCTTTCCAGTAGCATAGGTTATGCCCCCTTTCCAGAAAATCATGCGCCGCGCCCGTCACTGGATCCGCCTATATTTATAAATCTTAGGGCCTGTTTGGTTTCTAGTGACATGAAAACGGAAACGGAAATGAAATGAATCTAGACCATTTTTAGTGTCATAATACATTTATATAAAAAAAATCATTCAACAACTTGTCTATTGTAAAAGTGAGATAGAAGAGAGTATTCCACAATTTTTTTACCCATCCCCTTGATGAAAGAATGATTAAGGTGGAACAAGATCTTTTTTACAATAGATAAGAGGTTGTGCAAAACAAGTTAGATTTTTTTTGTCAATATATCATAACACTTAAATGGACTACATTCATTTACATTTCGTTTACGTTTTCATGAAATGTAACCAAACGGGGCCTTAGTAACAAATAGCTACTCATATGTAGTAATTCAAAACTGACTAACGTCAAT
Source organism: Fallopia convolvulus (assembly GCA_964016875.1). Lineage (NCBI taxonomy): Eukaryota > Viridiplantae > Streptophyta > Magnoliopsida > Caryophyllales > Polygonaceae > Fallopia > Fallopia convolvulus. The sequence continues at coordinate 22,541,797 of OZ024728.1, forward strand.
TAAGCAATTGATGAATTACAAATCTCCCTTATGTTCCAATTTTACCCTTCATTATGACTATAGCTTGCCTTCATATCCATAGGCCGTACTGAAAACCCTCTTAACGGTGCAACAATTGAGAATTGCAAGCAACTCTCGGCTGCTTGTACATCTAGGCGTCTTAAACTGGCTCAACGCGGCGCCTTTCCCGATATAATGCTCAAGAATCTTCTGGAACGTTCCGGGCTTGACAACACGAAGCTCGAGGGGGCCGATCGAGTTCGTCTTTCGAGACACTACGTATCCGTGGTCAACGAACGCTACGTCCATCTCCCTACAACATTCCTCAAACACCCCCTCCTCCACCTCACCCTTGACCTCCCAGTATATGACGTAGTGACCCGGATCACATGCCACATCAGCGTGGCTTGTGAAGTCGACCAGCTCAGCAGCTGGATGCGACGTGGCAGATGATGACCTGGCGGCCAGTACGTGCCGCCCCCTCTCTACCACCAGCTGGAGGTCTCTCTCTGTGCTCTTGTCAATGTTGATGGTTAGGATTAGCTTCCTTCTGCATATGAAGTTGAGTTTTGGAGTGGCTTTGTGGAACCCTGATACTTCTACTATGTCGCCTAATCTGTACCTGTATAAACCTGGAAAAAAATCACAATATTGAATTATTTTTCTTCCCCTCCATTCATTGACAATATTGACCCTTGTAGATTATTAAGAAAGTTAAAAATAGAAAAATAAAAATAAAAGAGTTGTTTTTTATGAAATGTAAAGACTTAATTTTCATTTGTAGTGACTTGATATAATAATATCCATGTATATTTGTTTCCAATACAAACTCTCAAACGTAAAAATGAGAATTTTATTAATTAAAAAAGACTACATATTGATGTCATTTAACAACAACAACAACATCTACCAAAGTGAAACCTGGTATGTATGGATCTAGGGGGTCGAGATGTACGCACTCTTACCCCGACTTGACATTAGGAGGGTATCTAAGGAGGGTCTAAAGTAAGAAAAAAAGGGGGGAGGAGAGAAACAAAGATAGAAAAGCTATAAGGGAAGAAGAAAACGAGAGTGAAAAACCCAGAGTGATGTCGGTGTGGAAAGATTGAAAAGAATGCTTTAGCTAGATAAATAAACGGAAGACTAAAGCTAGATACTTGTTGATGAATAAAATATAAATGTTCAGAGACTGGGATACATATCCCACATTAAAAACTTAAAGAGGAAAATTACCCAAATATATAGAGTAAGGTAAAATTTCTACCTATTAACTTAAGTTCTTAGATTTAAAAGTGGATTTAAATTTATATTAAAAATAATAAATAATATAACTGATGTAATTTCTCGCCTCTGATTAATTACAACCCATTTAACATGGTATTAAAGCGTGTTTGATATCGGGGTCGTTTGCTGGTTTAATTAAGCTAACCCGCCATGAGGGTGTACTTGGGCTATGCTTGTTTGGTTTGCCGTCCTTAATACAGGATTGAGCTAGCCACCCTTATTGCCTTCGATCATTAAGGGGGCGTGTTGAGAGATTAATTTGGATTCAAAGGTGGATCCGAACTTATAATAAATAATATAACTAATGTAATTTCTCATCTCCGATTAACTACGACCCACCGAGAATTTAACCATAAACGTGAGGATAAAATAGATGGTCAAGTAGGATAACTAATGTAATTTCTCATCTCCGATTAACTATGGCCCACCGAGAATTTAACTATAAATGTGAGGACAAAATAGATGGTCCAAGTAGGTAAAGCTTTGGTATCAACTTTATATATATGCACATGTTGTTGTAGGTTGTGCTAACATATTATTGCATCTAACTTTCTTGGGTTTGAATGGGAGACGGGAATAAAAGAGGACGTGATCATGTCCAAACAATTCAGTGGTTGAGAAACATTGCCAATCGCATCGATCTATATATCATCAATATATATATATATATATCACCATTCACCAGTCTTCCTGTCCTACCCCTACCGAGGAGGATAGAAAAGCAATTAAGCTGACAGATCCTCCATAAATAATCCCATCTAGCTAAAACTAGCTTTTGATTTCTAAGGTCCAAAATTTAAGCATGTCAAGCAATCCACATTTATGAGTGTTAGTTATCTTTGATTCATTCTTGTTTCTCCCAGTACAGTAAACCTTTAGACTAAAAGTTAAAAAGTTCCATATACGTACCACCTTTAGGAATTAAAGATTCGTAGTCTTTTTTAACTATTGTAGTTTCAGACTTCTGCAAGACCCTTTTTTGATTAAAAGTAAAACAAATTAAAAAAAAAACAGATAATGTACCTGTGAAAGTGGTGAGGACAATTTCATACTGTTGGCCAAGCTGGACCTTAGAAAGTGGCACAGGCTTATCTTCTATGAAATCATCACCATTTTGTAATGAATCACATTTACCATTGGTGCAACCATTCTTATGCCTTGTATGCAGTGGTATGAACTCAAAGTAAGAGAAAGTCGGCATAAGCGCGAACCGAACACAATCCGGGTCCAAACAAGGATCCACATTAACCCCAATCCAACTCTCCGTGGACCCATAATCCGCGCTAACCACTGGCAAATCCCCTGCATAGTGCCTTAGCTTCTTAATATACGGCTCCATCGAACCGGTCATGATCGAGTAAACATACTTGGCATTAGGCCACATCTTCTTGATCAATCCGGCCCAATTCACCCCCTCCAAATCCTCACACTTTGCTCTAATTTCATCCGCCAAGGACGGGTTAGGCTTTATGATCATCTTGATAACTGATTCCCTAACACTTGGAATGGTGATCGTCCCGCTTAGAGTTCCTCTCTTGATGTCAATGCAGATTTCTCTCCATAGCTCCTCGAACGAACCGAGGGCCTGGACAATGCTGTAGGCGAAAGTGGAGGCGATGAATTCGACCTCTTGGGAGAAGATGAGGCCAAGGAGGATGTGGCAGTAAGTTGTCTGCTTGTAGTCTCCACTTGAGATGACTTCCATTGGACTACAACTGAAGATTTTGGTCTTTTCTTGCTTGATTTTGAACTCTTTGCTTGCAAAGTAGTGGGTTGTGGCCGTGCCTGCTTTTAGCCCTCCTTTTGTCTTGAATTGCTTGCTACTGTATATGAATTCAAGGATTCTGCCTCCTTCCTTTATTGGGTATACCCTAAATGATAAAATCTTCTAAATCAGAATCAAACATCGATTTTTGAAGTTATTAAACTTTGTAAGCCCAGTACACAAGCACATGAGTTCCATTATAAAACCAATTAGCGATTAGCGATTAGCGATAGGGGGAGTAATACAAGGGTATATATACTAGGTTGGTTTCTCTTTAAGTTTCAGATGTGGGATAGACTATATTCTCAACAGAAGTAGATCGAGAAGAATGAATGAGTGCACCATTACCAACCTTGATCTGTAGGCTGCGGCTAATCTGAATATTTGGAGGGTTGTTTGTGCGCTGTGTTGTGTAAACGGCACATACTTTTGCCTTCCATCCGTCGTTCCCGAGCTGCAAACACAAGATCAGCACACCAAGGAATTAATAAACATCCCAATAATGAGATGTCAAAAGATGGCAATGTCTTGAAGGACTTGTTTTTACCTTAGAGAGAGATGGGTTATAGGCTGTTGCGTGAGAAGAGAAGAGGTTTCTCCTTGGGCTATTCGGCGAATGTAAGGCTCAATGTCTAAATGGGAGCTGAGTGGAACCATGGAAGTGTACAAAGACTCCAATGTGGCTCCATCCACTTCTTCTACATTTATGTCATCTTCTCCTAGCCACTTCCTTAGATACTCAACGCCCCAATTGAGCTTTAAAATGCGTTCAAGCGTCTTGGTTTGGATGGCTCCTGCCTTCTCGGATACCTCCTCGAACCATCTTATGATGGCCTCAGAGCCCTCTTCGGGGAAGGGCTTGATATCAAGTTTGTTGTTATTGTCCTCCATATATATTGTATGTGTAATGTTGTGGTGTTGTAACATAGAGCGTAGTAAAGAAAGGTAGGGAGAAGTTCCTTCTCAAGAGAAAAGGGAAACAAAAAAAAAGGGTGTCAAAAGTTTGTATGGAGTGCATTTTTCATGTGTCGTTTTATAAAGTGTTGGAAAGGGGAATTGAAATGGGTGTATACATTGTAGACCACATGAATTCGGCTATTTGTTTTATTGTAGACAGACGTCAAGAAGGAGACAGTAAGATTCTTTGAGAAGAAGGGGACCAAGTTGCTGCATAATAAACAAAAATGATTTTTCTAACCTATCTTTTTAGAGCATAAGTTGAGTCTGAATTAAAATATAAGTATTTTATTGAGTTATATTAATTTCGTTTTAATTAATTTTTTAATATAGCTTTTTAGTTACTAAGAATAGCATGTTTAATATTGAGTCATACGATTTTATTTAACCTATTTCTTTACGGTATAATTTTTTGTCCCTACCAAAGAATAAATTATACCGTAAAGAAATAGGTTAAAAAAATCGTATGACAGCTTGAATTGGATTGGATTGGAATTAAATGTAGTAAATATATTGTTGATAGAATTTGTTCAGTTTCACTTATCTATTTGCATTAGGCTTTCTTTCTATAGAAAATTTAGATTGTATTTTGATCTAGGGTATGTCTACCGTATCACAAGTTTCCCTAGTTGTACTTGTACATACATTATTGCCATTTGGGAATATTTCCTTCCGTTTACCCTCTTATATAACATAATGTAATCTCACATTTATCATATATCCTTAATGGTTGTGCTTCATTTGAATTAATACTCAATTCAATTTTATTTAAATCTATTTAGTGGTGACTCATTTTATGTTGATAGGCTCATTAAAGAAACAAAATACTCCCTCACAAATTTTTAAAGATACTTCGTTCCCAAGGTTGAACTCAAGGTCTCTAGTTAATGAAGTACTACTATCCACTCGATCATCTCTTGTGGCTCTCTATAGTTAGTCCATCATAACTATAACCTAAAGCGGAGGTTAAAAAAATTATTAAACGACACATGTTACTTTTAGATTGGACAACATCACCCTTTTTTTTTTAAAATAATCTTTTATTTCTGGATATGATAAATTCTTATTCATGTTTTTAGAATATAGGATAGAAATTCTCATTATTAAACAATTTTTTTATTTTTGGATATGATAGATAGGAAGATCATTAGCATATTTTTTTATACTATCAAACAAATTCTAAAATAATTATTTTATTTTTAGATAGAATCGTTTTTAACTAAGATATATTAATTGAATAGTTATCTTTGTAACAGTATATTACTAACAATCTCTAATCCAATTATTTATTACCTTATATGAAAAGATCTTTATTAGTTATATGATAATTGTCTTATCTTTTTACGCATATGATAACAAAAATTTATATTTAAACATTTACATAATTATTTTCTCGGATAATAAATATATTATGTCTTACAAGATTGACAATTAAATGATTAAATTAAAATTTGACAAAAATAATTAACCTTTACATTTTCTCATAGGAGATAGACAATTCATAATACAAAAAATCTAATTAAATTATATTATTTTTGACTCTATATTTTTCTAAGAAAAAAATCCATAATACAAAAATTTCTACTTTTTAACCATTTATTTATTTTATTTATATTTAGTAAAACCCGTACAAGGTACGGGTTCTTACACTAGTACAATTTAAAATCAATGTTTTTTTGGAAGGACATTGTCCATAAGAGTCGAACCAGAGACTTTTAGGGACTACTCTTGAAACTTAACAGCTTAACTAGATTCTCGAAGGCAATCAAATAATGTTGTTTTAACACTGATTATTGGATTTTTATCAACTTTATATGTTCTTTTAGGTTTTTAAAATAACAAGTTTATTTCTTGAATCATGAACGAGGTTGTTTATTTTTAAATAAAATAAAAATATTATATATGATATGAAATCTCAAGTGAGACATTGATCAATGACCAAATAAAATATATATTGAAAAATGGTTTATATACAAAATAACCCTTATTAAAGTGATAAAATTACACTGCAAAGCAATTTGAATTGTAAAATTTTATGCTTTGTTTTTTTTGGAAGAATATTATGTTATTATTAAATATCTAACTCTATGAACATAGTAAATATACCAAATACATACTCGTGTCTTGAGGTAAAACTTAAACGAGTTACATAAATAGTCACAATATTCTCAAACCTAATACAAAGACTAAAATGAACAATAGAATAAAAAAACTACAATAAGTCGAAAAAGATCAAAATCATAAGAGGTTCTAATAACAATATCCCACTCAATTGATACAACACAACTAAAACAAACTTCTAAAATTGTCATATGACACTTCCGACCAGATGCTCTTTCATATGTATTGTGAATTTCAGTTAATGTTGAGCATTCGTGCAAGATTGTCTTAGTAGAAAGTGTGCTAGCAGGAGCAAAAATAGTAAGAACGACACGGATTTCAAAAAATGCTAAGGAGAAGCAACTTGAGATATTCAATAAAGACAATCCCACCATACATAATATCAAGACATAAGAGAACAATGGGCAACCTTGTCGTGAACCCTTGGTTGGAATACTTCGAACAAAAATACCACCAGTAATCGAAATAGAGCCAACCTGCAGTGGTTTTTTCTTGATCAAATCTAGTCCCTCGATGGAATAATTCATTTGGATACATCCAAATTTCCCCTAAGCAAAACAAACGATCGGGAGCCTTTCAAATTGGATGTCAAACCAAATAGTCTTTGTCTCAACCGCAATTTTCATACCCCTAGTGAGAATTTTGGATACATCAATGTTTACACGAACCCAAAAGACAGAATTCGAATTCAATAGATCAGATTCACCAATAGCTTTTTCCATGGATACCATAGGCAAAGGCATAGACAAATCTTAAACCTGAATCCTATTTTGCGGGGCATTAAGATTGATTGATATAAAAGTAATGGACTTCCTAATAAGGCAAATATCAAATCCGGACAAAGGAAGTGGAGCATCATCATCAAGATTACAGAGATAGGGGTATCACAAGAACAAACAAGAACGGAAAAAAACCACAAAAACCACAAGAACAAGAACAGGAAAGTAGCAGTTGGATTCATAATCAAATTGGAAAGTTAACCAATTGTAGATTACCTGTTTGTTCTTATGAGAAGAGGAAAGAACGAGAAAGACGAAAACGGTACCGATCGGAGACGAGACCAGAACAACCACAAGAATGGTGAAAATCCTCACAAAACCGAACAACAAACCTAGGCAAAGATGCCCAGACTCAACCTTGTGCTTTGTTATAACTTACTAAAAGTTGGTGGTTTCAGTATGGGTAATGAGTGATAATTTTAAGACGTGTGATCTAAGAGGCATGTGAAAAATTAAAGTTTTTTTACTATCAAATTGTATTGAACTATATGGGATATATTTTATGAAAAATATTAATTTAAAAATTAAAAGTATCAAATAATTAAATTTTATTTTCTAATTGCACCCAAAAAATATCACATAACCTTACTAGCATATATAATCAAAATTCAAAATAACTTAATTCTCAGAGTTTAAATTTTTATCCCGAGCCTAGAAAAATGAAGTGTAAATTTGTAGTTGATTCAATTTCTTACCTTCTTTATTTTTATATTTTGTTTTTATCTTTTTATTGTAAAAGTAAATGTATTAATAACAAAGTATAATATAAAGTAATCAATCTTAGTTAAATTAAAACCATAAGTAAAAGAATATAAATTTTATATATTATAATAATTCAACTTACCCTAAAATACTTATTTGTATTTTCGGTCATTATTCGCCTAAATTTAATTTCTTGTTTTGTACGCCTTACAGATTTGAATGTGGATGTTTACTCTCTGGCTGGCCTCTACATTGCATAGCTAGTTAGTAGTAAGAACCAAGGAGTAGGAACTAAAGGTCTTGCATTAATATAGCTGTACTTGCAATAAATTAGATGATGTAAAGATCAACTTTTTGTCCCCGTTCACTTTTCATCTATGCATAGGGAGGATGCTTGGGGGACGACAATATCGTCGACAAATGAATAAGACAAATAAAAAATATCTCTACTATTTCTCTGCTACTTCATTTAACTTATAGAAAACATAGGCTTTTTATAGAGTAGAATAGCTTTTGTCCCCTTCAATTAAAAACATCCAAGTGTAATACAAAAAATAAAGATATAGTAAAATGAAGAGAAATAAATGGAATAAGTACCAATGAAAAAACTTAAAAATCATTAAAAGATATTAAAAATATATCCCTCAACAACCAGTCTCCCTTATTTATCATCCATTCTCTCTCCTTCGATATTTTTTTCCTTTAGTCTACCTTGAAAATAATCTATAACCATATATTAAAGTTGTATCTTTTCGAGCCACCAAATAAATTCTGGCATCACCTTATATTTTAAAAAATATTTTAATTAATTTATCTTTTCCAATCAAATTCTTTTCTATCTATTTATGTGGAAAAAAATTAATTCGAATTCTAGTTAAAAGTAAAAAAATCATTTATTTTTATCTTTTTATCTATTTATGTAAAAGATTTATCTTAAATAAAATTTTGATAAAAAAAAAGTAAAAAATCAATATCTAGATAATTACTTGCCTAAATTGAATTTTGATTAAAAAAATTGCACCAAGAATTGTAATGATGTAAGCTTGGTGAAACCCGCCGTGGTACTTAAGGACATAATTTTTGAGCAAATAATGATAAAAATAGTTTTATTATAAAACAATCTAATATCAATAAAAGAAAGAAACAAAAATTATGTTAGAAAAAATTATTAAACATTTTAAAAAATTTCTAAATGGGGAAAGTTAAGTTATAAAAAATATTGAAAAGTATTTTTCATAATATTATTACTGAAAATTTTGAAATTCAGAGTATGAAATTGGTTCAAGTTTAACTATTTAATTTCAGGTGTATGAATTACAGTAGAACCTCTCTAAATTAATATTCGATAAATTAATAATCTCTCTAAACTAATATTTTTCTCCGGTCCCAACTTGGGCCAATGCAAAATTTAACACATTTCGATAAGATAATATATTTTCAAAAAACCACTATATAAATATAAGGTCCCATTAATATCATAAATCAATAATTATATAAAAAAGTTACATAGTCATAACTAAGAAAATCTAATGAAATATGATTGTAGTGTTGTTTGTTTTTTCTTAGTTCTATTTGGAGCTCATCTCTAACTTTTCTTATTGGATCCAACATTTCTAGCGTTGTTTTGAAAACAAATTTTGCAATGTCAAATATAATCATTCCTTGAGACTTCATCTCATGAACGAATTTTGCAGTGTCTAAAACAATTTGCCATTGCCTATTTCTCAACATTAACTATCCAAGTCGAGACTATAAGATTGATAACAGCCAAAACATTAATCTTACATGGATCAGATTGTCCCAACTCATACTCTTTTAAAATCCTACAATAAAATCTTGTATGATAGTGCATTTTGAAAGCTCTTATTACAAAAATCTTTTTAAATTAATAAATATTAATTTATCGGTTAATTAATATCTCTATAAAATAATAAAATATTATGGTCCCAACCCTATTAATTTATAGAGGTTTTACTGTAGTTGTTTTATAGGAGCAAAGATATGGTACGATTACGTAACTAACTAAACCTACATAACAAGAATCAAATTTATTTTTATTTTAGAAAGTTAAGATTTTTGCATAATCATAGTCGAAAGAGATTATTAGGATATCAGAGTATAGAATATTAATGACTAGAAATTGTAAAAAAAATCATTTTGATTAAAAATAGTTTTATTATTTAAAAAAATCATTTATCTTTACTTAAAATTGCTCTACCACATTATTTAAAATCATTTAAAATAAAGACATAAGTCCCACTAAGGTCTTTATTTAAAATCATTTAAAATAAAGACCTTAGTGGGACTTAAGGAACACTTTTATTGGCCTAAAATGTCTAACTTTGTGTTGAGATTTATTAAAGGTTGTGTTTCTTGTGCTAAAGGTAAATTTAAGCTTAACCCACATGGTTTATATCAACCCTTGACTATTCCTAATAGCACTTGGGAAGACATTTATATGGATTTTGTGTTGAGCTTACCTAGGACTAGAAGAGGACATGATTTTATTTTTTTTGTAGTAGACAGATTTTAAAAATGACTCATTTTATTCCTTGTCATAAAATCTGATGATGCATCTCATATTGTTGTTTTGTTCTTTAGAGAAGTTATGAGATTGCATAGTATTCCTTGTTCTATTGTGAGTGATAGGGATGCTAAATTTTTGAGTTGTTTTTGGAAGTCTTTGTGGTCTAAACTTGGTACTAGATTGCTTTCCTCTACTATTTGTCATCCACAAACCGATGGTCAAATTGAGGTTACTAACCATAGATTGGGTGTTTTATTACGCACTATGCTTAAGACTAAACTCAAAACATGGGAGGATTATTTGCCTTTTGTTGAGTTTGCTTACAATAGGTCAGTCCATTCGGCTACCAAGATGACACTGTTCGAGATAGTGTATGGCCTTAATCCTAAGACCTAGGTGGATCTCACACCTCAGCCCATGAAGTCCAAGGAATAGTTTGTTGCATACAAGCAGGCTGAGTTTGTGAGGAAGTTACATGAGAGGACCCGGATGCATCTAGAGCGCAAGACCGCTAAGTACAAGCAACAAGCAGACAAGGGGCGTAAAAACGTCCAATTTGAAGAAGGTGATCTTGTGTGGGTGCATTTGAGGAAGGAGAGGTTTCCAAACAAGTGCAAGTCTAAGTTGGATCCCAGTGGAGATGGCATGTTCCGAGTTGTCAAGCGGATTGGTTCCAATGCATATCGTTTGGATCTTCCCGATGACTATACCGTGCACCCAATGTTAAATGTAGCTGATTCGACTTTTTTGAGCCCGATGATGACTCTAACGATGAATCAAGGACGCTTCGTGGCCATTTAGAGGAGAATGATGCAACCCATGCATCCATGACGCCACAAGACATCGAGGACTTGGCTCATATTCCCTTTGATGGACCGAGCCAAGAAGTTGAGGAAAGCTACAAAGGTTCTTCTAGTTTGTATCTCGGCTATGGTAGAAGAGCCTAAGGAGCCTAGATGGGTCACTTCTATTCACCATGTTCAAGCTTGACTTGGACAAACTCACATGCAAGAGTTTTTTACATGTTTATCTTAGAACTTACTATTTATAGTGCTTCCATATTGCATCCCAACATCACCTTTTGTCATAAGCATTGCCCTTAACCTAGCTTTCCATGTCTTGTTATATGCGATGTCCATGTTATGGTCTCTTCTCACAAAATTAATAAAACCTGACAACTTCCAATCCGGATCATCTTTGTAGTGCTCTAAATATTTATCTGCTAGCCATTTTGATGTCATCTTAATAATTTCATGTTGTCATCCACAATCATGCTTTGCAATCAACTTCTTCAACTGAAAACTACAATATGTAGCAAACTTTCTTACGCATGCAATAAAGTGACAAAAAAATTGCTTGCATACACACTTTTTCCTAGCATGTTTCATAGCACATTTACAATAAGCAAAAACCTTAGTCTTATCATTATGCAAGTAGTAATAATCTCCACCATTTTCTATAGATCATTGCCTCAAAGCTTGTCTAAAATTTTCATTTGAGCCAAAAATCATAATAGACTTGAGATTTGTTTTTCTTAAAGTCTACAAGAGGGTTAAACTCGGGATACCTAACATGTCTTTCCTCATCAGATCCACTCACACTACTCAAATCATCATAATCATCTAATGGCTTCTCATCATCAATGTAATGTGCTTTCCCATCACTTGTTTCTTGAATAACACCATTAGCTATGAACAACCCTACACTCTCATCAATATTTTCTACAAATAGGTCATCATCTTCACCTTCACTCTCTATGAATTCGAAATCATTGTCTGATTCAAAAGTTTATGACCCTAACACATCTTCATCACCTGACTCATCTGGAACATCTAACTCTTCTTCTAGTTGGGCCTCTGGTAGATCTAGAGTTTTGGATTTAGTATTGAGTAAGGGTTGGCTTAGGTTTTGGCTTGTGTTTCCAACCACAACATTCTTACCACTAAAATGAGAAACGGGTTGGGCTATTGGGCTTTGGCTTTTCAAAGTAATTGGACTAGTCTCATTTCCATGTGTCGGTTGGTTACCTTCTTAGAACTCAGAAGAAGCCAACACTTCCTTCAATAATGCTCAATTCGTTGATTGATTTTGTAGTGAAATTTAGCCCTAGTTCGTCGCTCCACTCCAGGCCCAAATCATTCGATGTGTCGGTTGGTTACCTTCTTAGAACTAGTCTCATTTCCATGTGTCGGTTGGTTACCTTCTTAGAACTCAGAAGAAGCCAACACGTCCTTCAATAATGCTCAATTCGTTGATTGATTTTGTAGTGAAATTTAGCCCTAGTTCGTCGCTCCACTCCAGGCCCAAATCATTCGATGGTTTCTTAGGTTTGATGGCCCACCTAATTCGATGGTCAACCTTGGTTTCCTGGTTTGATCGAGCGATCAAAATCTTTAGGCTAACTCAATTGCACCTGGAACTCTCTCTTTTTTCCTTCAATTTAAGCAAGTATGAGGGTATGTTTTTCACCCGATTGCCCCTCGAGTTTTATCTCGAGTTTTATTATTTAGATTTTAGAAAGAATGAAGTAAGAAAAGAAAAGAAAAAGTAAAAAAAAAATCCCACACGCTCTTAACGGGTATTAACGGGAGATGGGCCAGGGGTGGTTGATTTTGACAGAATGGTTTTTATGGGTGGTTTTTGGTAATTTGTTATTAGGCGGGTGGTTATTCACAATATGAGCTATCTTACAGGTAGTTTCCAACAAAAACCTCCTTCAAAAAATCCAAGTAAACTTTCGAATACCTGCCCTAAAGCATACACCTTTCAAAATTCTTCTTAAAGCTTGGGTTATTTTGTTTGTTTTGACGTAATTTAAGGTGGAGGTTTCAATTCGTAGGGCGCATTTGGTTTGGTAACTAAGCCGGATTTGGATCATTATAAAATCATATCAGATCATTTCAAAATGTAGTTGGAGTTTTGAGCGGATCTTATTTTGTACACGCCTACCGTGTCCTTACTCCCTCCCACCTATCAAAACTTTCAAAATAGCAATGGAATGACATCCGCCCAAATTTGGAGTAAAGAATGCTAATGGAGCTCGGTCATATTCCTTTTACTTTTGTTCTATTTAACTATGACCAACCAAACTTACATACTCTTTATCTTTAGAGCATAAATATTGGTTGGCCACTTTGTTTGGTCATCATAATATAAAATCATTTCTTTTTCTACTAATAAAAATTTACCTTTTTTATTCTTCTCTCTTATGTGACACATGTCACTATGTCATTCAATGACCAATTCTCTCATTTGGTCATCACCATGACCGGCCATACAATCTCTTTCTTCCTTATTAATACTCTCTCTCCTCTTTTATTATTTTTTTATTCATTCTCTCTTTTGATGACCAAAATTTTGGTCTACCAATGGGTGTGCTCATTGACCTTTGTTCATAAAACAGAAAAGGAAGAAAGAATCAATAAACATCTAATGGAACACCCCGTCAAAAAGGGTCCCATGGTCTAGTGGTCAGGACATTGGACTCTGAATCCAGTAACCCGAGTTCAAATCTCGGTGGGACCTCAATTTTTATTCGATCATTTTAATGAATCACGTGTGTGTTGGCTACTTTTGCAACTTGCCTTCCACCACAGTACAGTCAGTACTAGAGACCCACGTTCACGATTCAAGGACGTTATAAGATGATTGGGTTTTTTTTTGTCATCATACGACGAATTTTGATAAATTTGACGAATGAAAAAGCACCGAACCGGAATAGCGAGTCTACTAACATAACATCTTCTTATACAGCGTCTACATCTTTTACATTGGATCTGCTTAATTAATTATTTCCTTGACTTATTTTTAGAACTCGATATATAAGCACTTATAATCAACAGGACGTACAACTACAACTCAACAAGGCACCAAAACTTGATCATAACAAGACTGAGGAACATTATTAATTCATTCATTCATATTCATATTCAATTCGTGATGCATAAGTGCATATCAATCTTCCGATGCTGAAAGTGAACTCATGGTGCTGAGGCTGAAGGAAGTGGAGCTTCGGACCAAGGCTCATTCGGAACAGCAGGATTAATGCTGTCACCACCACCACCACGAGGCATTGGCACCCAAATCTTCCCGATCCCCATCAGGCTCTATGAACAGCCATTCTGGTTGCTTCTTGCCCTCCTCCTACACCGCCAGCTACCGCCATGGCAAACAAAATGTTCAAAGTCAGAAAAATTGACACAGTTTTAGCTTTGATTATACCCATTTTGTAAGACGTACTACACTCTGGGAATCTGGGATCCATGATGATGAACTCCAAACTCCAAAGGGTGCCTTCTCTTATATACAACAGATTTACTAGCTGCAGAAGTTAGAAATGCATGATTTTTTAACACTGTACCTTGATATGGTTGGCCGAGCTTTGAATTACTCTTCCAAACCAGCAATACCTGCTCAAACGGCTATTTATTTTTCTTGTACCTTGTGCATTCTCTATGTTTGTGTACTTTGGGGAAACTAGGTTGGTGAATGGTGAGTGAGAGCAGGCTTTGTTATCTTAGGAATATATAATTCTCATGCTTATCTCAAATCTCTTATTACTTATCAGTATTGTTTATATAGGCTTCTCATTACACCTGATTGAGATTGATCATGGGGACTCAAGGAATTGCTTATACAGAACTCTTTCAGAACTTATATTTGAGTTGTAAGAGCCTGATTAAATAGGTGATGATTAAATGATGGTTACTTTCATGGCTTCTAATCGGATATCAAAGGAAGGAGTGATTTGAGCTTTAGTACATCTTCCATTGAATTTTTTTCCCTAACAAAGAAACAAGTGCATGGTTGGTGCAACTCTGAATGTTCATACGGCTTCCTATTTATTAACTTCACCTCTCATCCACCTATTTCTTCGGCTACTTATCTGTGTCCTTCCAAATGTGGTTAATTAGTTGCTCTTCATGATAGAGTTGATTAAACCTGGATCAAAATGAGTTAACACCTGGATTTTGTATTCATTAATTATTATGCTCAAGAATGTAACCCAACAAAACAAACTTTTGGGGTGAATTATAACCTAGTTAATTAACCTAAGACTTCAAGGTCATGAATATCATATCTTTCCCTTTAATGTGTTTATCTTTGAGATACACTTTCAAAAAAAATATCTTTTAAGATATAAACTTCTACAAGGGTACGAAAAGAATAGGGAGACCTTCAATTATATATATAATAGCACAGCATATGGTTGCAAGCAATCACTGAATCAGGCATTCATTAGTGTCGATGTGTAATCATACCAACTAGTGTTCTTGTTAAATCCAAATGCACATCAAGGGTTATTGCAGGTCAATTCAATTACTTTGTACATCATTCTTTTTGGCTAAAACTGGCACTAAACACGCCATAAAGCTTTACAATACATAGCTATAGCAAATTCTTTGACATGTCCTCCTTCCTGCACATCAAAAGGATACCAAAAACAGGCTGCTGCAGAGATTAAGCAGCCCGCGATGCAGATTCGAGTTTACGAGCTTGGCCTTTCCTCAGAGAATCTAGGCAGCTGAATGAGCGAATTGACCCTCGTTACACCTTCCAGTCCTGACCAATTCTGGTCTTCATCAGTTGGATTTTCAGGGTTTGTTACTGCCGCGCCAGGCAAACTTTGAAGAGAATCATCTTCTTCTAATAACCCAACAGACATGATTTGTTTGGTTTCTGAAGAAAAGCCTTGCTCACTGTAGTCAGAATCTGGCTCCATTTTCCCATCCAAAAATAAACAGACAACAGCGCAGTCGTCCATCTTTGATGTGGAGTATCTGAACTTCCATTCATGAGCAGCCGATTGCACAAGTATTTTTGCAGCTGAAGATCTGGAAGGAGCTGAGGAAACTATTTTCACTACTTCTTCATTACTCAAAACATCCCAAATCTGGATAGGACAAAGCAATTTAGTCAAAACTCACAAGAACAACCGTCACAATAACAAGAAGAGCAACAAACTATCACAAGAACAAAGTAGTATGTATATACCCCGTCTGTAGCAAGAACAAGAAACTGGTCACTCTCTGTGAGTGTCCTGTGTGTGAACAGCGGTTCAGAAATAACACCGTATTCTTTCACACAATAATCCCCAAACGCTCGAGACATTGCTAGGCCAGGTGCATCACAGAATGGCAACCAAACTCTTGCCACTTCAGGTTCATCTTGCAAGGAAAACACCCTACCTTTACATCTTTCTATTCTCACCGCTTCCCCTGCAAGAAGTCATACAATTGATCATCACTAAGTTATTGTTCTTTTATTAAAGGTATTGAAGTACTAAACTGACTGGCCATTTCACATACTTGGCAAATCTGGCTTCAAATCAACAGTCAATTGAATAGCCCTCATGGAACCATTGATATCTTTAGATCCCAATATTGCTCGTGAATCCCCAATATTTCCCATAAAAAGGTTCATACCCTGAAATCGCCGCAAACACACTAAATGTATAGAATTTGTGATTCAAAATCGAAGAAAAAGAGGTGGGTTGCTCAGTAATTTACCTGTTTGACAATAGTAACTGCCGTGCTTCCACTGCAAAAGCAGTTCATATTAGGATGAGACTTGAGCTCTCTGTCCATTGCCTTGTATGATTTAAGGAAAGCATCCTTCCATAACTCATTGATCTTATCCTCACAAAAACCGTCCTCAGCCTCTCCATGATTTAAACTTTTATCTCCAGTATAGAAACCGGCACCTGATCTGAATTCCTTTTTCCGGTTCAAGAACGATATTAGCTTTATAGGCAAAGAATCCCTCACTTTTCGAGAAACAAGATGTCCTTGTGGGCCGTGACCATCGAAGATACCACAAAATGTCACATCATCTACCATGAAATCCTGTTAAGGCAAATTAGAAACCAAAAACAAACAGCCTCGAGTAAGAAAACTCAGCTCCATGATTGAAATAGAAAACTACGGAGGCTGATCAGCAGAATGTCGCTTACTTCCCAAACAATCATGGCATCCTGGTTAATGCCTTTTCGACCCTGCTGCGTGAAGATACAAGATGTCCGGCTAGTTCCATTCATGAAGATACGGTTGGGAATCAATGATAAGTCCTGCAACGTGGTGACATAATCTGCAAAACCCCTCTTACTTGTTGAAACACAGCCCCCCATGACCAGCACATTAGACAAAGGCTAAAGCTAGGAAATGACCTTTTCACCCTCAGCTTCCTCCTAAGCTTGAGCCCCTACTTCCCTAATTTCTCAGAACGCTGGGCGTATTGAAATGGAAACAAGAGACGAGAAATTTGAGCAATCAGACGCGTCAATGGAGACAAGAGAAGTGAACCTGCTAATAAGGTTTTAGTTCTTTGTCAATTTGTGAATCCCTTGGAAGGAAAGCATGTTGATAATGACAACAATACCAAATGAAATGCCACTATACATAAATGACAAAGCATTGACAAATTCTAATAGTTTACACCCAATGATCGCGCCGGGAATCTGAACTGGCTACGTAAAGAAATCACAACTTGAAATAAAGAAACAAAACAATACCAGCTTATTTTTAATAAATTATGCGATCCAGCAAATAAATATATACGCAAGGAGCTTGTCCTGATCATAATGAATCACCAGTTTAAGCTTCAACCGGCTAATTTTCAAACCACTTGCTTATACTTGTAAAGGTCCGCACAGGTGAAAGCACAAAATTGAATCAACAAATACCAAAACGTTCGAACAAAACAATAAAATATGTTCCGAATTTGACAGTCAGGCCCGTTCAGACATACCTTCTTGTCGTTTGTTCGTCGCGCAACACGCCAAATGTATAAAATTAGGGCGAAATGTTTGAACTAGCACTTGACTTGACAAACTTGCTTAGAGACGAAAACAGGAGATGATAAACAAGGAAATGATGAAGAGAGGTAAAGGAGAAGAGGAATCGGGTTAAAAGCGACACAGAAAGCAAAGTGAGGGATGATCAAAAAATTCCGCCATTAGTAGAAAAAGGAAAACGAAAAGGAGAAAGAGGAAGAGAAACGAACCAGGAATTTTTGAATAGCGGAAAACTAAGATTAACTCGATTCCTTCCTTGCCTTACCTGATATTGGAAAAGAAGGGGAAGGGGAGGTTGGAGAATTCAAGAAGACATGAACTTTGATTCTACAATTTTCTCTTAAGAAAAATTACAAAATTATAGAAAATTAAATTAGAAATATTCAAATTTTTTATCAGTTTGACAAAACCAAAACAGCTCTTCTGTTTGGCATGGCTAAATGCAAGAGATAAGCTCGGGGGCAATTTTTTCGAAAGTTTCTCAAATTTTGAATTTTTCTATTAAATTTTACGTTAACCAATCTTACAGGTCGGGTTATGGGTCAACACATTAACCCGAAATTGATTAAAAAAATTTTTACAAAATTTAAAAAAATCTAAAAATCAATGATGTTAAAATATTCTGGTCAACTAACTCCTAGTTAACGAATGTTACAAGTTTTTTTTTTAAGATGATCAAGAAACATAAAAAAAAAAATATAATGTTATGTGTGGTATTTTTTTAAATTACGGGTCTTACAAGTCGACCCATAACCAAGTGGGTCAAACCATAACCCATTTTACGGATTACGAGTTAACCCGATGTTGGGCCCTAAATTACCGGGCTAATTCCGATGTGGGGCCACGAAGATATGAAAAGATCGAAATGAATTAAAGATATCATTAACCATTACTGAAGCATTAAATTGCATGGAGGAAATCAAGGAGTATAAAAGAGTTGTTGGAACGTATTAACTGCATGGCGAAAATCACGAAAGCATTAAATGCTTAACGCGTTAACGACTGAGCGAAAATTACAAAAGGAGTAAGTGGTCAAATTAGTCGTTGAAAGGCATTAATAACAGAGGGAGATTCTCGGGATTGATACTCATAAATAGCCAGGAGGTGAGCCAATAAAAGGGAGGGGAGAACATCAACGAAGGGGGCTCTCTGACTACTAAAAACGATCTACATACAATTGTGTTATTATTTTCTTCGATTATTCATTCTAGACCTCAAGAGATATATTTCTTCTCATCTTCTCTCTGGCGTACCCCTCGATTGTACTTCAACATCTGAGTGGAATCATAGTGAAGTTTATCCTCGTTATTTTATATTTTTGCCTATTTATTTCGATATTTATTGTTTTATCAATTAATGTGTCTACGACTTACCATTGGTATCCGAAATCATAAAGGAGTAAACTCGCACCACTGCAATTGCTATCTTATTTCACTATTCTGAATTCATATCTCTTTCTTTACTTGTTTACTAGTTCATGTGCTATTTCTCTTCGTGAATCTCTTATTATTTGCGAATTAATGCGTTTAAACTGGTTTTTTTTACTAAGGTTCCCTTATTATAGCAGATAACGCGTTTACGTGTTAATTTTGCCCAAAACAATTGCCGCCCACCGACGGGCCTTTAGCCAATAATCCATTCAAACATGTTACCACCACCTTGCCATCAAAATAACCAACAACTAAACTTCCAACACTAGTCCCTCTGGCGGACCTAGAAACCAAGAAGCTAACCTCGTCACTCTTAATCAGCCACAAATAATACCTCTTACTATTCCCACCGTCACCGATATTCAAACCGACACATCCACCGATCAAATTCTCAAGCCAAATGACCCTAACGCGATACAGGAACTCGGGGTCGCATCTGACTCGGTTGTCATAGCCGAACTTAGGGCCTCTATGCTTGCCTTGCAAAAGGATCTAGAAAAGCAAAAGGAGGCACATAACCGATTTACAGAAGTTTATGAATGAAAAATTGAATCTCTAACTCGTGAAAGAAATTTTCTTCAATCTCAGGTTCAATCATAGGTACAATCGGGTCCAACTCGACCACGGGTTTCGGGAGCAATGGATCGTGGAGTTGCGCGACAATTGGATCTTGATAACCTTAATCACGTCACACCAATTGACGAAATATAGGTAACAGGTTATCAGGTAAATGGTAACACGCTTCGCGCTGTCCAAGAGGATGCCGAAGTCGTGGCTCTAAGAGAGCGGCTTAAAGCCCTTGAGGACCTGTTCAATCAGGTTCTAGAGGCACCTAATCCAATAGTCGCAGAAAGGCGAGATGGTTATACCAACTCCCCCTCTGTCCCGTCTATTGCGAGAGTTGATATTTCGAGAAAGTATCACGTTCCCGATGTATCAAAGTACGAAGGAATGACTGATCCAGACCAACATGTTACAACTTTCAAAAAAAGCGATGAACATTAGCACTATCCCATTCGAAATGAAAGAAGTGGTAATGTGTGGTTGGTTTGAAAACACCTTATCCGATCCAGCTTAAATTGGCATTCACACTTACCACTCGGAAGTATTTCATCCTTTGTCGAACTAGTTGACAAGTTTAGACTCAGGTTTGCAAGTAGTCGGCGCACCAAGAAACATTCAAGTGACTTATATCGTTTGGTGCAATAATCTGGAGAATCTTTGAAGAAGTTTCTGTTAGAAAAGCTGGAGGCTTTGATTTTGATGGTTCCAAACGTCTACCACGTGAACGACCTCGAGTCTTTGAACAGAGTCGCCAACGTCAGTCAGGTCATCGACGTGTGTTGAAGGCAAATCTCAGAGATCTTGAAGACGCGTGAGATCTTGGCAGTTTGGATAGTATATTCTTGTTTTAGGAAAGATCTCATGTATGTTATATTGTAAGCCGATTATTGCCTTTGCCCTAAGCTGATTTTATTATAATCCTTTTATATGCTTAGGATGATTTTGTAAAGATAATAGAAATAATATCTTGCCATAACTGAATTGGAAGATATTATTCTCTCTTATCTGACCTAGTTTGTGTGTATTTAATCTAAGGTTTTAGGTTAGATAGAGCACGAACTCATACTCCAATTTGTGCTAAGAAAGAAACAAGAGTTCGAGAGAAAGACGTAGGCTTTTGTTAGATTGAGTGCGGGTTGTAGTTACTCAGTTCACAACGAATTCTAGAGTGCTTGGAAAGTAGGTCTAGATCCAGGGTGTTCGTGTAATTAATCCAAAAGATCAATAAAGCAAGCTACGACTTTTAATCCTTCCAAGCGAGAACTTGGAAGGGAGTGGTTTTTACACTTGGTTGATTGAGTTAATCAAACAAGTGTTTCCACTATAAAAAACTTCATGTTCAAGTAAGTCTTTCTTGTATGTTCATTTCCACTGCATTTACTTAAGAGGTTGACGACTTAGTTGAGGTCGACAACCTAGACGTACTAACGATCCTACAATTGGTATCAGAGCTTAGCTCTAGATCTGTTTTAGTACTTATTGTTTTACAGGAAAGATGACTTCGACAAATACAACAATCAGTGATTCGTTCTAGAAGCCACCAGTGCTCAAAGCTGGTGAGTATGATTGGTGGGTCGAGCAAATGGAGACCCATATTTGCTCCCTCGATGGACAACTCTTGAAGTTTATTGAGATGGGTCCTGAAACTTTTCTCACTGCTAATGGAAAATAGGAGAAAAAGAAGGAAGATTATGGTGATGCGGATTATAAGAAGCTAGAGAAGAATGCTCGTGCTAAGAAGGTTCTTCACCATGCTCTAACTCCTGGAGATCTGAAGAAGGTAGTCTAGTACAAGACGGCCAAGCAAATTTGGGATGCTCTCAAAAGGCTCCACCAAGGAAATGATGATGTGAAGAAGGATCGCATCATTGCTCTGGAAAGGGAGTATGAAGGAATGAGTCAAGAAAAGAATGAAAACTTGGGTGATTATCACTCAAGATTTCAAGCTGCGGTTAGCCAACTTGAATCTCTTGGTGAAAAGCTTCCTCAATGGAAGCAGGTTAGCAAATTGATCCAAGGGCTCAACGCAAAATGGAATGAAGCTGCTGCTGCGATGCTTACCAACAGTGAAACCAAGACACTCACCTTGGAAGATGTCATTGGAAAGTTGACTATGTATGGAGGAATAAAGCAAAGGCGAGATGATCGCCTCGAAACTGACAAGGTTAAGAATATTGCCTTGAAAGTTGAAAGGGCCTTCGATCTTGCACAAGGTAATGATGATCAAGTTGACGGTGACGAGGAAGTTGCTTTCATTTCAAGAGCCATGAAAAGGCTTTGGAATCGCAATGGCAGAACTCCATCTAAAGGAACAGAACCTGTCAGAGACATGAAGGAAGTGATTTGTTATCATTGTTCAAAGAAAGGACACTTTGCAAGAAATTGTGTCAAGAGGAAGTCAGAAGGAGACAAAAGCGCTTTGTTGGCTACGTGGGATGATTTCGATGCTGAAGATGAAGCAAGTCAACAAGGAGAAGTATGTCTCATGGCCATAGATGCTCCAAAAGAGGTATATGATTCTGAACTTTCATCTATGTTGTCCAATAAAACTAAAGAACAATTGCATGCTATTATTGAGAAGTTGGGAACCCAGGTTACCAACCTCAGTGAAAAACTTGAGGAAAAAGAAGATAATATCTCTAATTTAATGGATGATAATCATGGTTGGTCTCTCAAATGTGCTAAGTTAGAGAAGAAGTCCTCTGTTTCTGAGCCTCTTGCATGCAAAACTTGTGAAAATCTGAAAATTGAAGTGGATGACTTAGAAAATAAAGTAACAAACCTTGAAGGAGAAAATCTCATGTTAAAACTTGGTAATGCTAAGTTAGTCAACGACCTTGAAAATGAAAAGGCAAGTAATGAGTCTAAAAAGAAAAAATGGATAGAAGAGTTTGTTGCTAAGAAAGATGCTGAAGAATTTGCTAAAAAATTTGTAACTTCAAGACCTGGACTTGGTTATTCCTATGTTCCCAAGGATTTGAAAACCATGTGTCCACCCGAACCTAAAGGTAACACACCTGTATGTAACAACAAGGGAAGTTGTTCTACTTCAGAGGTGGGGAACCCAGGCAAAGGTAAGCGACCTTGGTATTCAGGCCAGGAAGCACATACAATCTGGAAGAACCAAGTTGAGAACTTGAAGCCATCAAAAATTGACTTTCAAGCTCGTATTAATAACAAACCTATCTATCCTGGGTATAGCAAGTATGTTGGTCTTAAAAGTCATAAAACTTGCTGGTATTGTGGAAAAGAAGGTCATCTTCAACATGAGTGCAAGAAAAAGAAAAAGGATAGCAAATCTTATGGACTTTGGGAAGCTCATGAACGTGAGCCAACCATAGATCCTGAGAGAGTTTATAATGAAAGATGCTCTGCAAATCATCACGTTGCCCAACCCAGAAGAGTTATTAAACAACTCTGGGTTCGTAAAAACTGACTTTTACCTTGCAGAATGAAGTGAGAGAAAGCGGTCCCTGGTACTTCGATAGTGCTTGCTCAACCCATATGACGGGAAGCTTTGAGTCATTCATCTCACTTCATCAACAAGAAGGTAGCAACATCACCTTCGGTAACAATAGTAAGGGTCAAGTCATAGGTATTGGAAAGGTAAGAATTTCTAAGAACTTATGTGTTAACAATGTGAGTTATGTTAAGGGCCTTAGATATAATCTGTTAGTGTTTCCCAACTTTGTGCTAACAATCTCTATCAAGTTGTCTTTGACTCTCTTGGATGTCAAGTTATTGATGTTAGCTCAAGTAAGACTCTTCTGAAGGGAACCTGTGAAAACAATCTTGATAAAATCGTTCCCTGCCTCTTACCTGAAGAAAAGTTATGTTTTCAAGTGGTCAAAGACGTTGCCAACCTCTAGCATAACAGATTTGGTCATGCAAGTCTACAACTTATCCAAAAACTTCACAATCAGGAACTGTTACGTGGTTTACCTCAGATTGATCCAAACAAGCATGAAGTATGTGAAGCTTGTGTGAAAGGAAAACAGGTCAGATTTTCTTTTCAATCGAAAACAGAGGTAAGTACCACTAAACCCTTAGAGTTAATTCATATGGATCTTTGTGGACCAATGCGTGTGAGAAGTCGAGGAGGTAATAGATATGTTTATGTCATTGTTGATAACTTTTCACGTTATACTTGGGTATTTTTCTTGTTTTCTAAAGATCAGGTATTCGAAGAATTCAGTGCATGGATTAAACTTACAGAGAAGGTGCTTGTCGTACCTTTGGTCTCTATTCGATCCGATCATGGTACTGAATTTGAAAATGCTCAGTTCCTGGATTTCTGCAAAGAAAACGGTGTAGGTCATAACTTTTCAGCCCCAAGAACCCCTCAACAGAACGGAGTTGTTGAGAGAAAGAATCGGACTTTGGAGGACATGTCAAGAACGTTGTTAATCTCGAGTGGACTACCAAGGAATTTCTAGGGAGAAGCTATCAATGCCGCATGTTATGTACTAAACAGAGCTATGGTGGGACCCCTTCTTGGGAAAACACCATATGAGCTTTTAAGAGGAAGAAAACCCAACGTTGCTCACCTGCGTACGTTTGGTTGTAAGTGTTTCGTACATAATAATGGCAAAGATAATCTTGGCAAGATGGGTGCTAGGAGTGATGAAGGAACTTTCGTAGGATATTCTCATCATAGCAAAGCCTACAAAGTGTTTAACAAAAGAACTAAGAAAGTTGAAGAGAGTGTTCATGTTGTGTTTGATGAGAATACCATGGGAAGCAACTCTATTGTTGATGAAGAGGAAGGAGATCCAGGTTTTCATCTTTGTGAGAAGTCAGAAGTCAGCATTGAGAAAACTGATCAAGTTCAACAGGTTGTTAACCCGGATCAGGTGGACGACGTAGTTGATCCTAACATGCCTGCTCTAGAAGATACTGCCAATATTGAAGAATCTGACAATGATGAGTCTGATCCAAGTGAAGAAGCTGCAGAGGTTGAAAATTCCAACACTGATCAAGGTCACAATAGCGGGGTAGTTGACCTCACTCAGCTTCAGTTAAATTATCAGCAAAAAGATGCTCATCCAGTGACCAACATCATCTCAGATTACTCCAAAGGTGTTCAGACTCGTTCTTCACTTCAAAATTTCGGTGCATTCAACGCTTTTCTCTCTGTCCTGGAACCAAAAAATGTGGATCAAGCTCTAAAGGATCCAGATTGGGTGTGTGCTATGCAAGAAGAACTTCATCAATTTGAGAGAAACAAGGTTTGGCACCTAGTTCCATGACCCAAAGATAGAACTGTGATTGGAACACATTGGGTATTCAGAAATAAGCTTGATGATTCTGGAAACGTTGTGAGAAACAAAGCAAGACTTGTGGTTAAGGGATATAACCAACAAGAAGGGATAAAAGATGATGAGACCTTCGCTCCTGTAGCACGTCTCGAGGCAATTCGTCTCTTGATAGCTTATTCAGCTCATCATGGTTTCAAGCTTCAACAAATGGATGTTAAAACAGCCTTTCTGAATGGATTTCTTAAAGAAGAAGTGTTCGTAGAGCAAACCCCAGGCTTCGAAGACGTCACTCACCCAGATCATGTTTTTAAACTCGACAAAGCTCTTTATGGCTTGAAGCAAGCTCCTCGAGATTGGTATGCCAGGCTTTCTCAGTTTTTGCTCCAACATGGATATGTTCGAGGACAGGTGGATAAGACACTCTTTCTTCTCAAAGAAGGAAAGCACACTCTGGTTGTACAGGTCTACGTGGACGACATCATCTTTGGCTCTACTGATGAAAAACTTGTGAAGAGGTTCGCTAACCTCATGGCCGGTGAATTTGAAATGAGTATGGTTGGTGAACTTAAGTTTTTCCTAGGACTTCAGGTTACTCAAGATATTGAAGGAACAAGAGTGCATCAACAAAAGTATCTCAGGGAGTGTGTCAAGAAGTTTGGTTTGGACAACTCAAAATCCTTTGACACACCTATCTCTCCAATCACTTCTCTAGGAAAAGATGAGAATGAAAAGAAGGTTGATCAGACTTTGTATCGAGGTATCATAGGTTCTTTACTCTACCTCACGGCAAGCAGACCAGACATCATGTTTAGCGTATGCTTATGTGCCAGATTTCAGTCTGATCCAAGAGAATCACATCTCAAGGCTGTCAAGAGGATTCTAAGGTACCTCAAAGGGTCCAATGACTTGTGCTTATGGTACCCAACTTCATGTGACTTTGGTCTAGTCGGGTACACAGACGCTGATTTTGCTGGGAATAAAGTTGATCGTAAGAGTACTTCAGGAATGGCTCAGTTTCTTGGACCATGTCTTGTGTCATGGGGGTCAATTCAGTTTCTCTCTCTACTGCAGAAGCTGAGTACATCACCGATGCCGCGTGCTGCACCCAACTTCTTTGGCTTAAGCAACAACTTCATGACTTTGGCTTAAAGTATGATGGCATACCTATTCTTTGTGACAAAACAAGTGCCATCAACATCTCAAAAGAATCATGTACAACATTCACGAACCAAGCACATCGAGATTCGACATCACTTTCTTCGTGACTATGTCGAGAAAGGGTTGGTGACCATGGATTTCTGCCAAACAGGTGAACAATGTGCTGATATATTCACTAAAGCTCTCAATCGTGAACCCTTCGTACAATTCCGCATGCAGCTAGGTATGATTTCCCTAAACTAATCCATCTCCCATCTACATTCCCTCAATGATTGGCTAGATTAGATGCTCTTTCTTTGATTCTAAAAGTTTTATGATCTTGAGGTGTTAAATTTGAATGTTTTCCATGTTACATAATCATGAACCATGCATTTCATTATGTCTTCACTCTTTGCTTCTTGAGTTATGCATCAATTACATGTTGAAACCTCTCTTTGAGCCCAAAAGAGTCAAAACCCGATGTTCATAACCCTCATTACAAGCACAAATGGCGGTTGACTCTACAACCTACCTCAGCCTATCATGTTAGAGAGTCTCTATGAGCCTATTTTTGTATGTTTTGATATAAACGGAGACTTATCTACTTGATTGACAAATCCACATAAATTATTTCCCCTGGTTCTCTTTGGCACCCCTGTGCAAAACCCCAAAGAACCAGGCGTATTCTCTTTTCAATGGATGTTGGCAACTTGAGTGAGGTTAGTGACTGTGCACTATATGAGGAATGTCAGTTGTCTGGAAAATTTGCTGGTTAAGTGGTTGACGTAGAACAGGTTGAGAACGTCAGTTTCAAAGTAAGACAAGAATCACCTTTCTCCAACGGTATCTTTTCAAATATTTGAAGATCTTTTGCCAAAGGAAATTTGCCCTTTCAGTTGCATTGAATAAAAGATCTTGGAAAGATCTAGTTTCCATCACATCAACTCAGTACAAGCTTAAATACGGAGACAATTTTCACCAAAAAGGTAAGCTCTCTCTCCTGCAATTATTCTCGATCTCTTGCTCTTCTTCATCTCTCTGAATCTCTCTACCAAAAAGCTTAAACCTCTCTTCAATGGTGTCACACCAAAACCCTAACCCTTCATCCCCTATTCGTGGTACTGAATCCCCATGAACCCTAGCCCTAAAGCTTGGAAAAGTCGTTGATCCCCAAACCCTGGCTCTGCTTTTAGCAGCCATTCAAACCGCTAACAAACTCGCTACACCATTGATGCTTGAAGGTCCTGAATCCACACAAAATCAAACCCGCTACACCAGAAACCCTCGCTCCATCTCCACAAATTTCTCTACCCAATTCTCCGAAACCCATAGAGAATGAGCAAGAGTGAACCGAGTCTTTGCTCGGAGTTGAGAGTTCCAAATCTCAAAAATTGCAAGGGGAATTTGATTCCGTTCAAGAGGTTGTGAAATCCATTAAGGTCATGTAGTCTCAGGAAAAAGAAGCAGAACCAGTCGCTGCGGAGACGACGACTAATTTACACTCGGCGAGAAAAGTTGCTCAGGTCGATGACCTTAACCAAGTCGTTGACCCAAGCAAGGTGACTAACCCAGTCGACAACCCAGATTCACCTCTCCAGCCTTTGAATTTTGAAGGTCAAGATGACTCGGAACAAGGTACTCCTAGTGATCCCAAGCTCTCTCTGTTCAAATCTGTTGCATCCTCCTCTAAGGCAAAATCAAAAGAAGAAATTGCTAGGCAATTGTTTGAGTCTGAAAAATCCGATGAGGATGATGTTGTGGTAACCAAGGAGTCACGGAAACCAAAGACTAGAGGATCTAGTGCTAAGGTTACAAGAAAAAGAGGTAGGGAATCGACTCCTAACTCCTGGCGAATCTGAGGGTGGTGACTCTGTTTTGTCCAAGAAAACTATTAGGTCTAAAAAAAGCAAGAAGGCGCCCACTCGGTCTAGTGGACGACTTGCTGCGAGTGGAAAACCTAAAAAGGGTAGTGGAGACATCAAAGGGGAAAGAAGCAACATGGCTGGACGTGACTTTGTCAAGGAACTCATCATGGACGATGAGTTCATCGAGTCAACTAGTTTACAAGGTGTCTCTGAGTTGTTGTCTGTTCAAGGCTGGACTTATCTGTTTCATGATGAGGAGAGTTTCAATCCAGGGTTGCTGAAAGAATTCTACAGGTCGTTGACTGTAGATGACAAAGAGAAGATGACCATGGGTCATTATGAGCTAAATGGTGAGAAGTTCACCCTGTCTAGCATGGAGTTAGCCACTCTTCTGAAAGTAACGCACAAAGGTTTTGCATAATATTACAGAGGTGCATGGCCTGATGAAGTAGACTCGGTTGCGCTGGTGAAAGAGGTTACACAGGTTGACGACATTGAAAGTGGTCCCTTTACCACTAATTCAATGTCTGTTGAGAGGAAAGTTCTCTTCACCTAGGTTATTAGTAACTTTATTCCTAGGGAACAAAAGAGGAGTACGGCCATGATCCAAGACATTCTTGTCATGGATAAGATTCTTCAAAAGGAACCGGTTAATCTTGCTCGATTGGTGCTTCTACACATGGAATCTGTGAAGGATAATCCCACACATGCTCTCCCATACTGTTCTGTTGTCAAGAAAGTGCTCCTTTATCATGGGGTTTATGAGGCTGAGAGAGAAGTGGCGTACGTTCGCCTCCTGAATTCTGACATTGTTCGCAAGATGGGCTATAAACTGATTAATGATCAATGGATGTCAAGGGATGCAGGCAAGGATGTGGTTTCCGACGCTGAGATGGAAGATGCTGAGTTGGGTATCCATGCTATGGGAAGGGAAGGTGAGCAACCTGGTGCTATTATGAAGCTGTTAAATGATCTCCAACGTCAAAACCAGGATTTGATTGAGAAAGTTGGCCAACTTCTGCGTGATCAATCTGCGCTGAAAACTGATGTTCGTGACTTATCTGTTGCGCTTGATGATCTGATTAAGTCAGTGACTTAGCTTGAGTAGTCGACATCCAATTCCCTTTATTTTCCCTTGCACATCTACTATCTCAAAAACATCTCTTCGGTTTCCTCTATGTGTTTTTGCTTTCTCTGTGTTGCATGGTTAAGACTATTTTGTTTCTTTTGTTGTGGTTTGCGTATGTACGTTGGATAATTTTCTTATTTACCCTCTTTTGATTATCTCTTTGTGCATGATTATTTAGAGCTATTCTTTTTTATGATGCCAAAAGGGGGAAAAGGTTGGGGGTAGATAAAATAATGGGAATATT
The DNA here is from genome assembly GCA_964016875.1 of Fallopia convolvulus. NCBI lineage: Eukaryota > Viridiplantae > Streptophyta > Magnoliopsida > Caryophyllales > Polygonaceae > Fallopia > Fallopia convolvulus. The sequence goes on from OZ024728.1 coordinate 22,571,351, forward strand.
TATGCTGAATTACATGTGGGTTATCCAACTTAGGGGGAACTTTTGGCAAACTTGGTGTTATTGCATATCTTGTTCGATATTTGGTCTTACCATGTTTATACAGGTTAAACAGAGTTTGTCACCATCAAAAAGGGAGAATTTGTTAGAAAAGCTGGAGGCTTTGATTTTGATGGTTCCTAACGTCTACCACGTGAACCACCTCGAGTCTTTGAACAGAGTTGCCAACGTCAGTCAGGTCGTCGACGTGTGTTGAAGGAAAATCTCGAAGATCTTGAAGATGCGTGAGATCTTGGCATTTTGGATAGTATATTCTTGTTGTAGGAAAGATCTCATGTATGTTATATTGTAAGCCGATTATTGCCTTTGCCCTAAGCTGATTTTATTATAATCCTTTTATATGCTTTGGATGATTTTGTAAAGATATAGAAATAATATCTTGCCATAACCGAATTGGAAGATATTATTCTCTCTTATCTGACCTAGTTTGTGTGTTTTTAATCTAAGGTTTTAGGTTAGATAAAGCACGAACTCATACTCCAATTTATGTTAAGGAAGAAACAAGAGTTCGAGAGAAAGACGTAGGCTTTTGTTAGATTGAGTGCGGGTTGTAGTTACTCAGTTCACAACGAGTTCTAGAGTGCTTGGGAAGTAGGTCTAGATCCAGGGTGTTCGTGTAGTTAATCCAAAAGATCAATAAAGCAAGCTACGGCTTTTAATCCTTCCAAGCGAGAACTTGGAAGGGAGTGGTTTTTACACTTGGTTGATTGAGTTAATCAAACAAGTGTTTCTACTATAAAAAAACTTCGTGTTCAAGTAAGTCTTTCTTGTATGTTCATTTCCGCTGCATTTACTTAAGAGGTTGATGACTTAGTTGAGGTCGAAAACCTAGACGTACTAACGATCCTACAGTTTCTAAATAGGTACAATGAGGAACTCGTTACCATTGAAGAATGCGATGTCGCGACTTCGATAGAAGTATTTCGAAGAGGGATTTCCGCAGGTAACCCCGAACTTTATCATGAATTATCTAAGTATCTTTGCTCCAACTTTGATGAAGTACAGGCAAAGGCGTTAGCGCACATTCGACTAGCTAGAAGAGGATGACCTCTTTGTCGCTGACACGAGGGAAGTACTGCGATCAAATCGGAGGCATGGGAAGCGCGAGTCAAAGTACCGTCCATACCCTTGAGAAAGGACATGTTGTTCGAATAAATAGAAGAGCTCGGGAACGTGTTACAAAGATGGTTTTCATCATTGTACTCATAAGGGAATAAAATGTAAACAAAGTTGTCAATTTACCATGTAAGCAAAACTTTACTTGATGATGAAACCAGGATTCTATCTCGTTACATCTTTACACTGAAAGTCATTCCATAAAGTGTACACTAACTTTCCTATGAAGAGTATAATGTCAATACTAGAATTTTCAAGACTCCTTACAAAATAATTATATGGTTGACTGCATTCCTAACCAACCTGATGACACCTTACGAGAAACAATGCAAGTAGACAACAAGTTACAATTAGGAAAGCGGTTACTACATACCAATGGCACTTCAAATCAAGGAGGCGCTGTACTGAGGGTGGCATTAAGCTCACCCCTAGGGGTGGCCCAAGTCGTGCAATGCACATTCAAAGCAACAAACAACGAAAGTGGAACACGAGGCACTTATTTCAACAAAACCAAGATGTAACACATTTAAATATTTATCACTTCCAAGTCGTCATGAACACGCTAAGAGCTATCAACGTAAACTTCAAGTCAAATCCTACTAATTTAAGGATGATGAATACAATGATGATCTTAAATTTAACTAATTTGAAAAAAAGGGGATGGCGTCAATAATAAAAGTCAAAATATGAGAGGTACTAAAAAGATTAATTTTTTTTATTAACACGCTTTTTTAAAAAAAGGGAAATTCCTTTTGGTGCCCCTAAGTTTTTGTTTTTTTCCTTTTGGTGTATAAGAAAAAACTTATTCCTTGATACCCCTAAGGTTTTGGCTTTTCCCATTGACACCTCTCTCCGGTTCAAATTAGTTAATTTCAAATTTACCATTATGTTCATCACCTTAAATTAGTAGGATTCAACTCTTAAAACACCTAAAATCATAACCAAACTACATCAATTTGAATTTTAAAACAATCATTTATTTTAATGGGTTGTTTAAAAAAATTATTTACAAATTCGAATTGGGATGGTTAGGTTATGAAATTTACTATTTTAATAGTAAAATCCTACTAATTTAAAGGTGAGGAACACAATGGTGAGCTTAAAATTAACTAATTTGAAACGAAGAGAGGCGCCAAAACCTAGAGGTGGGTTCGGTTCCGGAATTGGGAACGGAACCGAGAACCCCTCGGTTCCTCGGTTCGGTTCCTGTTAGAAGAGTTGGTTTTGATGGTTCCAAAGGTTAGTGACACAGAAGTTGCATGGAGAGTCAGCGACATCAAGTTCTTATGAAGAAGTCATTGGCAAATGATAAATGGTAAGAAACTATTGTTGAAAAGTTGTGTTTTGATGGTTCCAAGAAAGTCAGTGACTCCGAGTTTGCAAGTCGAATCGGCGACTTGGCAAAGTCACTGACACGACCAGCTGGCAGGAAAACTATTTATGGAAGGAACGCACAGATCGTGTGCGATTGTTTGCAGGATAGTTGGGGTGTTTATTTATGGAGAATATCATCACAAAAAAGAGTGCTAAAATGAGAAGAAGATGATATGATTCTGTTGGAACAATGGTTGTTCCATGGTTTCTCTTAGTTTTGATGATAACAAACTTAGTTGATATAACTTGCTTCTACATGTAAGTGTTTCAGGAAAACAGGTACATGGTCACGAGTGACGGAACACTGCGAGGAACGATGGAGGGAACTAGTGACAGATTTATGAAGCGCGTCTCGGAAGGAACGCGGCTTTCTATAAATGGAAAGTTACCATATCTTCTGCGAGCAATCTTCTACGAAGATTTACAGCTGTAGGCGGTTGCTTAAGGAGATAAAAGAGAAGATAAGATCAATCTTCACACGATCTTATCTAGGGAAATCCGAGATCATTCGTTTTGGCAAAGATCGACATGGTTGAGGATCCGAAATAAAAAAACAATACTTTTCCTTATTGTGTGGGATTTGTTAAGTGGAATATCAGCGTAATTAGGAAAGAATTACGTGTGAGATCAGACTTAATTTATCCTATAAATAGCTAGGTTTAGCTAGGGTTGAGAAGTGGTTGAAGACGACGAACTTGGAGAGTGAGCTTTTCAAGTATATGAGTGTGTGGCTTTTTCCGGTGAAGAATCCACGAGTAAGTCAGTAGTTTACTTTGTCTTAGGTTTACGCTTAGGGTTGTAGAAGTCTAGTTGGTTGAACTTTGGTTGGTGCCTTAGTTACCAGGGAACTTGACTTGCCTTGTAATCATTGAAACTTAATAAAGGTATTCTATTGAAAATCCTCTGAGACTCCTTCTCAGAGGTAGAGGTTTTTTCTTTCTACGACTTGGTGGTCGGACAGAAAGTTTTCCTCTCTAAATTCTGTGTTCTTATTGTTTATTTCCGCTGCCCAGGGAACATTACTAGTTCCCTGACTTGTTACTAACGCGTCACGATCCAACAATTGGTATCAGAGCAGGTTTGCTCTTGATTATGTGTTAGTGCAGGAATACAGAATGACTTCAAACAACACTCACAACGTCGGGATTGGAAACAACAAGCCTCCACTACTTGTTGCTGGAGAATATGACCACTGGAGAATCCTCTTCGCCACTTGGCTCAAAAGCAATGACTACCAAGCTTGGTCAGTCATTGAGGATGGAGACTACATAGTTCCAGAAGCCAAGAAGGACAAAAATTCTAAGTGGGGTCCAACTAAATGGACAGGAATGGAGAAGAATTTCAAGGCAAAGATGTTGCTGAACAATGCCTTGGGTGCTGAAGATCTGCTAAGGGTGGTGAACTGCAAAACCGCAAAAGAAGCATGGGTGGCTATTGAGCAAATGCACATCGGCAGTATAGATCTGAAGGAAAGCCATCAAAAGGATGCTAAGAAGGAGTTCTACAACTTCCAAATGAAAGATGGTGAAACCATTGCCACCTATCAATCTCGGTTTGAGGCATTGGTGAATCGCATCAACCATCTTGGCATTGAAAAAGACATCACTCAGTCGGAGAAAATTTCTACGATTGTTGATGGTCTTGGTCCCAAGTATATTTTGACCAGAGGCTTGCTAAGAGAAAATCCAATCACGAAGACTTGCACTCTTCATGAAATCTTTGGAAAGCTGACGAACTACGAGCGATATGAGAAGATCAAAAGTAGTGCCTCAAGTTCTGACAAGGGCATTGCTCTCAAGGTGGAGAAGGCCATTGAGAACATTACTGCCGGAAGAGGAGTGTATACTACAGAGGAATACTCTGATGTGGCTCTCATAACAAAAACAATGAGGGCTTTCTATAAGAGAGGCAAGAAGCAAGGAGCATGGAAGGAACTAGAGAAGATCAACTCAGAAAAGAAGGATAGCAAGGATGTTACCCGCTTCAACTGTCAAGAAAAGGGTCACTATGCCAAGAGTTGTCCGAAAGGTAACGAGACTGGGAACGAGAAGAAAAAGGCCTACATCGCTGCATGGGATCTTGACTCAGATGATGACTCTGAATCAAAGGTTTGTGCCATGTCTCTGAAAACTGAAGATGCCGACCCAGAGGTAACTCCTGAACAATTCCTTGCTAGTTTAGAGAATGCTAAACAATCTGATCTTGTCATCCTTGTTAAAAAGCTTTTTGAAGATAACTTAAAGATGCAAGATGAAATAGAAGCGTCTGATGAGAAATGTCTTAATCATGAAGAAAAATTATCAGAAACTATTGTTACTAGTGTTGTTCCTTATTCAGAGTGTGAAGATCTAAAGAAAGATATTAAGACTCTCACAGAAACCAATAATGAGCTTAGGACGGATTTGCTTATCTATAAACTCAAAGGAGAGGAATTAGAAAATGAGCTTTATAAACGGACTCAAATTGTGTTTAATCCGGCTAGGTGTGGTATTGGTTATGGTAAAGATAAATCTGAATATCCTCCTGATGACCTTAGCTTTGAAGAAAAGATGGAAAGAAAAGCTAGGGAACTTCAATCTGCTAGAGATAAAGTTACTCATCTAGAGGATAGGGTTAAGATTCTTGAGAGTAATTTAAACGATAACTCTGAATGGTATTCTGGAAAAACGGCTCATAAGTTATATCTTAAACAATCTCAAGGGAACCAGCATAGAGTTCCTTCCAAGGAATGTGCTAAGGAACGAACCCTCCAAAAACCACATCCTAAACGCTATCTTGGCGAATATTATAGGGTGTGCTATCACTGTGGTGAGGGAGGTCATGTTCAAAGGGATTGTAAGGCTAGATTAGAAGTGTCTAACAAAAGGGTCGAAAACCAGAATAAAGGGAACAACAAGAAACAATGGTCTGGTAAGAAAAATCAAGGGTATGACAAATCTCATCAGAACAAAAAGAAACCAGCTCCACAACCACAAAAGAAGCAAGATCCTAAAACTGATAAAGGGAAAAACCATGTTGATCCCTCAAATATTGCTTCTAGTTCCAAGAGTCCACAGAAAGCTAGTTTAGTTCAATCTCAAATTCATCATTCTGTGAGCTATGCTAACCGACCCGGGAAGGCTAAGCAGGCCTGGGTCGTTAAAACGTGATTTCTTTCTTGCAGGTTGAAGTGAGGGGGAACATCCGCTGGATCCTTGACAGCGGGTGTTCATGTCACATGACAGGGAACGAGAGCATTCTGTCCTCACTTCAAATCAATGCTGGAGGAAACATTTCCTTTGGCAACAACAATCAAGGAGAAATCATTGGAACAGGTGAAGTCAAGCTAAATGATAAAACCAGCGTAAAAGACGTAAGCTTGGTGAAAGGTCTTGGTTACAATTTGTTGAGTATTGCTCAGCTTTGTGACCAAGGGAACAACGAGGTATCCCTTACCTCAGATGCATGTTCGATCAAGAACATGAAATCAAAACTTGTGGTCCTGAAAGGAAAGAGAAGCAACAATGTGTATTTTGTCGACTCAAGTTTCCAACCACAAGAAGAACTATGCTTTGTTACAGTTACTGATAAGACCGATCTATGGCATAGGAGGTTTGGTCACGCAAATCATCGAGGAATTCACAAACTCTACTCACAAAATCTGGTGATATGGATTCACAAAGTTCTTACAGAAAAGGAAAGCTTGTGTGAAGAATGTGCGAAGGGAAAACAAAGCAAAACATCTTTTCAGCCAAAGTTGGCAGTTAGCACCTCTCATCCTCTTGAGGTGGTACACATGGATTTGTGTGGTCCCATGTGGGTGAGAAGTCATGGTGGTAGCAGGTACATTTTTGTTATTGTTGATGATTTTACTAGATATACATGGACTCTCTTTCTAGGTTCCAAAGATGAGACGTTCATGGCGTTCAAAAGCTGGATTAAGAAGGTAGAAACATCAACATGGCAGAAATTAAAGTCTATCAGGTCTGACAACGGAACAGAGTTCAAGAATTCCATGTTCCATAGCTACTGTAATGAACATGGAGTGTCTCAGAACTTCTCTGCGCCGAGGACTCCTCAACAAAACGGTGTAGCAGAGAGAAAGAATGGAACACTACAAAACATGGCTCGAACTATGATGTTGGCAAGTAACTTGCCTCGATCCTTTTGGGCAAAGGCAGTCGATACCGCTTGCTACATCATTAACCGAGTCACCATACGTTCCAACTTTTCTAAAACTCCATATGAACTAATCAAGGGAAGAAAGCCGAATATTTCCCACTTGAAAGTCTGATGTAGGTGCTTTATTCACAACAACGGAAAAGACGAGCTAGGCAAGTTTGATCCAAGGAGTGACGAAGGCATCTTTCTAGGGTATGCATCCAACAGCAAGGCTTACAAGGTGTTCAATAAAAGGACTTAGAAGTTTGAAGAAAGCATTCATGTTGTCTTTGACGAGTCCAAAAATGGAGGGAACTTGTCTAGTAACGAGGATGTACTGAAGGTTCTAAATTCAGATTCAGATGATGAAGTCGATCCAGATTCAAGAGCACAAGCTCCAAATGAAGATGTTACTTCTCCAAGTCCTGACTTGGATAAAGATGACACAGAAAGTGCTCTGGTTCCTGAAGATGGTACTCCACAAAATGAAATTGGGGAAGATCATGAGGAAGGAACATCTCATGGAACGACCAACCAACAAGAACAAGAGGAGTCAAGAACAGATCCCATCCAGATTGAAGTTAGAAACTATCATCAAAAGAGGGATCATCCTGTTGATAACATCATCACTCAATACGATAAAGGTGTGCTTACTCGTTCCTCAATTAAGAATTTTTGTGCTTTCAATGCGTTTATCTCTCTTACAGAGCCCAAGAATGTAAAGGAAGCATTAAAAGATCCTGACTGGATAGTTGCTATGCAAGAGGAACTACACCAGTTTGAGAGGAACAAGGTATGGAGATTAGTTCCCAAGCCAAAGCACAAAATGGCTATAGGAACAAAGTGGGTTTTCAAGAATAAACTTGATGACACCGGAGCTGTCACAAGGAACAAGGCGAGATTTGTAGCAAAAGGGTACAATCAACAAGAAGGAATTGACTACGATGAAACGTACGCTCCTGTTGCAAGAATAGAAGCCATTCGTCTTCTAATCGCCTATGCTGCTCACAAGGGATTCAAATTGTATCAAATGGACGTGAAGACAACATTCCTGAATGGGTACCTACAAGAGGAGGTTTATGTGTTGCAACCTCCAGGATTTGAAGAAGTTGATCACCCTGACCATGTCTACATACTGGATAAGGCTCTCTATGGTCTTAAACAGGCTCCTCGTGCTTGGTATGATAGATTCGCTCAGTTTCTATTGGCCAATGGATATAGACGTGGTGTGATCGACAAAACGTTGTTCCTAAGGGAACAAGACGGTGAGGTTTTAGTAGTTCAAGTTTATGTTGATGATATTATATTTGGTTCTACTAACCCTAAACTTGTAGAAAGCTTCAAGAATCTAATGAGCAGTGAGTTTGAGATGAGCATGATCGGTGAACTCACTTTCTTTCTTGGTCTACAAGTGGTACAAAGTGATGAGGGAACAAAGGTACATCAACAAAAGTACATCAAGGAACTATTGAAGAAGTATGGTATGGATTCTACGAAAAGTTTTGATACTCCTATTTCTGCTAATACTCGTCTTGATGCTGATATTAATGGTATTGATGTTGATCAAACGATGTACCGTGGAATGATTGGTTCCCTATTGTACCTAACGGCCAGTCGACCAGATATTATGTTCAATGTGTGTCTTTGTGCAAGATTTCAGGCTAATCCTAAAGAAACACATCTGAAAGAAGTAAAAAGAATTCTACGCTACTTGAAAGGGAACAATGGATTATGTCTATGGTATCCAAGACACAACTCGTTCCAACTTGTCGGATTCTCGGATGCAGATTTTGCAAGTTACTTGGTAGATAGGAAGAGCACATCAGGAATGACTCAATTTCTTGGGCCTTGCTTGGTGTCTTGGGGATCGAAGAAGCAAAATTCAGTTGCTCTTTCAACGGCTGAAGCGGAATATGTCGTAGCAGCCGCCTGTTGTTCCCAGGTATTGTGGTTAAAACAACAACTGGTGGATTTTGGTATGTCTCTTGGAACTATCCCTATCTTATGTGATAATACAAGTGCAATCAATATCTCCAAGAATCATGTGCATCATTCTAGAACCAAACATATAGATATTCGACATCATTTCTTAAGAGATAATGTTGAAAAAGGTTTCATCAAGATGGATCATTATAGGACTGAAAATCAAGTGGCAGATATTTTTACCAAGGCTTTGGACAGAAAACCTTATGAGCATCTGAGGATGTTGCTAGGAATGATTTCCTTGGAGTAAACAAGTCTCGGTCCTCTATTCCCTCAGTGCATGACTAAAGAGGTAACTTCTCAGGTAACTACGTATCATTTGACAAGTTCTCTAATAATGGCTTATATCCTTCCTCTATGCATAGACGGTGTAAATATTAGAAATTGTTAAGTGTTGCATGCTAAAAGGAACTAAGACTGAATTGTTTACATCCAAGATTTTCTTTTAGCTCAAAATAACCAACTTGATCTATTCTATCCCTCACTTCAAGCCGAAATGATAGTTGGTTACAAACTATCCCCTAGCCTGGTCCAAGCAAATGTTCCCTCTGAACCCCCTTAATTACCTTTAAACGGGGAATAATTGTTTGGATGTCAAAAATATTCCAAAGCCCACAAAAGGTTTGAATGGAACGTCTCTAGTCCCTTGTATATTCAAACATAGCCTTTATCCACGCATGGTAACGAGGAATGGAACTAGTGGTTTGGAAATAGTGTCACATTAAAGGAACGTCTTTGATAAAAATTGAAGATTTTTCTGCAAAGGAACAAACGTCAATCAACGTAGGGAACGCAGTTGAGTTATAGCCGTTGTGACTGCAAGTTTGAAAATTACAGCCGTTACACAATAATTTTGCAGGGAACGATAGGACGTTTGGCGTAGTCGAGAATTAATGGCGGTGAAAAATCATCATTATGGAAACTCTTAGCCGTTAAGATTTGGATAGAATATCTTTGGGAAGATTATGATCTTTATCAACAAGGAAAGAGGTGTGCTTTATAAATTCTTCTCTCGGTCATTATTTTCTTACCGCACCTCTGTTTTACCTCTCGAACCCTAATCTTCTCCAAAGCTTCATTCTTTTCTCTTTTCTGCTTCAATGGCTTCCTCCTCAAACACCCCTATCCTTAACTTTGACGGTCTCGATGCCTCTGAGATCGCAGCCCTTCAAGCCCAACTCGAATCCCTCAAAAAGGCCAAGCTTTCTTCTCCCTCTCCCATTTGAAAACTCAAAACCCAGTTTGATGTTGTTGCCGACATTGGTGTAGCAGCCACTGCTAAGGTCTCGTCAGAAAAGGAGACTCTGGTTGAGGAAACTGAGAAGGATTAATCAATGGTTCCTTCCGAAAACCTCTCCGACAAGCCTGCTGAAACAGGGGACGGCAAGGAAGGCAAGGGTGAGTCTGAAAAGGAAGAAGTGACCTCGCCTCCAAAGGAACCCACTGATCAAGAAAAGGTGGAATCTTTGCCCGTGCATAAGCGACCAGGATGGGTCAAGCCAACTAGCCGTGGCAAGCGAAAGGCGAGAAAGAGTGTTCCTCCCCATCCGTCTCAGATCCTTCACATCTCTGAGTCGGACCGCACTCCTTCCCCTGCCTCCAAAAAGGCGAAGCCTACTCCCACAGGAACTAAGTACACCCTTCGCTCCACTGTTTCAAAGAAACAAGTGGCTCAGGAGTCCTCTGAGGAAGAAGATCCCGAGGAAGATGAGGAGGAGGATGGCTCTAAGTCTGCAGAGGTCGAGGTAGAGGAAAAGAAGGAGTCTGGTGATGAAGGAGACGAAGAAGAGGAGGAGTTGGAAGAAGAGGTTGAAACAGATCTCAAATCTGCAAAGGCAAAAGGGAAACTGCCAATGGAACCTGAGGCTCGTTCCAAGAAGGTCTCAAAGAAGGTCGTCGCTCCTCTAGTGATCGATGAAGAATTCTTGAAAGGGCATGACTTGGAGGAGTTCTAGGAACTTCTCAAGTTTCATGGATGGGAGAAGATCTGTGCCTCCGGTGTCAAGGTAGATGTGTCTGTTCTTGCCCAATTCTTTGCTTCCTACCAGCTTGCTGATCTTGTGACTGGTCCAATGGGTTTTGCTACGGTTTGTGGGAAGGAGATTTCCTTTTCTCTGGGGTCTGTTGCCACCATTCTGAAGGTTCCTGCTGAGGGTTACGGGGATGTGCATACTTCAAGCACCTGGCCAAGGAACATGGCTCAACTGATCAAGCGTGTCATGGGAAAGGCTTTTGATGTTGGTCCTTACTCTACAAATGATTTGAGCTACACAACAAGGATCGCACATTAGTTTCTAATCAAGGTTGTTGTTCCTAGGCTGGAGAAAAGGACTACGCTCATTATCAATGATATGATTCTGTTGGACAAGTTTCTAAGGAGGGAACGTATCAGTCTTCTAGAGATAGTGATGAGGCAAATGGCTAAGTGCACTAGGAAGAAACATAGCCCGCCTTATCCTCAATTTGTGAAGGCCATACTGAAGGAGAGAAAGGCTTACAAGCCTTCAAGCGAGGAGTTCTTTGGATTGCCCCTGGAGATGCGCAATATCTCGAGGATGAAATTTCAGGGTGATTCAAAAGGAACAGCTGCAAAGAAGACTGCCCAGATGGACTTTGGGAGTTCTTCGATGAGTGAAGGCGTTATTGCCAAGATGTTGACTGAGCTTCAAAAGATTTCCTCTCAGCTGAGTACCATTATTGGTTACCTAGCTAAGAGAGACGTTGACACTGTTGCTGCTGATTCCACCTCCTCCGAACCATGATGTGGACCCTCTCTAGTTCCCTAGCCCATCTATCTCCAGATTAAAGTTTTTTTTGTTTCTTGGATGATAAGACTTTTATGTTTTTATGTTTTCTCTGGTTGTGACCCATGCGACAATTATCTATAATAATAACTATCTTTTGCTTATGAATGATTTAAGTTTCAATTGAATTTGTTCATTTGCTCTATGTTTTTGCTTGACGATTGTTGATCTTTTGATGATATCAAAAGGGGGAAGTTAGGAAAAATGCAGAGATGCGTTCTATCCAGGAAATATAGAGGGAACTTTGGTTAAGGGGGAATATGAATATGTTGTTAACTCTGATGAGTAGGAACAACAGTGTATCTGTTAAGGGGGAACCATACAGGATTTTTTTCTGATCTATATTCTATATTTCTAATTGGTTTCTAGACATGCATTTTTGTATAGGTTTGTCATCATCAAAAAGGGGGAAATTGTTGGAACAATGGTTGTTCCATGGTTTCTCTTAGTTTTGATGATAACAAACTTAGTTGATATAACTTGCTTCAACGTGTAAGTGTTTCAGGAAAACAGGTACATGGTCACGAGTGACGGAACATTGTGAGGAACGATGGAGGGAACAAGTGACAGATTTAGGAAGCGCGTCTCGGAAGGAACGCGGCTTTCTATAAATGGCAAGTTACCATATCTTCTGTGAGCAATCTTCTACGAAGATTTACAGCTGTAGGCGGTTGCTTAAGGAGATAAAAGAGAAGATAAGATCAATCTTCACACGATCTTATCTAGGGAAATCTGAGATCATTCGTTTTGGCAAAGATCGACATGGTTGAGGATCCGAAATCACAAAACAATACTTTTCCTTATTGTGTGGGATTTGTTAAGTGGAATATCAGCTTAATTAGGCAAGAATTACGTGTGAGATCAGACTTAATTTATCCTATAAATAGCTAGGTTTAGCTAGGGTTGAGAAGTGGTTGAAGACGACGAACTTGGAGAGTGAGCTTTTCAAGTATATGAGTGTGTGGCTTTTTCTGGTGAAGAATCCACGAGTAAGTCAGTAGTTTACTTTGTCTTAGGTTTACGCTTAGGGTTATAGAAGTCTAGTTGGTTGAACTTTGGTTGGTTCCTTAGTTACCAGGGTTGTAAAACCTCTACCTCTGAGACTCCTTCTCAGAGGTAGAGGTTTTTTCTTTCTACGACTTGGTGGTCGGACAGAAAGTTTTCCTCTCTAAATTCTGTGTTCTTATTGTTTATTTCCGTTGCCCAGGGAACATTACTAGTTCCCTGACTTGTTACTAACGCGTCACGATCCAACAGATTCCATTGAGATATTTTATATGCGCGTACATGTTATATTAGGAAAGATCTTGTAAGATTGCGAAGGGTTGGTCGATAGTGATTTTCGCAGGGAAAGGGGCAGGCTGAAGAAGAGTTGGAATGAAGTTATAAAACAAGACCTCACCGTTCTGGTAGTCTCAGCAAATATGGCCTTGTGTAGGGACCAATGGCGTGAAAAGATTATAGTGTCAGAGCGTTAGTAGTGACGACCTGGAGGGAGTGCCCTGCTCTTTGACTCTCTTTCGTCTTTTTACTTTTAGTTTTCTTTGTTAGTTTTTTAGTTCTCTGGGTTTTCTAAGGTACTTCACCGCTCTCGCTTTTATTTCTCTAGTTCTCTCCCTTATGTGTCCCGCCCTTTTTCACTTCTTGCTTTGGGCCCACCTTAGATACCCTCCCGACTTCGAGTCGGGGTAAGGGTACATACATCTCGACCCCCCAGATCCCGCTCATACCGGGTTCCACCTGGGTAGATGTTGTTGTTGTTGTTGAATAGGAAATAATATTACACAAAATCACACCTTATTCTAGCTTAAATACTGCATTGTTTTAGGTTAGAAGTGAGGATTTTCGTGCATAATTTGTATATCTTGTGAAGAAGAAAAAGAGAGAGTTCTAGGTTGAAGAAGACTCATGCGTGGGATTCGTACGAATAGGGAAGAAGACTTGTGCGTGACATTCGTACAAGTGGTGTAGTCAAGTGTTCTTACGCATACCGTGAGGTTGAGAGTGTAGGTACAACGGTAGAGCGTGGTTCAAGGTTGTGGGATTCAACTTGTACACGGGAGAGCTTTGTAACACTCAAAACATCAATAGAGCGAGTCTAAGGACTCTTGAAATCCGACCAAGTGAGAAGCTTGAAAGGGAGTGGTTTTTCTCTAAGTAAACTAGTTGGTTTACGAAGAGTTTCCACTATACATCGCTTGTCATTTACAATTTGGTAATATCTTTCCTGTTTAATTATTCTGCAACTTATTTCAAGTTCACTGACTTTACCAAAGTCGGTGACTTCTACTGTCACTCAAAGTCGACGACTTCGCAGGAGTCGCCGACTCGTTTAAGTACTAACGATCCTACAATTGGTATCAGAGCCAAGGTTCTAGATTGTGTTTTTAGTACTTTTCTTACGGGAAAATGTCTTCAACTAACACTGATATCCAATGCTCAAGGTTGGAGAGTACGATTGGTGGGTTGAACAAATGAAGACCCACATCTGCTCTCTAGATGGTCAGTTGTGGAAGGTGATTGAATTAGGTCCGAAAACCTTTCTTGGAAAGGACGGAAAGATGGAAAAAACCATTGTTGAGTACGATGATGTTGACTTCAAGAAGCTTGAAAAGAATGCTAGAGCAAAAAAGGTTTTCTATCATGCTCTCATGGACGGTGACCTCAAAAAGGTGATTGGATACAAGACTGCAAAGGACATTTGGGATGCTCTAGAAAGACTTCATCAAAGCAATGAGGATGTGAAGAAAGATAGGATCATAAGTCTCGAAAGAGAGTATGAGAATATTTTTCAAGGAAAAGGTGAATCTCTCCGGGACTACCACTTGAGGTTCCAAACTCTTATCAACCAACTGGAATTTTTGGGAGAGAAGCTTCCTTAGTGGAAGCAAACCAACAAGCTGATCTCGTGATTGAGCAAAAGTTGGGACACCATTGCTGTGTCTCTTCTTACTCAGGAGGAAACCAAGTCGCTGACTTTGGAAGATCTTGTTGGCCAACTCACCATGTATAGAGGCATTCAACAAAGAAGAGAAGACCGTCATGACTCGGAGAGATTGATTCATAGAGATTTATGTGGTCCCATGAGAATTCAAAGTCGTGGAGGAAATAGCTATATTTTTGTCATTGTTGATGATTTTTCACGGTATACTTGGACAATTTTCTATCCTCTAAAGATCAGGTCTTTGAAGAATTCGAAACATGGGTGAAGGCTGTTGAGAAAAAGCTTGGAGTTGCTCTTGTATCTATTAGGTCAGATCATGGAACGGAATTCGACAACTTTGAGTTTCTGGTATTCTGCAAGAAAAATGGCATAAGTCACAACTTCTCAGCACCAAGCACTACTCAACAAAATGGCGTAGTTGAGAGGAAAAACCGTGCCTTGGAGACCATGTCGCGGACCATGCTTATCTCTAATGGTCTTCCAAGAAATTTCTGGGGTGAAGCCATTAATGCATCTTGCTATGTGATGAATCGAGCCATGCTTCGTCCACTTCTTGGAAAAACTCCTTATGAATTACTTAGAGGAGTTAAGCCCAATGTCGCCCACTTACGCGCTTTTGGATGCAAGTGCTATGTTCACAACAATGGCAAGGACAGTCTGGGAAAATTTGATCCAAGGAGTGATGTTGGCACTTTTTTGGGTTACTCCCCTCATACCAAAGCCTACAAAGTGTTCAACAAGAGGACGAGGAAGATTGAAGAGAGTGTTCATGTCGTGTTCGATGAGAACAAAATGGGAGGTTCAATGATTGAGGATCATGATGATGGTGATCAAGGATACTATCTGGTTCAAGATGATCTACTTCCAGTTGTTGCAACAGAAAATGATTCAGTAGTTAGTGACAATGTTGGTGTCACTGACTCAGACAAAACAGGGGGAAGTAATCAAGATCAAAGATCAAGTGACAATGAGTCAGATGATGAGAAAACTCCTGAGAGACGCTCAAGTCCAAAAGATTTTGAAGAAGATTCAGAGAGAACGCCTCAGACATAATTCGGTGACTTGACAAATCTTCAGTTCAGAAATTATCAACAGAAAAGTGCTCATCATGTCACTAACATCCTCACTAATTTCTCAAAGGGTGTGCAACCAGATCTTCTCTTAACAACTTCTTTGCTTTCAATGCTTTCATCTCAATGTTGGAGCCTAAAAATGTTGATCAAGCGTTGAAAGATTTGGATTGGGTCAGTTCCATGCAAGAAAAGCTCCATCAGTTGAAAGAAACAAAGTGTGGCATTTGGTCCCGATGCCAAAGGGAAGAACTGTGATTGGAACACGTTGGGTGTTCAGGAATAAGCTGGATGATGAAGGAAATGTGGTCAGAAACAAAGCAAGGCTAGTAGTTAAGGGATACAATCAGCAGGAGGGCATTGACTATGATGAGACATTTGCTCCAGTGGCTCGTCTTGAGGCTATTCGATTGCTCATTACCTATTCTACTTATTATGGGTTCAAACTACAACAAATGGATGTCAAGACTGCATTCTTGAATGGATACTTAAAGGAAGAAGTGTATGTTGAACAGACTCCGAGTTTTGAAGATGTCGCCCACCCGGATCATGTCTACAAACTGGACAAAGCTCTTTATGGATTGAAGCAAGCACCGCGTGCTTGGTATGATCGTTTGTCTCAATTCTTGATTAAACATGGTTATGTTCAAGGAGAAGTAGACAAGACTATGTTCTTATTGAAGGAAGGAGGTCACACACTTGTTGTTCAAGTCTATGTCGATGACATCATCTTTGGCTCAACAGATGATAAGCTGGTGAAGAAGTTCGCCGACCTCATGTCCAATGAATTTGAAATGAGTATAGTCGGTGAGCTCAAGTTCTTTTTAGGACTTCAAGCCGTTCAAGGTGAGAATGGGACACGAGTTCATCAACAGAAATATCTTAGAGAATGTGTTAAGAAGTTCAGTCTTGAGAGTTCTAGACCTTACGACACTCCCATGTCGCCGACTACCTCACTTGGAAAAGATGACAAGGATCCAGAAGTCAATGCTACTATGTACAGGGGTATGATTGGATCATTGCTCTATCTCACTTCTAGCAGACCTGATATTGTGTTTGGAGTATGTCTATGTGCTAGATTTCAAGCAGATCCAAGAGAGTCCCACTTGAAAGCTGTTAAGAGAATCATTCGTTATCTTAAGGGGACTGACAATATATGTTTATGGTATCCAAGAGGATTTCATTTTGAACTTGTAGGCTACACAAATGTTGGTTTTGCCGGAAATCGTGTTGATAGAAAAAGCACTTCAGGGATGGCTCAATTTCTTGGGCCTTGCCTTGTATCATGGGGATCTAGAAAGCAAAATTATGTGGCTCTATCGACAGCGGAAGCAGAGTATATTGTAGTTGCGGCGTGTTGCTCTCAACTCGTATGGATTAAGCAACAAGTCAGTGAATATGGTGTGAAGTGTGGGTCAGTGCCTATACTGTGTGACAACACTAGTGCAATCAACATCTCAAAGAATCCGGTGCAACATTCAAAGACAAAGCATATTGAGATAAGGCACCATTTTCTTTGAGATTGTGTGGAGAAAGGCATGGTCACAATTGAATTATGTAGAACAAGTGATCAAAGAGCAGACATCTTCACAAAAGCCTTAAATCGTGAACCCTTCAAACAACTCCGCATGGAACTAGGTATGATCTCTCTTCAATGATTTATCCCTACATGAATTCCCTCGATGATTGGCTAGAATTGATTGCTTTGCATATGTTTTGAAATCATGCTTTTATGGTATAAATCTTTGCATTCTTGATAGACATCATATTTAGGAAACCCCATGCATTTGACTTGTCGATGACTTTTATTACATTCAGTTTCTATGCAACCTTTTTCGAGCTCTTTGTTTAGGCCAAAAGAATCAACTTGATGATCCTAACCCTCATTACAAGCCCAAATGATGGTTGATTCTAATGCTTGTCCCTGACCTATCATGGTTGAGAGTCTCCATGAGCCCTGTTTGATCTTTCTTTAAACGGAGACTTATCTTCATGATCGACAAATCCACATATATATCTTGTTTCATGCTTTGTTTGCTTTGGCATTCCCTATGCAACCCCAACGCCAAGTAAGTTCTTTTAGAGAAAGCCATGGATTGTGCAAAAGTCATGGACAGATGAGAAAGTAGATTCTGAGATATGGGTCGCCGACTTGATCAGGGTCAGTGATTGTGAAAATTGGTGTGTGAATCACATCAGAATATTAAGAAGATTAGTTTGTTTTTAGGAAGAAATTTTTCTGAGCATAACTTGATTTGATTAGAGTGATACTTTTCCATTAAGAGAGAACAAGTTCCTTTATTACCCTACCTCCATCCTCATCCAAAAGCTTCATGAACCTAAACACAAACCAAGAAATCCTAACCGTGTCACTTGAAACTGGAACGCTGCGCCAAACGACGCAACTGGTAGCGTTTCCTGGATCGAGTGACACACCCAAAAAGGGATGAGGAGAGTGCTAAGGAAAATATGAAGGCAATGGAGTTGAAAAATCTAAGATGAAGGAAACAAGGGTTCTAGAGATGTTGGTAAAGCTAAGAAAAATTTATGGAGTTTGAGGAAAGGTTAGCTTGTCTTGGTTCTGAGTCATTGACTGTTACATGTCCATGACTCTCTCTATCCCTCTCTTCTACTCTTACCACATTATCTCTCCAGTTTAAAAGACTTCTCTTTTTAGTTCGATTTGGTTGTACTGCATTTCAGGATTGTTTGTTTTTGCATCGTACATTATCTCTTGCTTTGGTGGATGACTATCTATGACTGTTTTGATATTGTGTTTTAAGTTTCCATATTTGCATCTGATTTCTTTTCTTGTTTTAACAATCTTTTTGATGATGCCAAAAGGGGGTCTTAACCGGGGTAATAGATTTAAAGGGAGGGTTCTTAAAAATGAAACCGTGTGGATATAAAGCTTAGGGGGGACTCTTTATGGTTTTTGCGTTTGCTCTTTATACTATGATGTTGTGTGTGTACTTTAAGAATCTTACCGGGACAGGTTGTTTGTCACCATCAAAAAGGGGGAATTTGTTAGAAAAGTTGGTTTTGATGGTTCCAAAGGTTAGTGACACAGAAGTTGCATGGAGAGTCAACGACATCAAGTTCTTATGAAGAAGTCACTCACAAAGGATAATTGGCAAGAAACTATTGTTGAAAAGTTGTGTTTTGATGGTTCCAGGAAAGTCAGTGACTTCGAGTTTGCAAGTTGAGTCAGCGACTTGGCAAAGTCACTAACACGACCAGCTGGCAGGAAAACTATTTATGGAAAGGAATGCAAAGATCATGTGCGATTGTTTGCATGACAGCTGGGGTGTTTATTTATGGAGAATATCATCACAAAAGAGTGCTAAAATCAGAAGAAGATGATATGATTCCATTGAGATATTTTATATGTGCGTACATGTTATATTAGGAAAGATCTTGTATGATTGCGTGAGATGTTATTTCCTTAACCGAATAGGAAATAATATTACACGAAATCACACCTTATTCTAGCTTAAATACTGCATTGTTTAGGTTAGAAGTGAGGATTTTCGTGCATAATTTGTATATCTTGTGAAGAAGAAAAAGAGAGAGTTCTAGGTTGAAGAAGACTCGTGCGTGGAATTCGTACGAGTAGTGAAAAAGACTTGTGCGTGAGATTCGTACAAGTTGTGTAGTCAAGTGTTCTTAGGCATAGCGTGAGGTTGAGAGTGTAGGTACAAAGGTAGTGCGTGGTTCAAGGTTGTGGGATTCAACTTGTAACGGGAGAGCTTTGTAACACTCAAGACATCAATAGAGCAAGTCTAAGGACTCTTGAAATCCGACCAAGTGAGAAGCTTGGAAGGGAGTGGTTTTTCTCTAAGTAAACTAGTTGGTTTACGAAGAGTTTCCACTATACATCGCTTGTCATTTACAGTTTGGTAATATCTTTTCTGTTTAATTATTCCGCTGCTTATTTCAAGTTCACTGACTTTACCAAAGTCGGTGACTTCTACTTTTACTCAAAGTCGCGAAGTCGTCGACTCGTTTAAGTACTAACGATCCTACAGTTCCCGGTTCCGGTTCGGTTCCGATTTTTTCCGGTTCCGGTTTGGTTCCAAACCTTAAAAAAAATTAAAAAAAATTGAAATTGCAAAACCGCGATCGCGGTTTTGGAGTCGCGATCGCGGTTCCCCATTTTCACGGTATATTTCCTTTTTTTAGGGGATGGAACCGGCGGTTCTAGTCCTTATTCCGGTTCCGGAACCGTCGGTTCTTTCCTTGGAACCGGCCAACACCCGATTCCGGTTCCGGAACCGCCGGATTTTTCCGGTTCGGTTTCCCAATTCCTTGGAATTGAAGCCACATCTACCAAAACCTTAGAGATACCAAAAGAAATAAGTTTTTTTTCTTGAACACCAAAAGAAAAAGACAAAAATTTAGGGTACTAAAAAAAATTGGGAAATTCCTTTTGGTGCCCCTAAGGTTTTGCCTTTTCCTTTTGGTGCTCAAGAAAAAGACTTATTCCTTTTGGTACCCCTAAGGTTTTGGCTTTTCCCGTTGACGCCCATCTCCGGTTCAAATTAGCCAATTTCAAGCTTACCATTATGTTCATCACCCTTAAATTAGTAGGATTTGACTATTAAAACATCAAAATTCATAACCAAACTACATCAATTTGAATTTTTAAACAATTTTGTAAACAACCCCTTAAAATAGAGGATTGTTTAAAAATTCAAATTGATATAGTTTGGTTATGAATTTAAGTGTTTTAAGAGTTGAATCCTACTAATTTAAGGGTGATGAACATAATGGTAAGCTTGAAATTGGCTAATTTGAACCAGAGAGGGGCATCAACGGGAAAAGCCAAAACCTCAGGGGTACCAAGAGGAATAAGTTTTTTTCTTGGGCACCAAAAAAAAAGGCAAAACCTTAGGGGCACCAAAAGAATTTCCCAAAAAAATTTCTAAAAAACAGGGAAAGGGGAGGGAGTAAGCACGTTGGCCATGGCAAGTGTGGCCACATATATCCCTGAGAAGACACGAGACACGTCGCACGCGCCACTTCCCTCACCGTCTCTACCTCTCTCCGATCATTTTAATAGGTCATGGGTTCGGTGCTAAGCTCCGGGAAACCGACCCCCGAAGAGTTGAAAATGGCGTTGGAGAAGGCTCAGCACCTCGTCGCCTCCAATCCTCTCGTCGTCTTCAGGTATCCCTCTTGCCCCGCGCGCTACCGCTATATCTCATTTGTTTTGACTAAACCATCAATTGAACAAAGCAGGATCTACTTCTTCGATTTAGAAATCTTTGATTTGGTCTATCTGCTGAGAATTTCAAGGCCGTCTGGATTACTAAACCTATAATTACAAATCAGTCCACTTCCGTAACCTAATGAAAACCTAATTCGAGTACTTATGCGCAATATGTATTCCAGTTTTTAGAGAATGGAATTTGATAAACGCTTTCCAGTCACGGACTTGGTAATAATCTAGTCGTCTTAGAGATTCTTCGAATTGATCGCCCGTAGGTTTAAACTGACCTAGAGAATGTTTGGTTCAACACGTGCTTCTCCTTTGGGGTCTATACAAGTTGGTGTTTGGTGAATGTAGTTGAGCTAGTAACGCATTTGGCGATGAAATGATCAAGTATTTATATTGCAGTAAGATTTTTCAATTGAAATCCCAATTTGGTCATGGATGCGGTGCTTCCATCTCTTAATTAGCTAAACTCTTTGTTTTTCTTACTTCACTCCTTATACTACGGAAATGATAAGATTGAGGATGAGTTTTCTTTCTCAATTCACAAGATATGATAGCTAAACCTTCAAGTACTGATTTCTGCTTGCATATGTGACTCTGTTTAGTTAATGCCCCCTAGTGATATACCTTAGTCAAAGGTCATATAACTCCCCAGGCTTTTAGGTTAGTCAAGGATCTTGTCTATTGGTAAATTGTATGAAAATATCAAAGTAGAAACTTTACAATTTATGTTTGGGTATGACATAGTATTTTCATAGACAAAATATCTACCAAAGATACGATGATCAACTGTTAACATACCCACAGGGATATATCATTGTCACAACGTGCTCAAATTTAGCTAACTGTTAGACTCAAATATTTGGATGCAACATAATGCAAGGGAATACCATATTTGAGGGAATGCGGATGATACACTGAATGCCAACTTTCGCAGTGTCCCTCAAAACTATTTGTTTATGTTCACCACTTACTCAATAGCGAGCATCCATCTGGGAGCACCACTTTGTTGAGGTAGATTCTATATTTATACGCTCCAAAATGGAAGATTCATTTGCTCTTTTGCTTGGCACCTTGCAGTAAGACATACTGTGGATACTGCAACAGGGTGAAAAAACTATTTGATCAGCTAGGCGCACGTTAGGCAATCGAACTTGACAAGGAGAGTAAGTGTATAGTTAACGTATTGCCAGTTGCAACTTTGCATTTTCCTGCAGATATGGTTATATAATTTTTAGACTTAAGGTTCTGTCACTAGAACAGATAAAGGATTAGGCCTATTTTTTTTTGGTAATTCTGTTTCATTTTGGCAGATGATGGAGGTGCCATCCAAGCAGCTCTTCTGCAGTGGACTGAGCAGAGAACTGTTCCTAGTGTCTTCATAGGAGGAAAGCACATCGGTGGATGCGATGGTATGCTATAAATCTCTCAGCCCTTTCTCCAGCCAGTCTCTTTGGAAATAGCAGGTTTAGGTTACTGCATTTGGAGATGGAAGGTAGCTTCTCCATTCTGATAGTTTCTTATGATTGATTGCAGCGGTTATGGAGAAGCACAATCAAGGAAAGCTCGTGCCGATGCTGACTGAAAGCGGTGCTATAGCAATCGAATCCACTGCCTAATCAAAGTCGAGTTTGGCTTATGCAGTTGTGCGCTTTACTTTCTTGGCAAGACTGTGGGTCTGTGAGTGTAATATAAATTGTACATTGTGTTTTTTTTTTACACAAGGAAAACACTAGGTGGCCTTCCTAAACCCAACCAGTTTGGATTCTACTCCAAATATATGCTTCGTTTTTTTTTTGGTCAAGAATATATGCTTCGTTTTGTTAATTGGTTGAATAACATCTTTGACAGAGGAAAATCAGTTTGGATTTTCTACTCCACAAATATGCTACATTTTATGATCTAATTTGTTAATTGGTTGGATAACATATATGACAACATGAATTTTTCAAGGTACTTCCGAGTGTTGTTATGACTAATCACTAGTAATAATGGTAAAGAGCATCACCAATAAATAGTTTTTTATTCGTTAAATGAAATCTATCACAACTCTAGTCCATAGGGTTAAGGCCCAGGACCGGGGCACCTAGTTATCATTAATATTTTTTTTTGGAAAATTTGCTTTAAATACTCCAATCTTTGAGGTGGTTGCGCTCTCTACCTCCAACCTTTTCGAATTTCATAAAATATCTTATATTTTATAGTTCGTTGCGCACTCTGCCCTAAAATTATCCACTCTTTAGATAAAATTACAAACCGACCCATCATCTTTTCATTTTGGGATAAAAATGCCCAATTTGTGTACATACAAGTTCTTGAAAGTTATAAATTTTGTTCTTAAAAGATTAAAACATTCAGAACTAACAATTTTTTTAATCTTCTTTAGGTTCTAAAATATTCTTACCAAAAATCAATTTCTTATGCATAAAAATATATTGGTAAGATTAATAACTTTTTGAGTACGGTTCAAACTTCAAAGTAATAACATAATCTTATATGTTTAATTTACTCATGTATAATAAATATTATCATTACATTTATTATCTGTCTAATATAAATTCTCAAATTCATAATCAACCAAATTAATCATTAAGTCATAACTGTACAAGTAGTTTATTTTAATAATTTTGCCTATTTTTAATTTTTAAATGATTTTAGAAAAAATTTAATAAGAATTTTCATATCCCGATTTATAAAAGTTCAAAAAATTGCGTGTTATTATCAAGGAAACTGTATCAACACTATAAAATGGGCTATAAAAATTCTTATTAGTTTTTGTCTAAACTTATTTTCAAAATAATAATAATAATAGAGAAAAGTATTAAGACAAACTAATTTGTAAAGTTGAAGTTATGACTTATAAAATTAATTTGGTAAATTGCGAAGTTCAAAATTTTTATTAGCCAAATAACTAAGTTAATGGCATTATTTTAATATAAATGAGAAAATTAAACATATAAGGTTATGTTATTACTTTGAACATTAACTAAAAGATTACCAGTCTTACACATATATTAAAAAATCTTTTTTTTTCGAATTCTTATTCATTAAGACTTAAGAGTGTTTAATAGATAAAAGAAGATAAAAAAACTACTACTTTTAAATATTTCAATCCTTTAAGGACAAAATTTATAATTTTTTAAAATTTTCTTCACACACGAATTGTACATTTTTGTCCCAAAATGAAAAGATGATAGGTCTAATCGCAATTTTACCCTGTATGTGGATATTTTGTGGGTAGAGTGTGCACTGAACCCCAAAATATAAGATATTACAGTATATGAAATTCGGAAAGGTCGGGGTAGAGAGTGCAACCACCTCAAAGGCTAGGGTATTTAGAGCAATTTTTCATTTAAATAAAGTTTTCTTCTTTTTTTTTTGTCAAAGTTTAATTTAGAAAAAATTTCAAGTTTTCTAAATTATGAGTGGCTATTTTTAGACTCACTCAATGAAGTGGGGACCATTGTTGCCATTTAAATGGCAAACAAACGTGGGAAAAATAGTCAAAGAAGGTGCCCCCATCACACACTGTGCCAATGTGGTATGTCCCACGACTTGAATTACAAAAATGACCTTTCTAGCTTCCTTTTTTGCTTTTAATCTCTTACGAGGCAATAAAACTATTGGCTATCAACATTCACTAAGAAATCAGCATTTGCATGAAAATAATACTTTCTCAGTTTTATTGTAAGGTTATTTTAGCTTCAAATCACATTTGACAACTTTATTTCTAGTTTCAATGAAACATAAGACTAATAAAAAATGAAAAAAAAAATAACATTGAAACAAACACTCATTAAAAAGAAACATTAATAATTTATTCAAAGTTCCAAAATATATAAGAATTGAACGTTGGAAAGCTAGGTGCAAATTGGGAAGATCCATATATATGGTCACTAAAGTTGTTGGACAAGGTGCTTACGAGTTAGAATCAGAAGATGGGAAACCTGTTCCAAGAAGTTGGAACTCGACTCACTTAAAGCCCTCTCATTTCTAAATTGCCACAAAACACGTTGGGAATCAAAAACGAACAAGACAAAAGATACTTAACCATTCTTCTTTACACACATTAATACTTTATTTTAATTTACATATTACACCTTGACCTCAAACGCCAATGAATACAAAACTAACAAGGGACATCTTATGATGTTACAGCCTAAATGTAGGCCTTGCTTTCAAACAAGCCAATATGCGCATAAGAATAGTTGAAGATGCTAAGTTGAGACCACCTAAGACACTCTAGAGCAAGGGGAGATCTTAAGTATCATTAACGAGACAAAAAGATGTACATGTAAACATGCTTTAGTTTATTAATAAAATTATATTGCATCTTTCTTTTTTTTTAACACGTTACACATATGTCTCCTTAGCATTCTAACAGAGTCCTCCTAAGAAAGAAACTCGGGTACATGTTACGTCTTGATCCATTCAACAGCCAGTCTTACAACACCTGCAAACACAAACAACAAGATAAATACACACGATAAATATTGTAAAGCATACTAGGCATTCACCTAAGGAAAGACACCCCGAGGGCATGCAATCTTGACCAGCAAATCCAAAAACAAACACGAAGGGCCTAAACATACGGCCACTGAAACCACAAAGAGTTCTAAAAGCCTAAACCTAGGCTATATAAAAGTTGTTCAATTAAGGCACGTATTTCATTCCTCTAGGGTGTCAATAACACCCTTTCCATCCTTGTCATCGAGGAGAGTCTCTTCAGCAGCATCTATCACCAAGGCCTTGCTAGTCGGCTCTAGAGGATACATGGTATCAAAATCTTTCCTTTCCTGATAGGGACCCACGACAAATGCTTGTCGACTGCGAATTCTTCCATCGCTTCAACACGAGAATAGTACGACCAATAGTCAATAGCTTCATCTACCTCCTTCAACAATGATGCCTCTTTTTCCTTAACATCTTTAAGTTCGGCCCATAAGTCATCGACAACTTTAGAGAGTTCATGAACTTCTTTCTCTAAGTTGCTCTTCTTGGCAATCAAAGACTCGTTTAGCTTCTTTTTTTAGAGGAATCTAGCCTCAGCCTGACTCAGCTTAGCAGTGACATATTTAAACATATCATAAGCACCTAGCATGACTTGGAGACTCTTCATGAAGATGAACATTGTTAACATGATGATTGAACAGGGTTATCACAATGGGGGCAAAGAAATCAAACGTTTTGTAAAATATCAAAGACTACCTGTCATTGAGCCACCACGACTTCACCAAAGACATTAGCAAGTGACGATTGGTCTATGCCATCACAAGGCTCAACAACACGAAGATGGAGACAACTTTGAGGCATTTAGAAGTAGGGAGGTAGACAAAATATGGAGTGGCACCACACTTAGATGAGGAAGTCCCTCGAGTTGGAGTAGAGGATGGCTTTGGAAGGCGAGGAATGACTAAAAACGTATCAGTAGCACTAGGAGAAGGGTCTACTTTCCTCTTCTTTTTGGCTTCAACTCGTTCAAGGGTGGACATCGCGGTTGCAGATCTAGTAGTTCTTTAACATGCGAGTCGCCAAGAAAAATATAAAGACAAGATAACATGTAAAGGGTAAAAAAGTAACAAATTAATCATCATATCAGAATACTCGGAAGAATCAATGCAAAGCTTCAGTATTTTGGAAAGTTCCTTCACCAGGAGATAATGCACGGATTCGATCGATGATATGTGGAGAGACGTCTTGTGCCTTCAGCGCTCCGACATCCACTAAAAAAACAGAAAAGGTGATCAAATGTGTTAATATTTCCGAACCAAAGCGTGGATTCAAAAGGAACAACAAGTTACCTAAGGGGTTCCACCAAGACCTAAGAAAATCACAATCACAACTTAAAGAAGACTACTTTACGAAGAAAAACTTGTCTTTCCAACCACGATCATGTTTTAAGACATCCAAAATCAAATCAGATATTCCCTTATGGAATTTTAGCGTGAACGACCAACATCACCTTTGATGTCCGCCTTTTTAGGCGTGTTTTTAGGGTGTGTTTTTAGTGTCTTTGAGTCTTTTTCTTTAGTTTTGTGTTTTGTTTTGAGTCGTTTGTGTAGGTTTTCGTATTTTCGTAAGATATGGAGTCTACATAAGCTTTGGTGGTGTTTTGTAGGTTTTAGAAGCTATTTGGAGCACTTTTTGAGGAAAAGAGCAAAGCCGAGGAGAAACACTTAAGGAAAAGCTCAAGGAATGAAGTCCATAAAGACATTGAAGATCGAGTTTGAGCTTGGAAAGAAGTAGAGAAATTCGTTACAAAGACATAGAAAAAAGAATCGAATCAAACGGAGTTGTAACGAACCCGCTACGGAAGTTTTACTCTAGGTTGTTCGTAGTGTTGTAACATGTCGGTACCGAGGTGCTCAGCTCGATACCGAGGCACTCTGGATCATATCGAAGACCGAGTCGGCGCAATTAAAAGGGCTTTGATCCTATTTCCTTTTATGTTATTAGATAGATAGAAGGGATATATCTTATTAGAAGATTTATTTCCTTATAGATAGCTTTTTAGATAGATTAGTTTCTCTATAAATACTCTTGTCCTAGCTTTTGTTTTACACACCATCCATCATTAGTTTAGAGGAAGAGGAGACAGAGAGGAGGCGTGTGAGAGGAGGAGAGGACGAGATTTGTGGAGTTACTTGGAAGACAAGTTTTGTTTGGATTCAAGTTGTAAGCTTTCTCTTTTATTTAATTCAGTTTTGATGTTTTCAATTATGAATTGTGAGTAGTCTCTCCTTCTAAGGTTGGGGGTTAAACCCAACAATGGTTGTGCATGCTTGTTTGTGATCATGTCTTGATTATTTTTATTGCATGAATCTATTCTCTTGTTCTCAATCCTTGAAACGAAAGTTGAAGGGAATTTCTCATTCATAGTTGAAGCGAAAGCGGAACCTTGAATCAGAATAGTCAATTTAGGATTTTGAAGGGAAAGCGGATCTATCCTAGTTGAAGTAGAAGAGATTAGATAGTAAGTTTATTGATTGAACGAAAGTTAATTAATTTACTTGCTTAGGTTGACGAAAGTTGACACCTTTATGTGATAAAAGCATGATTTATGTGTTTCATTAACGCTTGGAATGCATGATTGTTGTTGCGGGGATACCTTTACCTTAGATTTTCTCTTTCCTTGCTAAAAACCCTAGCTTTTGTAGATTGCTTGCGCTCCAAGTAATAAAACATGATACATGACTTTCTCGTGTGGACGAACCTGACTCCCCTGTACTCAGCGAAGTCTTGGTTATAAATTTATTTGTTGTCAAGAAACCCTCTCAACAAATTGGCGCCGTTGTTAGGGAGATTTCAATAGTTCCAAGTTTTGTTCTTTTAGCATTTTTCGGGACTCAGTCGAGTCGGTAACGACCCCCATAGGGTCGGTATCGACCCTGCTGTCAACCCTAGTTTCTTTTTCTGTTTGTTTTCATGACTACTGTCGAGTCATTACCGAACCTACCCAGGTCGGTACCGACCCTGTCGACAGGTTTTAGTTTCTTTCTTTTCAGTTTTTTTGTTTTACGGGATCACTGCAGGCTCGATACCGACCCCATGGTTTTGCTTTTTGATTTGGTTTTCATTTTTGTTTGTTTTCTCAGCTTATGCCAGCAGGGCGACGTCGACTTGAATTTGATCAATCCGATTATTATTCTGAGCCTGAACGTGTCCTTCATCGCAGAAGAAGAGAAAATCGTACCATGGCTGTCACACTTGAAGAGATGGCCCGACAGATGGATGTTCTCCGCCAACAAATGGAGGCGTTGCAAACTAAAAGAGATCAAGAAAGGGAGCAACGTACTCAATTACAGGAGCAGTTGAATGCTATCCCTAGG
This sequence comes from Fallopia convolvulus, assembly GCA_964016875.1. NCBI lineage: Eukaryota > Viridiplantae > Streptophyta > Magnoliopsida > Caryophyllales > Polygonaceae > Fallopia > Fallopia convolvulus. The sequence goes on from OZ024728.1 coordinate 22,599,886, forward strand.
AATGCCAAGAAATACATGCACCCGTAACTGAGGGTGCCAGAATCAGCAATAGTGCTTCTTGAGATAGAAAAGGCTTTCGAAATTAAATCTCAGTTTATATCCTTGATCAAAAGGGTTCAGTTTGAGGGAAAACCCACTGAGTGCCCAATAGAACATATTAGAAATTTCCTTGATTTATATGACATTATTGCTGCTAACGGTCTCTCTTTGGAATATGTTCTATTGAAAGCTTTTAAGTGGTCACTTGCAGGAAAGGCCCTAAGCTGGTTAGAGAGCCTACCTCCCAACTCAATAAAGAAGTGGGAAACTCTGCATGACTTGTTCATGACAAAGTTCTTCCCACCTGCGCGCCAAGACTACGGAGTTAAGAAAACGTATCACCTCCTACCACCAGCTGCCTAACGAGACCTTTGTGGAGACGTAGGAGAGATTCAAGGAGATGCTTAGACAGTGCCCTACCCATGGGCAACCACAATATGTGCTCCAAGAAATCTTCTTCCAAGGGATCAATGTTGAGACGAAGAACCGCATCAATCTTCACACTGCTTGCGGTTTCATAGAGATGGATCCTAATGAGGCGTGGGCATTGCTTGACAAATTGACCAACTACGATGCAATGTATGGAGTGCAACAAGCCCAAAAACCTCAAAAACGGCTCTACGTTCCGAACAAGGATGAGGTCAACCCTAAAGTGAAGCACCAATTCTTGCAAGATGAGATCAACCGCCTGAAGAAGCAGGTAAGTTATCTTAAATCATCTCCTTCTTGTCAAAAATGTGGGTCTCAAACCCATGCTACTTCTGCCTGCACTAACTAGCAACAAGTACGTGTTGTTGAGGCATATGAAGAAGCTAACTACATGAGGGGTCCCTATAGGAACCAAAAATATAATTCTTATGCAGGGAGGAATAACAATCAGCCCACTTGGGGTAACTATGGCCAAGTGATCCAACCTCCTCAGCAAGAACAAAGGGTTCCTCCTTACAGACCTCCGGGCTATCAAGAGGTACCTCCATGGGTACAAGGGCTACAAGAGGGCATCCATAGCAAGATTGATGGAGTCCGAGATGACCTAAGAAGTGGCAAGGACAAATTGTCGTCCTAAAGAGAACCCGAGAGGACAAATTGCAGCCATACACCTCAGAAGTGGCAAGGAGTTGCCAGATCAAGCCAAGCCAAAAGATACAGAGCACGACAACAAAGAAGATGCCCTAGTCAAGCCCATTACCGACCCCAACAGGGTTGATATCGAGGCTCAACCACTCGGTACCGAGGCTCCCCAGACCGATACTGTAATATTCGAGAATATTTCGATACTTATTTTATTCTATTTTTACGCTTTTTGAATTTCGTGTTGGGATTACTTAGCTTATAAGTAATCTCGGATATATAAAAGTATTTAATTTTTAATTTAAATTAATAACAATTTGAAAAGTTTTTAACTTAAAAGTAATTAATAATAATTTCAGGGTAAAGTTTGTAATATAAGAGATTTGAGGGTAGAAATCGTGAAATTTCTAAATATAAGCCGACTTCCTCTTCTTATATATAAAATGTACATGTTCATGCACATTCTCATGAGAAAAGAAAGACCGAGAGGAAGGAAGGGAGAGAGAGAGGGAGAGAGCGGGGGGGGGGGGGGGGGGGGGGATTAGCCCAATGTTGGGTTCGTTCGTAGGGTCGGATTTTGAAATTCAGGCATTATTTGGTAAGTTTTAATTAGTTAATAGTTTGTTTAGATTTTACTAATTTTTCCAGATCTGGCTTTACAATTGATTTTGGATTTGAAAACCAGTTGATTTATAGTCTTTAGAGGTTATTTTTGATATTGGATTTATATTCGATAAAAGAATTCAGAGTAATTTTAGCGTTTTGCTTTGTAATGAGATTAGGGAGGCCTTTGATCCAGTTTTTCAGAAAGGTTTGAACTAGAAATATGTTCTTTTATATATTTAGTTTGTTCTTGTCAAGTTTTAAAGGATTTGAAATTATACAAGAGAAGTTATAAAGCATCCTGGCTTTTTGTTGATTTTAGGGTTAGAGTTTGTAAGAGTTAAAAGGCTATTATTATTCATTGGGGTATATATATGCATATAGGAGCGTGGGTCCTAGGTCGTGATCAGAGACAAGCGGAAGAGACAAACTATATGTTTTAGACAGGGGCCCACTTTGCGTGTTACTTATTGTTTGTTGGCCTAGAGAATTCGTCTTCAAGGTAAGTCGTTCACGACTTGCTCAGTTTCCATTCAATACTTGTTAGACTTCATGTTGTGCTTGTAGGATTGGTTTTGGGGAACTAGTCCTTAGGTGATTATTCATGAAAAAGGTTTACTTGTGTATGATATGTGTGAAAAGGATTTCATTGGGCTTTCATCGAATGTGAAGTTTTCGAATATTTTCTCTATGTTGGTACCGTTCTCGGCATGGCCATGTGCGTAGTCCTCTGGGTTGAAACGACGGCTACGTGTGGTTATGTGACAGAGAATCATGCCCCTTAAAAAGAAAAGTTATCTGTGTTTTGGGCAAGTGCTCCCGAGGAGGCTTGACCCGGGGTTAGGATGATGGAATTGTGAAGGGTGGGAGGTCGCGCCTCGGCACCTGGGGCATAGGGTTGAAAAGCGCCATGGAATGGAACGGTGAGAGAATGGTTGTATTGTTCTGCTTGGACTTGTATGTATGTATGTGTATGGAAGTTTGATATGTGGTTTGTGTTTATGATCTATGGAAAGTAAGTATGGATTTAGAACCGATATAAGTTGTAATCATGCGAATCTTGCTTGTGTGTGTTAGGTAATGTAGTTGACCCTTCAGGGACTTGTTTTTTTTTAGTTTCAGGTAAAGACAAGGGACCCATGATGGAACCTCGGCTGAACGATGGAACAGGTCGTTGAAGGTTGTGTCATTAGGATGGGTTCGGTTGGGAGAAATGGTGGTATACTTTTTGTTATCTTTTGAATAATGTGTTGTTTTGATAAAGAAAGGGTAGTGGTATGTTAATGAAATGTTTCTAGGAAGTGTTGTAAATTATGTTGTTTTGGGTTTCATGCATGTTTTCTATACTTGGGTTTTATAAATATCGGTTGGATGTTTTATTCATGTTTTCTTGTCGTGCCCGAGTTTCAAGATCCAAGTGAACCCGTTGTCAAACTAGCCTAGGTAGTACCTAGTGAGGTCTACTACCGAGTAGCGCCCCTAATTAAATAGTAAAACATCCGTTTACAGATGGCTCCACAAATTAGAGCTGGAGCAACTAAAGCAGGAAGGAAAGGTGGTGGTAGAGGACGTGGTAGGGGTCGTGTTGGAAACAGAGAAGAGGCTCCTGCCGTGGGAGAGCCACACAACCTTCCTCCTCAAGAGGAGGTTGTTGAGAATGTTGTACCTGCAGTGAATGACCATCCAAGGGGAAATGTTTCGGTTGTTGGAAACGGGCTCCCTGATAATGGAGTCAACGATAGGGCAGATGGGGAAGTACGTGGGCCAGCTCAGATGCCACCAGTTGAGTTACCACCAGAGACAACTGTTGTTATCCGAGCTACACTTGCCGAGCTATTACAAAATCTGCTAGGTACTGGATTTTTGCCTAATCATAATGCAACCAATTCTGGCTATCAAGGGGCTGAGGTTAGGGCACCAAGACCTGTTTTTGCACAACTGGTTCAGTGAGGGAGACCACCACGTATTCCAAGGCCAGTAGTGGCTGATGGCATGGCTGAGCAAGGAAGGGGATATCGCGAGCCTCTTCCTGATAAGTGGCTTGCAAAATTTAGGAAGACTGGGGTACCGAACTTTACTGGGGCTCAAGAAGCTGATGTTGAGCAATGGTTAAGGAAAGTGGCATCTGCTCTCGACTCTATCCAGGCACTGGAGGAAAGAAGGATGTCTCTAGTTCAGAGTTTGTTACAGGAGGATGCATTTGATTGGCGGGAGTTGAGTCGTGATCATCAGGTAAATGTTACTTTTGAGGAATTTCAAGAGAGGATTCGAGATAACTATTGTCCTGAGGTCGTGAGAACGGCTCGAGAGACTGCTTTTCGGGATGCAGGGCCTGAGAACATTATCGTAGGTGAGAGTATCCAAAAGTTTCAACGAGGTTTGGCAGCGGTGCCCAATGTCGCTCCTACAGAGAATCTGCGGATTGCAACCTTTCTTAAGCGGTTGCAACCCCAACTGCGTGCATACGTATCTGGACTTCGACTCAAGACTTTGAAAGAGGTTCAAGATTCTGCTTTAGCTTATTCTATGTCCACTTTGGGGCCGGAACAATTGAATGTACAAGCTAGTAGAAATAAGAAGCAGAGGTTGTTTGCTCCATCAGACTCTAGGAGAGATAATCGTTTGGGTGTGTCTCAACAAAACCGGTATGGATTTCAGTCACAAGGTCGTCAAGACCAACCTCAACAAAGTCAGTTTACTGGAGGGTTGAGGGAGTGCTTCAACTGTGGAGACACTAGTCATATGAGGAATCAGTGTCGGAAACCAGTTCGTAATTGTTTCATATGTGGGAAGCCAGGTCACTTACAAAAATATTATAAGGTTGGAACACCGTCACAGGGATCTTCGTCGGGGTCGGTGAACCAAGGGATTCGTAGTCAGTTCCAACACACTCAACATGCACCAAGCCAAAGTAGAGGCCGTGGTGCGGGAGCTAGCACTACCGGGGGCAACCAGCCTCGGGTATTCGAGATGAGAAGGCCTGATGCCTTAAATGCTCCGACTGCCACAGGTATGATTTAGATTAAGTCTAAACCTATGCATATCTTGTTTGATGCGGGTGCTACGCACTCTTTTGTGTCCTCTGCCTGCGTTGATAGACTAGGGTTGACTTGCTTGGAGGGTACATCCTTTATGGTGGGACTGTCCGATGGTAGTAAGGTAAGAGGAAATAGAGAAATACTTCATTGCCCTATTAGGATTGGGGGCAGGGATTGGTTTGCAGACTTTATTGTGATACAGTTGTCGCCTAGTGATGATGTTATTTTGGGGATGGACTGGATGAGACGTTATAAAGCAATATTAGATGCACATAAGGGTACAGTCACTGTGACTGTAGATGATGGGACAATACATGTATGTCAAGATCTAGAGCAGGAGGGTCCAGGATCAATGATCAGCATGGTGAAAGCCGCTAAGTTGCTTAATGATGGGTGTGTGGGTTATTGGTGTTATGTTCTAGAAGGAGACAAGAAAGGACCGTGTATTCGAGATATACCAGTAGTTTGTGAGTTTGAAGACGTTTTTCCAGAGGAACTTCCAGGGCTACCTCCTCAACGAGAGGTGGACTTTAATATTGAATTAGAGCCAGGAACAAGACCAATCTCAAAAGCCCCGTACCGTATTGCTCCAATGGAGATGCAAGAGCTAAAGGCTCAGTTGGAGGAGTTACTAGAGAAGGGATATATACGTCCAAGTGCATCACCATGGGGAGCTCCAGTATTGTTTGTGAGAAAGAAGGATGGTTCCCTACGTTTATGTATTGATTACCGAGAGCTAAACCGAGTTACTATTAAGAATAAGTACCCTTTGCCTCGTATTGATGACTTGTTAGACCAGTTGCAAGGGGCTATTGTGTTCTCAAAGGTGGACCTCAGATCGGGCTATCATCAATTGAGGATTCGGGAAGGGGATATTCCCAAGACGGCTTTCCGAACAAGATACGGGCACTATGAGTTTGTAGTAATGCCGTTTGGATTGACTAATGCACCTGCGGTAGGCTTAGGTTGTGTATTAATGCAGAATGATAGGGTGATTGCATATGCTTCCAGACAGTTGAAACCGAACGATTTGAATTATCCAACCCATGATTTAGAGCTGGCATCAGTGATTCATGCTCTAAAGATATGGCGACATTACTTGTATGGAAGTACATGTAAAGTGATGACAGACCATAAAAGCCTTAAGTACATTTTTACTCAGAGAGAATTGAACATGAGACAACGGAGATGGCTTGAATTACTGAAGGATTATGACTTAGAGATCTTGTATCATCCCGGAAAGGCGAATGTTGTTGTTGATGCTCTTAGCAGAAAAACGCCGCAAGAGCATATGTTGTGTCACTTGACTGCCCAATCAGAGTTACAAAGAGAATTGATAAGGTATGAGATTGTGGTACAGATTCAGCGCTATCAAGGTAGACTAGGCCGTATAGATTGTCAGCCAACCTTAATTGAGGAAATACGACTTAAGCAGGAGACTTGTTTGATGATTCAAGAGTTGAGGCAGAAAGTGAGCCGTGGAGAGGCATTTGTTTTTGAAGAACATGTTGATGGTACTTTGATATTGAATGGTCGATTATGTGTACCTCGAGATGAGGAGTTGAGACAAAAGATATTACAAGAGGCTCACGCTACTCCTTATTCAATCCACCCGGGAGCTAATAAGATGTACAAGGACTTGAAGCAATATTACTGGTGGGATGGAATGAAGCCTGATGTAGCGAAATTTGTAGCAAAGTGTCAGTGTGCCAGCAAGTAAAAATAGAGCACCAAAGACCAGGTGGAATGCTCGAACCACTTCCAGTTCCAGAATGGAAGTGGGAGGACATTTCCATGGATTTTGTTACCGGACTGCGGATTAGTAGAGGTAGGGCTGAGCATCGGTTCAAAACCGAATCGAACCGACAAAAACCGAACCGAACCGAAAACCGAAATTCCATTCTATGTGAACCGAAAACCGAACCGAATTGGTTAGGTTCGGTTCGGTTTCGATTTTTGTGGTTTTGCATAAATATAAGGTTATTCTTTGGAAAATTCGAACCGAACCGAAATTTAACCGAAAACCAAACTGAAACCGAACCGAACCGAAACCGAAATTTGGAAAATTCCTAAACCGAAAACCGAACCGAATTATTTCGGTTTTGGTTCGGTTGGTTCGGTTCGGTCGGTTCGGCTTAAAATTTCGGTTTGAACCGAACCGTGCTCAGCCCTAAGTAGAGGACATGATACAATATGGGTTGTCGTGGACAGACTGACCAAGACTGCTCGTTTTCTGCCCATTAGAGAGACTTGGCTAGTGAGTAAACTAGTAGAGGTGTTCACGAAACAAATAGTGAGATTACATGGAGTGCCCAAAACGATTGTTTCTGATAGTGATGGACGGTTTACCTCCAATTTTTGGCAAAAAGTGCATAAAGCTTTAGGCACCAAGCTACATTTCACGACTGCTTACCACCCGCAGTCAGATGGCCAATCTGAGAGGACAATTCAAACACTAGAAGATATGTTGAGATCATGTGTGCTGGATTGGGGGGAATTGGTCTGATCACTTGGAGTTGGTTGAGTTTGCATATAATAATAGTTGGCACTCTTCGATTCAGATGGCACCATATGAGGCTTTATATGGGAGGAGATGTAGGACACCTCTATGTTGGGATGATCCATCAGATGTTGTTGATGGAATGCCTCAGATGATTCAGGAAACAGTTGAAAAGGTGGCTTTGATTCGAGAACGTATGTTGACAGCATAGAGTCGTCAGAAATCTTATGTAGATAAGAGGCGACGACCATTAGAATTCGATGTAGGAGCCCATGTTTGGGTGAGAGTATCGCCGACTCGTGGGGTTAGAAGATTTGGAGTGAAAGGAAAGTTGAGTCCTCGGTACATCGGGCCATTTGAAACTCTCGAGAGGGTAGGAGAGGTAGCCTACAAGTTGGCACTACCACCAACTTTAGAAGGAGTTCATTCTGTTTTTCATGTGTCGCAGTTGAGGCAGTATGTGCCTGATCCTAGTCATAGGCTCAACTATGAAGAGTTGGAGTTTGAACCAGATCATACTTTCCAAGAAAATCCAATAGCAATCTTAGGTAGACAGTTGAAAAAGTTGCGAAATAAAGAGATACAACTTGTGTTGATTCAATTGTCCCGACGAGGAGTTGAAGAGGCAACTTGGGAGACTGGGACGAGAATAAGTGAGAGCTATCCAGAGTTGTACCCGGTTTTAGTTGAGGCGTTTGAGAATAAGAGTTAGCAGTGATCAAGAGTTATATTTATGGGTAGTTGTAATTATTTGTGTGCTTTGTTCGACTTGACCTTGTGCGCTTGACTTGTTTGGTAGTTGCTGGTAGTGTGTTGATGGTGTCAATTACATGATGTTTGATTTATATGGTTGTTGTTTGTGGTATACTAAAGATATATGATCTGCGTGTTGTTTGGTTCGTGTCAAGGATTTTAAGTAAGTGTTGTGAGTTTATTTTCATATATGTCTGGAAGTTTCGGGACGAAACTTTCTTTAAGGGGGGTAGAATGTAATATTCGGGAATATTTCGATATTTTTTTATTCTATTTTTATGCTTTTTGAATTTCGTATTGGGATTACTTAGCTTATAAGTAATCTCGGATATATAAAAGTATTTAATTTTTAATTTTTAATTTAAATTAATTACAATTTGAAAAGTTTTTAACTTAAAAGTAATTATTAATAATTTTAGGGTAAAATTTATAGTAAAAGAGATTTGAGGGTAGAAATCGTGAAATTTCTAAATATAAGTCGACTTCCTCTTCTTATATATAATATGTACATGTTCATGTACATTCTCATGAGAAAAGAAAGACCGAGAGGAAGGAAGGGAGAGAGAGAGAGGGAGAGAGAGATAGAGAGAGCGGGGGGGGGGGGGGAATTAGCCCGGTGTTGGGTTCGTTCGTCGGGTCGGATTTTGGAGTTCAGGCATTATTTGGTAAGTTTTAATTAGTTAATAGTTTGTTTAGATTTTACCAATTTTTCCAGATCTGGCCTTACAATTGATTTTGGATTTGAAAACCAGTTGATTTATAGTCTTTAGAGGGTATTTTTGATATTGGATTTATATTCGATAAAAGATTTCAGAGTAATTTTAGGGTTTTGCTTTGTAATGATATTAGGGAGACCTTTGATCCAGTTTTTCAGAAAGGTTTGAACTAGAAATATGTTCTTTTATATATTTAGTATGTTTTTGTCAAGTTTTAAAGGATTTGGAATTATAAAAGAGAAGTTATAAAGCATCCTGGCTTTTTGTTGATTTTAGGGTTAGAGTTTGTAAGAGTTAAAAGGCTATTATTATTCATTGGGGTATATATATGCATATAGGAGCGTGGGTCCTAGGTCGTGATCAGAGACAAGGGGAAGAGACAAACTATATGTTTTAGACAAGGGCCCACTTTGCGTGTTAGTTATTGTTTGTTGGCCTAGAGAATTCGTCTTCAAGGTAAGTCATTTACGACTTGCTCAGTTTCCATTCAATACTTGTTAGACTTCATGTTGTGCTTGTAGGATTGGTTTTGGGGAACTAGTCCTTAGGTGATTATTCATGAAAAAGGTTTACTTGTGTATGATATATGTGAAAAGGATTTCATTAGGATTTCATCGAATGTGAAGTTTTCGAATATTTTCTCTATGTTGGTACCGTTCTCAGCATGGCCATGTGCGTAGTCCTCTGGGTTGAAACGACGGCTACGTATGGTTATGTGACAGAGAATCGTGCCCCTTAAAAAGTAAAGTTATCTGTGTTTTGGGCAAGTGCTCCCGAGGAGGCTTGACCCGGGGTTAGGAGGATGGAATTGTGAAGGGTGGGAGGTCGTGCCTCGGCACCTGGGGCGTAGGGTTGAAAAGCGCCATGGAATGGAACGGTGAGAGAATGGTTGTATTGTTCTGCTTGGACTTTTATGTAGGTATGTGTATGGAAGTTTGGTATGTGGTTTGTGTTTATGATCTATGGAAAGTAAGTATGGATTTAGAACCGATATAAGTTGTAATCATGCGAACCTTGCTTGTGTGTGTGTTAGGTACTTCATTGGTTTTTAAACGTCTTACTAGTACCGTATGCATTCTAATTTGGAATATAATGGTAGATGACCCTTCGGCGACTTGTTTTTGTTTTGTTTCAGGTAAAGACAAGGGACCCATGATGGAACCTCGGCTGAACGATGGAACAGGTCGTTGAAGGTTGTGTCATTAGGATGGGTTCTGTTGGGAGAAATGGTGGTATACTTTTTGTTATCTTTTGAATAATGTATTGTTTTGATAAAGAAAGGGTAGTGGTATGTTAATGAAATGTTTCTAGGAAGTGTTGTAAATTATGTTGTTTTGGGTTTCATGCATGTTTTCTATACTTGGGTTTTATAAATATCGGTTGGATGTTTTATTCATGTTTTTTCGTCGTGCCCGAGATGCAAGATCCAAGTGAACCCGTTGTCAAACTAGCCTAGGTAGTACCTAGTGATGTCTACTACCGAGTAGCGCCCCTACTTAAAGACGGGGTGTTATAGATACCGAGCCTTCCAAGCCAGGTAAGTCTTCTAAACCGAACCCCCATCTCAGTCAGGAGCTCGTTACCGACCCACCATGGGTCGGTACCGACCCTTCATCTACACCGATCGACCCTCTTGTCGATTCGCTAGGGCCTCGACCCGGGTTTCTCTCTATCCCGAGCCCATCAAAAACTCTTCCTTTCCCGATTAAGAAGTCTAATGATATCACGGAAGGAAAGTTTAGACGCTTTGTTAGAATTCTTCAGGGCTTAAATATTTCTATTCCATTTACTGAAGCCCTTAATGAAATGTCTGCCTACACTAAATTTTTGAAAGAGATTTTGAGCAGGAAAAGATCTATCTCAGAGCTGTCAAGTGAAGTCCGATCTATAAAGCTCGCTGAAAAACTCGGTGATCTAGGTAAGTTTGCAATTTCAATTGGTATTAGGACTCACCGTTTTAAAGCTCTATGTGATCTAGGTGCCAGTGCCAGTTTATTACCATTGTCTATCTGGACAAAGGCTAACATGAGACCACTAGAGCCTGTCGATATGAATCTCTACATGGAGGACGGATCTTCTGTAAAAGCAACTGGAGTCGTTGACGATGTCCCTATCCAAGTTGGAAAATTCTTTGTTCCCAACGACTTCATTGTTCTAGATATGCCTGAAGACCTTGTGATACCAATTATTCTTAGAAGACCATTCTTAGCCACCGCAGGGGCACGTGTAGATGTCAGGAAAGGACTCTTATCTTCTCCTTCACCTCTTATTCTTCCTCTTTGTGTTTTATTTTGGGCTTGTTGCTGCTGCAAAACAGAACTAGAAAGAGAATCAGGAAGAACGACGGACTCGGGAAGGAAGAATTGAAGTCGTCACCGCCGACAATCTTCTCTGCCTTGCTGTGCGTCATTGCCGGCGACCCCCTCGCCTTGGGCCACCACCCTGGATCTGCTGAGGACGGGTTGGGCCACCAACCAGTGGGGGAAGCAGGGCCGTCCATGGCTTTGAGCAACTCGCCCGAGGCTCCTCCCGCACTTGTTTTGGTGCGTGCGCATGTCGTTTTGGACCACCGTCGGGCCACCACTCAGCCACCTCGACACCCTAGGTAGTTACTTGCCATTCATGCTCGCCACGCTAGCCTCCGGTCGAGCCATTAACGAGCCGAACGAACCATAGGCTCAAGTGAAGGTAATTACGATCAAAATTAATTAGCGGGTTGGTTGCGGAGCCACCGTAAGGGCCTTTCGGTTCCGCTACACTACTTGTTTTTTATGTTTCTGAGATCTTGACTTTGTTACGGTCCCACATGTTCAAACCGCTCGAGAAATGGACGTCATGATCTTTACTTATAGCGAATACAAGTTTTGACATCGATTGGCAGGTAAAGGACTTCGGACAATTACTCGGGATTCGTTATTAATCAGTATGATTTGAGATTTGGTCATCTTTAAGAATCGTTACTAATGAACAATTTTTTTTTAGAAAATTGTTTCAAAAGTGAAACGGTTAATTACTTATAAAGTCGCCAAGATGGCTCCTTAAAGTCTGATAGCTAAGGATTAATTATAAATCGATATACGGAAATCAAGTCGTTTATCGATTAGGAAGGTGTAGAACTTGAGTATACAACTAATAAGTGTATTTGTGAGCTCGTTGTTGAGAAATGTTTTTGTTTTTGGCAGAAGGGTGATTAAGATTATTGTTGGAATCACTAAGAACGTTGAGCACGCCTTCTAAGGCAAGTGGACGATTCTCTCTTGCGTTATTGTTGTTAATGAGGAATTGAATTCCATTTGATCTTCATGTTGGGAATAATTTGTGTGTTGAATAAAGTTTGTTAGGTTGTTATTTTGTTAGAAATAACGACCATGTCGTTATTTCAGTTTTTGCGCTAGAACTGAACTTAGGAACTGTGTGTGACCTTGTGTGTTTAGCTGTCTCATGCTGAGACATTGTTGTGAAGTAAGATAGTTAAAGATGGGAGTTTAGACTCCAAAACATCTCTTTAAGAGTTCTATGTTGAACACTATTATAAAATAGGTAGTCCAGGGGTAGGAGTCGAGTCTCCAATGACCTCTTTATAACAAAGTCTGTATTGGGGGGCGTAGCTTGCTAGCGGATCCCAATATTGGAGTCATGACTCATGTCTCGCTTCACGTTGAAGGAGGACAATGGTGCACTCTAGCTAAGTGCAAAAGGAACTGATGTGGGTCAAGTGGTCACGGATGAAATAGGCCCTCTCACCCTGACGACATCAATTACAAGGAATTTATCGACAACAGTTTGGGTCAATTAAAAGTTATTAAGATGAATGTGTAATGTTAAAATCATAAAATGAAGATAGTGTGATAGGCACGTCAATGTAACTGAATGGTTAGTTCTTTTGATAACCATTCTTGCTCCTGATTAAGGATGATACTTAATCAAGTTGTGATTAAGTTAAGCTGTTTAGTCGTTGAAGACGTTTGTGAATGTTGTATGGCTAGTATAAGTTTCCATTAATCGTTTATGCTTCTTAAAGGAACCACAAACTGTGGTGTTCTCTCTCTTGATTATGCAAGTCTCCTTCTTATTCTCTATAAGACTGCCAACTGTGGGTCATAATCCCAGTCTAATCGGATTTTGATGCCAATATGTTTAGTCACAACCATAAGAACCAAGTTAGTTTCTCCACTTGCTTAGTCTTTCATTAGACTAACCCGTCCATCTTCTTTTCTTTTATATGGTCGGCTGGTGTCCACCGTTGGTATACGACACATCAGGCTCTTCTTGGAAGTTGATTTAAGAGTTGAATCCAGAGGTTTGAAGCTTCAGAAGTTGAAGAAAGGTTTCCAATGGCTATACTTGAGTAAAGTTCTTGGTTAAGTTGCTGCAAAGCGAAGTGTGAAAGAAGTTAAGAACTTACGGAAAACTTTTTAAAGACTTTGTTCAAATAGAAGGTCGTTCTATTTATTTATTCTTTTTAAGTTAAGGTTTGTATAAGACCTTTTACTTGTTTTCCGCTGTAATATTTTACTTAATTTTGTTAGGTTTTAAATGGTTTCTTATACCTTGTTCTAGTATGTTCTATCAGGTTAAAGCCTTGGGTAACTCTAGTTTAGTCCTAATCTGGGTTACTGGCGGTAATACCTCCAGGGTAAGTAAGGGGGTGTTACATAACTTCACTTGGAGAATTTCCGAATAATATTGTCCCACATCGGCCGTGTGCGTACAAGCAAGCACCTCCCTTTACTATATATAGAAAGAAGGTGAAATAGAAAAAAGGATCGAAAAACCTCTCTGAGTTAGGAATCTTTTGTTGTACATAGATTCGATGTGCTTGATCTCCGGGTGAGATCGCGCTATTTACGGTATAAAGTCCAAATGGCTTTAATTGTAACGAGGATTACAAAACAATCAACTGAAGGGCATGAATGAGGAATAATCTACGTACGAAAACCGTTTGGTTGTACGGAATCCCGAGAGTTAGTATTTATTATAATCCCGTTTATAGCGCGGTTTATTTCGGGTTTCAACACCAGCGTCGTCTGCGGAAAGTGCTCTCCCTATCCGACCTACTCTCGGGTAATAATCAAGTAAGTGCGTCCTCTTCCCTCTTTAGTTAGCCGCAATCTCTAGTGCGGCGCCACGGGGTTCGCCCCTGGCGTGCGCGAGCTTAGCCGCAATCTCTGGTGCGGTGCCACGGGGTTCGCTCCCGGCGTGCGCGGGCTTAGCCGCAATCTCTGGTGCGGCGCACCATAGGGTTCGCTCTTGGCGTGTGCGGTCTCGAGCCATAATATTTTAGTTTGAATGCGCGAAACCTCCGAGCTTCCCGCTCGGGGTTGCCGTCAAACCTTGTTATGCGCGGAACCGCCGAGCTTCCCGCTCGGGGTTGCCGTCAAACCTCGTTATGCGCGAGACCGCCGAGCTTCCCGCTCAGAGTTGTCGTCAAACCCCGTTATGTGCGGAACCGCCAAGCTTCCTGCTCGGGGTTGCCGTCAAACCTCGTTATGCGCGGAACCACCGAGCTTCCCACTCGGGGTTGCCGTCAAACCTCGTTATGCGAGGAACCGCCGAGCTTCCCGCTCAGGGTTGCCATCAAACCTCGTTATACGCGCAACCGCCGAGCTTCCTTCTTAGGGTTGCCGTCAAACCTCGTTATGCGCGAAACCGCTAAGCTTCTTGCTCGTGGTTGTCGTCAAACCTCGTTATGCGCGGAACCGCCGAGCTTCCCACTCGGGGTTGCCGTCAAACCTCGTTATGCGCGAGACCGCCGAGCTTCACGCTCGGGGTTGCTGTCGAACCTCGCAATGTGCAAATCCACCCCTCGCTTCCCGCTTGGGGTTGGAAACTCTCGGTTCTAAGTGCGCTAATCCACCCCTCGCTTCCCGCTTGGGGTTGGAAACTCTCGGTTCTAAGTGCGGTAATCCACCCCTCGCTTCCCGCTTGTGGTTGGAAACTCTCGGTTCTAAGTGCGCTAATCCACCCATCGCTTCCCGCTTGGGGTTGGAAACTCTCGGTTCTAAGTGCGCTAATCCACCCCTCTCTTCCCGCTTGGGGTTGGAAACTCTCGGTTCTAAGTGCGCTAATCCACCCCTCGCTTCCCGCTTGGGGTTGGAAAATCTTGGTTCTAAGTGCGCTAATCCACCCCTCGCTTCCCGCTTGGGGTTGGAAACTCTCGGTTCTAAGTGCGCTAATCCACCCCTCGCTTCCCGCTTGGGGTTGGAAACTCTCGGTTCTAAGTGCGCTAATCCACCCCTCGCTTCCCGCTTGGGGTTGGAAACTCTCGGTTCTAAGTGCGCTAATCCACCCCTCGCTTCCCGCTTGGGGTTGGAAACTCTCGGTTCTAAGTGCGCTAATCCATTCCTCGCTTCCCGCTTGGGGTTGGAAACTCTCTGCTCTAAATGCGCGAATCCACCCCTCGCTACCCGCTTGGGGTTGGAAACTATAAAAGGACGAGGTCCTAACTCTCTAAGTGAACGAGGTTCACTAACTCTCAAAGGACGAGGTCCTAACTCTAAGCGAACGAGGTTCGCTAACTCTCAAAGGACGAGGTCCTAACTCTCTAAGTAAACGAGGTTCGCTAACTCTCAAAGGTTGAGGTCCTAACTCTCTAAGAGAACGAGGTTCGCTAACTCTCAAAGCGAGGTCCTAACTCTCTATGCGAAAGAGGTTCGCTAAACTCTCAAAGGACGAGGTCCTAACTCTCTAAGCGAACGAGGTTCACTAACTCTCAAAGGATGAGGTCCTAACTCTAAGCAAATGAGGTTCGCTAACTCTCAAAGGACGAGGTCCTAACTCTCTAAGTGAACGAGGTTCGCTAACTCTAAAGGACGAGGTCCTAACTCTCTAAGCGAACGAGGTTCGCTAACTCTCAAAGGACGAGGTCCTAACTCTCTAAGTGAACGAGGTTCACTAACTCTCGAAAAGTGCGCAAATTCCACCTGATATCGAGTTTAGATCGCGTTGCACAAGTTGTAAATCGATAAGGCATGCACACCTATCTGTTGTCTCGTTGCCCTCGTGGAACGAGGACATCAAGCCAAGGGATTGTGATGGTGCGTGATTTGAGTGTGTTTAGGTTAGTTTTGAGCATAATTGTCATATGAAGACCGAAGACACGATTTGAAGAATTGCAAGAGTTTTGAAGACAAGTGTTGATTTGGAGTTGTTTCGACACCACTTTCTTGTAACGCTTATTCCGGGAGCTACGGTAATCGGATGAAGCTGAATTTGGTATCATTGGAAAGCTAACTCGAAGAGCTACAATTCATCTTTTTACGGAGAGTTCAAATTCCAACTCTAAGTGGGTCAAAACCACCTCCAAAGTTGACACCAGTAAGCTGTCAGAAGATCCGCGCCCGCGGAAAATTTCCGCGCTCGCGGATCGTTGAGCATCCGCGGCCGAGGGTAGAGGATTGATCCGCGCTCGCAGATTTTGGCTTTTCAGCGCCGCCTTCGTTTCTTTTATTCTATCTTTTTAGTATTTTTCTATCTTAGGGTCTCGGATATTTTTCTACTATTTAAGCTTAGTTTCGGTTTCAGTTTAGGTACACAATTTAGAACAAATTCTAGCATACTTTTACTTTTAGGTTTTTATTTCAGTATTATGGAGAACTAATTTTGCCTTTGGAGTTTGTTTAATCAAGGAAGCCTTTTTATGTATTTCGTGAGATTCTGGTAACTTTTCTATCCCTTGGTTAATATCAAAACTCTTGTGCTTAATTTCATGATTATCAATTGATTTCTCTTGGTGCGCAACTTGTTGAATTTGATTGATATTCTATTGTTTGGATTAGTTTGATTGTTGTCTGTGCAATCTTATTTATCCTTGAAACAACTCTTTTCTAGGACCGTGGACTAGAATTGAGAAAGAGTATTTGATTGTTATTTTATGCATGAGACTCGTAGCTTGATTGCATGAATTAATATCCTTCTATCCTTAATATTTTGTATGATTTGAATTAAGCGTTCTTGTTCATATCATCGTTTCGCTTGGACCGTGGACAAGCGGATATCTTTTATAAGGATTGGAATTAACTAGGGAATTAATAGAAAAGTGAATGAATCAATGATCGAATGATTAAAAAGGTGGAATTGATTGAATGAACTCTACTTTTCCTTCAATTGATTTAATCTCAATAATATTTGCTTATTTGGTTGCTTGCCTGAATTCCAAAACCCCTGTCTTTACTCTCTGCTGATTGATCAGAATCCCGATTCTCTTGGGTTCGACCCCTTACTTGCACACTATACTAGTTGTTAGTTTAGAGTTATTTATCTTTGATCTTGGCAACAACGATTTTAGCCGAGTCAGTGCGCGAGGGATAAGCCGGGAATATAAGAACAAAAGATAAATGGGTCGCATTGCATATGCGTGTTTGAAAATATATATATAGTTGGCTTTGTAAGGGAAATAATCATAAGAGAGTACGGTGCACAGTATATATATGTGTGAGGCCCAAGCGTGTTAGCTACGTGGATTGCCCAATAGTAAAGTCTAAAATTATAAACATCTTTCTTCATACATGAATGTATCCACGTAGGCCATTATCCATACAATTTGGCTACTCTCACCTGCGTACATAAGCTATCACATGTAACTTCACTTGGAAAATTTCCGAATAATATTGTCCCACATCGGCCGTGTGCGTACAAGCAAGCACCTCCCTTTACTATATATATAGAAAGAAGGCGAAATAAAATAAAGGATCGAAAAAACTCTCCGGGTTAGGAATCTTTTCCTGTACCTAGATTCGATGTGCTTGATCTCCGGGTGAGATCGCGCTATTTACGGTATAAAGTCCAAATGGCTCTAATTGTAATGAGGATTACAAAACAATCAGCTGAAGGGCGGGAAGGAGGAATCATCTACGTACGAAAACCGTTTGGTTGTACGGAATCCCGAGAGTTAGTATTTATTATAATCTCGTTTATAGTGCGGTTTATTTCGGGTTTCAACAGACTCAATATTTTACTTTTTTACTAAAAGAAAGAAAAAGTAGTTTAGAAATTTTGAAATGTTTACTTATATTATTAAATTAAAAATCTATACATATACGATCAAATAAAAGTTTGATTATAACTATTTGAACATTTATGTTTTTTTATATTAAAAGGAAAGAAGTTAGTTTTGAATTTTTTTAATTAGTACAAATATTTTAAGATTAAAATCTATAAATATATAATCAAAAAAGTTTAATTACAACTTACATAATTTCTTTGTCATGATAATATAGAATTTGAATCATTAAGAAAATGTGTAATTAATTTAGTGGGAATGAGATAAGAATGAATCTAATATTTACTTATTAGTTTTTAACAAATCTATATAGAAAATAAAACACAAAATAGTTAGAAATATCTTTATTAAAATTAGTATTAAATTATTTTTAGAGGGTTGATGATATGACACCATGTAGACAAATTGAATGTGGAGTTGACACATAAGTGAAATCAATGTGAGGCTGACATGTGTTTAAAAGATTTCTTGTTTAATATATAGATAGATGTTAGTATTCTTATCTTGAAGAATAAAAAAAAACTCTAGAAATACTATCTTCTTTGGAACAATCAAATTTAAGTTTAATCCAATCTTTATTTGTTTTTTTTTTTCAAATTCTTTTCTTAAATGTTTTCTCTTAGAGTTAGATTTGAAATCCAAAGAACTAACATATTGCCATTGAACAAGTAAAAGCTAGATAAATTAAAAAGATTAACACTTAACAAAGACAAATTAAAAAGAATTGCATTTTTATGGCTCGAGATCGATATACCACCACAAGAAACACTAAATATTATTATCATGTGAAGAGACTATGGTAGAAGCAAAATTGGAATTAAAATCACCAGAAGTGAAAAGGTAGAAGACTCAATTTAAATTTTGATGGAGCCTTTTGGCTGTATGTAAATAATAAGAACAAGATTTCTAAAGGAAATTCTTTATTTTTAGTGTCAAGTTTTTTTTCCAAAATCCAAACAAAATCAAACCCAAAAGAGGACATAGTAGGTGAAGATAATAGGGTTGTTGATTTCACAAAAAAGACACCATCGGTTGAAGGAAGCCAAATCCATACATACATCTTCAATATATGTTCGACGAATGCAAATTTATTGTTTTTGTTTTTTTAGGAATGCGATTTTGTATAAATAAATTAACAACATAAGAAGGTAAAATATTTGTGAGAGTTGGAACATCCCATGATCTATTATCTATCCTAATATATTATAAAAGACATCTTTGTTAGAATAATTACGCCACATGACATAATCTTAATAAATTAAGGAAAATTCTGTCTGGTACCTCTAAGTTTTTTACTTTTCTGGATGGTGCCTTGAAAAAAAAAGTATTTCGAATGGTACCCCGAACTTTCACTAAAGTTCGGCTCGTACCCTTAAATGTCATTTTTCTTCAATTAAATAATCTTTTGTCAATTTTGTAAATAAAAAATGAAGAAAAAAGATTTTTTAAAAAGAAAAAAATTTAAATTTAAATTAAAAAAAGTACTAAATTCAAGTCTCTCCATTTTGACATATTTTACAAGAAATGGGTAAGCCTATTAATCTTTTTTGTTCGTCATTGATAATACGGAGTATCCGTATTATCTGGTTAAGGTTTTTGGTATGATCAATTGATTATGTAATTAATTAGCATGGTTTTAGTGACTGGTTCATTCTTCGGGAATGAGATGCTCCAACTAATTAAGCGACTAATTAAGTGACAAATTATTATAATATAGTACTAAAAGTATATGCCTGTGTAAATGCACGGGTTAATAATTCTATTTAAATTCTTTTTTACATGTTTACGTATTTAATTTTTTTTCAAATATTATATTCCATCAATAAAGTTTTTTAAGTTGTATATCTTTTTTACATATAAGTTATCACATACATTTACAATTGACATTCAATTATTTAGAAAGACTATAGATATAGGTTTTCTAAATAATTAATTCATGATTGATTTATAATATTAAGTAAATATTATGTGTGGAAGATCAAGAGGTTAAGGTAGAGTATGTAAGATATGTATGATATTAAGTCTATAGGAGACAATTGAATGCTTTAAATTCGAAGCATTGAATGTAAAAAAATATAAATTTATATGTAGGTTAGATAGATAAGCGATTGAAATTTAAAAAAAGTACTAAATTATTGAGCTTTAAATGTCATATGTATTTGATCAAGTTGCTAATTAATAGGGGAGGTCTACATTTGTAATTAGTGATCATTTTAATACACAATTTAACAATTCAGTATAATTACTATTAATTCTACACTAATTTTAGAAAACTTCTATTAAAAAAGTAAAAACTCCAAACTAAAAACCTTGTTGATTGGTTGTGGAGAAAATTGAAGTTAAAAGTTGGTTTCAGTGGTAATGTAGATTTCACAGAAATTGATTTTTTTTTTGTTTTAAGTTAAATTTATATTTTTTCTTTTCCAAAAATCTTTTTCCTCTATTTTTTATTTATAAAAATGACAAAAGTTTATTTAAATTGAAGAAAAATAACACCTAAGAGTATGGGACGAACTTTTGTGAAAGTTCGGGGGTACCTTTTGGTAGAATACTTTTTTAGGGCACCATCCTAAAAAATAAAAAACTTAGGGGTACCAGACGGAATTTCCTATAAATTAATTTTAAAAATTAATTTTAATAATATATTAATATATTATATTATGCTTGCTAGACACCCTACCATAATTATCTTTAATTTATAGTATTTTATTTTATTTTATTTTCCTCTATATTATCTTTTCTACCTATCTTTATATTAATATTTTTCATATTTAGAAACTTTATCCTATTTATTAGGAAGTAAAAGATAAAACCCTAATCATAATATATAAGCTTAATAAATTAATTTTAAACAATTATTTTAATTAACTATATTATTCTTTCTAGATAACCAATCCTAATTATTATTAACTTCATAAAATAGAATATTTTATCATTTTTATGCATATCAATATCTCAAAAAAATAAAAAATATTTTAAAATATTCAATTCAAGTGAAATTAATATTTTAATAATTTCAATCTAAATATGAGTCAAGATCTCAAAAAATAAAAAAAATAATTTAAATACATTCATTAGATGTTAATTAGATAATTTTTTTTCTAAAGGAGTTAAATGGATTTTGAAAATGAAAATATGATTAATTTTTGGTCAGATAAGTGGATTGAGGATTCCAATCTTCATACTTTTTATGATAATGATACTCCTTTGCTTAAAGTTTCTACGTTTATCACTTTTCATAAAACTTGGGATTTACATGCTCTTAATTTATTATTATCTCCTAGGATGGTAAATTTAATATCTTTTATAAGGATTCCTCTCTCTTATTTTGAGGACCGTGTTGTTTGGCTTCATTCTAAAGATGACTTTTTTCTGTTAAACTAGCTTTTGTAGATGATTCACGGGCCTTTGTTTCGATTGGGTTATCTTGGATCTGTAAAATTAAACTACCACCAAAAATACAATATTTTTTTATGGAAAGTTTAGATTTTTTAATTGTGTTCCTCATTGTTGTTCTCTTTGTGATATTGAAAATGAAAATTTAAACCATCATTTTTTCATTGTCCGGTTACAAAAAGATGATTGCAAAATTAGAAGGAAAGATACCATACTCTTTTGGCCTAGCTATAACAAGAAGTTGTAATAATAATTTAATATCAACTTTAAACTTAAATAATAATGTTTCTATCATTTGTTTTTTATGGTGGTTTATTTGGAATCACAGAAATGTTGTCATTTTTAATCCATCTAGGATTAGATTCTCATCTTCTACCTTGTGATTTAGCTTTTAGCTAGCATATCCAGTGGGAATTTGCCAATTCTAACAAAATTATGCCCAAACCTCTACACGAAAAAAGAAAAAATAATGTTATTTGGTTTAAACTGCCTCGTGATTGGTTAAAACTAAATTTTGATGCTTCAAAATAGAGAAGTTTATCCACTTTTGCTAGTTTTATTATTAGGGACTATGCTAGTTTAATTAAAGGTTTTGACTGTATAATACTTGAACATATGTCAGTATTACAAGCTGAAGCTTTTGCGCTTTTTGAGGGTCTTAAAGTAACGGTTAATATGAATATTGATAAACTAATTATTGAAGGAAATAATTTAATTCTCATAACTTTTTTGAAAAATGTTTGGAAAGTACCTTGAGAAATTTATTCAATTATAAAGGATAATCGAAATCTGGTTTCAGCTATTCCTAATGTTGTTTTTTTCATTGTTTTAGGGAGTGGAGTTCTGCGGCTGATTTCTTAGTAAAAAGACATGTCAATATTTAGCAGCATCGACAAGTGGTCTCCTCAACTCCTGTGTCCTTTGACTCAGATGATCATTCTTTAGTTCGATTAAGACGTTTATTTAGTCTTTAGCCTTTATTGTTTAATTTCTATCAAATCTTCCGCTATGATAATTTAGACTAGTCTTATAAAATTGAGATAATAGTTGCTTTCTGGTTGAGAAGTGTCTATGTCCTAATATTTTTCTTTTAATTTACTATATATATAAAAATAATAAGGTTTGGAGTCTTCTCATTACGCCACTTATGATTTCGCCACATGTCGATCCTATATTAAGCCACCTCATATTTTTACACGTGTCATTTTCTTAAAATTTAGACGTCTTTATAAATATTTCATGTCATAGTCCACATGTCAAAAATTTTCCATGTCACTCATATGTTATGTACACATCATATTGCCACATAATCTACAAATCTTAATCAATTTTTTAATTTTTTATATTGGATTACAATAATGTTTTTTTGGAAATTTAATTACATATTTCGAGAAATTTACATATAAAAATATTTTTTACCATATTTTTATGATCATAAGTTCCTAACAACTCTCCAATATAATCTACCAAAAAAATTCCTATAAATATATACCGAGATCTTATCCTATAATATTTTTAAACTAAAAAATTAATAATAGATTGTTAATGATCCATATATATGATATCATATATGTAAGTACATAACGAACATATTGAACAACAAAATTAACAGTTAACCTATATCCAACAAAATAAAAACTGATTCGTAAAAATTAATTTCTATGAAATTGACATAAAAATAGTTTTTTATGTATTTTATAGGATAAGATTTTAACATTTCTTCATGATCCTAACAACTCTCCAATATAATCTAAAAAAACTCACGTAAATATAAACCGAGATCTTATCTTATAATATTTTTAAATTATAAAATTAATAATAAATTGATATTGATCCATATGACCATAACATAACGAATAAATTGAGCAGAAAATTTAACAATTAACATATTTTCTAAAAAAAAAAGAATTAGAATAGATATGTCTAGAGATAATCTTAACATATTTTCGACAACCTTATCATTGTTTTGACTTTTCCAATATGAGTTACGATATTAAAAAAATGAATCATAATAAATATATAGAAAAAATGAGTTACGGTTTTACAATCTATGTACAAATCAAGTCAATTTTTTTTGTTAATCTATATTTTTTCCCCATTATGATATTTAAATAGGATCGAATCTTTTTGTTGCCAAATCTTTAAATTTTAATTATGATATATCTTTGAATTTCCAATTTTGATTTTGTTGATAATTTACATACAAATCTAGCCAATTACAATTGTAATTTTCAATTATAATTTCCCGGTAATGTTTTTTTTGATAATATACATACATGTCAAGTCAATTTTATTTGCTAATCCATATTAAATGTCCCATTATTTTCATTTTTGTTATCAAAATCTTTAATTTAGAATTATGCTTTTTTTACAATTTATATAAATCACCAATTCACAATTATTATTTATATTATATTTTTATTTATTAATATCTTTTTTATAGTATATCTAAAAAATATCGAGTTATAGTCGTGCACGACACGACGGGGACAACTAGTAAACTAATAATCTATATATATACTAAAGAAGAAACCTTTTAGCCACATGTCAACCTGTTATTAAATTCGCTTATGTGTCATTTTTTGGAATTTTTATTTTTATCAATAATTTGGGTCCCACTATATTTTAACTAATTTTTTCATACTTATTAAAATAACAAATACTTAACATTCATAATATGTAGGCATTTCAAAATTTAAACATTAATATATTTTTAAATTATGTAAATTTGAAAAATAACTTATTTATGCAACATATTTTTAAACAAAATCCGTAAATGGTACAGGAATTCAACTAGTTCATTGTATAAAAAAAGCCAGCTATGGCCGGTGAAAATTTAAACAAACTTTATTATAAAATTTCTTTTACTAATCTTATCAATGTTCCAAATTTTTTTTTGTCAGTCTCTAAAAAACTGCCTAACCTATGAAAATCGTTAGAAGGAATAACTTCATTCCAGTTTTCATAATATTGTATAAGTTTTTAGCCCAAATTCTTTGTCCCACAATATATGGAGTTTTGAGTTTATTTATGATTGTCTTTCTTGATTATTGTCATTTTAAGTAATTCTATCCAATGGAAATGAGGATTACACTCATTTCAAGTAATTAAAATTTATTTTATAAGTAAAAATAGTGATAATTATTTGTTTTAAAGCAAAAGTAAAATTTTCCTTTCTTAATATTTATGAACTTAAAATCCCATATATATTGGGACGGAGGGGTATTATTTTTGCTGACTAAAAAAACCTTTTTTTTAATCATTTCTTCCTTTTGTATGTACTGCAATTTTTTCAAGCAACGTGCCGTCACTAGTGCAGCGCCAAAGCGATTTGTTTCCTGATATCTGTATATTCATCTTTTGACACGTGACCGTCATTCTTCTGCTGCAATTTTCTATTCATTTTTATGTTTAGTTGGCGTTTTGTATGAAAATAGTTCATTTCGTCCGATATGCTTATATTTATGAGACAATTTATTATTTTGATTAGGCAGAATATAAATTTATTCACGCGAATAATTTTTTTTATAATTACAAAATTATATTTGGTTAAGCAAATCAAAGAATGCACCATATCTCCTCTGATCGAGATCTGAAATTATAGCGATATCTAACTAATTATGATAAACCATGCACCTTATTTTCAATTTTTTGTTCGGTTTCACCCAATCTGAATTAGGATCTGTATATTGCAACCGTAGAAGTTTTTTTTTTGTCGCTTCTACATGTACTTTAGAAGGCGGATTTTCGTAAACAGTACCTTCAAATAAATTTGCACCAAAAAAATAACCTTCAAATGATAAGCATTTCTTAAATAAATACAAATTGGATACTTGTAACTTATAAGCAATCAGAATTAAGATGAGAATGGAAACTTAAGAGGAGAAATATGGAAACTTAAGAAGAGAAATGAGAATAAATTTCAGTCGTTTAATTGAATTATATATATCTACTGTTGAGATCGCACGCGTAAAAAAAAAAATTACTTCTGAGGTTGGAAAATCAACATGACTATGCATTTTCACATAGTACGAATGTGCTTTTTCTATTAACACAACTGTGCATGCCTTTATCTCATTGTGTGTGATTTTTTTGTGAGTGTGTGTAGTGAGTGTGCAATATGTGACAAATGATTGTGCCTTTTCACTTACCATGACGGTGCATTTTCTTTTAGCATGATTGTGCATTTTCACTTAACACGACTGTGCATGCTCTTATCTCATTGTGTGTGATTTTTTTTTCCATGTAAGTGTGTAATAAGTACTCCCTCCGGTTCCTTGAAACTTGTCATTTTAGCAATTTGCACATTATTTAAAAAAGCTATCAAAAAATACTACTATACCCTCATTTATTACTTTACTTTTTTACTTTATTAAAAACCACTACTAATAACATATTGATAATTATAAGTGTGAATATGTAAAGTAGATGCCAAAATAGCTAAAAGGACATATTTTATGAAACAAAACATTAAGACTAAAAAGACAAGTTTCACGAAACGGAGGGAGTATGTAATATGTGACAAATAATTGAATGTGCATTTTCACTAAACATTGTGCATGCTCTTATTTCATTGTGTATGACTTTTTTCACATGTAATACAATGCACATTTGGTAAAAATGCCTACACAATCATGTTAGATAAAAACGCACAGTCATATACAACATTATACACAATCATTTCTAAAATTCACACCACCAAGGTGAAAAAGCCTACATAGTCATGTTAAATGAAGACGCACAGTCACATACAACATTATACACAGTCATTTCCGAAATTCATGAAAACGCATAGTCACATACAACATTATATACAGTCAATTTCGAAATTCACACCACAAAGGTGAAAATGCCTACCCAATCATGTTAGATGAAAACGCAAAGTTATATGCAACATCATACATAGCCATTTTCGAAATTCATGCCACCAAGGTAAAAAAAAATTTTTTTGTACGCGCGTGATGAGTGACTGAGATTCATTCTCATTTCTCACTTAGAAACTATTTTTACATAAACCTCACCCTTAAGATGATAAGTATTAGAGATCGGAGTATAAGAAGTTTGTCGTAAAGAGAATGAAGAGATATGAGCTACTCAATCAAACTCGGTTTTGTCTAAATCTTCGTGGAAGAAGAAGATGCTCATTGTTTTTTAGAAAAAGATCTGAACTTATGTCATAGAAAATCAGAATTTAGAAATTATATTATCTTACATTCAAAAAGTAGCTTCAAAAGATATGAGATATATATCTTGCAAAAACAAAATTATACTAAAATTAATCTTACAATTTTTATTTCAATAGGGGAGTTTTAACATATGCTGAACATAATCATAGTCTAAAAATTAATCACAAGAAGTTAGCAAAGCACAAGATATATGAGAGAAGATTTTATGTTTAAAATCGGAGTTTTTAAGTTTAAATATTATAAAAAAAAAGTATATTCATGATGTATAAGATTATTTTAGCATACACTTTTTTGAACATATTAAAGTCAATTTTAAAACCAATTGTCAATAGAAGGAGTAACCCAAGAGCTTATATAATAGGATTGTTTAATTTAATTTTAAAATGTGGGAAGAGGTTATATTCTCAACTGAACTCATTAATCATAATAACATACTTTATTAGATCGAAGTAGCACTGTTTATAAGTGAATTAAAGATGAATCAAAATATATAGTGTTTTCAAAATTCATAGTACGAGATAAAGTTCACATGGATGAGTGGCGTTGTGGCCAAGTGATAGGAGATATGTGAATGTTAAAAGGTCTCAAGTTTGTGTTGGGTTTATGGAGTATGTCTGATTCCGGATTAGGTGAAAAAGGAGCGAAGAAAGCGAGCGAAGGAACCGCGGTCGCGGCCAGGCGAACCACATTCGTGAGAGTGCGGTCGCGGACGGGAGAACGCGGCCACGTTCTGGGCGGTCTGCCCGCGCTTTGCCAACATTATGCGCTAGGAGAAGAACACAATCATGGTCGGGAAAGCGCGGCCGCACTTTTTAGGGCGAGCCTGCATAATTACCCATGTCCGCAAGAAGTCGGATTTCCCGTGTGGCAAGTAAGGAGGGAAAAGATATTGAGATTTAGGAAAGAAATACATCTAGGAGATTGGGCTTTTGATCCTTGAAGATTTTTTTTTCTATCTTTTAAGCCTTTTGTTCTCTATTTAAATCCATGATGGATTATTGTAATTGCGTGCTAGAGAAATCTTGAAAAAGTTTGAGGGAGAAACATAGAGAGATCTTGAGAGATTAGGTTAGGTTGATCATATCAGTGTAAATCAGGAAGATTAAGTCATTGTAATTCTTGAAATCCTCAATTCTAGTGAAAGTTCCTAGCTTGGTAGTGCCCCAAATGTAGTCATTCTGACGAACTGGGTCAACAAATCTCTTGTGTTCCTTTGTTCTTATTTATTTTAATTCTTCTCTTGTGAGTTTGAGTGAGTCTTACCCTTACTGTAGGACGGTTGTTTCCTAACAACTGGTATTAGAGCTTGGTGCCTACAATTGCAATGGGGGATGAAAAGATTCATGTGGAGAAGTTTAATGGAACTAATTTTGGCTTTTGGAAGATGCAAATTGAAGATTACATGTTCTGTAAAAAGATTCAGTTGCTTTTGGGAGAGAACCCAACGAACATGAAGGACAAAGAATGGAAGTTGTTGTAAAAGGAAGGCAATGAGCGCGATGCGCTTGTCCTTGTCCAGGAACGTAGCACATCACACAATCAAGGCTACAATGACAAAGGGACTGCTTTCAATCTTGTTCGCGTTGTATGAGAGCCACCAACGGTGAACAAGGTGCATTTGATGAGGTGATTGTTGAACTTGAAGATGATGGAGGACACAACGATATCTAATTACTTGAGCGAATTCAACATGATGATTGCACAATTGCAATCGGTGGAGATTGATTTCAATGATGAGGTACAAACCCTTATTCTTCTTTCTTCCTTGCTTTAGAGTTGGAGTGGAACTATCATGGTTGTTAGTGATTCAGCGGGAAGGGGAAGCTTAAGTTTGATGATGTGAGGGATCTGATGGTTAATGAGGAGATTCGCAAGAAGGAGTCAGGTTCTACATCGGAATTGAATGTAGGGAATAAGGACATGTCAGGTCATGGTGGGTCAAAGTCCAAAGGAAAAAAGAAGATCACAAAAGAAAAGAGTAAGATCAAGTGCTGAAAGTGTGGTGAATTTTGCCATCAACTTATTCCTTTCTAGTTCTACTACTAGAAAGACTAATTTTGTTGGCCATGTTTTAGCTCGTGTGGAGGCTTGAGAGCTTGGTATTAGGTTCTAGGAGAGTTGTCTCCTAACCTATGTACATTTTGCTTACATGAATAAATTGGCTTTTTAAGTCCGCCATATATTATTTTAAATAAATTATTTAATAGTATAACATAATATATTTTTGTTGTAGAATAGAAAACCCCAAAGAAGATCATTACTTAAAGCAGGACATGCCATGAACGATCAAGCTAGAGAATTCATCATTAATCGAGCCTTTCAACTGAAAAAAAGAGTTTACGAGACGGTAATCTTACCCAAAAAACACACAATGAACATTAATTTAATTTTTTGGTTAAAATAATGTTAACATTTATTTTGATGAGTCATTGTCGTGGGCTCAACGAGAAGTCTAGAGAGTTCGCACAACCGCACCCATTTATTTCCCGAAAATTTAAATTCATTTGAGAAAATCTCATGAAAAATATCCGGCAGAAGAGGGAAGTTGCGAATAGAGATTGTATAATATTATATGCATATAGTAGTACTCATCATATCTCCAAATTATTTCCCGAGTCAAATCATATTCATCGTCGCTTATATAGTCTCTCGATCTTCATCCTCTCTCCTCCCTCCCTCCCTCCCTCTCTCTCCAATTTGCTTTCTTCTTGTGCAGTGTACACAAGCAGAGCAGCTCTCTCTCAATCCCAATTTCTTTTCTGTGTTCAATCTTTCTGGTTCTGTTAGTGAAATTGAGAATGGTGTCGGAAAAAGGATCATCTCGATCAAACCTCGATTCCTTTCTCCGTTGCACGACTCCTGTGGTCCCTTCTCAGTTTCTCCCCAAGGTTTGTTTTTAACTATTTACTTCTTGTTTCTTCCGTTTAATTCCTCAAATTTTTTTTTTATGATTCAAACTGATCGACTGGGTTTTTTCTTCTAATTCATTTGTGTACTAGATTTATATCTCTGTGTTTCGTTTTGATGGAAATGTTCGAATTTGTGGAATTTTCTGCGGTCCTGTTCCCATGGAGTTTGTGAGAAACTCTATGGGTGAATTTACTAAAACCCTATAGTAAATTGGTGAACCCGTCGGGAAAAAAGAAAAAAAGAAAAAAATAATAACTTGATATGGAGAGAGAAAAATCAAATCTCAACCGTTCAATTTGTATTTAATGGTTGAATGCTTCTAGATTTTTTTTTGTTTTGGAAGAGGAAATTTCTGGAATTTTAATATCCGAGTCTATCCATTGAAATAAAATTTTATTTTTTTATTATTATTTTACAGAAAAATTAATGAGCTTTTTTAAAAAATAATTTGGCATTATCTATATTTAAATGAAATCTCTGTTTCTCTTTTTCTTAAGCTGTTTCTAAATGGCGTGAATTTTACTGATGAATTCTCATTTGCTTTGTTTTTTGTTTCAGTCTGAGTTTAGAAATCTGAACAAGTTATGGTACCCATGGGAGAAGGAGAAATTGGAGTACTTTACATTGAGTGATTTGTGGAACTGCTATGATGAATGGAGTGTTTATGGTGCTGGTGTTCCAATTTCTCTCAACAATACTACTGAAACCCTTGTTCAGTACTATGTCCCTTATCTCTCTGCTCTCCAGATCTTCACCAGCACTCCTCCTCCTCACAGTTTGAGGTACTCTTTTTCTCCCATTAACCCATCAATTTTCCATTTTTTCGTGATACAAAAACCCTACACTTTGATTTGTTACTTCAAAATTGCTTAAATTTTGTTCAATTAGACTTTAGACTTACTTTAGCTCATGGGAATTAATGATTCTGATCATATTATTTTGGTCTGTGTAAGATTCTGCAGTTCAATCAAGTGTGATACTCAATTTGCTATAGGGTTGAACTTTAGATGTCTTTTGCTTGGTTTCATTTTTATCAGGGAGGATACTGATTCAGGAGATAGTGAGGCTAGGGATTCGTACTCCGAATCATGGAGTGATGAGAGTGAGAGCGATAAGTTATCATCAAGATGGGATGGATGTTCCTCTGAGGAAGGCGGATCCGAACAGGAAAGCCTGTGGCAACACAATGCCAAATTGGGTTACCTTTACTGTCAGTACTTTGAGAGATCGACTCCTTACATCAGAGTTCCTCTTATGGACAAGGTAGTAATTATCCTTTCATCTAACTTCCATACATGTTGCCTTGTTCTTATCTTTGTGTACATGTTACCGTTTTGGTTGCTAATTCATGTGCTTCAATATCAAATTGGGTATTCGATGATTTGTTTTAATTGCTCGTTTTTGTTTTCCGGTGATTCTGGATCCTAGTTATATAGCTGGGAAGCTGTCACATTCCAAATTGCTTTAAGATCATTCAAGAATGTATATTTGATTCATCAGTAGTTCATGTTCGGATGGAAATGAAGAACGTTTCTTTCTCGTAGATTAGTCAAATGGGATTTGATATCTCCTATGAGATTGAGATGTTGAGCTAGATGCTCTGGAACTTACAGTATATCATAATCATTAATTATTGATGAACTGAATTTTCAAAGTACAGCACACTTTGGCAGTGTAGTAGGGCCCATGTGGAGTAACAACTCTCTATCTGCATAGACTTGACAAGAATCTATATCAGCATAAGCATCTTCTAAGGATATTCAGGAATTTTGTACTTAATAGCTCATCATATACCAAATTTGCTTCTATTACCTATTTTTATGCAGCCACTAATGGTGTTTGATAACAATCGAAACACTACATCTCCTTTTTTTTTTCTGTGTGCTTGCTCGGTTCCTCCAGTGGAGCAATTATTATTTAATTGCTTTATTCTTTCACCTTCACTCTGGTGAAAGCTTTTCCTACTCTTTCCATGTAAAGAAGAAAAGGATAGTAGATCAACTTGGAAACAAGTTTCAGATTTTCATTGTTGATTGGGACAGTGTACCTATAGTTATAACAGGCTAACTGCTTTGGTTACACATCAATTTTGATTCGTTCCATAATTTTTTGTGTCTTTTCATTATCTATGCTTCCAGATCACCAGCTTGGCTGAACGAAACCCTGGACTGATGTCGTTAAAGAGCGTTCATCTCTCACCGGCTAGCTGGATGGCAGTCTCATGGTACATTTCTCTGTCTCTGGCTTTATCTAATGTTAATACAACATAGATTGAACAGTATATTTTATTATCATGTGGGCCCTTGATATTTAAACCACTATACGCTTAATCCGCAAACTACTTGAATTGCAACGTGATAATCTTTCTTCGCAATTTCCATTAAATGTGGCGCTGCACAATTCAGGTACCCAATTTATTCCATCCCCATGGGAAAAACGGTTAAGGACCTATCCACATGCTTCCTTACCTACCATACTCTCTCATCCTCCTTTCAAGGTATGATGAGTTTTACATTTAGTTGCAACACAGTTAATGCTTTACTCCTTTGATATTTTCTTTTCAGGTCTATGACAAGCTTATATTTGTCTTTCGTTTTTTTTTAATAGATACAGATCTCGAAGACGAGATAGATGGGGCTGATGCATGGACCAAGAGAAAAGAAGGGGAAGGAATCCCTCTCCCACCTTTCGGTCTCGCTACTTACAAAATGCAAGACAACTTGTGGGTGTCTGGTAGGGATGGCCAGGACCAGGAGAGGCTCACATCCTTTTTAGGCGTGGCAGATTCGTGGCTTAAACAGCTGAGGGTCCAGCATCATGACTTTAACTTCTTCACAGGTATGCGGCACGAGTTAAATTAAAAGAAAAAAAGAAAAAGAAAAGGAATGAGTTGGAGTTGAAAAAATGCAAACAAACAAGCAAACCCCGATTTCCGAACTCCTATGAGATCATAATCCTTTCGAGTTGCTGGCTGAAAATTAGTTTTTTACTTGACGGTTGTGTCACGAGTGAATCTTAGAGAGCTGGAGAAGTAGTTTCGCTTGCTAGGCATCTTTATGAGCTTATGTGACTGCTTTACATGTTGATGGCTGGAAAAGCATAGATCCTTTGAAGGGAGAGAATAGTTGTAGTTGGATTCTGCTCTTTTTGAAGGTTTTACCCCAAAAGTGTCCTTTTATGAGACATTTTGATGTTGGCGACTTGTTTCTACTTTACATCTTTTTGTTTTCGCAAGGGATTCTTGTTTCTACTTTACATCTTTTTGGTTTGTGTAGTAGAAAAGCTGGAATGGGTTTATTTAAGATGAATGTATATAAGGGAGGAGTTGGGTGACAAAATAAAAGGCAGAACTTGAGCTTTCTATACAAGCACTTGCTGAGTTGCTTGTCTCTGTCAAAGCCCAGTGTTTGTGGGCTTTTTTGTTGCCGTGTATACATTCTCCTTCATGTCATGAATAAATCCATGAATTCTGCTTTTTTGGTAATCCTTCTTGCCTTGTACTTTTTTTTCCCCATTTTTGTGGTCCTCTGCAAGCCATTGCAGTTGTCATTTTGCTCCTAATTTTAGACCCGGATCACTGACTCAATAATTAAAAAAAATCATTAGTTACAATGTCAATCCTATCAGCACTTTGCCTATATAAAACAAACAGAGATGAAATCAATTTCTAACTATTCACACCCGAAGAAGCCTTGCTAGTTGTCTTTTGTCAAGGCTATCGGTAGAGGAGGAGGTACGCTGGTAAATCAGTTATCTGATGAACATCTTCTAAGCATAGTTCCCTTGATAGTTGGGTTTTTGTCGCCCTAAGGACATCCTGCGAGAAGTAAAAACCCAGTTTAAGTCAGT
Organism: Fallopia convolvulus; assembly: GCA_964016875.1. Lineage (NCBI taxonomy): Eukaryota > Viridiplantae > Streptophyta > Magnoliopsida > Caryophyllales > Polygonaceae > Fallopia > Fallopia convolvulus. Next base: position 22,632,948 of record OZ024728.1, read on the forward strand.
ATCACTGCTACCATTACCACTAGATTATGAAGATTTGGTTAAGGATTGAAGCTTATGGGAGTTTCAATAGTTTGGTCAAGGATTGAAGCTAACAGAGTACATTGAATTCCATGTAAGAAGCGTGCATTGCAAGCCACTGTGCGTCCAACATCACGAAAGCAACGCAAAATAGAATGTCGAATGCTTCTTCATTCTCTGCAATTTCACAGTAAGTGTAAATCAATGAACCAAATCAGCCCTCTTTTTAAGTTATAGGTAGAGAGGTAAAACTTCTTTACCTTCTAATAGGTGGAAGAAATTGGTTCCTAGGCGAGTCCTTGGTTTCACTGCACAAGGTATCAAGGCATATGCGTGCGATGATAAGTGTTAAAAGAGTCTCAAGACTTTAGTCATATTCCAAAATGGTGGGGACTGAAATGCCTGAAGATGACAAACCTGATGATAAATCCAACATCTGAATCAACATAAATGTCACGTTTATACCAGCGACAGCAAAAGGGTACTCCCATGTTGCTCTCATCCCATCTTCCTTGAACAATATCCTTCGAAAAGAATCCTTCATTTCAAATGCACATCTAGTCTAGTTAGTAATAATCCAGCCCCAATTCATTGAACAAGAAATAAAGGTAAATGGAAAACAAAGATGGCATAACGAAAAGAAAAGAAGAAAACAGGCATACTGGATAGTTTCTGGCAAAATAAAGCAAATTCTCTAGTGAGATGAAACCACAACCCCTGTGCATAGGCATTTTATGAAGATTAATTTCAGCTTGAATTTGAAGAAGAAAGATGACAAAATTGTATACCAGAATTATACCTGAAATCTGTTGATGGATTAGTACCCTGCCACCCCATGTCTTTCCACTGCTCAGAGATCAACCCTCGAAGTGGTATGTCAGGGAAACTGGCATACCACAATGATATAAGTTCTTCCTGCAGAACAAAGCAATAATAAGAGAACTTGTCAGCATAGCATTACAGTTAGAGGCTTAGTGCAGCATGTGACAGAGAAATGCAGCAAAAAGATACTTGATGATCAGGCCTAGTTTGATCAAATGGAACGTGAACTCGTTCTTGTAGCTTTTTAAGCCTTTGCTCCTGCAATTACCAATTGCAAAATCACAATACAAAATCTTCAAATGATTTTCACAAATAATGGAACCATTAATAAGCTAGTACAAAGATATCAAATAAAAAAAAGCCTCTTCTTCTTACCTGAATAGGATTCAAAGTATACACCATAAATTTGTCAGCTACAGTCCGTTTGAGGCCAGTAAGAGAGATTATTCCACTCATCCATGTTCGTGGTCCAACCATGGCAGTAGCTAGATCCAAAAAAACAAAGAAATCAATGAGAAAGCAACATAAATGGAAAAATGACGATTCATGATTTGTATTCAGCAAGTATGTTCTTATCATATAGATTGCAAGCAGATTATGTTGTAGCAAGCAAAAAGAAAGTCAGAAACAGAGTCAAAGAAGAAAGAGCACATTCATGAGTTATTGTTTCTTGTATAATTGAGTTCAAGATTATTATTTTTTAATAAAAAGACAAAACCAAATGAGGTGTTTAAAGGCGCAGCTTACATAACAATATGGGCGAAGGCAACTTTAAGATTAAGAGGAAGATATTCTATATATTACATATTGTTAATCATGAGAATTTCATTTTCATTGGAGACATAAGGGATAGAGCTTCACTCAAGAGTATTTCCATTTTCCAGAGACGCCTCAAAAAATTAGCAAAGGATCGTCTGTGGTGTCGACCAGATTGATAGATTCTAATTTCAAGAACGTTTAATACCTTTGATGCAAAAACAGCAATTAGTTTCTTGATCTGTTTCAAGCATGTATCAATCTTCTATGCATCATCAATGACAATCAGTAAGAACTTGAGCAAAAGAATATAGAATCTCTACATTAAACATGGATTCACAAATTTCACTAGTGGGATATGAATAGCATATGATACAATGATCTAAGAAGCCGTACTCACTGAAGCATTGAGACAGCTGACATAATATACGAGCAGAATAGTTTGTATGTGCCGCTAACTCCTCGTTGCTTTTCTTCTTCCAGTGATAATCATCTCCATCAGCCTACATTTTTTAAGGACAAATTAGAGTTCAAATAAATTATCAGGTAAAAACATGTTGCAAAGCTATGGCAATGAATTTCTTTGCCTAAGATTAACTTCATGGGCAGGTGATTCTACCAGAATGGCCCTTTCAAATTAGGAATACAATTTTACAGTATAGATTCTCACATTATTCCCTCTAATCATAATCCTGAAGGCTTAGATCAAGAAGCATAACATAATTCATATGAATCATCAGATACTTCATCACCCAGTAAGCTGAGTGTCAAAATGAATGCAAAAAAAAATGCCAATACAATGGAAATTAAGTCTACATATAACTGCAGAAAATCAGCATAGTTTAGCCTACACATCAACTAGTAAATAAATATCCAGCATCGCCAAATTGAAAGGGGGAAGTGGAGAAAATCCACGATTGCTCACAGCTCAATGAAAGACAACAACAACAACATTGACCCAGCGAGGTTCCGCTGCGGCGGAATCTAGGGGGTCAAGATGGAGGTACCCCTGCCCAAGGGAGGGGGTATGCCAGATAGACCCAAGAAAAATTGAAATTCAGCTATGTGACAACATTAACTGAATTTAGTTAGAATGCACCAAAATTGATATAGGGACTAAATCATCTCAAAGGCACTGTATAAAAGCCAATGAGCATGAGGATGCTCATAACTCAACGAAAGAAAACATTCTAAAGAAGAGGGGTCATTAATGGGCTTATAGCTTACTCTGTGGAGAGAAGAGCAAGAGGGAAAGCATTGCCGACGCCTTAATCTCATCAGGAGGCAAAACAATTCCAATTCATGGTATAGGGCCTCTACTTATGTTTTCTAACCGAAAGGAAAGATGGGGCAAAAAGTATAACGTAAATGATTGCACCAAACCCATGCTTTAATGTCTAATTTCAACCCCAGACAAAAGAAGTCAAGGCAAGAATGATCATATCTAGGGTAATTGGTCACAGAGGGGGGAAAATCCCAAATGACAGTTATTGAAAGATTAATTATGGGGGAAAACTCAATGCCGCGATCAATGGGTTTGGGCGGATTCATTATCATTTCATTAGATTCCCAATTGACAAAATTCAGAAAGGGTAACATTGCAAAAAAGTTTCAAACCCATGAAAAAGAAGTCAAGAATGTGTCTCACATCACAAGACAAATACATACAAAATGTAAAGCTTTTTTGTTTTCTTGAAAGGTACCTGTTTTAGTATCTGAGCAAGGGGGAATTGATTCTGAGATTGATGCGGTGGGGGAGCTGGTGGTTGTGGCGGCGGAGGTGGAGGAAAAGGGAGAAAGATTAGTTGCGGAAGGAAATTTGCATTTGCAATTGTGAGAGACGAGGTAAAAGAGGGAAAAAGAGATTTCAAGGTTGCATCCCATTTTTGCAACTCTGGATCATTCACACATCTGTTCCATAAAATGTATTTATAGGGAAATATTGTTATTATCCTAAATTTCATATTAGATTCTTGTCTAATACCATAATTTATGTGATTTATGACTAATTGCATCAATTGAACAAATCACTTTAATACTCCGTAGAAGATAAGATCATTTGGTTTGTTAGAAGCTTGGTTTGAGCAAGCAGACCACTTTGAACTTGACCTAATTTTCAATTGCCACAAGACGCACAACACACCTTGCATTATTGTTAGCTAAAAATAGCTTGTTAGAAAAGTGATTAGTGATTACAAACACCTAGTACGTAATTTGCAAGAAAAGAAAAGGAGAATTTTCTGATTAGTGATTACAAACAAAACTAGCTACTAGAAGCTAGCTGTCTGGTTACAAAACGTAGAGCTATCATACAAAAAGCATACTCTGATGACAAACAAAATTCTGGCCCAATGAAGCAAGAAAGGCTCTTGTATCATAATACCAACCTAGCTAACTAGCTAATACACATGCATACTGATGGAGGTAATACGCGCGATTAATTGGTCAGGGAACAGGAAAAGACTTGCTCCTACACATGCATTTGTAAGCCATGGGGCAAGTCTCGGCCTCTTGGAGCGTGGAGCACACGAAGCTCACCATCACTAGCCTGCACGGGAAGCACGACCCGCACGCGTGCGAGCAGTCAGGCAGGCTTGACCCCGCTACTTGGAGTGTGTCGGGCTTTGATTTCGTCTTAGAGGGCCTTCTCATCCACCTGTAGGATTCCGGGCTCAATGTGCTTCCAATTCCAATGCTTGCTTCCAACCCCGGATTTGGATTTGGATGGTGGTGGTGACGGCCTAATGCATCTGTTAAGTCATTAAACGTACAACAGGTTAAGAACCATGATCGATTTGGATACACAATATATATATATATATATATATATATATATATATATATATATATATATATATATATATATTATCCTAAACTAGGTAGAAAAAATAGCAGTTACATACGAGTACGAGTGATTCGTCGGGAAGAAGCAATAGAAGGAAGAGCAAGGAAGACAGAGGCGGCCAACAGCAGCATTAGAGCTATAACACCAGTTGACGACCTCCTCATTTGATCCAATCTTTAACTGAACTCTAACTCCAGAGGAATATTTATACGAAGAGGAAGAAGAGGAATTGAAGCTAATGGCACGAGTGTCACAAGAAAGCGTGAGGTTCACAAGTAACGAATGTAGAAGAATTTGGTTGTGGTGGGTTTTATTTATATAATGAGCTTCTCCTGGTTGTTGCATTAGGCCGGGCGGGCGCGGGAAACAAGTGAAGTTATTTTGGAGGAGAATTTGAGTTTTTGGAGACTTGCTTTGTTACGTGATTGTCTGACCAAAGCATGACTTCCTCTGCTCAATAAAATGACAGTACAGAAATTTGAAATTTCGAACGCATGAGATTAATTAAGGTGGGGGAGTACAGATAGAGAATGGAAGAGGGGCGAGTTAATAAATGCGTAGAGGGTATTGGATTTTCATTGTGACTCACATTAATGCACTCTTTCTTCTACTCTCTCCTCATTCTCAGCTCTCGTATGCAATGCATGCAACAAACGTTGGTTTTGGGTCTTGTAGTAAAATATAATGTAATAATATTATGACAAGTGTATCATGTATGGTCACGGCTATTGTAGGCCCGATTTTTCTACTCCCTAATCATACTCCCCCTTATACTCCCTTGTTTTAATTGGTTAGAAGATATTTTTTAATATTTTACTAATATTTAAGTTTCTTTTTAATGTAATTTAGAAATTCATCACCCAATCACATCGTAGGGGAGTATATTTAGGGAGTAGAAGATTTGATTTGGATGATAGAGCTTACGAACCAAAAACCTCTCTAATACGTGTCTCAAATTTTTGGAAAACTGGGCCGAACGAGACAACCCGAATTGCCAACAAACCACTTATGGTCCAGAGCCCAAATATTCCTCAATACATTGTCACCTAACTTAGCCATGGTCTGTATGTACCTGTGAATTTGAAATTTTGCATCCTTTCAATAACTCAGCCAGGACCTAACCATGTTTTTAGGGAATGTAACGATGTGGCCGACAAAATCGCTAATTTGGGCCACAGTCTCCCTGTTGAGTGTATCAAGACTCATCCAAAACTTCTAGTTCTCATCCGAAAGGATGCTCTAGGGCGCCCTCCGTAAAAGAGAGCACCCTAATCCTTACCTAATCAAAAAAAATGTGATGGAACTTGTGAATTTAAAGCAAGGTTTGGATAATTTGTTCCATGGGCATATAATAATAGAGTGGGGGTGATAGATACCACTCAAACAAGAATCTCGTTTGAGGAAACCACTCTAGGTAAGAATCTCACCAAAGAGGAATTTAGCAGGAAACTCTCCTACTGACTCTTTCTATTCACTCATTAAAAAGAGGAAACCACTCTAGGTAAGAATCTCGTGTTTTTTATGAGTGAATAGAAAAAGTCAGTAGGAGAGTTTCCTGCTAAATTCCTCAAACGAGAATCTCGCACAAGAGGAATTTGAAGGAAAACCTTCCTACGACTCTTTTTCATTCAATAATAATTCAAGCTGAATACAAAAAGATGAGAGCCAACTGATTAAATAAGCAAATATAAGCCTAACCTCCCACTAAACCCACTAACATAGCTAATTGGGTTAGTGCTTGGAACTGATTACTGAATTGACGCTAGAAACTAGGGAAATTTTTTGACTCAATCTGTAATCCTAAACTATGAAAATAAATACGCTAATTGAAATAACTGACTGCTGACTCATTAAACTAAAATTCAGGAACAATTGCATAATTAAATAATTAAAAAGACAATGCAAATTAAATAAAATTAATCCCTAGCTGCTACTAATGACCTCTTTCTTCTAAGATATGATGGAATTCTATCAATGCATCCTCCCCGAAACTCGATTTGTCCTCAAGTCGATACTTTGGCACTTGTTGTCTCCATTCTACGTGACAACACCCATGTAGCTCTTCCATGGTTCACTCAGGCCTTGACTTGTTGTGGACTTTTCTAGCTCTTCTTTGAGATGGCATAAGATGAAGATGGAAGTCTGCTTTTACGGTTTAAGGATGGCGGAGAAATCATTGATGGGGGATTGGATAACAATGGGTTGTGCTTTGGGAATTTTGGTTGTTTTTGGGAATTCTTTTTGGTCAAATTTGGCTTCATTCTCCCTGGATATTGGCTTGGTTATTTCTGAACTATTTGTTCCAACAACTTCAACTCCAAGCTCCATGAATTGTGGCTCAGCATTGTTGGCTTATTTTGGTTGGACTAAAATTTGTCCATGAATTTGCTCTGTAGTTGTTTTCCAACCACCATTGTTGATGGGTTGCCCACCATATAATGAACTTCAAGCTTTGAAATTTTAGCGGTTAAAAAGCGCAAAATCCTATCCAAACAAGAAACGATTGAAACCAATTGGGCTTTAATGTCGGGATTGAAGGTTGTGAGTGATGGTGGTGCTGGATTGGAAGAGGAATAGTGTGTCATTGCCATTCGGATCAAACGGCTCTGATACCCAAAATAATAGATACCACTCAAACAAGAATCTCGTTTGAGGAAACCACTCTAGGTAAGAATCTCACCAAAGAGGAATTTAGTAGGAAACTCTCCTACTGACTATTTATATTCATTCATAAAAAACACGCTCCTTACAAAGACTCCAACTAAGCTTTAAATACACGTTTGACTAGAATAAACAATCCACTAATCCACTTACAAGTGATTTCTCCTAATGGACTTAGTGGTCTGCTGACTTAGGACTAGAAAATAGGAAACCAACTTTGACTAACTATTCTAAGCTAAAAATCAGAGAACTAACTAGCAGAAATAAAACAAATACTGATAATTAAATAAATTAATAAACTAAAATAACGATTTAAACTAGGCTAACTTGGAATCCTATTAGGGGACTTTGAGGTACAATACAAATTAGAGTGCAATGTGTGGTTAAAGATGGGGCATTGGATCTTCATAAATTAACGATTATAAATTAGGCAACATAATAAGAAAAAATAGGGAGATTGGATTAATTCAAGGTTGATTTGAATATGGGGGATTGGATTTTAAATTTGGAAGTTCTTAAATTTAAGGGATTATGAAATAAAAAATCCACGTTTAAATAAAAAATCCACGTTTTAATTTAATGGATCTTCATGATTTTAGGGATTGATAAGAGTGAAAAGATTTTTAGAAAAATTAAATAATCAAATTTAAAAATACAAAACCTCTGCAGAATCGTATAGAATATCTAGTATTCGACTTTTGAATAACTCAATATGATTGTTTGAATAATTATAGAATCGTAGAATATTTATAGTCAAGGTTTGAATAACTCAATATGATTGTTTGAATAACCATGCAATATTGTAAGGGGCTTCTGCACAATTGCTATTTTTGGTTGAATAAGTATTTTTCTGTTTTTGAAAAAGTAAGCTTATTTGCATGAATAATATAATAGGCCTTGAAATGATTAAGAGTTTTGTGAATAATATCATGCATTTATTTGAACAATAACAGAATATTGGAAGTGTCTATTGCACAACTGCTATTGTTTGTTGAATAAGTATTTTTATGTTTTTGAATAACAATGCAATATTGGAAGGGACAATTGCACAATTTCTATTTTTGGTTGAATAAATATTTTTCTATTTTTGAAAAAGTAAGTTTATTAACTTGAATAATATAATGGTTCTTTAAATGATTAAGAGTTTTGTGAATAATATCATGCATTTATTTGAATAAGTTGGATAAACACATTGAATAATACAAATTAAGGATTCTTATATCTCGAATACATACTTCAATAAAGAGTAAATCTATTTATTTGTATGTACACTAACATGAAAAATAAATCATTGTCTTTGTTTTCAAACATCAACCATTTACGCTTCTTCATCATTCTTGAATAACTCCGTAGCAGAACACGAAGATGTGAAAACCAATTATCGCATAACAAGATACAATATTCTTGAATAACTATAAATTTTAAAACACATCTTTCTTACCAACAACCTAATGGATCATGCCGAACTCCAAATTCTCATCCGAAAAGATGCTCTAGGACGCCCTCGTATGGGTTCTCTTAATTCTTACCCTATTAAAAAAAAATCTTTTAAGATTTTACACCTAAAACATTTTCTTCATTAATTTTTTGGGCTGCGTTTGGATGCACAATTTTAATGTAAAATAATGTATTAAATATTGCTACCGAATGTGATTGTAGCTGACCAAGGACAATATTTTTTTTTTTTTTTGAACGACACCTAAGAACATTTTATATACAAAAGAAGTTACCATATTTTATGCCAAGTAGATCGTTTTTCCTATGTCAAAACATTAAATTTTGACTTCATGGCAGAAGGATGGGCCAGCCCATTCCAGAAACATTAGAGCTGATCCAAATAGCCCATACATAAATCCGGCCCAGCAAAACAATGTAATGGCAGATTGGCATTTGACAGCTGCAGACAAGGAGGGGAGAAGAGAGAATCCCTAATCTCAAATTCTGATTGGTTGAATATGTATACGTGGCACATTCACCAACATGCAGCTTATCCCTCCTCTATCTATCTTGTTCGCCATTCTTCTTCTTCCCCGGAACTGCATCAGTCACAGGCAAAAGCATTCTCCAGAGTCCAGAATAATATAACTCTATGGCTCTACAAACAGCAGCCTCTTTGCTTCCATGTGCCACCTCCATTCACAAAGAGGTAATCTGTTGTGGGTCTTAATTTTGGTTCATTTCATTCATTACCTGGGTATTTTGCATGTCTCTTATCCCCCAACTCAATTAAAGTTCTGTTTTGAAATCTGTTTAATCAGCTAAATTGGCGATTCACTCCAATTGAATTTCGATTTTCTGTGAGCAGGGCAGGTTCAGTGCTAAAGATACAAGCTTCTTTGGAGCACCTATTTCTGACTCACTCACAACTGAATCCCTTCTTACTACACTAAGAATCAAGGTCTGAATTTCGTCTTCATCATTTCTTTGTACTTCAATTCTGATCTTGCTGAATAATTATGCAAATTTATGAAATTTGTACAGATACATTATGTTATTCTATCTTCAAATGCTTTCATTTGCGTCAATTTCTACATATTTCCGGTTTTAAAAGAGAGGAAAAAAATTACAGCTAGGTTTTTTTGTGCATTCTTATATCGTATCTTGAAGCAACCATTTGGGCTTTCTCCTGTAAAAAAGCATAAGAAGAAATCTATAAGTGACAAGCCAACCAAAACATGCAGGTCTCCAAAAATGACAAAACATTTGTAAGACCAATTCGAGCTCAAACAGCCACCACATCACCCTCAATCAAACAATTTTCACCAGGAGGGAAGAAGACCCTCAGAAAAGGAAATGTTATAGTCACAGGCGCGTCCTCCGGTTTAGGCTTAGCAACCGCTAAAGCTCTTGCTCTTACTGGCGAATGGAACGTCATCATGGCCTGCCGAAACTTCCTCAAAGCCGAAAAGGCAGCTAAGTCGGTTGGGATGCCAAAAGAAAACTACACCATAATGCATTTAGATTTGGCCTCCTTGGAAAGTGTTAGGCAGTTTGTGGATAACTTTAGGCGGTCTGGGAAGCCGCTTGATGTGTTGGTTTGTAATGCGGCAGTTTACTTGCCAACAGCTAAGGAGCCTACTTATACTGCTGAAGGGTTTGAGCTCAGTGTTGGGACCAACCATCTTGGGCATTTCTTGCTTTCAAGGTTGCTCCTTGAGGATCTTAAGAAGTCGGATTACTCATCAAAGCGCCTTATCATCGTTGGATCAATCACAGGTATATCTAAAGAAGTGGTTGTTGATTCAGTTTCACATGAAAGAAACAAACAAAAATGCGATAAGTTTCTCTTTTTTAAATGATGTGCTTCATTGAGACAAGCCTTTAGTATCATTCACTATAAAAGGTCTTCTCCTTGGATGTTGGTGACTTTTTGGATGCATAATACGTGCATTGTAAAGCCAAAAAAATTTAAGTGTTGTTTGATTAGCCCAAAATATAAGGCTTTATGATATATTGATATTGATATAGTGTATTTTGGGTTGTAAACCTTAATGCATGTTAAATCAAGTATTGCATTATGAATTTTAATACCCGATAATGCGCAAGTGTTTTATTATACTACATTGCATCCAAACAGATCCCGCCTGAGGTGGGTTAACACTGGGTTGATGTTGTTGTTGTTTGTTGTTGCAGGAAATACGAACACAGTAGCAGGAAACGTTCCACCAAAGGCGAACTTAGGGGATCTGAGAGGGCTAGCAGCGGGACTTAATGAGCTGAACAGCTCACCAATGATAGATGGGGGAGAGTTCGATGGTGCCAAGGCTTACAAAGACAGCAAAGTGTGTAACATGCTAACAATGCAAGAGTTACACCGACGCTTCCATGAAGAAACCGGGATCACCTTTGCTTCTCTCTATCCTGGCTGTATAGCTGAAACAGGGCTCTTCAGATCGCACATTCCACTCTTCAGGATTCTTTTCCCACCTTTCCAGAAATACATCACAAAGGGCTATGTATCTGAAGAGGAAGCTGGAAACAGGCTTGCGCAGGTTTAAATTCTTCTAACTTCTAAGAAAACCGAAAAGGGGAACATGTATATGAGTGGTGGACTGGTGGTGACTCAGATTTGATTGTTTTTGCAGGTGGTGAGTGACCCAAGCTTGACAAAGTCAGGAGTGTACTGGAGCTGGAACAAGAACTCGTCTTCATTTGAGAACCAGCTTTCAAAGGAAGCTAGTGACGCGGAGAAGGCGCTTAAGTTGTGGGAGATAAGTGAAAAGCTTGTTGGCTTGGCTGAAAATGAAGGCAATTGATGTCAAGGATTTTTTTTACAAGCTTAAAGATTCGAGTTCTTGTTAGTTTACTTGTCTACCACCCTCCTTACTGGTTTCTTCATACAAGATGATGAATTGAAATAGGATTATTAGTACAGCTGAGTAACAAGGAAATAACAAAGCTGGTTGCATATTCACATTTTATATTCATCTGAAGATCAATTAAGCATGAAATGAAAGAAATCTGAAGATTGTTAACTGCACTATTTCAAAACTAGACATTGAAAACATGTTCGACCAAAAAAGACATTGAAAAAATGTATATATGGACCATTTTCTGCAGACCTAGATTAAAAAGTGCATTTTCTGGATATTATTGCATTATCTGTTTAATTTCATGGTTGGCTAGTACCAAATAGGAACAATTTCTATCAAACTGAATTTTTCTTTTCTCGTTCTGATATTTATGGATGATTTAGTGCACATGCTCTGATTTCTATCACATTATCAGCCCGTTTGCGATCGATGAGAAAAGAAAGGATGATAAAATATAAAAAAAAGGTGAGAAAATAAGTTGAGAATGTAAAGAATTTTAATGTTTTATTTGTTTGGATAGACTTAGATTCTGATGAGAAAATACATGTAATTTTTTTTTTCTTATTTCAAAATTTGTATTTTTATTTTCTGATCAAATTTCACCAATTTGATAAAATTTAATTTTCCATCATTTTTCTCCAATTTTTCTTATCAAATCTCAATTCTTACATAAATTATAACTAAAGAATAAAAAAAAAATCTTATAATTTCCCTTTCTAAAATTCCTATCAAATTCAATCATTCAAGCATGGGTTGTTGAACCAAGGATTAATGGATTATAAGGTCAAATATGGTTGTTGAACCAAGGATTAATGGATTATAAGGTCAAATATGGCGTTGATTCGACTCTTTCCATCGTAAGTGATGTGACATTTTTTCAAGTCCGGTTCGAATAGGGCACATTAAAAGAATTCAAACTTGCAGCTTGACACCCAAAGTCTTGAAACACTTAACAGGGTTGATACCCAAAGTCTTGAAACAATGTGTACCAACTGTCTTGATAAAAATATCAACAATTTGATCAAGAGACCACACATGAGGAACAATAAGATCACCATCAGACACCTGTTCGCATACAAAGTGATAATCAATCTTGATGTGTTTAGACCGTTGATAAAACACATTATTAGCTAATAGAAACGTGGCACTTAGATTATCACAAAGCATAATCGGAGCAAGAGTAAGTGTAATTGCCATTTCCTGGAGAAGTTGTTGTAGCCAAATCAATTCTGCAGCCGTGAATGCAATAGCTATGTATTCGTCTTCTATACTAGACCGGTGTAACACCCCCAATTTCTAACCAAGGGTATTACCGCCAGTGACCTCAGATTTTAACATCCAAAGCCACTCGAGGCTAAGCTAACACAACACAATTTAAACATGAACAAAAAAAATATGAAAGATTCATTTATTCATATTAAAATTATCTTTGATTACAAAATGATTGTTTATAGAAGAAAACGACAGCGGAATACAATTTTAATGATACATGTGATCCATATAAATACATGGTGTAAAACACCAAAACATTATAAAGTTCTTCCTTCAATTCAACATCTCCTCTATAGTCTTCACATGAGCTTGAGTACCACCTTTCGGATACGTCACTTCGAGGTGAATCCTTCCTTCCTTCGCTTCGTCGAATCTGCATCTTGAGTTCTTGAGCAACACTCCTCTGTTGTATGATGTTTCCAAAAAGAAAGAGATGGGAAACACCAGGAAAAAGTTCAAAAGAAAAAGAAAGGTGAACGGATTAGTCTAAGAAGACTAGCAAGTGGAGCACGAAAAAGTCTCCATGGTTTTAGCTAAACTTGGTGGCACCAAACTCCAAATTACAATCGATCGATGATCCAACGATTAGTACATCCATCAACAGAAAGGGATATGAGAATCCAAAGGTAGAGGGATCATCATGAGAGTTTGATCTCATCAGATTGAAAAGAATACAAACTTCCAAGACATATGGAATATCACAAGAGTGTGATTCCATCGAAAAGAAAAGAATTACGAAAATTCTTTAGAGATAAAACACCACGAGAGTGGGGTTCCATCGAAGGAAAATAATATTTGTGAGAGCTTTATTGTTTCACAACATTAATTCGGGAACTCTTTATTGTTTAGTTAAACAACTACTTATTTTAGTTGATGACTTTTAAATTTGGTAGCTCAAAGGAGACTAGGCTAACAGAATAGATGAATCAGAATTCCTGATTACCTATATTGTACTATATTATTCCAAAATTTATTTTATTACTTTAGTTACTTTTCCGGGTGAAAGCTCAAAGAGTCACATACCAACACACAAGGAATAGTTGCTCCGATGCACTTAGCTAGAGTGCGGACACCTCTCAAATCCGGAATTGAGCAGGAAGAGTCATGACACTAGGTATTGAGGAGAACAATAGTAACATTGAGTCACTACTTTCTACACGTAATATGTATATTAAAAAGAGATGTTGGAGCCTTCAATATCTTGCATCTCTGTTTTATATTAATTTTGCTATCATGCTCCTAAAGTCCTTACATGTACTCCCGGTCATATACATGTTTGGAATGAAAAAGAAGAAGATCTCCTTATCTAAAAAAAAATATGGTGAAAATAACATGCAACGTCTCCTCCAATGGGATGTGCATTCATCTTTGCAGAACACTAAGTTCTCAATACCAAGATGATGAATAGTACCTCTAAAAACTTATGGAAGTCCTCTTCCCAAAGGCTTTCTAAGCGGTGTCCATAAAAACTGTCCTTTTTAAAGAATAAGTCACGCATCCCACTTTACTTTGTTCCACATAAAAGATTATATCAATTACATATCTTTTCATTCTTTGTATTGTTAGTAAACCTATTATCCACCCCTAGTGGCATCTTTTTACTCAGAAAGTTTAGTGTACCTTGTCAAATTGACATTGATCTCACATTTACACACCTTCCCAGTTATAACATTTCCTTATATATTTTCTGGTTCCAGGATGAACTAATTAAGCAAACAACTATGCTTCCTTTGAATTAAGCTTTCGAAACTCATCAACAATAGACACACATGAACTGTTTTGAAACCAAGCAATCCATAATCTTGAATAACAAATCCCGGTGTCTTACCTTCTTGATCTTATCCATTGATCTTAAACAATATTACTTTTCCCATACTACTTTTCCTTGATCTGGTCAACAAATTCTAAATAAAATCCTAGGGTATTCACACAACCTTGTTGTCATCCAAACTAAACCTTTAGTCCTTCTCAAATTATTTTATTTACAAGGATTACTTAGAATCCTTACTCAATTTCCTTTCTTGGGATAAAATCTCAGTATTACCGGAATATGAGATTTATCCAGCACATGACAAGATAATAACCTATGTTGTCAATCCGTTACATCCTTTTCTCACCAAAACTCAGCTTGGGCATACTGACATTCAAAAGTAGTTATCTCTCTCAACTACTTCAAACTACACTCTTACGCATTTCTATACCAACATATTGGACAATAATACCTTTAGTCCAATAATTTCCCACAAAATTGTCTCCATTGACAATTTTCAGTCATTTTCATCAAAGAGCTGTTTAGACTTCACTTAACATTTTGACTTGTGGAGCAACCTAACTCTTAGAATTAAAAACATATCCTCACGTGTCCACTCTCTATATCCAACAACTTACCAGGCTGAGATTGAATATCAATACTAATTTACATATCCAAACTCCAGACCCATTGGAGTTCTGCTTAAAGTCCTCACTTGACTATCTTATCTCAAAGAGATTTAAGTTTTCAAGACAACCTGAAAACAAATAACAACTAATGGAGAAATTAGTAGTACATCCTTTATTCCAAAGAAAGGATTACTACAATATCATTCCTTAGAAAGGGTTCCATCCCAGGAGTCCATATCAACTTACTTTCAAGGACAATTCCGCTAAAAAGGCAATGACTTTCTTAGGTCATGCCGTCAACCAAGATGAACTACTAGCAAACTGCTTAGAGAATTCCAATAATCGTTGACTGAAAACAATCCCAAACTTTTAGAGAAGTACGGAGTTACTCCATGCTCTTCAGAGACCAACATAGATTTGTAAAGAATCTTACCAAATTTCTTTACTTATAATCGAACTGTTTTGGGAAGTTTGACCATACTCCTTAAATGGTATAGGATACCAAGGATGTACTAACTCAAAAGAGTTTTACAAGATACTAGATATAGAAATTGCTATAATGCAAAACAAAGCTTGCATCTTTTCATCTCAACCAACTACACTTGCAAAACTCATATAATTGCAAAACTTATATGATTGCCAAATCATACTAGAAACTATTCTTTAAAACCCAAGAAATTATGTGATCTTATTCCACCATGTTATCAGGATGGGGAGATAAAATAAACATAATCCTTTACTGCATTCTCATAGGAATAAGACATGTAATCTTGCCTTACTATGTGATCAAGATGGAAGACAAATCACATTCTTACTCACCACTATGAAAACCGTAGAAAATTTATTCATGAATCCCGTATATCAAATCAACATTTCTTTAAAAAAATTCATACCAAAATTCTACAAAGTCATAAGATTTTTCTTAAAAGAGAAAATCACAAAACAATTTCAAATATCCCTTAAATCATAACAACTTGACAGGAACTCGACATAGGTTACTAACATACTTGCTTTAACTTTGAATACTGTGAAAACAAAGATTAGCTACTCTCTTGAAGAATTGGGCGCGTCAAGCTAATGCATCAAATAAAATTCCTGACCTTATCTTAATGATGCTACTAACACTTTGTTCTAATTCTGTGATGATATTTGCACATTAACTGACATTACCAACTTGGCCAAAGTTTCAAATTAAAACTAAGCCTCAAAGGAGCTAATATACTCCGATTCACTTCTGAGCCCCACATTTCTCTTCGAATGTGACACTTTCTTCCCTCTTCAAGGTAGAACCTGATGACATACCTTGACTTTTCTTAATTAGACATACTGCTAGACTTTTCTATAATCCATAGTATTGAGTAGTCTCTGCCTGATTTAACTCGGTCCTAGCCCAACTTAACTTCACAGGTTCAATAAAAGAGTTGATCACTCCAATCCACTTACTTGCAAACCTGAGGGAAAATGTGATTTCGACATCTTCATACTCATAGCAAAGATTCTTCTTCGATCATTCTCAACTTGTATTCCTCCTTGACATACTACTTTAAAGTTATGCAAATATGATCCATTGACAAAAAAAAATTAATACTTTAGTTCATCCATTCACAAAACAACAAGCCTTCTGCAAGTTAATAGTCATTTAAATTCCGATATCCAAGAGTGACTATCAAACTCTTTTGACGATTTTAGGGACTTTCAATCCTCTTATAACTTAATCTCCTCGATATAAAAATGAACTTTCAAACTATGCATCTAGTTCAAAACATTCAATCCATATACCTCTCTATATATAATGAAGGACCTTTAATTTCCAATTTCTTTTAACAGAAGAATGAATGCACATGGCCAAACAAAATATTCTTGAACCTATCCCAATTCAACCTTGGTAAACAAACTAGACTTCCCCATCATTCTTGTCTTCTTACTTAACCATAAGGAGAAGACATATACCTTTTTATTAGCTCAAGTTCAAACCACATTGCAAAGGAAGAACTTGTGGTTAGGAGACTTGCCGACAAATTAATAGTTTCACTAGTACCACCTTAGACATTAGGTTTGACTGATATAAAATCTTCAAAACTCAAACACAACTTGAATTATTTTTCAACGATAAGGTCTAAGCCTTATTGACCACAATATTGAATGATTGATATTTTTCTCCCGACCGATTAAAATATCAAAGGCAAACATGCCAAAATTCTTCCTTGCATGATCTTCTCAAAACTGAACTTTATCATTTCCATTCTTTAAGAAACATAAGTCAATACCATTGGCAAATTAGAACATCTCAATGTTGATTCCATTACTAGTCCATTATAGACCTCAAGTCTTTTATCATTATCTCGAGTTGGGTATCATACAACGAAACTCCAATAAACGTTGTCACATAGGTTAGTCATCTGGATATCAACAACTCATGTAATCAATTAACATTTGTGCTTAGTAGTTAATTGAACATAAATACATTACTAATGAACTTTTACCTATTCAATCCATTTTGACCAATCAACCTTATTCACAACAACCTTGATGATTAACCACTTGTTCATAACTTAAACTGAACCAACATTCTTCCTTTCTTTCTTACTATAATCATAAGAAATTCCCATTCCATTTAGGATTCTCAATCCTCTTAACTCAAAGGATAACAACATATATGAAAATCCGAGTTTGAACACTATCAGGTTAAAAATTGAATTGTATTTTCCAATAGATTAACAATTCAATTGATCCAACATTTGAGCACTTCAAAGCTCTTTAACTTCCATCTGAGCAAAGAAAAGTACAGAATATCCATGATTCTATACTATAGAGTCACAAACATAGTTGTTGAAGAAAGTTTCCAAAGGTAATCCTTTTCTATTCAGGATTATTTTACATTACTTCATGATCCATACTGATCTTTTAGAATCACTTAAGAATCATAAGATTTTCCAAATCTCAACATTGAGAAGTAAAGGTTCCAACTCCAAACTTCTATTGATACTCGAATTTCAAAATTCAGAAATTCCTATAAGAATATACTCGTGAAAACTCTTAATCTTATGACTTCAACGTCAAAGAAATTTACTCTAAAATTTCCTTTTTAAAGACAACACTTGAACTTTCACATATCAAGAAAAGAAATTAACAATTTCTTTCACATACCTTTGAATCATGATGTTTTTAAAACAAAATTCATAACTTAAAATAGGAAACCTTCAAACTAGAAAGTCTTTATGAAGTACAATACTTAACTTCAAAATCTCACGAGAAGTTTCCTAATATGAAAGAAACGACGAGGGTACACCCAATTCAGACTCTCAAGAGAGAATAGGAATTCATTGAGAACTTGGTCTAGAACCGGTTCAACTTTAGGAATCTTCACCTGATCTTACTTTGAATCCTTCTCGGAATCCATTCCCATCTCTAGGGAATCAAATGTCCACCACAAGACCTTCAAAGAAGTTATTACAAACTTATTACCTCATATTCTCCAATTCCCTTTTCTCCTTCAATTTCTTTCACGAGTTTGACCTTCAATCTTAACCACTTTCTGTAAATGGTTCTAAGACAACACCAATATAGAATTATCCATAATTCTATATGGAAGGATGAAAGTCTTAAGAAAGACTTGGAACTTTTATCTCTGATACCACTTCTGTAACACCCCCTTACTTACCTTGGAGGTATTACCGCCAGTAACCCCGATTAGGACTAAACCAGAGTTACCCAAGGCTTTAACCTGACAGAACATATTAGAACAAGGTAAAAGAAACCATTTAAAACCTAAAAAAATTAAGTAAAATATTACAGCGGAAAAACAAGCAAAAGGTCTTATACAAAACCTTAACTTAAAAAGAATAAATAAATAGAACAACCTTCTATTTGAACAAAGTCTTTAAAAAATTCTCCGTAAGTTCTTAACTTGTTTCCCACTTCGCTTTGCAGCAACTTAACCACGGACTTCACTCAAGTATAGCCATTGGAAACCTTTCTTCAACTTCTGAAGCTTCAAACCTCTGGATCTACCTCTTGAATCAACTTCCAAGCAGAGCCTGATGTGTCGTATATCAATGGTGGACACCAGCCGACCATATAAAAGAAAAGAAAATGGACGGGTTAGTCTAATGAAAGACTAAGCAAGTGGAGAAACTAACTTGGTTCTTATGGTTGTGACTAAACATATTGGCATCGTAATCCGAATAACAACCGGTCGATGATCCAACAGTTGGCAGTCCCATAGAGGATAAAAATGAGGCATGCATATTCAAGAGATAGGACACCACAACTTGTGGTTCCTTTACGAAACATGAACAATTGTTGGAAACTCATATTAATCACATCACATTTTGAAAAGTCTCCGTCGACTAATCAGATTGACTTAATCAAAGTTTGATTAAGAATCATTCATAACCGGGAGCAAGAATGACCTTCCGACTGGACGAACCATTCAGGTATATTAATGTGCCTAACGCACTTATCTTATATTACTTTCAAAACTTTTCACAAACAGGTTGGTGATTCATAATCGGCTCGAACTACTGCCGAAATATTTTGGTATTGTAGAGATCATCGGAGTATTTCATCCATGGTCATCTACCCTGTACCAAGATCACAGGACTTAAGCTATCCTTGATCTTTCATTTGCATATGGTGATGTAGAGATCAGAGAGGCCTATTACCCTGTCGTCTACACTGCACTGTACAAATTGCACTTAGCTAGAGTGCGCATCACCCCTCTCACACGAAGAGCAGGGGAAGAGTCATGACCCGCCATTAGGATTAGGCCCCTCCTAATGTAATCTTTTTAAAGAGAGGATATGGAACCACGTTCCCCTCCCTGAAACCACCTTAATCAATAACAATGTCTCAGCGTGAGACAGCATACAAGGTCACACATAACGGACCTAAACCCAGTTCTACCGCAAAACTGAATAAACAACATGGTCATTATTCTAACAAATATAACAACCTATCATATTTTATTAAGCACACAAGTTTTTCTCAAAAAAAATATTAAATGGGATTCAATTCCTCATTTAATAACCATAATGCAAGAGAGAACCGTCCACTTGCCTTAGAAGGCGTGCTCAATATCCTTAGCAATTCAACAGTAATCTTTATCACCCTTCTGTCAAATATAACAAAAGATTTCTCAACAACGAGCTCATGGATACACTTCTTAGTTGTATCCTCAACTCCTACAACTTCCTAATCGATAAACGATTTGATTTCCGAATATCGATTCATAAATAATCCTTAGTTATCATACTTTAAGGAGCCATCTTGGCGAAATTATAACTATTTAACCGTTTCACTTTGAAACAATTTTCTAACTAAAAATTGTTCATTAGTAACGGTTCTTAAAGGTGACCAAATCTCGGTTCAAACGGATTAACAACGAATCCTGAGTAATTATCCGAAGTCCTTTACCAGCCAATCGATGTCAAAACTTGTATTCGCTATAACTGAAGATCCGGACGTCCGTTTCACGAGCGGTTTGAACCTGTGAGACCGTATCAACGTCAAGATTATAAAAACCATAAATTTAATTAGCAAATCGGAACCAAAATGTCCTTACGGTGGCTTCGCAACCAACCCGCTAATTAATTTCGATTGTAAATACCTTCACTTGAGCCCATGGCTCGTTTGGCTCGATAGTGGCTCGATCCCCGAGCCCAAGGGTGGTTGAGTATTTCCCGGCAGCAGCCCTCGCAGTGGGTGGTGGTCAGAGGGACTGGTGGTCGCCGGCGACGTCGTATGGCGAGGCAAAGAAGACAACCGGTGGAGATGAACTCCATTCTTTCTTCCCGATTACGTCGCTCTTCTCGACCCTCTTCCTGGTTCTGGTTTCCAGTAGCAAGAACCGACAAAAATGAAGAAGAGAAGGCGGAGGAGAGGGTGGTGGACGGGGCAGAGGAGGCGGAGAAGAAGTGGTAGCCGGTGGTGAAGAAGTTGGCAACCGAGTCCGTCGTTCTCGTCGCGATTGGCTCTGCTTCCTTTTCTTTCTAGATTGAGTTGATCAAAATGGTTGAAAAAGTCCAACCTCATCTAACTCTCTCTCGGTTCCTTCCTTATTAATGCAGAGAAGATATGCTTTTAAAACCAAAACCCGTCTCAGAACGGGATTCGCGTTAAAGCGGTAAAATTATGTACCTCGGATGGAAAAACTTACTAAATAAAAAACGTCCCGTAAATTATGTAGACCAATAAAATCAATTTTCCATGATTTTATCATGCTACCTTTAATTTTTAAGGCTTTCGTTTCGTATTTTAAATCATTTATAATACATAATTAAAAAGACGGCTTATCCAATAAATACTCTTTTTCCATTGAAAAATCCTAGAATTCACACCGATCCATAAAATTATTTCTTTGTGATTTTAGGATATCACCAAGAATTTTCTAGGATTTAATCTCCAACAAAAATATCGGATTAAGCGTTAAAACGCACAGAGAGGTTAAAAGGATATCCGAGAAAAATTCAAAAATATCCTTAAAAACCACAATTATTACATTAGGACTCATACTTAGCATAGAAACACAAGATGTATCAAACAATGGGGAAATATGAACCTAAATGCAATATTTTTGTATTTTTCAAATTTTTCTGATTTTTTTCTTCATTTTTCAGGATTTTAATCAATGCATGCAAAATTTTTAAATATGACCTAAACTAATGCAACTACATGTAATGCAAAAGTAATTCCCTTCCCCCATGCTTAAAACATACTTTGTCCTCAAACTATAGTAAAAAGTAAAGAGAAAGAGAAAAACTCACAAAACTCTAGTTGTTTGGTGGGTAGTATGGCGGGTAATCCTGTGGTGGTGGTGGCGGCGGATACTCTGTAGGAGGTGGCTGGTACGGCGGATACTGAGGATATGGCGGGTCGGGTAAAGCATACTGAGGGTAGGACTGGTGAGGCGGATAACCCGCCGAACTCCATCCATCAAGTCTAGTGTTGAGCAGCCTGAACTGCTCATCCTGGCGGGCTTGAAAAGCAACAATCTGCTGATCCTGGTGAGTCTGGTAAGAGGTGAACCTCTCATCCACATAGCCCCTCATACTCTGATAACTCTGATCAATGTGAGACATCATATCATTGTAACGTTGTGTGTTGTCCAGCTGCATCTGTCTCATCATATCCATCATCTGACTGAACTGCGTATCAGAATATTGGGGACCACCCCCAGCAGGCAAAGATGGATCAAACTGTCTCTGCTGGACTCCTTCCTCAGAATCATACTCCTCAGATTCTTTATTTCCATCAAACTCTTCTTCCTCATCAACCATAACAAAGTCTTCATCATACCTTTCTTCTTCATCAGACTCCTCCCGAATAGCAACTGGAGCCTTCTTTTTACCCCTAGCAGGGCCCTTGACATCACTCAACTCTAGATCTCCAGCATGGACTTTAATGAACCAGTTTGATGGGTTGTTCCCAATCTTCACTCTAGCTCCATTAGGGAGCTTCTTCACTCTCTTGGAATCCCCAATAGCCCAGAAGTAAGAGTTTCTGTACTTGTAAAGAGAACCCATCTTTTTAAGCATGGTGAAGTCTATAGCCAAGGGCGGAATGTCAACTTGTAGCCTGTCAAGATCAACTCCAAAATGCCAGGCTAGATGGGTCACAATCCCACCAATGCAAATAGCTCCACCTCCCTTGTTTGATACATGAGCTAGATGGTGCATCGGCATTGCACCCAAATTCAGCGTCTTCCTTTTCAAACAAGCGCCCAACACATCAACATCTTTCTTAGGGCAGTTGTTTCCACCATCACCCCTCCCATTCAGAGTACAAGCTATAAATCTCTGTAAAACTCGAATAGTGGGGTGAGTAATGGGAGAAGCCTTTTCTTTGGTAGGCTCATAAGTGGGTCTCCCAGTGATGGACCTCCAGAAATGTTTATCAGCCCATGTGGCACCATTCTCATTCAGCACAACATCATTGCCTGGGAAATTGCAGAATCCAAACGCATTGTTGACCTCCTTCAAAGTCATCTTCCTCCTTATACCTCCCACCAGAAATTTGAACTCCCCTTCTCCTCTAAATTACGTTGACAAAGAGCACAAAAACTCAAGTGTTAACCCCTTGAAAGTGGGTTCACACAACTATAAGAATTGCCCCATATGCAGATATGCCCCCATCTCCCTCAAAAGATGTGCTAGACCGAGCTCATTCATCAGATTCCAATCTATAAACCTAGTCGCTTTCCACTCCCTTTCTTTCAGCATATCAAATCTGGTAATATGGTTAAGCTTTGTCACACTAAACCCATAGGTCTCTAGAGTGCTCTCTCCCTCCACACCCTCCACAGTAGGAGGAACCAGATGAACACCCTGACTAGCGGCCTGAGATGAAGACGCTCCATCTGTTCTATCCCTTTTTCTACCTATAATTTCAGAATTTCACAAATACCTGCACAAGCACCACAAACAAACCAAGCAAACACAATTCTGTTGTCCCGGCAAGGACAACCACATCAATATATATAGAATCAAGCAAATAAATCCCTCAATCACTCTCTTCCCCCACTACCTAGAACAATTTAATCAAAAATTAAATCCAAATTCTAGGTCAATCTCTGATTTGTAGAAAAAGCTAAAAAAAACACAAATCTATGCTAGAATCATGCAATAAACAAACTTTTGTGAAGGAGCTAAGCCTAAATCCGAGCCTAAAGGGAGAAATTTCGGGTTTTTTTCTAGCCAAACCTAGATCTAGGTTTTATACTATAAATCCGAAATTTAGAAAGAGATTTGAGAAAACTTACTTAAATCCCACTTGTTTTGAGGTTCCTTGCTTGATTGGGGTTGAAAACCGACTTGAATAGGCTTCAATGGAGCTTGAATGCTTGAGCTTCAATGGAGGTTAGAGAGATAGGAAGGAGGAGGCGGAAATATAATGAGGAGGAAGAAGAAAGAGGGCTCGGGTTTTGTTTTTAACACTCTCTGAAAATGGTAAGAAGCGCGGGATGCACTCAGATTGCGCGGCCGCGCAATGTGCAATCGCGCGTAATCACCCCTCAATCGAGATTGCGCGGTTTAGGTGCCAGAATTGCGCGGTCGCGCAATTTGCAACCCGAGCAATTTTCTTTAATTAAAGAATACTCGAGTTTGGGGGCTTGATTGCTTGGCCACGCAATTTTAGTCCCCAATCCGAGTTTTTAGCTACTGTAAGCTTGCCCGAGATATCTGTAGGTCTGAGGATTATTTCTACCAAAACTAACTAACTAAACAAAAGCAAAAACTGTAAAACTTAAAACAAAAGGCAAAGTAAAACTAAACTAAACCTTGGGTTGCCTCCCAAGAACTGCTTATTTAACGTCATTAGCTTGACGTAAAAAGGATATTAAGAAGGATTGAAGCTATGGAATTCGATCTCCTTCCCATCGAATCCCATCTTCAGTGTGCCTTGTGGAATGTCAATCCTTGTATTTGTCGTCTTTAAAAATGGTCTTCCTAGCAACATAGACTCTTTTCCAACCCCCGGTCCCATGTCCAAGATCAGAAAATCAGCCGGAAATGTCAAGGAGTCCACTGTAACCCATACATCTTCAATCTTTCCCTTGGGCCTCACAGTGGAATGATCAGCCAACTCAACTATAGTTCGGGTTTCTTTCAATTTGTCCCATACCGAGTTTCTCATATAAGGAGGAAGAAAGAACATTGACAGATGCACCTAAATCAATTAGAGCCTCATTCACCTTGGTGCTTCCGATCATACAAGGAATGGTGAACATGCCAGGGTCACTGCACTTCTCAGGTAGACGCTTTTGAAACACAGTAGACACATGTTCTTTTTCTTTGACTTGCTTCTGACTTTTCTCCTTCTGTCCCCTTTTTAGAGTGCACAATTCCTTCAAGAACTTGGCATACCGAGGTACTCTTGATCAATTTCAATAACGGAACGTTCACTTTGCATGTACTGAAAACCTCGAACAGCTCCTTGTTACTTTTCAATTTTCGGGTTTCTTTTAAGGCTTCAGGGAAAGGTGGAACTGGTACATAAGCCTTCAGAGGGGTTTTAGACGAATTTTCATTATCGATTAGATTGCTCGGCTTGCACTTCAATTGCTCGGTCGCACAATCAACACCCACCCCACGCAATGTCAACTGAGACTGTATTGTGCGGTTTGACAATTGCGCGGTCGCGCTTTTAGTAGTCAAACCGCGCAATTCGTCTTCGTTTTGTCCCTCCGATTCGTCAACCTTGTTCAATGTGTACACTTGTCCCGCCTTAGAGCCATCATAAATAGAGATAAAACTCATATTCGCCCTCGGATTGAGCTCTGTCTGTGATGGAAATTTGTTGGATTCTCTAGCCTCTAATTTGCTTACCGCATCAGCAATCTGTCTAACTTGGCTCTCCAAGTTCTTAATACTAGACTTGGTCTCTTGTTGAAGCTGAGTTAGAGAGCCATGCATTGTAGAAACGGTCTGAGTCTGATTTTTGATCATCTCTTCAGTGGACATAGAGTTCGGATTCACTCCCTGAGCTTGAGGTTGGAAAGGTGGTCTGTACTGAGCTTGGCCACCTTGATGGTTAAATTGTTGATTACTAGAATTTCCATACCTCAAGTTAGGATGATCCCTCCACCCAGGATTGTAAGTGTTGGAGTAGGGATCATACGTAGGCCTTTGCTGCCCATAATTGCCCACCATGTTAACTTCAGCTTGTGGCTCCTGGAGTGTGGGGCATGAGTCAGTAGAATGCATATTATCAGAGCAAATTCCACAGGATTTCACTTATTGTCTCCCACCTTGCTGTAGAAACTGTTTCATCATGGTTTTCAGCTCAGACACTTCTTCATGCAATAATGAATTAGCAACTACAGCATTGGCAGCTTTAGAACCAGATTCCTTCCTGAACTTTCTTGTGCCCTCAAACAGCTGTGTAAATAGTTCAAACGCAGCAGCAGGAGTTTTGTTGAGAATGTTACCTTGGCAAGCTGCATTAACCATTCTTCTCTCATCATCCAAGAGGCCATTAAAAAGATATAAAATCAAATCTTGATCAGTGTAGCCATGGAAGGGACAACTGGCTATCAACCTCTTGAACCTCTCATAATATTCAGACAAGGACTCATTAGCTTCTTGTTCAATGTCGCTAATTCATTTCTTCAGATCATTGAGCCTTGTAGCAGGGAAGTACTTCTCTAGAAAAGCTTTTTTCATCTTAGCCCATGTATCGATACTTCCCGGAGCCAAGTAATAAAACCAGTCTTTAGCTTGATCCTTGAGAGAGAAAGGAAAGTCTCTCAGCACGATCTGATCGTGAGTAGGGGTGGCAAATTCTGATCCGACCCGAAATAACCGACCGAACAACCCGATTCGAGAACCGACCGTTATCCGAAAAAAATTACAAAATGAAATCTGAAACCGACCCGATCTGATCGATTCTAACCCGAACCCGAAAGCAACCCGTTTAAAAAAGCAACCCGAAACTGATTATATCCGAAAAGACAACCCGATACATACCCGAATCCGAGCTACCCGAACCCGATTGTACCCGAACTGATTGTATCCGAAAACCAAAACAATCCGAACCCGATTACACCCGAAACAACCCGAACCCGATTATTAGATTCCAACTAGTTGACTAAGGTTTTGTATTTGAGTTCTTATCTTTTAGGGTTTAGGGTTTAGGGTAGGAAGTTTAGGAATGATAATATAACTTATTAAAATAGTTTTTAATGTTAATTTATTAAAATTTATGTAGACGTACTGATTTATACTAAAATATATCATATATTCTATAGATAGTTTATTATATTTCAAAATATCAGCATATAGTTAAAAGATATGGATGTATAAAAGAATAATAGTACAAGTTATTATTTAAAAGCTTGACATTATTTTATTCTAATAATGTCATGTGACACAATTTTTTCGACAAACATGATTTCTGTTTTATAATGTATTAGGTAGATATCATCATTCCTCACAAAAAGCTATATTTATTTAATAATAGTCTATTAAGATCTTATTTATGTATGTATATTATGATAGTTATACTAATATCGATATGGTATTTTATCTATTTTGTGTTTTTAGTTTCCAAAATAATATAAGATCTTATTTATGATTAATGTATAAGATCATGTAAATATAAGATATGAGATAATTATTTGGATATTGGATTGAAATCATTTTTATAATTTTTAGAACTATATTGATCATAAGCTCATAAGTCATACACACCAATATCATTATTCTTCACAAAAAAATATATTTATCAAATGAAAAAATATTTTATTTATGTATGTCTATATTCAATTATTTATCATAGTTATACCAAAATCAATATGAGATTTTATAATATTTATGTTTTGAGTTTTCAAAACTATTGGTTGATAGAATATAAGATCTTATATGTTATTAGTATACAAGATCATATGAATATAAGAGATCGTATAATCATTTAGTTATAAAATAGTGTTAGTTCTCGCACCTTTTACGAAATTTTATAAAATTATTGTATTATGTATTTTTACTTGTTAAATTTTGATCAAACCGATGATATAAACAAGAATATTATTGAAAAACTATACATATCTTATCTAAAAAAACTACCGTTTCTAAAAATAATCATTAAAAATTGATATAAGAAAGGATATTTTAAGAATTATATATATATCTTATATTCTTAACTAAAAAATAATATTATCCCAAAATAAAACAAATATATTTTTAATATATAAATATAAATATTTAGAAATAATTCGATTAAATTTCAACTAGTCAGTTTGATTTAAAAAAGATGATGATATATTTTAATATGGAATCATTTTATATATTATTTTAACCTCCGCTTTAGTATATAGTAATGATGATTGAATATTTTAATAACTTTAGAACTACTTATCATAGTCTCATATAGTCATGAATTCCAATATTATTATTATTATTCATCACTAAAGATATATTTCTTCAATAAAATGTAAAGATTTTATTTATTTATGTATATGATCTTGAAATTGTATGTGACTATAAACTTATTATTTGTGAACTAAGATCATTTTAAATTATTGGAGTATAACATCATATAATCATTATTTGTAACATGTAATTAGTTGATTGCAATATCATAAGAATTTTTTATGAATATAAAATCTTATATATGTTTAATAACATATAATCTTTACTTGTGATTTATGAAAATTGTATGATTGTATCTTATGAATTTGTAAATTGTGATCATCTATTAATTTGATTGACTTTTTCGGTCAAATATTAATTGATTTATTATACAAGTGGGAAATTTCATCTTTAAAAACTCAAAATCAAATATTATATTATAAATACAACAATTCTTAATATTATCATGGCACATTCGTTAAATCATATAACTTTTATCACTTAAAATACAACTAATTTGAACTCTTAATATCGATTTCAACCAAAATTCAGTCAAGACCTAATTCAACCAAAATTTGATTTAACCGAACACCGATTTAACCGAACCGATTCAACCGAAAACCAATTCAATCGAAAATTGCAAAAACTGACTCAACCCGAAACCGACAAAACCAAAATCCGGATTTGCATGACCGATTTTGACCCGATAACCCCGATGTAACCGACAATTTACACATCCGACCCGACCCGAAATACCCGATTACCGATCATACCCGATACTGATCGAAATCCGAATGATCCGAAATCCGAATAACCCAACCGAAATCCGACCGATTTACCGAATTGCCACCCCTAATCGTGAGTCACATCAGCAGGTTTCATGCTTGAGCACACATCATGAAATTAAGAAAGATGCTTGTTGGGGTCTTCACCACTAAGCCCATGGAATGAAGGCAAAAGGTGAATCAACCCAGATTTCAGCTCGAACTTGACTCCTTCAGCCAGAGCAGGAAATTGCACCGCCAACGGTTGTTGTGTCAGATTAGGTGCAGTTAACTGTCTCAAAGTTTGGTCACCCATCTCAGCAGATTCAGCAGTTTCAGATTCAGTCCCTCATTCAGATTCAGATTCCTCAAGAAAGAACGGTAGAGCCTGAAAGTGATCCCGACATATCCTTCCTTAGCTTGAAGATTGTCCTGTCAATATCTGGATCAAAGAGCAATGGAGATGAGTTAGTAGCACGAGTATGAACCATATAACAAGTTCACACCCAAAATAACGCAAAAGTAATGAACACAAATAGCGACGAGTCCTCGACAACGGCGCCAAAATTTGATGAGGTATTTTTGTGGTCGTTAATACCTATCAAAGAAACCTTAGCTTTACCAACTCAGTAGAGCGACAAGTAAGGGTCGATCCCACAAGGACTCGTGTATTTGTGCTATTACTTGGATGCCAAGTAACCAAAGTAGGGGGCGTTTTATGAATGACTATCTAAACTACTATGCAAAAATAAAAGTAAATATGAATGCAAAAGATGATTTAAATCAATAAAAGACAAGCGTGTTCAACTAGTTAAATCCATCATGATGTTGCTTTATTGATCATTGATTCTCTTGATTCTCTTCTCACTTGAATAAACTATTGTGGATTATGACCCTACTAAGGATTAAAACCCAAACTTCAGATTTAGTTGATAGAACTACCAGTCTAACAACCCTAATCATCTAACAACCTAAAAGACCTTCTAGATTCAATTAAACAATAGCATAACGATTCAAGTTATCAATAGAAACAAACACTTAGAGAAACCAGACATCTAAGTGACTTGTGAATTTATTCCCTTCTTTAACCAACTAGTCCAACCGATACTAAGTTAATTAAAGTATACTTTTGATCAAATTAACTCCGACCGGTAATTAATCAGATTCAGTTATAACTAGAAATTCAATTAGGTAGCTAATCTAACAAAACCCTAGTTTAGATTCAATTAAGCACAGGGAATAAACTCTATTCAAGTTTGTTGAGAATCAATCAAACCTCACAACTCATGCAAATCAAGACTTCAATAACTATCCAAACACAATAAATTTAGCAATGCATAATTGAATTGAAAACAAACTTACAAGAGTTTCAAAGTTGCTCTCTTGAGAGAAAAACCCTAGCCTCCAAAAGTTGTGACAAAAAGTTATGAGAAAATAAACTAACATAAGGTATATATATGTCTCTCAAAATAACCCTTAAACATTATATCTTTAATGACACTACTCAGAAGATATAATCCGAAGCCCAAAAACCAAAATCAAAGCCCAATCCTTCGGCCCATGATCGTCCGCGTAAAACTCTCGATTGCGCGGTTTGCCACAATGCGCGGCCGCACTTTCTGCCTTCCCGCGCTTCTGGTCTTCAGTTTGGATTACGCGGGCTGCATTGCTCATCTTAATCCCGAGCTTTCACCTTGTTCTTGGCTCTTCATTTTCACTTCTCCAATCTTCATTCTAGCATCTCCTAGCTTCTTCAAGTCATCCACCACCTCCATGGTCAATCCAAACCTCGCCCCGTTGTTGCTCCTGAACCTAAAAACCTGCAAAACCGAGCAAACAAGCGCAAAATACCCGACAACACAAAAACCTAAAAACTACATAAAAACCAACCTAAAACTAGCTAAAACATATATAAAACATGCATCTAAACTACTCCTATATGCAAGCTATCAATCCTAAACTACATCTAAATGGAATATTATCAATCCTAAAAACACAAAAACAAAGACACAAAATTGACACAAAATTGAGTTTCCTTTTCCCATACCCATACTTAAACCAAACAGTGTCCTCACTATTTAAAACAAAGACATAAAAATAAAGAGGATAAAGAAAAGGGAACTCACAAAATAAAACTGAAGCTGTTTGAAACCAATAATCTCTTGAGGAATTGATTTTCTCGGTTCTGTTGAGGTCGGTACCGACCCTGTGGAGGTCGTTACCGAGCTTGCTACTTGTACACCGAATCTTCTTAATTTTCGTCTTCTTAGCACTTCTTCTTCTTCTTTGTACCTGAGTCACTTTAGAAAAACTTCTATCCTACTACACTAATCTAACCTAAAAACAAGTCAAAAGAAAGCTAGCAAAAAGAACTAAGAAAGCAAAAACTAAAATCGAAAATTAAAAGCGTGTTGCCTCCCGTAAGCGCTATGTTTAACTTCGTTAGCCCGACGAACTTACCTTGACGGATCAGGGCGGCTGCCATCCAGTATTGAAGGTATCATAAGAAACCCCATACTTAGCCTGAAAAAAATCATAGCTTTTCTCCAAAATATTTGGCCCACGATCATCAATAAGACTACTTGGTAATCCTACAACAGGGTTAGTATAATCCGAAAACCAAGGAGTTGTCGACTCCTTCACAGTACTAACAGTAGGATATAAAATAGAACCGGGATAAGAGAAAGGATCATGACCAGAATTGATTGGATAAGTGTAATAGCTGCGGTTTTTAAGGATATTTTCGAATTTTTCTCGGATATCTTTTTAACCTTTTTGTCTGTTTTAACGCTTAATCCAATATTTTTGTTGGAGATTAAATCCTAGAAAATTCTTGGTGATATCCTAAAATCACAAAGAAATGATTTTATGGATCGGTGTGAATTCTAGGATTTTTCAGTGGAAAAAGAATATTTATTGAATAAGCCGTCTTTTTAATTATGTACCGGAAGGAATGTAAAATACGAAACGGAAGCCTTAAAAATTGAGGGTAGCAAGATAAAATCATGGACAATTGGTTTTATTGGTCTACATAATTTACGGGACGTTTTTCGTTTAGTGAGTTTTTCCACCCGAGGTACATAATTTTACCGCTTTAACGCGAGTCCCGTTCCGGGATGGAAAATTTCATTTGACCGTCTCTTGCTTAATACCTACGTATTGGGAGATAGGATTTATGCAACTTCATCTTCTTGACTTTTCAAAGTCTATCACCTTCCCCTTTCTTTGCAAATCAAAACCGAGAGAGTCGTACGGGACGACGAACTCGGGCGATAGAATTCAACTTCCCCTGCCGGCCATCTTCCTCGCCACCACCTTGCCAGCCACCACCCTCATCACCTCCTCTTTGTTGTGTGAAACCGGGCTGTTTGAAAGCCAAAACCAGGGAGACAAATCAGGACGGAACGGACTTGGGAGAGGGAGCGCCATCTCCATCTTCGGCTTCTTCTTCTGCCTCGCTGCCCCGCCGCCGGCGAACAGCAGCTCGCCGAACACCACCCACCACCAGGGGTTGCCACCGGACACCACGCCGCCACCCTTGGGTCCTTGGGTCGAACCACCATCGAGCCGAACAAGCTCGAAGTTCGAGTGAAGGTATTAACGCTCGAAATTAATTAGCGGGGTGGTTACGGAGCCAACGAAAGAACCTTTCGGGTCCGCTTTACTAAGTAAATTTATGGTTTTTATAATCTTGACGTTGATACGGTTCCACAGGTTCAAACCGCTCGAGAAACGGACGTCTGGATTATTACTTATAGCGAAGACAAGTTTAAACATCGATTGTCAGGTAAAGGACTTCGGATAATTACTCAGGATTCGTTGTTAATCCGTTTGATCTGAGATTTTGTAATCTTGTAGAACTACTACTAATGAAAATTTTTTATTTAGAAAATTGTTTCAAAAGTGAAGCGGATAATTAGTTATAATTCCGCCAAGATGGCTCCTTGAAGCATGAAAACTAAGGATTTATATATATATATATATATATATATCGATATTCGGAAATCAAATCGTTTATCGATTAGGAAGTTGTAGAATTGGATTATACAACTAAGAATTGTATCCATGAGCTTGTGGTTGAAGAATCTGTTGTTATAATTGGCAGAAGGCAGATAAAGATTTCTGTTGGACTCGCTGAGAGCGTAAAGCACGCCTTATAAGGCAAGTGGACGGTTTGTTCTTGCATTATTGTTATTAAATGAGGAATTGAATCCCATTTAATATTTGTGTTGGGAACAACTTGTATGCTTAATAAAATATGATAGGTTGTTATATTGTTAGAAATAATGACCATGTTGTTTATTCAGTTTGCGCTAGAACTGGATTTAGGTCCGTTATGTGCGACCTTGTTTGTTGTCTCTCGCTGAGACATTGTTGTGATTCAGATAGTCCAGGGAGTGGTTTTATATCCTCTCTTTATAACAATATTACATTAGGAGGGGCCTAATCCTAATGGTGAGTCATGACTCTCTTCCCCTACTCTTCGTGTGAGAGGGTTGATAGGCACTCTAGCTAAGTGCAGGTTCGGCACGGTGTAGTGTAGACGACATGGTAATAGGCCTCTGTGATCTCTACCTCACCATATGCAAATGAAAGATCAAGGATAGCTGAAGTCCTGTGATCTTGGGTACAGAGTAGATGACATGGATGAAATACTCCGATGATCTCTACAATACCACGATATTTCGGCAGTAGTTCGAGCCGATTAAAAGCCACCAACTTGTTTGTGAAAAGTTTTGAAAGTAATATAAGATAAGTGCGTTAGGCACACTAAAATACCTGAATGGTTCGTCCAGTCGGGAAGCCATTCTTGCTTTTAGAATGTTATGTGATTAATATGAGTTTCCAACAATTGTTCATGTTTCATAATGGAACCGCAATTTGTGGTGTCCTATCTTTTGATTATGCATGCCTCATTTCTTATCCTCTATGGGACTGCTAACCGTTGGATCATCGACCGGTTGTCATTCGGATTTCGATGCCAATATGTTTAGTCACTACCATAGGAACCAGTCATTTTCTCCACTTGCTTAGTCTTTCATTAGACTAATCCGACCACCTTATTCAATTGCATGGCCGGCTGGTGCCCACCGTCTGTATACGACGCATCAGCTGCTAAAGAAGTTAATCCGCGAAGAGAAGGCTAGCCAAGGAGTTTAGAATGTAAAAAGGTTTTGAAAGTGGTCGCTTGAAGAAGAATAAGTCTGTTGTAAATATTTTACTTTTGCCCAAGTTGTGGTTAGGATTTTGTGCATGGAAGGAAGTCATACTATGGTTTGTAATAAAGTGTTGTAATACTTGTTGTGATTATAAGTTTTAAAGCCTTGGGTAACCTTGGATTAGGACTAATTAGGGTTACTGGCGGTAACACCTCAAGTACAATAGGGAGGGGGTGTTACAATAAGAACAAGAAAACTCAGCAGGATCGAGCAGAAAGGAGTTCGTTACCGAAGCTATGTGGGTCATTAACGACCCTGCTGGATCTAGAAGTGGCTCGATGTCGTGCCTGGATCCACCTCTTGTTTCGTATTCCTTTAGATAAGGGTTGTTACCGACCCATGGGAGGTCGGTAGGCTCCTCTATAGGCGTCTTTTCCTTGTATTGCTTTGTTCCAGTACTTAGGGAAGGGTCGTTACCGAGGCAAGGTGGGTCGGTAGACTCTTCAATACTACAACTAGCCACTTCGCTTATGGGCGAATTGAAATGAAATTCGACCTTCTCTTCTCCAATATCAAACATGAGAAGTCCCTTCCTGACGTCTACACGCGCTCCTGCGGTGGCAAAGAATGGTCTGCCTAGAATGATTGGCACCATAGAGTCTTCAGGCATATCTAGAACAATGAAGTCGTTTGGGACAAAGAATTTGCCAACTTGAATGGGTACATCCTCAACGACTCCGGTTGCTTTGACACATGATCCATTTGCCATATAAAGATTCATATCGACAGGCTCTAGTGGTCCCATGTTAGGCTTGGTCCAGATAGACAATGGTAATAAACTAGCACTGGCACCTAAATCACATAGAACTTTAAAACGGTGAGTCCCAATACCAATTGAAATTGCAAACTTACCTGGATCACCGAGTTTTTCAGGGAGCTTTATGGAATGAACCTCATTATGCAGCTCTGAGATAGATCGTTTCCTGCTTAAAATCTCCTTCAAAAATTTAGCGTAGGCAGGCATTTCATTAAGGGCATCAATAAATGGAATTGAAATATTTAACCCTTGAAGAATTTTGACAAACCTTTTAAACTTTCCTTCCGTGACATCATTAGACTTCTTAATCGGGAAAAGGAAGAGTTTTTGACGAACTCGGGATAGAAAGAGACCCGGATCGAGGCCCTACCAAATCGAAAAGAGGGTCGATCGGTATAGATGAGGGGTCAGTAATGAGCCTGGGATTAAGAGGGGAGTTCGATGTAGAAAACTTACCTGGGCTGGGATCGTTAACGACCCGGGGGTATCGGTACCGAGTTGTTCAGGCTTGGTAACGACCCTCTTTGGCTCATTGTCGATCTGGGCTGTGGCGTTCTTTTTAGATTCGGGGCTTTTCTCCTTGGCATTGGCACACTCTTGTAGTGTCTTTCCGCTCCTAAGGTGCACATCCGGTATTTGTCCTCTAGGGTTCTCCTCGGGGCGGCCCAGAAATAGCCCTTGAGGCCTTCGAATCCGTGCAGCTAGGTTGCAAAGTTGTGAGTCGACACTTTTCTTCCATATATCGAACTCTCCCCACCGTTTCATTTGAATGTTAAGGTTGGCTTGGAAACCATTGATCCCTTCATAAAGTCCTTGCACCCAAGATGGTGGCTCTTGGTAGCCTAGAGGTTGAT
This sequence comes from Fallopia convolvulus, assembly GCA_964016875.1. Lineage (NCBI taxonomy): Eukaryota > Viridiplantae > Streptophyta > Magnoliopsida > Caryophyllales > Polygonaceae > Fallopia > Fallopia convolvulus. The sequence goes on from OZ024728.1 coordinate 22,668,453, forward strand.
AAGGTGGAACTCTCTGATCTTGCTGCGGAGGTTGACAGCCTTGGCCATATGCATAGTTGCCCCAGGTGGGCTGATTGTAATTCCTCCCTGCATAAGAATTATATACTTGGTTCCTATAGGGACCCCTCATGTAATTAGCTTCTTCACATGCCTCAGCAGCTATGGTTTCCCTTTCTCTCTGGATCTCCTCTATCTCTAAGTAGAGTTCAACAATCTGCTTAGATAGTTCTTCATGTGTTGCCATTGCGTTGCGTTCTCTTAATCTCCTGTGGAGGGAATGCTCGAGTTCAGGGTCTACTTATTGGATTAGAGATAACTCGACGTCCTTCAGCTGGCATACACTGAAAGCAAAAACAAAAAAACGAAATCAAAAAGCAAAGACGGGTTCTCGGCGAGGGTCATTAACGAGCCTAGATAGGGTCATTAACGAGCCTGGAGTGATCCCGTAAAAGCCGAAACTAAAAAGAGAGAAACAACTACTTCCGACAAGGTCGTTACCGACCTTGGGGGGGTCGTTAACGACTCGACAGTGACCTAGAAAATAAACAGAAATAGCACAGAAACAGGGTTGCACAGCAGGGTCGGTACCGACCCTGGGGGGGTCATTACCGACTCGGCGGAGTCCCAAAAACGTGAAAAGAACAAAACTTGGCACTATTGAAATCTCCCCGGGAACGACGCCAATTTGTTGAGAGGGTTTCTTGACAACAAATAAATTTATATCAAGACCCCGTTGTGTATAGCGAAGTCAGGTTCGTCCACAGGGAGAAAGTCAGTGCTAAGTTTTGTAACTTATCACGCACGCAATCAATCAAAGCAAGGGTTTTTAACAAGAGGAAGAGGAATTCTAAGGTAAAGGTATCACCACAACAACAATTATGCATGCCAAACGCTATGAAACATAAAGATCATGCTTTTATCACATAAAGGTGTCAACTTTCATCAACCAAAGCAAGTAAATCAATCAACTTTCGTCCTATCAATAAACTTACTATCTATCTCTTCTACTTCAACTAGGATAGATCCGCTATCGCTTCAAAACCCTAATTTGACTATTCTGATTCAAGGTTTCTGCTTTCGCTTTAACTATGAATGAGAAATTCCCTTCAACTTTCGTTTCAAGGATTAAGAAAAAGAGAATAGATTCATGCAGTAAAAACAATCAAGACATGATCATAAACAAGCATGCACCACCATTGTTGGGTTTAACCCCAACCTTAGAGAGGAAGATTACTCACTAAGCATAATTAAAAATAAACAATTGCATTAATAAAGAAAGCTTACAACTTGAATCCAAAACGATAGTTCTTCTCCAAAAACTCGTCTCTTCCTCTCGCCTCCTCTCAATCGTCTCTCCTCCTCCTCCTCCTCTAACTTGAATGATAAGAAAACTAAAGAGGGGGCAAGTGTATTTATGGAGAAACTATTCTATCTTAAATCTATCTCTAAGGAAATAAATCTTCTAATAAGATATATCCCTTCTATCTATCTAATAACATAAAAGGAAACAAGATAGAAGCTTTTAATTCACGCTGAATCGGATCTCCTTTGTGCCACGGGGTGCCTCGTTAACGACCTGAGAGCCTCGTTAACGACCATGTTCAACACTTCGAACAGTCTTGAGTAAAACTTGCGTAGCGTATTCGTTACAACTCCGTTTGACTCAATTCTTTTTCCTATGTTCTTGTAATGAATTTATCTATCTCTTTTCAAGCTCAAACTTGATCTTCAATGACGTTAATTGAGTGCTTAATCCTCATCTTCTCTTCATTCTTGAGTGCTATCTTTCACCGACTTTGCTCCTTTCTTTAAAAATGCTCCAAATAGCTTCTAAAAACCTATAAAACACCACCAAAGCTTATGTAGACTACATATCTTAAGATATTACGAAAACATACACAAACGACTCGAAACAAAACACAAAACTAAAGAAAAAGACTCAAACACACTAAAACATACCCTAAAAACACGACTAAAAAGGCGGACATACGGTTGTCACGCCCTTCGGTGGCGAGGCAGAAACGATCTACTTGGGTGAGTGCCTCTCCGGGGAGTCAGCATCGTCGCTGGAGACCTTGCTTGCGTGCTCCCGCGACGTGCTCGCGTGGACTGCAAAAGACCTCTGCGGCGTCCCGCGAACGGTGGCCCATCATTCCTTAAATGTTGATGTCACCGCTCATCCCGTGGTACAGCGACGGAGGAAGATGAATGAGGAGAGGGCAAGCGCCGCGAATGCCGAGGTAGGAAAGCTGTTGGCCGCGGGTTTATCCTCGAGCTCCAGTACCCTAGATGGCTATCTAATGTTGTGCTGGTCAAAAAGGCCAGCGGAAAGTGGCGCATGTGCATGGACTTCAAGGATCTAAACAAGGCCTACCCAAAAGACAGTTACCCCCTGCCCTCGATCGACGAGCTGGTCGATTCCACGGCGGGTCATGGGGTCTTGAGCTTCCTCGATGCATACTCAGGTTAAAATCAGGTCTTAATGAGCCTGCGAGATGAGGAAGAAACATTCTTCATCACGCAGTGAGGGACCTACTGCTACAAGGTCATGCCATTTGGTTTGAAGAACGCGGGTGCAACCTTCCAGCTACTCGTAGAACGAATCTTCAAGAACCATCAAGGGAGGAACGTGTCGGCATACGTCGACGACATTGTGGTCTGAAGCAGAACCCAAGAGGAACATCTGGTCGACCTCGATGAAGTTTTTGCAACACTCAGATACAACCGGCTCAGACTAAATCCTGAGAAATGTGTGTTCGGCGTGTCATCGAAAAAGTTCCTAGGATTCATGATCAGCGAACGGGGGATAGATGTGAACCCCGCCAAGATAGAATCGATTCTTTCGATGAGGTCGCCCTGATCTCGAACCGAGGTACAGAGGCTCAACGGCGTTGTAAACTACCCGGGGAGGTTCTGTTCCCGTTTGGCGGACAGATTGCTACCCTTCTTCGCGACCCTAAAGAAAAACAACAAGTTTGTTTGGGACGAAGAACTAGAGCTCGCTTTCTTTGGGTTGAAGGCATTCTTGTCAAAGCTCCCCACATTGTCGCCTCCAAAGGTGGGCGAGGACTTGCAGCTATACGTGGCCGTGAGCCCGGAGACAGTCAGCACTGTGGTGACGAGAAAGGTGATGCACCCTGTCTATTTCATCAGTCGCGTGCTCCAACCTGTGGAGCAGCGATACTCCCCGGCAGAAAAAATGGCCCTTGTTGTGGTGACCGCCGCGAGGCGCCTGCGCCCTTACTTTCAGCCCGCCCTTTTCAGGCGAATGACGAAGTAGGCGGTCGAACTCTTCGAGTTCGACATCAACTACCTACCCAGGACCGCGATGAAGGGGCATGTCCTCGCAGGCTTCATGGTAGAAGTAACCTTCCCCGAGACTGACGAGAGCATGGAGAAGTGGAAGATCTTTGTCGATGGCTCGCGATGCAACGTCAGGGGCGGGGCTGGCGTGTTTCTTTCCGGTCCTTCGATTGAGACGGAGTATGCCCTTAACTTCGCCTTCGACGCCACCAATAATGAGGCCGAGTATGAGGCCATGATCGCCGGGATAGAGATGGCACTGCTCAGTGGGGCTCGTAAGATCAGGGTGTACACCGATTCTGAATTGGTGGCGCAACAGTTGAATGGGCAGTATGGTGCCAGAACGGGGTTCCTGCCCACGTACCAAGAGAAGGTCAAAGCTTTGGTATCCTGCCTAGAAACGTTCGCGGTAGAATCCATTCCACGCGTTGCGAACACAAAGGCAGATGCTCTCGCGATGCTGAGGTTGGCCCTTCCCTTAGAAGTAGGCAACCGCATGATGGTAGAGAGAAAGCTCTCGTGAAGTGTGACCAGAGAAGTTCTCTCCGTCAAACTCGAGGACTGGAGGATTCCCATCACGTGATATATGGAAAGCGGCATCCTTCCTGAGGATCCCGTAGGGGCCAGAAAGCTCAAAATGCAGGCGGCTCGCTACTGCGTCGTCGGAGGACGACTTTATCGTCGGGGTTTCGCAGATCCCAACTTGCTATGTGTGCCGACTGAGGCCGTAGAGCACATAATATTCAAGGCACATGAGGGGGTCTGTGGCGGCCACCCCGGTTGACGTGCCTTGTCACACAAAATTGCCCACTTGGCGTATTTTTGGCCCACCCTCAGGCAGGACGCGAGGGCTTACGTTCAGAAGTGTGACGGGTGCCAAAAGAACGCCAACGTCCAACATGCCCCGACGTCGCGCCTGCGCTCGATCCACGCACCCTGCCCCTTTGCGATGTGGGGGATGGATATTTTAGGACCCTTCCCTAAGGCTGTAGGGAAGGTGAAGTACATCCTGGTCATCGTAGACTATTTCACGAAGTGGGTCGAGGCAAAGGCGATGACAAAAATCACAGGGAACAAGGTCTGCAACTTTCTATGGAAAAACCTCGTATGTCGCTTTGGGGTCCCCATGACCATCATGACCGACCATGGCCCCCAATTCGACTGCGAGGAAACTCGGACCTTTTGCTCCGAGCTTGGCATAACCCTCAAGTTTTCCTCGGTGGCCCATCCCCAATCAAACGGCCAGGTAGAGAACGTCAACGCCCGTATCTTGTCCGATCCTAAGAGGCAGCTGGGCATAGCACAAGGCCGCTGGGGGGAGCTTCTCCCGCTCGTCCTATGGACATATCGAACAACCGCGCATCACGCCACGGGGTAGACGCCTTTCGCTTTAACCTCCGGGGTGGATGCGCAGGTTCCAATAGAGACCTTGATCCCTTTGGCGAGGGTTTTCGACTTCGACGAAAAAGAGAACGAGACCAATCTCAAGGTAGAATTGCAATTCAGGGACGAACATCGGGAGGTCACAGCCCTGCGTTCCAATGAATACAAGCGGCGAGTGGCGATGTATCATGATAAGAAGGTTAGACCCCGGGTTTTGGTCTTGGGAAATCTCGTTTTAAGGCACACCGAGGGTGGCAAGTTGGATCCAAACTGGGAGGGGCCGTATCTCGTCGGAGAAGAAGTCACGCCCGGGGCTTTCAAACTAAAAGATAGCGAGGGGTGCACTCTAAGCAAGACATGGAATGTCGCTCGGCTCAAAAGATATCATATGTAAAATTTCTGAATTCTCGTCGTCACTAAATTTTTGTGTATAAAGGGTGACGAGTTATTTTACGATATTGACCCAGTTTGGAGACTCTCGGTTCTAAATGCGCGAATCCACTCCTCGCTTCCCGCCAGGGGTTGGAGACTCTCGGTTCTAAGTGTGCGAGTCCACCCTAAGCTTCCCGCTTGGGATTGGAGACAATCAAGCAAGGTCGCGATCATTGGGAGCAATCCCAAGTGATCGTCATAATCTATCCTCCCCAAGCTTCCCGCTTGGGGTTGGAGACAATCAAGCGAGGTCGCGATCATTGGGAGCAATCTGAAGTGATCGTCACAATCTATCCTCCCCAAGCTTCCCGCTTGGGGTTGGAGACAATCAAGCGAGGTCGTGATCATTAGGAGCAATCCCAAGTGATCGTCACAATCTATCCTCCCCAAGCTTCCCGCTTTTGGAGACAATCAAGCGAGGTCGCGATCATTGGGAGCAATCCCAAGTGATCGTCATAATCTATCCTCCCCAAGCTTCCCGCTTGGGGTTGGAGACAATCAAGCGAGGTCGCGATCATTGGGAGCAATCCCCAAAGTGATCGTCATAATCTATCCTCCCCAAGCTTCCCGCTTGGGGTTGGAGACAATCAAGCGAGGTCGCGATCATTGGGAGCAATCCCAAGTGATCGTCATAATCTATCCTCCCCAAGCTTCCCGCTTGGGGTTGGAGACAATCAAGTGAGGTTGCGATCATTGTGAGAAACCCCAAGTGATCGTCATAATCTATCCTCCCCAAGATTCCCGCTTGGGGTTGGAGACAATCAAGCGAGGTCGCGATCATTGGGAGCAATCCAAAGTGATCGTCAATATCTATCCTCCCCAAGCTTCCCGCTTGGGGTGGGAGACGATAAAGCGAGGTCGCGATCACTGGGAGAAATCCCGAGTGATTGCCACAATCGAACCTCCCAAAGCTTCCCAAAGGGGCTATAGATAGTCTGAGTGTGACATGCGCGATCCGATCGAGGCTCGTGATCGCTGCATATAATCTGATATGCACGATCTGAGCGAGGCTCGTGATCGCTGCATATAATCTGTGTGACATGCACGATCCGAGCGAGGCTCGTGATCGCTGCATATAATCTGTGTGATATGCGCGATCCGAGTGAGGCTCGTGATCACTGCATATAATCTAACATGCGCGATCCGAGCGAGGCTCGGGATCGCTGCATATAATCTTTGTGACGTGCGCGATCCGAGCAAGGCTCGTGATCGCTGCACACTTTTATAATAAAAGAATGACCCGATATGGCTTGAGCAGTCTGCAAGTCTTGCAGCACTCGGGCCATGGGGTTGAATCGGGATGGAATGGTGCTTTGCAACCCTAAAAAGGCACGCAATGTAACCACAAGCAAAGATAGAAAGAAAAATTCATAAAGGCCGCGAAGGCCAAAATATCATATTACAAACCCCGGCGGGTCCACCAAAATATTTGAAGAAACAAAAATTACAAAAGCGCCTTTCATTCGCTCGGCCTGTCAGAAGGAGGGCCCATGGAGATTTGGCAGAGGGGTGAGGCAACAATAACTTCGAGCTCGGAGGTGGGCTCGGCCTGTGCGGGGTTAGGATCACCCAAAGCGGGGTTCAAACCTTCCTAGACCAAGAGGTCTGCGGCAGGAACTTCGTTCTTGCTCAATACAACCCCACTTTTGTTGTCAAGGAAAATTTTGCATTCTCCCTCGGGTTCCTCCCTAGTTTCCCCCATGGTCAGCCCATAGTTGGGGATGCAGAAGACGATGCGGGGGTCGATATGTTGGTACTTCACAACCGCCTGTTTCACCCCTACGCGAATAGCCTGCCGGTACATCACATCAATGTTGCTCAGCAACTCTTCCTGGTACTCAACCGACTTGACGTATTTGGGCCCGACAGCCTCCGCCTCCTCGTTGAGCTCCTTGACGCGGTGGTGAAGGCTGTTGTTCTCCTCCTCCACCTTCTAGAACTCTGATTCTTTCTCCTTGAAATATTTGTGCTCCTCAGAGAGTTTTGATATGATGGTTTCCCACACACTCACAAGAATACGAGATCTATTGTAGTAGTAGATCAGGATCGAATCACGGGGATTATTTCTGTTTTAGTAAATTCTAAAAACAAGTTCCTAAGCCAAATATAATGATTTGTGGTGTAATTCTAACTAATAAAAGCAACTAAAACAAGTAAATTATGATAATGAAAAGTATATGAGAAAGCAAAGTTCCAAGGCAAGGAATCCCCACAACTTTGATCCACGGAGTTCGAATCTCACTTCTACCTAAACTGAGTTGGATATTTTGTTATGAAGGTTATTGTCTAATGTCATAAATTAACTTTTCTCAAAGTTTAACTCAATGTACTTCTGTCAAATTAAGAACCCACTCTCATGACGAAACAAAACCGATAGAAACCCTTTAAGCACTTAGAAATCTAGATGGTAAACCAAACTTGCCCCACTCTCGTGATGTATCAAACTTGACTCAAACACCTAGAAATTCTATGACAATTAAACACATGAGAAACTAATTCTCAAGTTCAATTCTAGTTTTTCCAAATAGATAAAACCACCTCTCGATGCGCTCTCTCTATTTTGTTTACTTACTTAGACTACCACCTCTCGATGCGCAACCTAAACAAGACTCTAACAAGTTTAAACCTATTAGATTAAGCCCCTAGAATCAAATCATATTAGTTTCCAACTCAATTCAAGCAAAAGGTATTGAATCTAATTCGCTTCACATTGTTGGGATCAACCAAACCCTAGAACTATAGAGTTTAGCCTAACATAATGAAATTCATAATCAAAACAATTAATTCAAACATGGAAGAAGAAATAAAAACAATAATTGAAAGAGAAACTTACTAGAGATTCAATTGAAAGAACAAAGTAGATCCAAAGTGCAAAGCAAAACTCCAAAGCAAAACTCCAAAGCGAAAGAGCGTAGAACTAAAAAAACCCTAGAAATTCTCTCTTCTCTCTACTTGAAATTAGAAATAATAATCATGCATAATAATCCCCCTAAAAGAGTTTTCTAAAGAGTATTTATATTAAAGGCTAAAAATATCCAAAAATATAACATAAAAGATAGCCCCTCGCGCAAGAAAACAAGTGACTCGCGGCTGCCTGTCCGCCGTCTCGACCGAGACGAGCACCGTCTCGACCGAGACCGTGACTTAGTCAATTTTCTCCTCTTTTTCTCGTCTCTGGCTTGTTGGCTCGTCTCTGGCACCTCTTTAACCTCATATTCTTGTCCCATGAGCATCTTCAAAGGCTTGTTTCACCTCTCTTTGACTCTTATAATATCATTAAGCTCTCTAACCATCCTTAAGACCCGAAAACACCTCCAAAAACCTGAAATGCAAACAAAGCTTGTGTAGACATCCATACCACGAATAATACTAGAAATCAACACAAAATGCAAAACCTAAGCTAGAAAAGGATGAAATCTAATCCTAAATGCTTATGAAAAACCATGCAAAACTAGATGACATCAAGTTTGGTCCGAAGGTCCTCAACCGAGGCATGTAGGTTCCCGGCCAAGGCCTTCGCCTTCGCAGCCTCCTCCTTCGCCTTGGCCGCCTCCCTGGCCTCATCCCTCGCTGCGACTTCCGCACCCCGAACCCGCCTCTCGGCTTCGGCGAGGGCCTTCTCCTTCTTGGCGCACTCCTCCGTCCTGGCCTTGAGCCCCTCCTCCATCTTATCTGTTTTAGCACGGAGGAGGGTGATGCGGCTACAGTTGTAACTCTCGAAGAAATTGTGCTGGAACATCAGAAATATGTTAGGAAAGAAGCAAGAAACTTTCAAGCGAGGTTTATAAAGAAAAACAAAGCATACCATAGTCGAGTAGCGGAGGGCCTCGTCGTTAAGGGCATCCTCAGAGAGATTGTTCTCCCATGCAATCTCCTCCTTCCAGTTGCTCCGGTTCTAGTTCCGGAATGTGCCCCAGGACGGCCCCGGGGAAGTGGAACTTCGCGGAAGGAGGGCCAGTAGGGGCAAGAACCCGCCCCTCGAGGTTGGAACCTGGGAATATCTCCCTCCCCGAGGAGCTGCGTTGACCGTCCCCCTTGTGATTCTTCCTTTTCTCCCTGTGGGGCGACGCCTCCGCTTCCTTCCTTTTAGATTCGGCCCCGTAATCGGATCGTGGGGGAGCCTGGGAGGACGCTCTGGTGGCGTCTCATTTAGGCGGTCCCCCAATAATTTTTACCCCTGCGACCTTCGCAGGGGCCGGTGCCTTCGACATCGGGACCTTCGGGGCCCTAGAAGCCTGTGCGGCGGGTCCCGCTGTCTTCTTTCCCTTCGCCCTCGAGGCCAAAACATCCAAGAGAGTCACTGAAAAGAAAAAAGGCGAGTTAATAAAAGAGAAAGGGGAGAAGGTCACAAACAATCAAAATCCAGAATGCGTGATCAGAGCAAGGCTCGTAAGCAATCAAAATCCAGAATGTGTGATCCGAGCGAGGCTCATGATCATCGCAAACAATCAAAATCCAGAATGCGTGATCCGAGCAAGGCTCGTGATCATCGCAAACAATCAAAACCTAGAATGTGTGATCCGATCAAGGCTCGTGATCATCGCAAACAATCAAAATCTAGAGCGTACGCTTCAAGCGACACTCATTCCCATCACGGACAATCTAGGCGTGACATGCGCAACCTGAGCGAGGCTCGGGGTTACCGCACGTGGTCCAAATCTAACATAAAGCAAAACAAGAAACAAAGCCAGAGCGAGAAAACATAAAAAAATAGGTACCCTCTGCGACCTCGCGGTTCGGAAAGGTAAGACTCAAACCCGCCCGCTCGAGCCGATCCTACGCTAGGTACTCCCAGGAAGGCGCCTGACGCCGCATTGTGAACCGGGCCTTTATCTCAGCGACATCTAGAGACACCTTGGGACGATGAAAATTGTCAGTTGCCGAAGGGAAGTTGAGGTAAATCCCAGAACGATCCTGAACCAAGAGCCACTTGTCCTTCCACTTGCCGACGTTCGACTAGGTGGTGATGATCTTGAGTCCGGGCAAACTTAGGTTGACGAGACACGATATTTGCTCTCATCTTGCTAGAAACAAGCTTGTCATGACATCCATGTTAGGCCCATCCTCGAGCTCGTAGCTTCGGAGGGTGTACGCGCACAGGTGCCTCCATGCGTTGAGAAACAGTTGCGCATGGCAGACATTTATTAACCATGAAAAGTTGGTTATGTGCCGAACGAGCGGCAGCCGAAAGACGACCTGGAGGCTGTGCAGATGAACAACCGCGCACTGTTTGTACAGGGCCAAGGAGCATCCCTTCCCTCGGGGAGCGCCAACTCAACCCCCTCGGGCCAGGGAAAATCCTTCGCGATCTTCTCTAGGGCCTCCCTTTTGAGAACTGTCGGGGGGCCCTCGGGCAGAAAGATCCCGATCACGGGGTTTGGGGTCATCGGTATCATTGGAATTGGACGACCTCGCATCGGAGCCAACGAGTTCTTCATCAGAGATCGAGGATGAGGCCATCTCAACCCCGGAAGACGTGTGTAATCGGGGAAAGTGTGAGGTAACGGAAGTGTCGGAGGCACTAGGTGAAGGGTCGCTGAACACAATCGAAGGGGACCTCGGGATCTGAGAATCACTAGTTTCAACGGTTCTTGCAGTTTCGGAAGAAACTTCGTAAAAATCTTCCCAGAGTTTGAATGTGAGGCCTGGTGGAGGGCTCGAAGAGACTCCTCTAGGCATGAAAAGCGGATTCCAGGTTGCGAGAAGCGAGCACCTGGAAAAGAAGGAGAAGTTTGGAGACATCGAGCAAACCAAAAAAGAAAGGAAATTGAGGTAATGGCGTAGAGGCGGGGTGACTCTAGGGCTACTCTGACAGATGGGACGGCCTAGGAAGAATGTGAAGGGAATGAACAGAATTGCAGAGTGGAAATCAGTGGATGGAAGATCAAACGTCCCATCTCCCAAGCGGCGAGACGTTTGGTTTCCCAAGAAGCATTTGAAATTCGAAAAAGAGAAGCGGCGATGAACTCAACCGTCGGCTGGCACACCAAAAGGCTCGAGAACATCACCGGACTACCAACGCCACCCCCGCTCCCACCGTTTCGCCATCGTGACACCGACGCAAAACACCGGGAGCCTACCGCCTCCGCCTAGGGCACAAGGCGGAAGAAGAAAAAACGCATCAAACACACGCGCAAAGAAAGGATCGACTACTTACTTGTCGGAAATCGATGTGGAGAAGACGGTTGCGGGCCTTGAAATTGATGAAAACGCTTCGCCTGCTCACCGGAGATCGAGAAGACAGAAGAAAGAGAGGAAAGGGTTGCCTGGAGAAGAAGATGAAGAATGAGAAGAAGAGGGACGCATAAAGGCTTTTATAGAAAGCAAAAATCGGCCTCTCCCAGTTGGAAATACCTTAATGGGCCTAATTTCCTGCAGGGGCCCATTAATGAGGAAAGGGGGAGCAGGCCCAAGACTCGTCAAGTGCGTGACAGAAGGAAAAACCTCCAAGAAACTGTTAAAGTGTTGAACCTCGCTGAAAATCCTCGGGCCTCGTTGCCCACAAACCTCTAGCCCCGCTGAAGATCCTCCGACCTCGCTACCCATAACCCTAAAGACTCACAAAGAGAGCTCCTCAAAACTAAGACATCGCACCCCGGGTGCGGAGGATCGAGCATCTAGCATATATGACCTGTGGCCCTCGGGCCGAGACCCACATGCCATGGGGTTGTGATGGTGCGCAAAATAGTGGAGTATGGACGGTGGGACCCCAGTACGAAAATAGCGGGATTCGGCGGGGTTCCCAAGGTATAAACTCGAGGGCCTTTGCCATACCCATCCAAAAAAGGCAATCCCGGCCCAAGCAAAGCATCAAAACCAAGATCACGAGGTCTAGACCTCGCTAAACTCACTAAATGGGGCGACTAAGCAAACTCCCCCCCAATGATTAACGAGACCCAAACCTCGTTGTTCAAAAGCTGACATCCCCGCCTCGTTTAGCCACTCAGCGGCCACCATACTCTCAACCAATGACTGACTGCCTCATTCTCAACCAATCAGAGGGCTTGACCTCAAGCGTCCCACATCGACCAAACGGCAAGAACCATGTTCCTCAATCCTTTATAAATAGAGGAGAACCTCGAAGGTAGGAAGGGTTCGAAAAACATCTTGAACACAAGAACTATCTTATTTGTTGAATATTGACGTGTTGAATCATCGTAAAAGACCACACTACAGCCAAGTGAAGGTCCATAAAAAGACTTCAAGTCGCCCAAAGAGACCTCGTCTCAATCAAAGATCTCACTGCATCACTTCGCAGACCACCATCCCCGCATGCACAACCAAGTATTCAACCTCGCCAAAGGATATCGGGCCTAGGTTTGCAACAAGAGCAGAGCTCGTCCATAGTTTGTTAGTGGTAGAATCTCGCAGCAGTTACGAGGTCTCGAACCTTGTTAAGACAGAGACCTCGAATCCTCTGAGAAGAGATCTAGGGCATAATCTCGCTATTTGTAACCTCTTTCTAAAGATATAAATAAAAGCAAGTGTTTGCCTAGTCGAATAAACGTAATCTCATTCTTGTCTTGGTTTATCTCGGGTTTCATCAAGCATAGGTTAAAAAAATCGTAATTAATAATATATCTTAACACTATTCATCATCATCATTCTGTCTCGCTTCCACTCAGGGGCGGAGCTATTTGGGGGTAGGTGTGGGCCATGACCCCCCAATCCAAAATTTTTTTGGTATATATGTTCCTCTTGTTAATAGTTTCAATTTGATATATTATAAGCTCCAATATGACATTAGAGAAAAGAGTTATGAACATTTGAAGATTAGACATATACAAATCACTTCTAACAAATCATTTGCTTTGTCAAAATGTTTTTATCTTTTTCTAAACTTCCTACTTTCATAATTATAATTGAACTTGAAAGCTTTGAAACAATAAGTTATTGTTGGGATGTATTGAATCACACAATTCATTATTAGCATGAAAGCTTTAGTTTTTAGTTACGGACATTAGTATTCATAGATTTAATCAGTTTGTATTCTAAAGCATTTTTGTTTTCTTAACCTAAATGTATGCTAAAACATAATTATAAAAGTTGTCTTTATAAACTCTAGGTTTCTTAATATAATTGTATTCTGAAATATTTTAGCCACTATTCAATAAAATATGTTCTCTTCTTTGTCTAAATTTGTATTTTTTGTTTCTACATCTTTTTCAGTCTTATCTTATATAATAATTTTTTACTATTATGAAAAAGTTATGTACGCTTTAAGTTTTATTATAGGGGTCCAATTCAGGTATGAATGGGCGCCCATGTGCGAAATAAGAAAGAACAAGAGCCGTTGGATGGAGAAAAATCAAAGGCGCTGATCATTTCACTTAAAAGGGGAAAAAAACAACACGGGCGAATTATTCGCGTATTTTTGAAAAAAAAAGAAATAGGATGTGCACCCAGTTGTTCATCAATACCGTGATTTTGTTCATCAACACTATGATTTTGTTCATCAAAACTGTGATCTTATGCATAAATAAACTATTGTTTGTGCATCAAAAATATATTGTTTGTACATAAAAATGGACGAATATGTATCAAAATTGAATGCATTAATATATGTGTGTGCATCATAATTAACCATATGTAAGAAAAACTAATTGTTTTGATGTCAGTCTCGGTATTGTCTTATTTGACTCATTTGGATTTGTCACTATTGCTGTTGTGAAACGTGTGGCTACTTCTTGGGCTCCGAACATAGCTAAGGAACAAGCATTCCTCTATGGTTTGCAACTGGCTCGTTCTCTAAGCATACATCATATTATTGCAAAGTCATATTCTTTATCTATTATCCTTTGCATTCAAACTTCTACATCAAACTTATCTTATTTAGGTACTATATTGAACATTTCATTTCTTTCTTTTTGTTATGCTCATATAGGTAGACATGACAATTGTGTAGCTCACTTTATCCCACATTTGTATCTTAATCCGGACATGAACAAGTCATTGTAACTGATATTCCGCCATGTATAATTGACTCAGCTGAATTGAATATTTAATATATTAACACTTTGCTCTCAAGAAAGGATTCTTATAACAACTACATAAACTAGATAAATATATGTGTGCATTGAAACTGATTATATGAGTATGTGAGTAAAAACTAATTATATGAGTAAGGAAAAAAGATAGCCTTAAAGCACAAAATAAATGAAAAAATGCACAAATAAATTGTTGATTTTAAGGGTATAAAGAATAGCATTTGCAAAGTCAAGTTGAAGTAAAAGTCGGCCCTTGTATGACAAGGCGGTTTGAGTAGACCCCGAAGGGTAATCTCGTGAGTAGACCCTGAAGGGTAATCTCCTTTGGGTGTAGACCATTAAGGTAATCACCACTGACCTTAATTAAAATAGTTTATAAAGTTACTTGGATAAAGGCTACGAGTCACCCGATTAGATCGAGCTTTCCTTCAACGAATATTTCCCCTATTCCATGCCAAGGGATTATTGTTGCGAGATAAAATGTACCAAAATGACAATAGAAGCGTTGGCAAGACGATTCTATCAAGAACAAAACGTACCTTGTTCGAGTCAAACGATTCTTCTTCTTCCTTAACTTGGACGAAGCCATCTTGCCATGGATCTTGTGGTTCTTCCTTCACTTGGACGAAACCATCCAGCCATGGATCTTGAGGTTCTTCCTTCACTTGCACACGTGAAAGACGCTCCATGATATCACACAAAAGTTTTGATTTTCTTATGAAAACACTCGCTCACACAAACCCTAGTCTTCACCGACTACTAGTGTGTAATGCACCGATTTTGTGTCTTGCTATCTTTTCTCCATGGACGATCAAAGGCCCCTTAAATAGGCGTCCAAGGCTGTCCAAAATTCGGTTAAGAGAGGTTACAAAAATCTGTTGAGAAGTTGAGAGAAGTTAGGGAAGTTGTAACCAACTTATCCTTATCCAAAACTTCTCTTTCCTTGTCATCATCCTAGGCATCTAAATCAGCCCACAAGGAGTCCATTTGTGCCGTCCAAATCCAGCCCAAAAAAGGCCCATGAAATCGGTCCAAAACTCCCTTAAAAAACCCAATCCAAAGCCTACAAGTAAAGCCCAAAATGGAAAACTATGTGGCCCATATTCTAGCCCATATGTGCGGCCCATAAAGCCCAATGGCACGCCCCATGGGCTGGCCTACCATGGCCCATAGCAAGCCAACATAGCTAGGTATCTAGCTAGGTAACTTAGCTAGTGTAGTTGGCCCTTAGTTAGTTGAGCTAGCATCTAGCTAGTTGAGGTGGCTTGAGTTGAGCTTGAGCTCGTTGAGCTGACTTACAAGCTATTTGAGCTAACCTTTAGCTAGTTTGAGCTTCCTTGAGCTAAACCATAGCTACATGAGCTTCCTACCAACCTAGTTCTTTGAGTCAAGAGCTTAGTTAAGCTTCTAGAGCTAACTTTAAACTAGTTTGAAGCTTTTAATCTCCTTTCTAGCATTCATAATTATGTGCCAAGCTATTCTCATGCCTTGGTCTTTGTATAATACATACACCAAGCTTAGGTGCGCCGCAAGCACCACGCCCTTGCTTCAAACAGCCACACACACTCGATCATGCCATCGCCAAGGCGTAGGCGTGCTTTAGTAGCTCGCACACTCGTGTCGCCACCATTGCATCGTGCACGCGCGCACACCAAGCACCGGCTCGCCTTACCGTGCGTTGTTGCTTGTGCCGCTTTCCATGCATCGATGTGCCTAGTCCGAGTCTTCGCTTGTGCCGCACCTTACCCTACAAGGCGCACTCTATACCATGCGCCGTTGCATACGAGGTTCCGTGCCTCGGTATCGATGTGCATCTCTTGGATTCTTTTCTTTTCTATGACCACTTTACTTCTCTTATCATATCACGGCAAGTCACATGGTCAATCTTCTCAATCGACATTTCTTTGTGACTTCTTTTCATCAACATGCTTACAATGGGATTGATGACTTTTCACAAATCATCAACATAAATAGTCCTAAATGTACAAATTGATGCTATTAACACACAAATATAAGTTTATTTCAATTCACAAATAAGGGTATATTAATGAACAAACAAGGTTATATCAATGAACAAATAGGGGTATATCCATGAAAAAATAGGGTATATCAATGAACAAACAATGGACAAACAAAGTTATATCAATGAACAAAAAAGGTTATATCCATAAACAAATAGGGTATATCAATGAACAAACTATGATATACCAATTAACAAACAAAGTTATATCAATGAACAAATAGAAGTATATTAATGAACAAATATGGTTATATCGAAAATAATTATATGTGCATCAAAAACTAGATAATATTGTGCTCATACACATAGATAAGGTTAAAAAATAAAATTAAAAATTAAAAAAGTTCGGATTCAATGAACAATGTTATAAAAAAAATTCGATGTACAATTAGTTAGTATTGTGAACAATTGGTCAATATTGATGAACAATTGGCTAGTTTTGATGAACAAACTGGGCGCGTCTCGTAAAAACGTTTTCTTCAAAAATACGGGAAAAAATCGTTCGTGCCGTATTTTATCTTTTTTAATGAATGTCTAAATAAGAGACGTCGTTGATTTTTTTGGAAGGGACGAGCGAGAATTATCCTTATTTCTCACATGGCGACCATTCGCACGTGATTCTTTCTCTTATTATAGTTATGTATTAATAATTTTAAGGTTTTTTTAAATATTTGTCAATATTTTATATTTTTTTAAATAAAATATATTAACTATTCTAAAAAAAAATTATTGGTCTCTACAACGAGAACTTTTGACTCCGCCCCCGCTTCCACTAGACCTCGGTCCGGTTCCTCCGATCCATGGAACCGGAACCGGCCTTGGGTCGGTTCCCCCATTCCGAGACCGGTTCCGGTTCCGAAACCAGAAATATTAAAAATAAAATAAAAAAAAAGTCATTTTTTACCTCTGAATGAAAACCGTGGTCGCAGTTCTAATGGGCCGCGACCGCGGTTTTCATTCCGTGGTCGCAGTTAGCCAAATCGCGACCTCAGTTACGCTATTTTTATTGTTTTTATTGGTAGAACCGACGGTTCTACCCGGTTTAGAACCGCCGGTTCTCCGGTTCCGGTTCCGTGTCTAGCTTCCACTGATGGTTCCAGACAAGACTCGACCAAATCAGCAAGGTTCTAGTGCTCCCTTCTTTCGAACCCTTTCTTACAAGGTACAGGTCTTGATTCTAGAATTATTACCTACGGCTTCTTCTAATCCTTCCCAAACTCTGCTTCTGTTTCCTGCAATGTCTTCAAAGCTGATAACTTCAGCCCCGCATGAAGCCCAAAACCACTTTGAGCTCTCTCTCAGGGAGTCTTTTCATCTCCAGCAGCCTAAATTGAATCCCCCTTTGAAACTAATCCTCCCTTCTCCTCCAGACTACTTGAATCTCAACCGGGCAATTTCCTACGGCGTTTTGTGCGAACCCCATGTGGCTACTGTTTACATGAAGCACCTCCACAGCATTATTAATGATAGGTATGCCTTCTTTGTTAAGTTGCTTGTTCAAATTGTTGATGAATTGTACCCCAAATTGCTTGATGGTGCTAAGAAGCAGCTGATTTGGGTCACCTCTGTTGTAGTTGATGTTGCTGGATTAGGGTTTAAGATTCTTCTCGAGTCTCTTATGAGGCAAATCGTTGGTGGGGATCTTAGTGATGGAAATTTGTGGTTGAGTTTTGAATTGATCAATCTCTTCTTGTTGAATTGGGATTCTATATTAGATGGAGAGCCTGATGCCATCGCTAGTGCTTTGTATGTGTATCTTAGGTTGTTATCTGATCACTGCAGACTTCCGAATAGCACAAAACATAGAGAGTTAAAACAAAAGGAGATTGAATTTTGCCTCAAAACTCTCAGGGAGCAGTTTGGTTTGTGTAAAAAGCTTGGTAGGGATTTAATCAGGCTTTTGCAGGATTTGTTTCATATTCCTGAATTTCGAGGGTTTTGGAAGACTTTGGTGTTAGAACCAAGTTTGCTCAAGGCTCCTGGATTCTTCGACATTCGTGATATGTATCGTCTGAGGACTTCGAGTCAATACTTCCTTTTGAGGGTCACTCCAGAGATGGAGAATCAGTTGAGATTCGTACTGACTAGTGTGAAATTAGGGAGTCAAAGGAGGCATCAGGCTTGGTTTGCAGCCAAATTCTTTTGTGTGCCAGAGAGGGAGACTCTTATATGTGACATTGTGCGGTTCATATGTTGCGGACATCACCCTTCTAATGAGGATATTCAATCGGATATCATCCCGAGATGGGCTGTGATTGGCTGGCTGCTCAAGTGTTGCTCCAAAAAACATGTTGAAGCTAATGTGAAATTGGCCTTATTCTTTGACTGGCTTTTTTATGATGAGAAGGTGGACATGGTTATGAATATCGAGCCTGTGATGCTGCTTATGGTGAATTCTGTACCTAGATATGTTGACATGACACACTCTCTCTTAGAGTTTCTGATGCTTCTTGTAGATAACTATGATGTTGATAGGACTAGTTTTATACAGCGGGGTGTCTCTTCGGCTTTTAGCATGCTGGTAAAGAAAGGAGTGGTTCACTCTATGGATGTTTTGGTTTCCTGTGAACCTTTATCTCCCTTTACGGAAAAGCTGAAGATGTTGCTATCAGTGACAAATAATTCTCATTACGTGACATCCTCATCTTCAACTTCCCCGAACACATCAGTTGTAGAAAGCCCATTGCCTGTCTCTGGTAGAGATTGAAAGATAAGCTCTTAATAAATATAGACTAATACCTGATTTGTTTTTAGTTGAATTCATGTTGCATTTTGCCTACTGCCCCTAGAAAATGACCCAAGTTTGCCTTGTTGAAGACAGAATTTGAATTTCTTAGCCCTAAAGTATACTGTGTACACTGTTTAAGAACTCAAGATATGGGATTGTTGATAGGAATCTTCTATCATGAATCATGAACCAAAAGTTGTACCTCATGCTCTCATTCTCATACTCAAATCATCCAAGGCAAATTGCATACATGCAATTGTCAATGTTTAACTGTGCCTGCATAGTTCTAGAATATTGCACAGTATTTGATGGCTTAATTAATGTCAAGATGGCAGAATTATTGGATATTGTCTTTGAATTGTTGTATCAGGTACTGAACTTATTAGTAGCTCCTGACTAGCATACATGAATAGTTGAGAATGTATCAAGAAACTGCTCACTCTTGATCTGTTTTTAACAGTAGAAGATAAGGTCTTTTTTGAAATACTTGAGTATAGATTTGAAGCTATTGACAAAATAAGTGTTGCATATGTCATCATCATCATCATCATCATCATCATCATTGACCCAGTGAAGCTCCGCTACAACGGAATCTGGGGGGTCAAGATGGGGGTACCCCTGCCCAAGGGAAAAGAGGTACGCCCGATAGACCCAAGAAAAACTGAAATTCAGCTATGTGACAATAATAACTGAATTTAGTTAGAATGCACCAAAATTGATATAGGGACTAAATCCATCTCAAAGGCAGTGTATAAAAGCCAATGAGCATGAGGATGAACCCCAAGTGTTGCATATGTATGATATGTTTTTTGTTGTAATAATGGACTAAAGTGTGAAGTGCTTATTAGTTTGCAATGTATCCACCATCCATCTATGCTAGATTTTTTAAATACATACTAATTACAAATGAATAGTTCCCTAACGTTTAAGTGTAGATATGTGTTTGTGATTAAGTGTATATTACATCTCCTTTTTTTGATTGAACTGCCTTGTCGAAAGTTCCCTGATGTGAAGGCTTGAAACTTTGTCTTAGCCTTTCTGGAGGCGCCACACATAGGTGGCCTAGTGGTAGAAGGTGTGGGGAGATATTGGGAGGTCTCAGGTTCGATCTTTGCATTTTCACCCTATCACTTGGGTGAAAAAAGTAAGTCTCACTATCTTTCCTTCAATTAGGTCAAGCCGGTTGGCACTTTGTCTCGTTCATGACTCTCACCAACAGGGTCATGAGCCCTGGGGAGCTGAAACTGTTGTGGCACTTTCATTCTCTTGGGAGCATGCTTACTTGGAAAATCGACTAGATTTGTTGTGCTATTTTTATGTTTGCGATTCCCTATTAATCCATCACCATGAATTTAGGTATTTTCCCTGTCGGCTGAACTTGAAATTCTGTCTTCATATCTAACTTAAACACCAGCCTTTAACTTCACTCCAATCACTGTCGGCTGAACTACCTTTATCCAATCCGATCCCGAGTGGCTTGGCATACAAAGATGTAGCATGTTTCTCTGAAGCCAGTGTGTTATTTTTTACAAATTGGATTTGATGCTGACTGTAGTTGCAGGCTCACATGGGTTTCAACATGGTGGGGGACAATCAAATTTGATCAGTTAGCCAAGTTCATATACAAGTCTTCAGTTGGGACCCTTTTTTCACGTGTGAATCTATTGTTCCCACAAGTTTGCTTCTCCATGATACAAAGTTGATGGCTTGACGAGCTTGTAGGCCTTGTTTGTGCCTATATATGATATGTGAATTAAAGTGTATGTGTACCATGTTTATTTGTCTTCAGTGAAGTGGTCGAACTTGTGGGGAGACCTTTGGCTTTAATTGCTAGAAGGGTATCCAAAGTGGATTGAAGAGCACAACGAAACAAAACCCTACAATGACAACTCAAAACTCACTATCAATTCTTGGCTTCAGATTTGCATGTGAAATGCACAAGCCCGGTGGCCCAGCTAATTAATGTAATATCTATGTACCGTTGCAAGTGAAACATTGCCACTGTAATACAAAATGCACAAAAGTTGTACATAAATCAAGAAAGCTCTTACATGTAATATTGAAGGAAGAGCACGATCGATATTATGAGCTCAAACCACAAATCAGCCACAATACAAAAGGATGATATGAAGCAACAAGTGTAACCCTAGACTGAATCAAACCCTAGGTAATTAGCACACCTCTACCCCTAACCAAAAAAACCCCAAGTAGAGTAGAAAGTTGTGGGAGGGGGGGAAGAGAAAAATTGAACATGCTTACGATGTCGGGATGTACATTAGTACATTGATTGATGAACCCAAACCCAACCGATCGAAGATATTCATTCACAGGAGGAATGGATATTGTTTATGATTTAACAATGGGATTGGTATAGTTAGAGGAGTTAGGGTTGTTTAGTTTGGGAGGGAAGTTAAGGCGAGAAGTGTAGGTGGCCTTGGGAGTCCAATGACTTGGGATGACATCTACGGCGGAGAGTGTCTTTCCGAGGGAGAGGCTTGTCACTTTCACTGAAAATGGTCCTTTCAAGGGCCCTCCATTTATGCACCAATTTGCTCCCCACAAATGGGTCATCTCTAGCCACTCTGTTGATCCCGCCTGCAAGCACCCATTTCATGTTAATTTCTATGCTATTTATTGCATAATAACATAAGTAGGAGTAGTTTCACTTCGTGTTGGAACTATATATATCAAGTTTACAGAAAAAGCCCACTTAGGTTGTAGAAACTAGCTATATGGATATGTGTTAGTTGATGAAAGATATGTATGTGATCGATAAAGTTGCAATTGGTCCCAGTGTTTGCATTGATTATTAATTAATTTGACAAAGGGCAGTGGAGCTGTGGAGATGGACAGATAACTTGGTGTTGGATTAAACATGGGGAGGATATTCTTTAACAAAAAGGTCAAAGATGCATCTGACACTCGGCCTTGTAGAATAATTATTCATGCAGTATAATGAGCCCATTGACAACAGTCACAAACTATACTAACTTTTCTCAATTATTACTCCCTCCGTCCCCGAAAGTTTGTCTTGTATTCCTTTTCGGGTGTCCCGAAAAATTTATCCATCTTTCCATCTTTCCTTTTATATCAATCTTTTCTTACAATATTACCCTCATCTACTTTTATATTTTACTCACCATTATCTAACAAAAAATCTACCCCTATAAACCCTTTTTAGTCTTTTCCTTTTTTCTTCTCTTTCTTCCTACTTTTACACATCACTATCACACTCTCTTCCCTCTCCCCATTGGTTGCTTTTTCTTTTCCCTCTCCACATTAATTTATGTGCATTGGCTCATTTTGGACAAATTATCGGGGACGGAGAGAGTATTATATTCGTTTGCTTGTTAGTTTAATTTCCTTGTCAATATGATTGGAGAACTTCCAATCACATTCACCATTCGGGTCATCTGCTTCTCAATTTCTATGCAAGGTGCTTTGATAGTAAAAAAAAAATACGGAGTACAGTATAACATATTACTGCACTAAAATAAATCCTCTTTTTAATTTTATTTAAAATGTAATATTAATAAAAATAATTATGAAATGTAAGCATGTATATATTCAAATCAAGGGTACCGGTTGAATGTGCATGGAGCCGATGTCACCATCTCCATCTTCGTACTCGATGAGAACCGAAAGCCAGTAGTCGGTAGAGCCTGCGTTGACATGGAAGGCGATGTTCTTCCCTCTGTATTTACACGGTGTCCTGCACGTACTTACAATGTATATATTCATTAAAAACTAATCAATTAATGCTATTTAAGATGGAAATGGTTGGTTTATTAATATTGTTAATTGGATTAATAGTTACTTGAGAGATGGAGAATGGAGCGTACCTTCGGTAGAGGACGTGGAGGATGCCTTTGTCACGGAGCTGGGTGTTGCGGCCGGGGACAGCCATGTGGCCGAAGGCGGCGCCGCTGAGATCGAAGTGGGTGGGGGAGGAGCCGACGACGGGGGAGCGGTCGGTGGCGATGACGGTGACGGGTCTCTTTGCGCAGATGTGGGGGCCCACGCATCTGACCTTGTAGCAGGCCCCGCACCCTTCGCCGTTGAGGAAGAGGATCGGGCTCACCGCCCCCACCCGCGCCTTGTACGGCCGAACGTCCACCAGCGACCCGTACCCGCACGCCCCTCCTACAATTAATACAAGCTAGTGACTAGTAAGTGAGTGTGGCTTTCATTCATTAAGTGAACTGTGAAGGCCGGCTAGGAATATAATATATATATATAATTAAAAGTAGACTGACTAACCGTCGCTGCCGTCGCCTTCGGGGTCACCGTACCACGTGGCGGTGGCAGTATGCCAATGTGGGTCGGAAACGTTGTGGAAGGAGTGAACGGCCACCACCAGCCACCCACTCACGGCCAACCCCACCGCCCACCACCACCCCAACCCGCTCTGCATTCTCCGGCGAGCTGAGGGTAGATAGTAATTAGTAGTAGTATTTCCAATCAATGCTGGCCCAACTCTTTCTTTAATTTCTTCTCTGATGTGGTTTGTTCCTTTTCTGAAACCGGGTCTTTTATAGGCCAATTAAAGGAGGCCGGGGAGAGAGAATTGGATGAGAGTACCGTTAGTTTAGTTGTCTGAACTGAATCACATTGGGTTGTTATTCTTATTTACCAGGGATGCCACTAGAGATTGGGGGTGTGGGTCCACCGACAGTTAAGGCTCTGATACCCACTGAGGCTGAGCTACAACATTCTTGCCTTTTTTTTTGTCGGCAAAGAATTTGTAAGGATATTCTCGTCATTTTCAATATTGTTTTATTTTTAAAACAGTAATCTACTAGTTGATGACCCGTACCTTACCCGGGGACTTTTTAAATAAAAATTATAATATATTATTTAAATATGATATATGTATTATAATTTATACAATAAAATAATATTATAAACATTTAAGTTAATATCCTTTATTATTAAAATGAATACAAATATTATCTTATTCTTAAAAATGTTATTTATAATATTTTTGTAATAATCATACAAAATTTGACGTTCTTAACTCATTGGGTTGACGCGAATCCGCACAAAAACCTCAATGAATTGACTCAATCAACCCTTAAATTTTAATGACATGAACTTGTACTCAACCGAAAGTGAACTGACCCGATTAACTGGTTTAACATTAAGAGATCAATAATTATTTATTTATTTATTAAGGGATCCGTAATATAAAAAATCAACATACTTATGAATAAAAAAATAATATATTGTAAAACATAACATATATATACCGATATTAGTTAAAAAATTATCATACTTATTAATATAAAAATGGTATAAAAATCATCATGCTTATGGGTAGAAAATTTAAAAACTTGTCATATTTGTGAATGAAAAATTAATCTACGAAAATCTAAAAGTTAATATAAATTCTAGAATTAAAAACATGTCCATATTAATTAAAAAAGTGTGGGCATAGTCGTTAAGAATGGAATATTAATATAAGCAATTTCGTAATTAAAACTATGGTACTTGAAATTAAAATTTAATGAAAATATTGTAGTTAAATATTATATTTATAGATAGAACATTAATATATAAAACCCGACATATTTATGGATGAAAATTTAAAAAGTTATCATTCTTAAGCATAGAAAATTAATATTGAAAATTTCGAAATTAATATGAAAAATATGGTCAATATTCATTAAAAACATTGACATACTTATAAAAAAAATTAATATAACAATTCAAAATTAATATAAAAATAAATGATTAAAAATATGGTTCATAATAATTAAAAACGTTAGTATAATTTTAAATGAAAATATAATATAAAAGAATCTAAAAAATTTAATATTGAAAACTCGTAAATTAAAAATGGTCCATATTTTATACTTATAGATATAAAAGTTATCTATTTCATTTAGAGATATTAAATTAATTTATTATGGAATTTTGAAGTAAAAAAGGATAGTTGGGATATGAAATTACTAATTTATATTTTTCATATTTATAGATAGAAACTTAATATTAAAAATATACTTATAGATAGAAAAGCTATAAAAATATTTTTGTATTTATCATATTTATGGATAAAAAACTTATCTATTTTACTACAATATATTAAATTAGTATTTTTTATGTGCCATACATTTGGATAGAATTATTGTATTATTTCTTTATATTTGTTAAATTTTGATTAAATTGATGTATGTAAGGATATTTCTAAAAAATTATACCTATCTTATCTACAAAAAACTATCATTTACTATATAATAAACATGTGCAAAGATAAAAATAATGAGAACTCGTACCAAATTTTCAAATTGATAATCATACCAAATTGTGAATATAATGAAAAATTTTCAAGATAAGTTAATATCCGTACGACAAATCGTAATCGTTAAAATTGATAAATTTTAACTATACTTTTTGCAAATTTCGTTATCCATATAGTATAATTTTTATAAATATTGTAAGTACAAACCGTAATCATGAAAAAAATAACCGTGCTATCAATTATGTAGTATATTTTATCTATATTATATGGACAGAAGATAATTAAATATTACAATATAATGAGCATGATCAAAGATAAAAAGAATGGTAGAGATAAAAGTTATCCAATCTCATAGTAAACTGAAAAAATATACAAATTCTTATATAGTATATTTTATTTATACTATATGGATATAAGATAATTAAATATTATAATATAATGAACATGAACAAAGGTAAAAATAATGGATAGAGTTAAAAATTTATCCAATCTCATATAAAATTGATAAAAAATTTATTAAGTAAGGTGAGTGGATAAAATTGAAAATTCCATAAGGTAATAGAATTACATAATATATAATTTATTAAAAAATCATCATTAAAAATAGGTTGGCTGGGATATAAATTCATAATGACGAATCTGCCCAAAAGTGCTTCAGGTTTAGAAGATACTAGTTGTACCCGTCGTGCCCTACACGACTATGACTTGATATTTTAAATAAAAAATAGTAATAAAGAAAAATATAATATAAATTTAATGTAAGTAATTTATTGCCTATAATATGTATAAAAATTATTTTTTTTTTGATATCAAATAAAACAAATTAAATCTAGATTATTAAGTTTAAAATTGAAGATAAACATAGATTATTAAGATAAAATAATCTACATTGTTCTTTTTCCTTGACAATATTACATACCAGGTTTAATTCGTTATACTCGTTGTGTCGTGCACGACTATATGGACTTAATCTTTAATTTATTTAATAAATAATATTTTAATTTAATATAAAAATAAAAATAACGTATTTCTTAGAAAAATCATAAAGTTGAGCCAATATAATGTGAGGTACAACCAAAGTTGTTAAGGTGAGTCCAATATAAGTTTGATAGCTTAATGATAATTTATTTATGAAAAGATATAAATAAAAATAATTTTAATTAGAATCATTAAATTTTATAAATGTTTTACAAAAATAATTAAAAAGCCAAAAATAATGTAAATTCTTATAATTTTTTAATCAAATTCAATTCTTTAAAAATCTTTTCAATAAAAAGTTAAAAAGATAATTAATAAGAAAATATAAAAAAAATATGAATGAATATAGAATTTTTTTAAAGAAAAAAATATTTTATATTAATATAAATTATCCAAAAAGGAAATTAAGAAAAGATAATATAATCACTTTATCAAAATTTAATTTAGGCAAGTAATTATATACATATTTAAAAAAAAAAATTTTTAATCTAAATTTGATATAAATTTTTAATATTTTACATAAATAGATAAGAGGATAAAGATAAAATATTTTTTTATTTTTAATTAAAATTCGAATTAACTTTTTCCCAAATATAAAATATAGTTTAAATGTGTAATGTTAGTTTTAGATAGAAAAAATTAATAGTAAAAATATTTTCCTACCTTATTATAATAACAATCTATCATTATATATTAAAAAAATCTTTTGTTTTATTTTTCTTTCTTTTAGTTTTTTATTAAATATATTAGAACGTTAGTTTTTTTAAAAATTAGATAGATATTAAAAGATTTAAAAGAAAAAATTATAAATAATAAGAATACAAAATTATTTTTTAATTATAAGGTGGGACCAGAATTGTTCTAGTTGCTTGAAAAGGTTCGGATTTAATATATAGTTATAGATAGATGGATATTTCAAAGATATTATTATTTATATGGCTATTTTTATTTCAAAGATATATATGTGACCACATGTACATATTTTTTCTTATATCTTTTTAATTTATCTTTTACAAATATGATAAATATAATATCCTTTTTTATCCATATTGGTAAAATACACTAATATTATTTTATCTTTATGTTTATTTGGAGATAAATTTTTACAAATATTATTTTATCTTTATATTTACTTGGAGATAACTTTTTTTGCATAATTAACTATAAAAAACTATTATTTTAATAAATGGGTGATGTGGCGCAATGTGGTGGCAGAAATTGCTCCGGCTTTAGTTATTAGTAATAGATGAACTAATTCCATATGCATATGAGAGACTACTAGCTATGAGAGACCGAGGCCACTTAATTATTGAAGTCATTAAATAATGATAAAAGAAATTTAAAAATATATTTATATTTTAGATACTTATTCTCATATATTTATACATATATTTTTATAATAAATTTTTATTTTATTTTTTATATTAAAAATTGTTAAATAATCACTTTTTTAGCTTTAAAAAATATTGCCTAGAAATTTGTATGATAAAACTCTATAAATATATGAGAATAAATATTTAGAATATAAATAAATATTTTTAAAAAATTATTATTACTTGATAACTTAAATAATTATGTGGAGCATGATAGGTTACACCGTGGGTTGTAAAAGATTCAGATTGAAAAAATTCGATACTCAGACAAAATTATTTTGTGAAAACAAAAACCAAAAGTATAATATGTCAACATACAAAATAAACAAATCGAACTATGAAGTTTTCAGAACTTGAGAATGGGACAAATATGACTTAAATAATGTAATATTTGTATAATCATAAGTTGTAACATGTAACATAGAAACACTATATTACAAGTATTGTATGCATAGGATTAGGTAGAGGGTAGGACAGGTGCTTGACTCGAGTCTAAGATGTCATTGACCACCTGACTCGGACCTAGACTTGACTGACCCTTGAACCGCTTGACCATGCCATGGTCAAGTATGGATCTTGTATTGAGTTGATTGGTTGATTTGGGTTGGCTCTTATGTGTGACTTGGGCTTGAGCAATGCTGGATGACTTAATGGACCTAATCTGTTTGGGCCGCTCCACGCTTCTGATCTTTGATGATTTCATTAGACCAAACGATGCGTTTGATTTAATGAAGAATGCTTGAGAGGGAGACGACGTCGTATTGGCATTAGAGTTCCTTTATAAGCTTTGTTGGAACCCTAGATTGTCTGTCTTGCTCATTCCGCGCCGCTTTGGGATTTCTAGAGTTTTCTCTCTCCTGAGCTTGTGCCCGACGACGATTCAACTTTAGCTAACTGAAGTTGTGTCAAGGCCGTAGAAGAAAGAAAGGGGAAGAGAGAAAGGAGAGAGGTGAGGGAGATTGGTGCATTGGTGGTCTGAGTTCCTTGAGAGCTTGAATGCTAGACTCTCTTCGGTTCCTGCTTTGTGCTTGTTTTCTCTTCTTCGCTTGTTTTTAATTAGCATTTGCTACATGTGCTTGTACTTGCTTGTAATATGTGTGGATTGGCCATTGTTGTCTAGTGGATTGGGTGAGTCTCCCCTCTTGAGGCTCCGCAAAGTAGGACTTTAGTCCGAACTACGTCAACAACTTCGTGTGTCCACTTGCGCTTTTCATTTCAAAGCCTCTTTCAAACTCGTTTTCAAACAATTGAAGCGGATCCGTTTAAATCTAAGTCTCAACAAATACAAGTGTGTAAGAACTAATGCAGCATAGTGTCCCCAAATGTTGATTATAGATCCGTTCTTTTTTTTTTTGTAGAAATTATAGATCCGTTCATTTTCAAAGAGCTAGTGTTGTTTTAGATCATGTACAAGTTCAGTAATTTCACATTTCGATGATACATAACCTTCATTGTACAAATTGAATGCTCGAATTTATGGATTTCCTAACCTTCTCATTTCGAGGTAGATGTGTCCGAATTTTCTACAACCCACTATACAACCTACGGTGCTCCACTTAATTATTTAAGCTATAAAATAATGACAAAAAAAGTTCTAAAAAAATATTATATTCTAAATACTTATTCACATATATTTAGATTTTTTATCACAAAAAAGTCGTTATTATTATTTTTTTACATTAAAAACTGTTAAATAATTGCATTTTTTAGCTTTTAAAAATACTAGATATACTCGTCGTGCCATGCACGACTACGACTCAGATTAAGTATGAACATATTTATTTTAATATAATGATACATAAAAGAAAAAAAATTTCTACTGACATACGATAGTTTTTTTATTTTTAGAATCAAATAAATTTCGAATTTTTATAAATAAATAGAGAGAAAAATTATTTGAAAACATAAAATAATATAAATAAAATTTAATATTATAAAAATAAATTTGGGACAAAGTCAATGTGGTGGATCAAAAAAATACAACTTTAATATATAGTTATAGATAGATTTTTTAACCAAAATTTAATTTTTAAAAAATCTTTTATATCATAAATAGATAAAAAGACATAGATAATGCAATTTTTATCATCTTATATTTTTTTATTTTATTTTTATCATAATTTGATTTAAGAAAACTTTTATAGATTAGATATATAGATAAAGATAATATAATCAACTGATAATCAATTATATACTCAAAATCTATCCTAATATATACTATAGTTTATTTTATTTAAGATAAAATCTTTTCAATATATATAAATTGTGGGAATGATATGTATGAAAAATCCTAGATGGCACATGGTAAAATCCTACGTGGTCGATAACTTATATTGTGATAGAAAAAATAACTTAAAAAACTTATATGAATAATATTCATCAATAATATTTTACCAAATATTTAATGCTTTTATAGTTTATTTTATTTTAGATATAATCGTTTTAAGTTAAATAAATTATCATATCAAATATTTAACATTAGTACTTAAGATTTAACAATAGATAACATCTTTATTTTAGATAGAATCTTTCCTAGATTGATTTATCTTATTTCTATATTATTCTAAAATAATATCAACATATATAAATTCCCAAAATAAAAAATCCTATGTGGCGAAATCCTAGGTGGCTTAACGTGGGAACGACACATAGGAAAATCCTAGGTGGCGCAATGTGGTGGCCTTATTTCTTACGTCTTTTATATATATACCTAGATTGGTTAGAAATTTGTATCACAAAACTTTATAATATATAAGAATAAGTATTTAGAATATAAATATATTTTTTAGAATTTTTTTTATCATTATATGATGGATTAAATAATTAAGTGGAGCACCGTAAGTTGTATGGTGGGTTGTAGAAGATCCGGACTGGATTTGTACTGAGTAGGTATCAAGGTGTGACTACTCGGCCCATAGTGAGTTTTTTTTTTTTTGATCAGAAAGGGAGGGGCTAAGCCCTGGGTAAATTAAAGCAAAACCAAAACAAAGTTTACATCAAAGTAGCACTGTCATTAGACAGGATACAAGACAATGAAATGGGCGGAACATCAAAAGTATTAAAAGAAGAATTGCTAGTTAAAGATAGGTTGGCTAATCGATCAGCTGCAGCATTTGCTACTCTAGCCACGTGAGCAATCCGAAACTCCAAATTGGCTTCATCCAACAGCTGCTTGCAATTGCGAATCAGATTCAAGTCAGGGTGTGCGACAGGCAAGCTTGCCTTCATGATTTCTGAAAAGGCCACCCCCTCCTCCAATCCCGGGATTGCCTTTAGATATGCCATCAACATTGAGTTTTACCCACCCCAGTGGAGGCGGGATCCATGATTTAATCAAGGTAGTGTTGCTAGTCGAAGAAGCTGCGCCATTCAACGAGATTTGCTCTTTGCAACACCAGTACACTTCAGAAACAGAAATGACAGTAGAAGAGATGCTTTCTATCAGATCAGTACCATTGAAAACGATTGAGTTGCGGCATTTCCAAGAATACCAAAGCATATTAGCAAAAATGCTAGTTGCCTTGTCACTTGATTTAATATTCGCATTAATCCAATCCGCTAAGTTATGTGAAAAGAAATTAGCAGGGGTAGAATTACCATAGATGGCGAGCCACACAAGGCGGATTTGGCTGCATAGTGAGTTTTTAATTTCTAGTGGAGAGTTTGATATTCGTCTTTAATGTATAGAAAAAAGAAGATAAAAGGTAATTCATGTGGTAGAGAAAAAAAGTCAGAAAGCATCAAAACAACAACAACAAAAAAAAATCGCAAAGCATGAAATTATTGAGATATTTGTATATGAGTCGTTAATGTAGATGAGTTATGAGTATATATATTTTTTATTTCAAAAAAGTATATATTTTTTAAACTGAATAACCTATTTCTAAAATAATGATGAGTTGATGGGATAGGTATACTGATGCAAATCACCTGTTTTACTTTCGGTATTTCACTTTTATGTTTTTCCTAAATTTTAAATTTAAACAAATATTTAGAAAATTTTAAAATTATATTTATATTGTAAACAACTATAAACATATGTGTGCAAATTTGTATCTTAAAAATTATATTATAAAATTTTTAAAAATGAAGACAATAATTTTCATACAAAATACCCTTTCAATTTTTAAAATTTACACATACTATAGTGATATTACAGAAAAAGTATTTATGAAAATAAAGTATTATCGAAGAACAACATACATTATCAAGATTAGTATAGTGATTTTTTTTTGATAAGGAAAGGAATTATGAAGGTCACTAACATACTATAGTGATCGTCCTAGGGCATCCTGACGGATGAGGGTAAAAAATTCCAAATCAATTGCAAGTGGAACGGAAGAGACACGTTGGAAAGAGCCAGCGATGTAGTCAGCCATAGAATTGCACTCACGGTAGGTATGCGCAATACTCTAATTAATCCTAGAACCGAGCCAACAAACAATGGATGTCCGCACGTAACAATTCGATCTCCCACGGGCAGCGCCAGTCACCAAGAATGGCCTTGACCAGCTGCAAATTATCGCCTTTAATCTGGATCCGGCGAATGCCACGACGAATGGCCTCGAGAATTCCCTAACGCAAGGTGATGGTCTCGGAGATCAGAACAGACTGCCGACCAATCAGTCCTCTGTCAAAATGGATGGGGGAGCCACCATCGTCCCTAAGGATGAACCCGAATGAAGCCATGCCATCAACACACATGCACTGCACCGTCAAAGTTCAACTTAATGTAATCCCTCTTGGGTTTTGCCCACTTAGCAGGTTTTTCCTCTTCCCAGCTCTCGCAATGTCATTGCGAGAATTGGGGGGGGGGGGGGGGGGGGGGGGGAACAGAGGCTCCTGCAAGTTTCCAGTCTTTAACCTGGTTTCGAGTAAACTCGCTAATGTTATCGACATTATTCAAGGTTATTCCGTCGTTATTGTCAAAGACTCTTTTATTTCTAAAGAACCATATGTTCCACCATGTGTAGGTGAGGTGTTCCATTTCCTCTCATGTTGACTTTGTCCTGATTTCCTCGAGGACCTGGTGTGGTTTTTTGTTGTCCGGGGATATTTGGTCGACAATCCAACGTAGTTTTGGCCTTACGGAATGAAGGTTCACCCTAGTAAGAGGGCATGAGAGTAAAATGTGATTTGTGTCTTCAACCTGGTTTTTACACGCTTCACAGCCTTGTGGTACCAAAGTTGTGAAGTGTGTAACAACATGTTTGGTACTACAAGGCTGTGAAGCGTGTAACAATTAAATTAGCATAGTGATGGTAGAGGCGGAACACTGCGCGCCATATTTATATTGAAAAAATTAAAATATTTGTAATTAGATTAAAAAAAAGAAGAATTAATAGTCAGGAATAGATTATTTCGATATAAGATTTTTATATAAGTCAATTAGTATTTTTTGTAATATGAAAAACTCGTTTTTGTTAAATGAACTCGTCAGTTAATCGATGATAAGCTCGGCAATTGTTTGTGTCAAATCAAGTCGATTTATTCTCCATAGAATACAATAGGCCAATAGAGGGAAAGAGATGGATTTTATGACCTCGTGATCACATAATGTCTCCTCCTTAGTCCTTACTGGAGTAGTTGTTTAGATAAGAGGTATAATTGATTGTGCCAAAATAGACTCTATCGAAAGTAATAATAATTGGGAAACTTGGATGAAGCAATCCAAGTGTACAACTATGGGGGATTGCTGGAAATATGGTTAGTAGACGTTATAGTTACACATCCAAACATTATTGCACTTATCATCAAGGTAGTTAAGGATTGCATAATCTATAAAGAAAAGTCAAGTAATCGTGGGTAGTACTTCTCTTCACGTTTTCTTGTATGATTAACTTATCCAATTATATAACTTATCACATAATCTTTATTAATCAAGCCATAACAGCGTGTTCCCATATCTGTTCTGTTCTCGTAACAAATTGCAGACGAGACGGTTTGTATATCTCTCCAAGTAACGAGCATGTTGGGCGTAAAGTAATTATCAATATTAATGGATTATTGATTGGAAGAGAGAACACATGATGCTCACATGTACACCAAATCCAATTATTTCTTTTGTACCACAAGCATATTTGATTTGATTTGATTTATTGATTCACACCTCATATATTTCTTTTTTATTTTTATTATTATTATTTTATTTTCCTCACAACAGCATAAATGAGCTTTCTTTTTTTTGGTTGAACATAAATGAGCTTTCTTTCAACGTGCACAAAATAGGGTTGTCAATTCTACCAAAAAAATAGGGTTGTCAATTTGTCACCAAATATCTCATGGTGACACAATATCTCAGGAATGCGATTAACTGCCTGCAAATTGAACTATATGCACAGAATAAAGTTTGGTAAGCGTTATTAATTATATAAACCTTTAGAGTAGTGGTGGTTAACCCATGATTAATTACAGTGGTGGTTAAACCAAGCAGGTAAGGAATCCTATCAGACAGTCAGTGCAATTAAAGTTATGCAACCACACGTATCTTCACTCACAATACCTCCTGGAAAGCGTGAAAGACAACTTTTAAAACAACATAGTGGAGCTTTGTCTTCTGAGACAAGTGACTCTGCTAATTTTCCTGTCAAAACATAAAAGCAATGCACAAGCCTCAAGTTACTTGTAACTTGTTGGATGGTTGCACTGAAAAATGTTGCATTCTGAAGATGCTTCCCCCAATTTGGTGCAATCTAAGTATGCTTTTTCTGCCTTCGCTATCGGTTCAAGTTTTGAATCCTGGACAGAATTAGGCAGGTAGGTAGCTCATATCATATCACAACATGATGTTAAATATCAATTCAGCTTTGTGTAGCAGATAAAGTTCTTTCCCAGTTTTTATTAAAAAACAAAACTTTCAAAGCAGAGGATGCAAGCTTGGTTAAAAAAAAAAAGTGAGCAATCATGTGCATCAGAGTTGCATGTGACATTTCTATTATTTAAATCAAGTGATGGGGACCAACGCATGTATTCCTTTCAGAAATTCTATTATTTGAATCACCAGATTGGAATGTAACTCTTTACAACACATTGGTTCATGTCTTAATGATCTTCATTCATGAGCACTCTTTTTTCATCAAATGAAGTCAGCCCAGTGCTTAAGAATATGGCTGCAAGACAAACACATGTAGCGCGTTCGAGACTTTTAGGGCATGAGCACATGGGGAAGAAAGCAAGCAAGCAAATATCAAAGTCTTATGGGTTTTAATTAATAATTAACAGAAAGATCCATATTCTGAGGTGAGGTCTCTTAACCACTAATCTCAATTTACAATCCTCAAACAGTAGAGGAATAATAAAATAAAGGAAGCTTGCTTACATCTTTTTTCTATAGCATCAGCAGATTACACAGCCTGGAAAACTGCAGTAATCATTTCGTAGCAGAATACAAAGGGCTGCCAAGGACACGAGGAGGATGTGAAAAGTTTCTCAAGAGAGGGACCCAAGAATCAGCATAGTCTGTGTCATCGCGTATTTCCCTAGGAGGTCTGAGAGCTTTGAGTGTAATAGCAAATACAAATGAAAACCCCTGGATATGGAAGTTCATGTTTAATTCAGTGAAAGTGTTAAATTGTGTGGAATTTGGAAAACACTTGTGCAGTAAAGGAAGCTTCAATCACAATTTGTTATAGAAAATTATCTCTTTGATTGGTTGTATACTTGTATTGCTGAAAACAATACTGCAGTTTTCATTGGGCATGGCGCTTGATTCTTATATTGGACTCATTACATTATTTTAGCTATCTGTGAATGCAAAAGTAAGCTATCCATAATAAACATGCTTATCTATGTTAAGTATGATGCTCTAGAAAGCCTTACAAACACCAATCACAAGTTGGTCTAGTGGTTGTGGTGCTATAGGCCCCATACCCGGAGATTCTAGTTCGACTCCTCTTGGCGGCACATGTGAGTGGGTCTACCCCTTAAATGGGCCACACAGTACCCAGTCCAAACATAGAGGGGCACTGGCCGATCAAACTGGGCTAAAGAAGCCTTAACAAACTGAGTACAGGTGATAGGGAACAAGACAGAGTGTAGGAGGCATGGGAACAATATAAGATTAATCTGACATTATCTCATTAGGAATTTCATTCAGAAGATTTTAATAAACTGTGCCAAAGGATTTAGCAGTCTGTAAATTGAAGAGGAAAACCGTGCTAGGATTTACATGCATAGCAACTAAAATAAGACACCGTCTAATGTTCTTACTCACAGTCTGTACTGTAGATGTTCTCATTTTATGCATATATGTGAAGGAGGGAGGAGGAGGAGGAGGATAAGATAGACCTGTGCAAAAACAACTGACAAGCCAATCCATTTGCAGATATTCAAGTTCTTTGCTATAAGATCTTGCAACTTATCAAAATTCCGTGTTGGATCAAAAGGTAAGTCCTGAAAAGTGATCAATAAAAGAGTTAGTTAAGTTAAGCTTGTCATTTACAAAGGATATGTAGTGGCATACCTCCTCCCAGGTGGGGATTGATAAGCACATCCACAGTTAATCCAGCTTCTAGCATTACAAGCAAACACAAAAATGCTAAGTACTGACCAAATTAAGGGAAACAAAGTTCATAAGTTTGACATAGTTTTACAGTGAATAGTTTGAAGAACTCACTACAGAGACATAAAAATGCTAGATGAAGTTTTAAATGGTGCAGAAGAAAAGAGAATTTCATTTCAGATTTACAAAAACGATGCAATAAAAAAAATGCACAACATAGTTGAAACTAAGATAATGAATCAATCTCAAAGGCTGTCAAATCTTTGGCTCTGTTCTTTTTGTAGTTGACTACATTTTTCAGCAAAGTTTACATATAATTCTTGGATATATTCAACTTTTGAATCCGCCTTATGAAGTTCCTTCACAATGTTCAATTTTTCAAATACTTC
Organism: Fallopia convolvulus; assembly: GCA_964016875.1. Lineage (NCBI taxonomy): Eukaryota > Viridiplantae > Streptophyta > Magnoliopsida > Caryophyllales > Polygonaceae > Fallopia > Fallopia convolvulus. The sequence goes on from OZ024728.1 coordinate 22,704,787, forward strand.
AACATGCAAAAATAAGGCATTTAAGTAACTAGCAGTGTATTTAAGGCCTTCAGCTGGTGTGTTTCTATACATTTGAAATTGGCACAGAGATATAGGCCAGAGAAGAGAATAAACCAAGAAAAAGTGACAAAACACACGATATAATCGACTTTCATGTCAAGGATACAACATAAAGACAGCAACCATTAGAAGTTTCTGTGGCAATATGACCTGAAAGTGCAATCAAACAAACCGCCACACCAAATCCAAGGAAAGTGTAGATGAACCTGATAATGGAATCTCTATTAACTCCAGAAGCAAAGTATTATATAAGGCAATCACCCTTAACATCTAATTATTGGCAACCGCAAGACATGCTTCACGCGTTATAGGGCCTGTTTGGATTGCGCCCAATAATGCATTATGTTGTTGTTGTTTGTTGTTCGAGGCAGGTCTACACTGGGTTGTTGTTGTTGTTGTTGTTGTTGTTATTGTTGTTGTTGTTTGCATTGTAATGCAGGCTACAAACTATTCTCGAAGTTTCAACTTATCAGTTATCACTACCCTAAGCACCATCAAAATAACCGACATCAATCTATCAGCAATGGAAAGAAGACACCAAATAACCAAATAATCAGCATTACATGCTATATAGATGGATAGACAAATGAAATTAATGAATTATACACTTCCAATTCAGCATATCTACTTCAAAAGGCTAACAAGTACACCGACAAAAAGAGCAGCAAATACAAGTTTAAAGGCTAAGTTCAAAATATCTCTCCACCCAAAATCAGGAGCTCAAATAGAAACCATGCCTGCAAATCCAGTACCACAAAGCGACATCCTATGAAGCGAACTAAATCAGATTAATTGAATTCAAAAGGGCAGATGGAATTCTTCGCTCATACATGGATTTGGGTGATCGGATTCGGCGAAAGGGGAAACCCCGCTTCTCGGTGCAAAACCCTAATCATCCAGAGACCATACAGCACCATAGCAATACCAGACATAGCAACAACTGAATTCGACAGCTTCAGCGACGATTGGATGCAACTTCTCAGCATTCCCGCCATATTTTTTTTTTTTTTTTGAAAACGCAAGGCAATTGCCTCGCTCAATCGAGTACTCTATTCCAAATTTCCAATTGAGTGAATGACAAACGTCCCGACTTGCTCCGCTCTTCCTTTCGTCGATAATTGGCTGTTCAAGTTGACATACAGGCATACACCAAATCTACTTTTTAGTCTGATAACCCTCTTCCAAAATCTTTTTCATCTTTGGCAATTTCCAACAGAGTAATGGGTCAAAATGGAAATCTCTGCGGATAAGATTTGGCTCAAAACATATACGGGAGTGCTTGTTAGATAAACACCTCACTATTAGTTAAAGCTTATTGAACACAAATTAATAAGGGGCTTTTATAATAAGGCACCCCCATTTTTCATAATAAGGCACCTATATATAAAAAAATTCTAAAATTTATAACTCTACCCCTCTCATAATCTCTACCTTCTCCTTCACTCTCTCCTTCACTCTTCTCCCTTCTTTCTTCAATCTCCAATCCCATTCATAAACAAGCTAGAAGTTTACAAATTACAAGCAATTTCCTCCATAAACAAGGTATTTATCTTCTTCTTCATTGATTTTTATGCAAACAATTCATGTTTTTAGAGATTTCAGAACAATTGTTTTAGATTTAGGGTTTAGGAGAAGTGTTTAGATCTCAAAATAGGGCTTTATATGATAGAATTAGGCGTTTTAATTAAAGGAATGTTAGTCGTAATCATTCGTGCTAGTAGAAGCGACACGGCCGAGCTGGTTCGAGCATGGCTAGTGCGATTCGAGATTGAAACTGCGCGCGACTGGTGCGCGAGTAAAGGTTGAAGACGATGTTCGGCCGTTACGGCCGAACATCGTCTGACCGTTACGACCAGAACACTTCTGGCCGTTACGGCCGAAGCTGTTCCGGCCATTACGGCCCAGCTTCACCTGGCCGTAACGGCCAGAACCCTTCAGTCTTTTGGATTCTGTTCCGTCTCTTCTGTTTTGGGAAATCTGTATTGACCATTCTGATTAACTGTTTCAGATGGGAGATAGGTCGATTCGTCATCGTCGTAGAGATGCATTGAGAGAGGCTGCGTCGCAGCCAGATCCTCAGATAGAGGGGCTGGACGACATACATGACGAGCATGTGGATCAGGTGCAGGCTCCGGCTCTCCCGGACCAGGCGCAGGCTCCGGCTCCCCCGGTCCAAGAGGTTACTCGTGATTACAGTGCTACGTATACTAGGCAGCGTCGACGGTGCTCTTCACAGCCAGTTATGATTCATAGTGCTGAGCCGGAGGATGAGGCAGTAGAGGATTCGACGTCGACGCATGGGAGTCAGGCTCGACGGTCGAGGACTGCGAGTCAGTCTTCACGGTCTCGCGCTAGAGGCCGAGGTCGGACTCATAGTACTCAGGCCGAGGCTACAGACGGTGGAGATGTGCGACTCCAGTTGGTGCTTCGTCTAGCCAGGGACGTAGGTCACGAGCCGGCGGGCTCAACATTCGTCCGTTTCTGACCGGTCCTGTACCCGATGGCCCGCAGATACCGGATTTGCTATTTGGATTTGAGGAGCATGTCGCCCACCACATCTATGCTGGCCGGGTACGTTATTTATCTGTACACTTTTATTAACCTCCTTTTATTCATTTGATCTTATTAGGATTATTATTGCATAGAAGCGTGTTGGGTTTAGGATTCATGGACGTACTTCCCAGTTGTCTGGTTGGGTGCTGACTAGGGAGGGCGAGTGGATTAACATAGTTAGGCATAGTGGACTTGCTCATCTACCGGACCTCATGTATAGTCGCATTCATACTCCGTTGATTGTGGCATTTCTCGAGCGATGGCAGCCAGAGACGAGCTCGTTCCATATGCCTTGGGAAGAGATGACGATCACGCTGCATGATGTGACACTTATCCTCGGTCTCAGGATTGATGGAGATACAGTTATTCTTCCGACTAATGAACGGAATCTGAAGCAGGGAGAGTTGAGGGAGCTGCAGATCTCACAGTTTATGGAGTTGTTTGGGTTAGATGATGAGTGGTTCAACAACAACTATGATAAGGGAGGGATCACACATTCAGCTCTGAAGGACGTATGCGGGAAGCTGATACATGAGCGGGCTGATCCGAAGATTCCAGCAGCGGGTTTTCTGATGTTTCTGCTGGCGTCCACATTATTTCCAGACAGGTCACAGCATCGGATTCCTCTTTCATATATCAGCTTAGTGCGTGATGTCATGGTAATGGATGACATGTCATGGGGTTCAGCAGTGCTTGCTTATTTGTACCGAGGGCTCGGTGAGTGCACACGATCGGGCGCCCGTCAGATGGCTGTTTGTACCACTCTCTTACAGGTAAGTGATTGTTTCTAATATGTCAAGTATGTACATTAAACAAGTTTAAAATTCTCTTATAATTTCTATGTAGGCTTGGATCTTCTTGTACTTCCCAGCTTTTCGCCCTGTTGACGATCCGGCTTGGGGGAGGCGATGCACCGTGGGCTGCGAGATGGGGCGATGGTGGATCAGTTGATACTACGCACAACTTCAGAGCGGAGCTCGATCATATGACTGCGAGAGATGTAAGTACATACAAAATACAACTTATAAATATTGTTTTGTTTATTACATAATCTATATTAAAAATGTTATGCTTTAGGTTCATTGGTCGCCATACGGAGTGTTAGATTTCAGTGACACTCTAGCACCTTCACGTTTCCACGGCGTGATATCTGTTCTTGATATCTCAGAGCAGTACATGCCTGATCGAGCTGCTAGGCAGTACCGCCGTGTGCAGCAGATACCACGTCGGCCTATCATCCCTCGCACTGTCGCACGGCCAGCATCCGTACGGAGTTACATTGTGGACTATGATGCATCTCGGTGGGTTTGGGATGCACAAAACTTCCACTCCATTAGTCTAGACCTCATGGGACCTCCAGTGACGGATGACCCGTCGGCATCTTCCTTAGATTATATGGCGTGGTATGAGCCTCGTACTCGTATGTACGTGAGTCCACAGATTGCAGAGCAGATATATTTAGGACGCATGCAGCGTGTTGTGGGTTATCTTACACCCTTCGCTATGGCTCCCGATCGAGATCTGCGCGAGGCCATTAGGAGATTTACGATTGATCTAGGAGGACAGTGGCCCCCGCCAGAGGCCGGCCAAGGGAGTGGTCATGGACGCCACGATGATGATGATGATGATGATACTACCCTTTGATTTTTATGTTGTTTTGACTATGATTGTTATGACTTATTTTGTATTTTCGTACTTGACGTTTGGATATTTTCAGACTTGGGTTGTATTTTCGTACTTGGGTTGTATTTTCGTACTTGACGTTTAGATATTTTCAGACTTACGATGTTTATGTCGTATTTTCTTATTTGACGTTTGGATATTTAATTACTTGGGTTGTATTTTCGTACTTGACGTTTAGATATATCTCATGAACTTGGTTCAACTAGATTTTGTACTCTTTTTTTATTTTTAGAAATTGGTCAATTGACTATCTTTTTCTTATGATTGAGTGAAGAAATGGGTAAAGGTAAAATGACAAGTGTTGTTGTTTAAATGCTTTCATCCAAAAGGAGAAAAGCTTTCATTTAATTTCTCACCTAACTCAAGAGTAAGGAAAAGCTTCAAATTCAAGCTTTCACCCTAAAAATTCTAAGTAGTCTTCCTACTCTTTAGTTTTTCAAAATGGCAAATGAGGAAGACAACCGTTTACCGTTTCCATATTTCTTCAAGATCATTGTATTCCCCAACCATGGTCAAATGGTTAGAAGCATAATATCATTTTGAAAAAGTCCATTCCATTTTACTAAAATTTTGAAGTACTTTTTAGGGTTCATCCAGCTGTAACGGCTGGAGGCGCGCCGGCCGTAACGGCTGGAGGCTCGCCAGCCGTAACGGCCAGACAGTTTACAGAAACCAGTTTACAGGACAGAAAACAGACAGTTACATAAACCAGTTTACATAACACAAGACAGACAGTTCATAGAACAGAAAACGGACAGTTTACAGCTTACAGTAGACAGTTTGTCATCCTATTGAGTTGTCAAATCAAGCCTAACATGATTGCCATCACCCTTGAACAAGTTCATACGGTTTTGGATTTCATGTAGTAGAAATAGTGCACTATTATCACAATGAAGCTTCCATTGTGAACAAATATGCGGCAACGGCGAGTCGTCCGAGAAAGACACCTACTATAGTACGACATTGTATAAGTACGAAGATCTTTAAACATGTATACATGGATGCTTTTAATAAATTTCTCTTACCGATATATAATGAGCTTCCTTTGGCAAGAAGCAAATTGAAATTACCCCATTGTCCAACTTGCCGGTCCTCGAAACTAATGGAAGGTAAGTTTGATTAATAGTGGTCCCCACACATGTCAACGCGCAACTGAATGCCGTTGCAACCAAGGAGCCCATCTCTGGAAGTGTAAACCAATAATCGAGGGGTGCGAATCCATTATCAAAGAAATTAAGTCTTTGCCTCATTCTTTCAACCGTATGCTCATAGAAACTACCCCTAAACCACCCTTCATGCTCATTGAGCGTACTAATCATCCTTTGACGCACTTGTCTCCAATTTTCTTGAGTGATGCCAAGAGAGTGTGCAACAGCTCTATAACCACAATTTCCGTCCGGCGCAATGTATGAAAAACTAGTGAAGTGTGGCCTCATACACAAAGGGAGGTCATCCATGTATGGGAAAAGTGCTCTGCGGGTGGGCGGTGTCAGGGGTGTTGGTGGAGTCTGGGGCACCCTCGAAGTATATGGTGTCAGGGGTGTTGGTGGAGTTTGGGGCACCCTCGAAATAGTTGGTGAATTGGGGGTTCTCGGGTGTGTTGGTGGCTTGCCTCTAGGTTTCTTTGGCGGCGTTTCATTTAACTCCTTATCAACATGCTCCCAATCACTAAGAAATCTTTTGTTAGGGCTATTCTTCGGCCGCCCCCTATGCTTCTTCTTCTCAGTTGCCGGTTCTCGTGCAGTGGTCATCTCGGGGTAGACTATATCATATACAGCATTGGCACAATCATGTTGTAGATCGGCAGATATTTGTGGGAATGTGTTGGTGTAGAAGTCATCCATCAAACATTTTGCAACTCTTCCTTTGCACCCTTCAACATCCTCGTTCTGTACTACTCTCTCTATGTCAAGGGTCCTCCAAAAAACGTGCACTGCAGTCAGAGGAATGGGAACCTCTAGAGTCACATACCGTGCAATAGTATGGAAACAAGGCAAACCGTGTGTCACCGGTCTAGTACATGTACACCTCATGTCAAAAGACACACCTTCACCCTTACGATGCTCTTCTATCAGAAACTCCATATACTTGTCAGAAACAGCGTACTTCAACTGCTTAAAAACATCAACTGCGGCCAAATGAGACCGCGTCTTTAGACGACATGCATTGAAGGAGGCCTTTATGTTATTCACTTGGATCTCTAGTGATGTATGGAATAGGCTAAATGCTGTATCTAAACGGTTGTTTGCAGTCTCAATCCAATGTTTCAAGGATGAGTGTTGTGCTTATACCCTGCAATTCAGAATAACTATTAGCTCCCAAATGTTTAAAGGATGAGACCATATACCGTGCTGTCTTTTAGGGAATAGATGTGCATACCTGTTTGTTGTATTACACTCAAATGTCAATACTGTGTCTGTCCAAGCAGAAACAAATCTTGTCCTGTATGGATCAAGCCATTGTTTTCTGACATATTGCAGAAGACGCGGCCACATAGACCATTTTGTTTCTAGCCTTGCCAACTCCCTTTCATAGCCATCTATTGTCGTTTCCTTAAACAATACCCAAAAATCATTCGAAAAGTATTTTGCACTTGTTGCATTCTTCATTAGACTCTTTGCTCTAGCTTCAATATTCTTCTCAATGTGTCGCCTACAAAGAAGGCGCTTCGATCTCGGAAATATCTTATCCAATGGCTTCATCAAAGCCAGCTCACGATCTGTCACCAAACAGGTAGGCTCAATCTGCGCGAATGCACAAAGCTTTTGAAGTTGTTTCACGACCCAAGCAAAGTTTTCCTCCCTCTCAAAGGCCAAGAAAGCTCCGGCTACAGTGTAATTCAACCATGTTGAGGTAAATCCAACAATTTCTAAGAAAGGCATACCGTACCTGTAGATTTAGGAAAGGATTAGGTGAGGGATTTTAATTCTATTTAAACCAGCCGTAACGGCCAGAGAGCCGTAACGGCCAGATTGTCTCCGGCCGTTACGGTCATGTTCAACAGAATCTAAATTCGATTCATAATAAGTGCATAAAAACTTAAAAACGAAGTGTATGACTTACTTGTTTGTAGCGTATGTGCAGTCGAGTACTAAGACGTAGGGAAAGCCTTAAGAAGTGATATCGAATCAGGACCGGCGAAGAAGACGTCACTAATCCGATTTCTTTTATCATCTAATCTGTGCTCCATGAAGTAGTTGTTCTCCTTAGCTCGGAGGAAGAACTCTTGAACAATAGTTCGCCCCTCCAAACCAGCCTTCTTTAAACCTTATCTTGCTGTGTAGATCTGTTTCTTACTCGTGAAGTTCATTGGGAAATCTTTCAATGCCACTGCAATCTGGGTCGGGGTACAAATGCTTGATGACATCGACTCCACCAACTTCAACTTTTGGTCGGTGAGTCTTCTGGCGAGTGCATACCCATGCAAACTGGAATTTATCCTGTGGTTGTGAATTCCATGCACAACCTCAATCCTCCACGATCCTCTTGGACCTTCAATACAAGTCACTACAAACTTGCAACCACATTTCTTGGACTTAATGGTCTCTTGGACCTTCTTTACTTCCCTTCTCTTCGGGGTGTAAACCCCTTCCCTCTCGCATACCAACCATGTCTTGCCAAGCTGACCAAATAATGTAGACTTCTTTGTCCGCCCAGTTCGAATGCACATGTTATTTTCAATACATGTTGTCTTAACCCACTCTATGGCCTCCTCTCTACTACCAAATATCCTATCTGTGGTAAATAACTCTGTATAGTCATCGGACTCTTGCACCACCTCCTCCACGGGTTCCAAAAACCGTGGCATGCCGCTCAAAGATGGAAGCCCACGCCTCGCCAGTGACTCCATCTGTGTATAATCAGTACTGTACTGATCGGTATTCATCTGAGCATACCCACTGTCGTATTGATCGGGACACATCTGAGAGTATCCACCCCAATCACCTGTAGCTGGCATTTGACTTGGATGCATTGACGAATATCCACTACTATACCAATCTCCAGCAAACGGAATCGGTTCTGACTGCACCTGGGGACATCCAAAAACAAAATTGTTGTATGCGGGATCACTCTGTCCATCTTCGATCCTCAATGCATCAAGCCCAATGTACACTTCATTATCTTCCTACAAAGATTAAAACAAAGCTTAAATAAGATTATGTAAAATATAGCCGTAACGGCCAGAGTGTGCCAAAGCAGTACCGACTGGAGCACCTCCAGCCGTTACGGTTGAGAAGCACCTGGCCGTTACGGCCAGGCACACTCCGGCCGGTACGGCTGGACGCTGTCTGGCCGTAACGGCCAGACAGTTTCTTCCTTTCAAAAATCGAATCTTTTTGTTCAAGAACACTTCGAAGTTCTAAGACAAAAGTTACGATCTTTTGTCAACAAAGTAACATTTTTTAACCTAGTTTTTTACTAATAATTATATACATTTGCATATTCAATACATGCAAGATTAAATACACTCTTTTTTTCTACTTTAAAACTACCTTTAGATAAACATGTAGTTTTAGATATTTTTTTTCTTCCAAATATAGTAGAGTGAAGTAGAGTGGTGGAAGAAAGCAACTTGGAACAAACAAATAATACATACCTCATTATGGTTGATGTTCAAGGCTTGATCTTCTAAATCCATGAAATAATCTCCTTTGTTGTTCATGGTTGAAGATTGAAAACCATGGAGAAGTGTTGTGGGTTTTGGAATAGAGATGAATGGTAGTGGTTGAGGGCTACGGCTATGGGGCATTAAAAAGGCTACGGCGGAAAAGAGTTAAGGTAGTTGAGTGCATTTAATTCGTCGGTTTCAATAAACATCCAGCCGTTACGGCCCGAGGGACTCCAGCCGTTACGGCCCGAGGGACTCCAGCCGTTACGGCCCGAGGGACCCCGGCCGTTATGAACATAGTGGATTTTCTGTACCATTTAATGCTCTGATAACAGTATACCATTTAATGTTCTAATGACACTATTATGAGCTTTTCTTGTGACAAGACCCATGCATGTATATCACATTGAGGGTAGACCAATTTTCAACCATAAAAGAAGACTTCCATCCATCCAACCTCAAACCCAAACCAGAAATCCATCTCCATCCATGGCTCCTAGGAAAGCATCATGTTCCTCGCGAACCTACGCCATTACTCCACGCTTCATCAACTTCTCCATAGTGCTTGTGCAAGGTGCTAAGGAGAGCAGATCGGAATGGACCATGGTATCCGAGGGCACCCTACGAAACTTGATCATATCTTGGAGCCAATCTGGCGTGGGAGTACCACCAGGATATTGCCGCTTTTTCTTGAACGACAACGATATAACAGATCGTATGATAGCCAAAGAAACGGCCGCGCAGCTTCGCCTATTCGAAGGTGCTGAGATTCGAGTAGTCGATAATATTACGCCTGATGATTAATGTTGTTTGTTGTTTTTTCATGTTTCGGCTTTAGAAGCAAGTGTTGTTTGTCATTTCGTGATTCAATAAGTCATATTTCGATGTTTTTTCATGTAGAAGCTAGTGTTGTTTGTATGCTCGTGGTTTGGAAGTAATGAAGTTGTTTGTTGTTTTTCATGTAAAACATTTTAACCTTGACACGGTCCTTTTTCTCGCAATACCGAGAGCCATATTTATTCCAAACTATATTTTCAAACTCTGTCATGGATTGAACGTCTGCAAGATGTTTAATTTCATTGACAGAGCTCTTCTAGCTTGTTTCTACACAAGTAAAATGCAAACATTAAAAGATAATCAGAAGATGCTTAAATATTTGTGGAAGAAAGCCTTCCTACATAACTTAAAATCAAGAAAGCCTTCCTAAACTCAAGCTCATGCAAACAAGAGATACCGTGGAGACTGAAATATAGAATTGTCTTTTCAACTTTCCTGCTTGGGGGAGGGAGAAGGGGCCTTCATTGAACATGATACATTTGTTAGAGCGTTAACAATCCACCCAAAGATCCAAATAGAATCATATACATACATACAACAATACATAAAGTATATAATACAAAAATTAAATTCTCGGTTTAAAAAGAAACCAAGCCGTAACGGCCAGAGGTAACGGCCGGAGGCACCCTGGCCAGTACGGCTGGAACGCCTCTGGCCGTAACGGCTAGAGGGTGCGTTATTCTGAAATTTTAGAGGTGCACTATAATTCGGATCTATTAAATACATGATCGCTAACAACCTCGTTGACTCGCGCATGACATATCCCAATGTTTTTGTCCGGAGAATGCTTCAGGGACGACAGTGTCGTCGACGACTCAATACGATAAATAAAAAGTACAAAAAGTAAATACTGACTCTCTTTGTCTACTCTATTGCATCTCACAAGTTATAGGAAAAAAATTGATGTAAAAAACGTAAATAGCTCGTCAGACTAGGAAATAAAAGAAAAACTTCTCCTGCTACTTTATAGGATACAGTAGGTTTTGACTAAAAGTATTAATTTTTATTATTTATTTAGAAAGCTGGATTTATTTTCTACTTTTGCATCCTCTATTGTTGACAAATTTAATGGTTAGAATAAAGCTCAGATCCATCCCCTACCGGCGGGATGATGTGTCATTGGCGGATTTTTCGGTGCCAGTGGCCTTTCGACGACAATGGGTTTACAAAGATGGAGATTTTGGATTGGAGATGGCGGTGGTTCCCAGGCACCGGCGGATCTAGGGGGCGACTGCCCCTCCATGTCATCGGAGTAGCTTGTAGTACTATGGGCAGGGACAATTTTTCGATTTGGATTTTGGAAGAGCGGAGCCAGGCGGGGCGGGGTTGGACGGGATACATGTTAAAACTCGACCAGACCAAAACTTTTGAGTTAAGAGCCGAATCAAATCAACGTGACAAAACACGACTCGAGTCAAACTAATAGGGGCTTAAAATGAAAGTTTATAAGCAAAATAGACATTTAACCATTATTTCGAATCCATCTATCAATGTTTGGGAAATGATTTGAAATTGGATTATTTGATCAAAAGTTCACAACCAATAATTATATGATCCTATTAGTGGCGGAGGGACATGGTGCCCACTGGAATTTAAAAAAAAATATTATTAGTGTATAAATATTAGTATCACATGGATTAATGATTGAACATGCACCATATATATTATCAAATACAACCAAACAGCTCTCAACTTCCAACTAGTAAATATTTTTTTTTTGAAAATATAAAAAATCTAAATTATTTGACCAGAAAAAAATCAAATTAATTTTTTTTTATGAAAAAACAGTTCTCATATACAAAAAAATAATTTTTATACAGAAAAATACAGAATTTTATAAAAAAAATGTAAAAAAATTTCCATACAAAATTTTCACTACACCATTCTGAAGATTGACCATAATTTAGCGATCACAAAATATGGTCGCTAATTAGCGACCATATAGACGCCAATGGTCGCTAATCTTGACGTCAAAATGGGGAAAAAAGATAAAACCAAATTAGCAACCACGTGGTCGCTACAGAGGGCGTCCACGTGGTCATCGGGCCTTTATAGTCGCAATAAGTGCGTGGGGAAATTTCCCGCCAACACGTAGCGACCATATGGTCGCTACATTCGGAACCCATAGCCGCGACCATATGGTCGCTACATTCAACGACCATATGGTCTACATAAGGCCAGCGACCACATGGTCGCAATATATAGCGACCAGTTGGTCGCTGACATGAATCAGATGTTTTGGCGCGCGACCTCAATTTCAGCGGGTAATTTTCTGCGTTTTTTGCGACCACTTAGTCGCTAAAAACAGTAATTGGTAAAATTGCCACCATTTTAGCATATATACCTAGGATGTAAAAACTTCACTCTCATTCCGTTCAACACAACCTTATACATATATATCTCTCTTCCAAAATATTCACAAAAGAAAGAAACAATCAACCACAACTCTGAATTGATTCTAGGAAGAAATTCCGTCAATTTTTACCAACAACCTCACTAAAGGTATGTATTTAAATTTTATTCCTAATATTTCATTCCGTCATTATATTGTTTTAGACAAATATTGTCGATAGAAAGTTTTCGTTTATATAATTATAAGAGATTGTGTTACAAAATTTAACCACGTATAGCATATAGCAATTGGTTATGTTATAAATGTGTGTTCTGATATACTGAATGTGGCGACCATATGGTCGCTAATTAGCGACCATATGGTCGCCACATTCAAGATAATATGCCCTTGAATTAATTTAATTATACTCTTATATTGAAATGCAGGAAGGAAAAAATGTGTGAGTGGATGTATGTGCGTAATATAGATGGTTTTTTGAACAACAAGTTTTAAGCTGGCGTAGAGCAATTTCTCTAATTCTGCAAATCTATGCCGTCCTATAACCCATCCGAATTAAGGTGTCCGTGTCGGAGGTGCAAGAATAAGAAACTGAAATCTGTAGATGATGTGCATTATCACCTTGTTAAGGAAGGTTTTGTTCCTAACTATTACCATTGGGTTTCGCACGGGGAGACAGATGAAAGGTTCGCTGCATTGTTGGCCGAGTCTAGATAGCATGAAGGTTGTAGCAGTAAGTACTGATCCAACACCACCAGTAAATGGTGGGAATGATAATCGAATGGAACAGATGGTGTATGATGGTTTTAATGTCCGAAGTGATTACACTGCTGAGGATCCCATGCAGAATGAGGATATAATATGACTGATGATGTCCAAAATAGTAAAGTAAGAAGTGGGCCCGGGGTATAAGGAACAAACAGACCCGATGAAATTCCCAAGGATGATTCTGAGTCCCACACCCATACCCCTCATTTATTTAAACAAAAGTTCCTACCCCCACGAGGTCCTCCGAGGTTCCGAAACCTCGGAACGAGGCCTAGACCTCGTAACCGACTCTACTGACACACCCGCCCACCAGAGCCACTCAGCTAACGCCGCTCCCCTAAACCAATCACCAACCGCCTCGCCTCTAGACCAATCAGAGGCCCTGATCTCGGGCGTCCCACATCGGACCATGATCAAAACTTGACTCCCCAATCCTCTATAAATAGGGGGATACCTCACATGGAAAAGGGGTCGAAAAACATCTTGAACTCAAGAACTATCTTGCTCGTTGAAGATCGACGTGATCGAAACATCGTCAAAAGACCTCGCTATAGACAAGTGAAGTCCACAAAAAGACTTCAAGTCGCGCAGAGATCTCGTTCACATCAAAGACCTTGCTACCCAATCTCGCAAGTCATCAACACCGCTTTCTCAAATCAACCTCGCACCAAGGTCAAGCAAGCGATACTAGGGAGATAGAATCGTCTAGCAACTAGGAGATCTCGAACATTGTTAGATCGAGATCTTGAACAATCGTAGGGGGTCTAGGGTGTAAATCTCAAGTGTTTGTAGGCCTCGTTGTCTTGTAACCTCGTTATAAAGAAAATCATAAATAAAGAAGCAAGTGTTCGCACAATCGAATATAATAATCCCGTCTCTTGTCTTTTAGCGAACGATTTATTTCGGGTTTCATCAGTGACACCCCTATACCCTATGACGTATGCTTAGTAATACTTATATCTTATATAAAAAGATAATTCACAAATAGAAATTATCCACATAAGAACAAAGCGGAATTAACAACCATAAAAGGTTGCACACACACAGTTCTATGCCGTTACTACTCATATTAAAACATCTGTCACTCTTAACTTATATTACAACTCATATGTCTAAGATGCAAAATGAGGAGGAGAAGGTTGCTTAGAGATTCAGTCGGCCGACCTGTATGAATGTGACTTCTAAACGGACACACATCAGTAAGAACTAGCTGAACCTGAAAAATTGTTTTGCGATTTATGTGAGTCGCATACTTAGTGAATATAAACCATCATCAATTATTTCACACAAAACCAAACATTTAGTTCATGTACATATACATACATATTATATATATATGTCATATATAAGAATTTACTATGCATATGCAAATGCGAATGTATCCGATTTATTATTCTGTGAACTGTTCAAGCCTGAATCTGCCCCGGGTTTACTGTATATGGACTCTTATGATCCCTGTAAGAATTATGACCCGTAGGTCCTGTATGATCCATAGATCCTGTATGATCCGAAGATCCTGTATACAAATTCAGGGCAAGACAGTCACAGGTCCTTTTAATCTCGTTGCAATATGCTACGCAATCAAATGCATCATGTAACCACATATCATATGCCATCTGTTAACATACCTTCTGTGCAAACAACTCTGGAAATTTCGAGCTATCACATCTATCCATATAACTCATATAGAACATATACCCATATAGCGCATATAGCACATATATCACATATTTCCATATACCACATATAGCACATATATCCATATATTCATATTTCACATATAGCACATAAGGTTGAATCTCCGATCTATACTCACCTGTTTAGGACAGATACTATATCTCTTCCCCTTCTCTTTGACCACGATCTATGACTTGTGCTCCTATATATAACCCAATGCAAAAACAGCCTATTTACTCTTACAAATTCTAACATCAAATGCAATAAAATGACAGAATGCATTATAACTTCTTATGAATAATTCCAAATCCTTTAAAACTTGACAAAAATAAACTATATATATAGAAGAACATTTTTCTAGTTCAAACTTTTCTGTAAAACTTGATCAAGGGTCTCCCTAATATCATTACAAAGCGAAACCCTAAAAATACTCTGAAATCTTTTACGGAATATAAATCCGATATCGAAAACACCCTTTGAAAACTATAGATCAACTGATTTCTCAAACAAAAGCAACTGTAGATCTAGATCTGAAAAATTAGAAAAATCCAGATAAACCGTTAACTAATTAAAAACTTACCAAATCAAGCTTGTACTTCGAGATTAAAACCCGATAGAAGAGATCTTGTACCAAATCTGAAACAACCGAATTCAAAAATCAAGCCTCTCTTTTTTTTTCTTCTTCTCTACGTTTTTTTTTTGTTTCTTTAGACTCTTAATGATGAAGAATATCATCTCACCCATTTATAAATAGACTACGAAGAAAGTCGGCAAAATTTTTGCAAATTTGCGGTTTTTACCCTCAAATCTCCTTTACTATAAACTTTAACCTAAAATAATTAATAATTAATTTTTACTTAAAAACTTTTTAAATATAATAAACTTAAGTCGAAAATAAATCTTACTTTTAAAAATTCACTATATATTATGCCAATATGCTATGCATATACTATTAATCTTATATGAATGTAGAATGACGTATGCACTTTGGTCGGGGATGTTACATTTCTCCCCCTCTATAAGAATTTTGTCCTCAAAATTCGCTATCTCTTCATATGAATTTCTCATCTTATCCTTTGTTATCTAATTTGTTTCTTCTATACCATGATTATTCGAAATTACTTTCGAAATCTCCCTTTGAAACTGTGTGATTCTATAAGCTGCTATCATGATCGGTTCCTCTTTGTAGCTTAGATTTTCTACAAGCTGTACTTCTGAATCTTTTAACACATGTGACGGATCAGAACAATATCGATGTAGCTTACTAACATGGAAAAATCATGAATCTGAGCTAATTTTGAAGATAATGCTAATCTGTATGCCAAACATCAATATGCCATCCTGAATAATAAATGGCGTATCTCTACCTTGTCAAACAAGTTCTATAATTTCTGCCAACTTTCCATCTCTTACTTGTGCATCTTTAGTTTTCTGTCTCAGCACTGGCCAAATCTCAAAAGTAGCAATCAGTACTCTATCTATGTCAAACTGCAGTCTATCATTTAGACCTCGCAAAGAAATCAAATCTAACACTGAAGTCATGTGCATATCTGTCATCATACCATTAGACTTTTGACTGAAAGCATCTGCTACAACATTGGCTATTCCTAGAAGATACCCAATTGTACAATCATAGTCTTTGAATAGTTCCATCCAATGCCTTTGTCGCATGTTCAACTGCTTTTGGCTCATCAAATACATCAAACTCTTATGATCTGTAAAGATTCGGAATGTTTCTCCATATAGATAATGTCACTAAATATGTAGGGCAAATACTACTGTTGTCATCTCTAAATCATGTACACGATAAGAAATTTCATGTGGTCGCAACTGTCGTGATGTATAAGCAATTACTTTCCATCCAGCATAAAGACACAATCATGACCTTGATATGAAACATCAGTGCAAATACCAAATCCTCTTGTACCTGTAAGAATTCTCAATATTGTTGTTGTAGTCTGTCGGTGCTTTAACTCATTAAAGCCCTGTTGGCACACAGAATACCAATGGAATGAAGCATTCTTTCATAGCAATTTAGTAAGTGGTGCATCTACAATAGAAAATCCTTCAACAAATCGTTTGTAGTATCCAGCCATACTAAGAAAGATACGAACTTCAGTAACTGTAGTTAGTGCTTTCCAGTTTACCACTGCTTCAACCTTTATAGGATCAAACTCTATACCTCTTCCAGATACAATGTGTAATAATAATAAAAATACCACAAGATCTAACCAGAATTCACATTTACTCAGTTTAGCATATAATTGTTTTTCCCTCTAGACTTGTAGCATGATACACAAATGATCAACATGTTCCTCCGTACTTCGTGAATACACCAATATATCATTAATAAAGATGATCACAAATCTGTCTAGAAAAGATTGAAATACATTGTTCATCAAAGCCATAAATTCTGTTGGTGCATTAGTCAAACCAAATAGAATTACCAGAAACTCATAATGCACATATCGAATTCTGAATGCTGTCCTGATAATGTCATCTTTAGTTATCTTTAACTGATGATATCCTGATCGAATGTCTATGCTCAAAAATACCTTTGCTCCCTGAAGTTGATCAAATACATCATCTATTCTTGTCAATGGATATTTGTTCTTCACTGTCACCTGATTCAACTTTCTGTAATCTATGCACAGTCACAAGATACACTAGCCCTAATAAATACTTTGTCCAACAAATCCTGTAATTGTTTCTTCAGTTCCTGTAACTCTAGAAGAGTCATCCAATATGGAGGAATAGAAATCGGTGCAATACTTGGCATTAATTCGATAGTAAACTCTATCTCTCTATCAGGTGGCAATCTAGGAAGATCCTTTGGAAACACATCAGGAAAATCTATAACAATTGGAATATCTCCCACCTCATCGCATTCAACTGTACAATCTATAACATGGGCTAGATATGCCTCATATCACTCTCTGATCATGCAAGAAGCCGCTATTGCAGATATTAAGCAAGTGAGTATCATTTCTCTATTACCATAGAAAATCACTCTAGGTTTCTCAAGCGAGTCTTTCACTACTTCTTTGGTATAAAAATCCACTTTAGCATGGTTTCTTGACAACCATTCTATACTCAGTACAACATCAAACTCATACAGGAATAGCAAAATCGGATCAACCGGTAACACTATTGTATTCACTCGTATTATACATTCTCAATATACTGTACATACCTTTACCATTTCATGTGTACTTTCTCTTCTTATGGTTCATGCGTATGGAATGTATGTTCATGTAATGCTGTATGATATGCTCTTATAGATTGACATGGCACGGCTGAACCTTCTCTCCTTTATGCATCATGCTCATGAATGCAATTCAAATGTCAGTTACATATGCTTATGAATGCATAATGCCCTTAAAGAATGGCAGAATACATAAACGGCCCCCTGTACTTGGGTCAATTGGTCACTTGGCTCCCTGTACTTTAGCCCTAACCATTTGGCCCCCTATAGTTGCACATTGCGACCTATTGAACCCCTATTGAGCCACTTATCCCATCTTTTTTTAGGAGTGTGGTGCACGCACGATGATGTGTTATATTGTGTTGCCACAATGGTGATGACATGGATGCCATGGATGACATGGATGACATGGCGATGACATGATGTGTTATATTGTGTTGCCACAATGGCATCCATGTCATCTTATTTGTGGCAACATAATATAACACATCATCGCGCTTGCACTACACACCTAAAAAAGCTGGGATAAGTGGCTCAATAGGGGTTTAATAGGTCGCAATGTGCAACTATAAGAGGCCAAACAGTTAGGGCTAAAGTACAAGGGGCCAAGTGACTAATTGGCCCAAGTACAGGGGGCCGTTTATGTATTCTGCCCTTAAAGAATCATATCCCTGCTCTGATACCAAAAACTAGGTGTGACACCCTTATACCCTATGACGTATGCTTAGTAATACTTATCTCTTATATAAAAAGATAATTCACATATAGCAATTATCCACATAAGAACAAAGCGGAATTAACAACCATAAAAGGTTGCACACACACAGTTCTATGTCGTTACTACTCATATTAAAATATCTGTCACTTTTAACTTATATTACAACTCATATGTCTAAGATGCAAAATGAGGAGGAGAAGGTTGCTTAGAGCTTCAGCCGGCTGACTTGTATGAATGTGACTTCTAAACGGACACACATTAGTAAGAACTAGCTGAACCTGAAAAATTGTTTTGCGATTTACGTGAGTCGCATACTTAGTGAATATAAACCATCATCAATTATTTCACACAAAACCAAACATTTAGTTCATGTACATATACATACATATTATATATATATCATATATAAGAATTTACTATGCATATGCAAATGCGAATGTATCCGATTTATTATTTTGTGAACTGTTCAAGCCTGAATCTGCCTCTGGTTTACTGTATATGGACTCTTATGGTCCCTGTAAGAATTATGGCCCGTAGGTCTTGTATGATCCGAAGATCCTGTATGACCCGTTGGTCCTGTATACAAATTCAGGGCAAGACAGTCACAGGTTCTTTTAATCTCGTTGCAATATGCTATGCAATCAAATGCATCATGTAACCACATATCATATGCCATCTGTTAACATACCTTCTGTGCAAACAACTCTGGAAATTTCGAGCTATCACATCTATCCATATAACTCATATAGAACATATACCCATATAGCGCATATAGCACATATAGCACATATATCCATATACCACATATAGCACATATATCCATATACTCATATTTCACATATAGCACATAGGGTTGAATCTTCGATCTATACTCACCTATTTAGGACAGATACTATATCTCTTCCCCTTCTCTTTGACCACAATCTATGACTTGTGCTCCTATATATAACCCAATGCAAAAACAACCTATTTACTCTTACAAATTCTAACCCCAAATGCAACAAAATGCCAGAATGCATTATAACTTCTTATGCATAATTCCAAATCCTTTAAAACTTGACAACAATAAACTATATATATAGAAGAACATTTTTCTAGTTCAAACTTTTCTGTAAAACTTGATCAAGGGTCTCCCTAATATCATTACAAAGCGAGACCCTAAAAATACTCTGAAATCTTTTACCGAATATAAATCAGATATCGAAAACACCCTTTGAAAACTATAGATCAACTGATTTCTCAAACAAAAGCAACTGTAGATCTAGATCTGGAAAATTAGGAAAATCCAGATAAACCATTAACTAATTAAAAACTTACCAAATCAAGCTTGTACTTCTAGATTAAAACCCGATAGAAGAGATCTTGTACCAAATCCAGTAAAAACAACCGAATTCAAAAAGCAAGCCTTTCTTTTTTTTTCTTCTTCTCTACGTTTTTTTTGTTTCTTTAGACTCTTAATGATGAAGAATATCATCTCACCCATTTATATATATGGTGCTTCGTGTAAACTTTGCTGATAAGTTACTTATAAGTTTTTTGTGCTGATAAGTTAGTTAAAGTGGATTGTGCTGATAAGTAAAAACTTATTTCTGATGTAGATAAGTAAAAACTTATTTCTGCTGTAAGCAAGTGGTGTTCGGTTGGAGGGTTTGCTGATTTTTAAAAGATAATTAAGGAAAGGTCCAAAATGCCCTTACAAAATCATTTTTTAATAACACATTTAAAACCTTTTTTTAAATTGAATTTTTGTGGCCTTGGGTCATCGTCATTCCGTCTGGATTCTTTATCCCGAGCCTGTCATTCCGTTCGAATTATTTCTCCCAAGCCCGTCGTTCCGTCCTGCATCAGCGTCGTTCCGTTCCGGTTCGAGATCGATTTCGGGGGTAAGGGTAGGCTTGCAATTGCGCCATCTTATTCAATTGAGAAGGACGAATTCAAACCGATCTATTTTGAAGAGGAATTTGACTTTGAGGAGGCAGAGAAGCTATATGCCGGCGATGAAGATTTTTCTCCCGAGTCCATCGTTCCGTCCAGACTCTCTCTCCGGTTCACCTTCCTTGGGTTGTTTATTAGTTGAATGAAATTGGGCATCAGTTAGCGACGAGGCAGAGAAGATATGCGGTGAAGAATTCTCTCCTCTGGTTCGCCGGCGGTGAAGAATTCTTTCTCCGGAATCCGTCGTTCCGTCCGGATTATCTCGGTTCTCCTTCCTAAGGTTGTCAGTAATCCTGAGTCCGTCAGTTGGTTGTTGTCCACTCCCCGGACGAATCCGCCGCCGACGGCAAGGTTGTCGTCGCGATTCTCTCTAGTTCTTTCCTAGGCTTGTTTTATCAGTTGAATGAAGTCGGTGTCGTCGTTCCGTCTAGATCGATTTTGGTAAATGCAATTGGAGAAGGACAAATCCAAACAGAACAATTTTGGAGACGAAATTTTTAGACATTGACGAGGCAAAGAAGGTATACTAGCGGTGAAGCTCAATTGGGTTTCAATGGTGAATGAGCAGTTATGTGAGAACGAGAGAGAAGAAAGGGGGAGGAAGAATTAAAAAGTTGAGGGTGGGGCCCACGTGCTTACATTTTTGTGGGATAAGCATGCTTAAACCGATAAGCATGGGGGTGTTGATTATTTTTTTTTCTTATAAGCATGTGCTTACACGTTGCTTAAAATATGGGAGAAATGTGTGTTCGGCAATGCTTATGTGCTTATTTCTGCATATAAGCATTTTTGTGCTTATAAGCACACTAAATAAGCACAAACGAACGCACCCGTAGACTATGAAGAAAGTCGGCAAAACTTTTGCAATTTTGCGGTTTTTACCCTCAAATCTCCTTTACTACAAACTTTACCCTAAAATAATTAATAATTAATTTTTACTTAAAAACTTTTTAAATATAATAAACTTAATTCGAAAATAAATATTACTTTTAAAAATTCACTATATATCATGCCAATATGCTATGCATATACTATTAATCTTATTCTTATATGAATGCAGAATGACGTATGCACTTTGGTCAGGGATGTTACATATAACGCATGAGCAAGGGGAGCAATATTATAATGAAGCGCCCAATCCCGATGCACAACGTATGTACGACATGTTGTCGACCGCAAATAGGCCTTTGTGGCCTGGATGTGATATGACCCAGTTGGAGGCTGTGACTGAGCTATTGAGCCTAAAGTCTAAGCTAAGGATGACGGAGCGCGGATATGACATGATCTCGGATTTTTGCGGACGCGTTTCTCACCTGGAGACGACATTACCAGCCACGTTTTACGACACGAAAAAAATGGTTGAGGGTCTCGGTCTTCCGTACGAGGCCATTGATTGTTGTCCAAACTCTTGCATGATATATTGGGGTGCAGATGCAGAATACGCGACATGCAAGATATGTGACTATCCTAGATGGAAGCAAGGCAAGACAAAGCTCATTCCCTATTCTCGTATGTTTTACTTGCCAATAACTCCACGGTTGCAGAGGTTGTACGCATCTGTGGTGACCGCCGAACACATGAGATGGCATGCAGAGCACGTACAAGATGGGGTGATGAGACATCCGTCAAATGCAGAGGCATGGAGGCACTTCAATGTTGTGTGGCCAGATTTTGCATCAGAAACACGAAATGTGAGACTAGGCTTGTGAACGGACGGTTTCAATCCGTTCGGGGCGTCCGGGCGCCAGTACTCATGTTGGCCTGTGATTCTGACACCCTACAACCTCCCACCGTCGATGTGTATGCGAGAAGAGGTTATGTTTTTGACGGTTATTGTACCTAGACCGAAGAGTCCGAAGCAAAAGTTGGATGTCTACTTGCAGCCATTGATAGCCGAGCTGGAGGATTTGTGGCTTAATGGGGTGTACACATACGATTCTTGGAGGAAGCAGAATTTTGTGTTGCGTGCAGCTGTAATATGGACTATTAGTGACTTCGCGGCATATTCGATGTTGTCAGGTATGTTGTTAATTTTACATATGCTAATGAATTTGAAACTATTATATATAATAATAATGTATATATATGATTTGTGAAATTTAATGTGTGATACAAAATATATGTTTGTGTAGGCTGGAGCACTTTTGGGAAATACGTGTGTCCTTATTGCATGGAGGACACCGATGCATTTTATCTAGCACATGGACACAAAATGTGCTGGTTCGATTGTCACAGGAGGTTTACAGAAAATGATCATCGCTTCCGAAACAATAAGACTGATTTCAAGAAAGGTCGACGGGAGCGTCGTGGTCCCCCGGTACTTCGTGACGGATACGAGATATTAGACCAGATAAACAATATGGGGTTGATGAATATTACTGAAGTGGGAGATGAGTAGCACAATGCCGTGGTCAGTAGAGGTTTGGGTTGGAAGAAGAGAAGCATTTTTTGGGACCTACCTTACTAGCCTAGTCTGTTGGTAAGACATAATTTAGATGTCATGCACATTGAAAAAATGTCTTCAATAATGTTTTCTTCACCATTCTCGATGTTCCGGGGAAGTCGAAAGACAAGTGGTCGGCCAGAAAGGATATAAAGGAATTGTGCAAGCGTCCGGAGTTGGAACCTGATGAGGAGGACAATAAGTACCCAAAGGCTTGCTATGCACTAGATCGTCATGAAAAACAAGTGCTTCTAGATTGGTTGAGATCCGTAAAATTCCCGGATGGCTACGTGTCCAACTTGAGCCGCTGCATTGACTTGCACAAGCTTAGACTCTTTGGGATGAAGAGCCATGATTGTCATGTGTTCATGCAAAGGTTGATGCCTGTTGCTTTTCGTCCATTTCTTGATGACAAAGTCTGGGAGCCCATTGCTCAGCTAAGTGCGTTCTTAGGGACCTGACGTGTTACGAGCTGAAGCCTGAGGTTGTTATGCAATTGCACAAGGAAATATCAATAATTTTGTGCAAGTTGGAGCGCATCTTGTCCCCCGCGTTATTTGATTCAATGGAGCACTTGCCTATTCATCTGCCACGGGAAGCTTCACTGTTAATTATAGATGGATGTATCCAGAAGAAATGTACGTACAGCTATATGCAGTTGTACGATTTTGGATTTATATAATTAACTTGTATAAGAAATAATGGTCTTCAATGTATATCATGTAGGCTCCTAAAAAGGCTGAAGGCCCCAGTTGGCAACAAAGCCCACGTTGAGGAATCAATTTGTAGTGCCTATCTCGTTAAGGAGACGTCCACATTCTGCTCGTATTATTTTAGCTCACATGTCGCGAGTAATCAGATGGATATCGCCCGCAACGTGAGTTGCACACTTCCAGTTGGGGTTGATTCGGGCGATTTGTCTATTTTCAAAACAACTGGTCGAACCTTGGGTAGCAGATCAACTGGCCGTGTCCTCACATATGATGAATTCCATGTGATCCAAACTTATATTCTCATGAACTACGTCGAAGTGGAACCCTATATTGAGTACGTTTCTATAATCTCAACTACTTAATTAATATTATATATATATATGTTGATTTTAATAAAGTAGGGGTTCAATATATATATAAGTACGTATTTCATTCAATTACTCTGTCGTAGGTACTATTTGACAAACTTCGTGTGGCCATCAAATCCAACAATAACCGATGCTGAAGAGCAAAACATTTTGGAAAGACACTTTCGCCTCTGGTTCTACTCCCATGTAAGGATTTCTTAAATTAATTTCAGTTTAATTTCAAATTGTATATATGTTGATTCCCAAATTGTATATATATGTTGATTTAAAATTGCAGGCCGATAGCAGTTACAGATCCATTGCAACACGTGCTCGTGGACCCTCTAAAAAAGTGAGGACATATCCTGGTTATTTTGTGAATGGTTACCGATTCCACACGAGGGCACACGCATCAACCAGGGCCACTGACAGTAGTGGAGTTTGTGTTCTAGGACAAAGCTTTGGCACCGACGAGGAGGACTTCTATGGTGTGCTAGAGGAAATCATTGAGCTGAATTACATATCTCCAACCGTAAAGCGCCCTATTGTCTTTAATTGTTCGTGGTTTGACACTAGAAGTCGTGGAGGAACAAACATTCACCCTCACCTAAAGCTTGTCGATGTTCATCGACATAAAATGTTGAGAACAAAAGATCGTTACATATTAGCACATCAAACCACTCAAGTTTATTTCCTCGATTACCCAAAGATGAGGCGTGTAGATGCTGAATGGGGAGCGGTCTGTAAAATGAAGTCACGTGTGTGGCCCGATGAAGGTACGTGCGTAGACCCTCATGAGAGTGGTTCCAAGGGCGTTGCCATCGAAGAGGCATTTCTACATGATTCTTCCCTTCCACGAGTTATCGACGACGCACAAGATAATTATCCACTTGGTCCGCTAAATGACCCAGGCGAAGAGGATCATGTCGTTGAGGAACAAGCTTATACGTCTAGTGAAACGTCCAAGGGGGAGTTTGAGACTGAGACGGATACAGATGAGGAAGATATGTAATCAGGATACTATTATTGTATTTTCATTGACTTTTCTGATAACATTATTATCATTTACTATTCCGATTTACTGTTTTCTATCACTATGCTCATAATACTATTAGATAATACTATTCGGATTCACTATTTCCTATTACTATGCTGATAATACTATTGGATAATACTATTCGGATTCAATATTTCCTATTACTATATATGCTCATAATACCATTCAATTCGGACACTATTACCATTTACTAGCTAGATTGATGACAAGAGACATCCATGCACATCACAAGTCTTCCATCCTCATCTCCATTTCCATCTATAAAAGGAGATTTCATCTCCTCATTTCCAACATGCATTAGTCCATCTCCACTCCAAAATCATCCTCATCACCTAAAGCTTCGATTCCATCTTCAGTTCATCCGATCAATGGCTCATCAAAGGAGAGCGTGTTCCAGGCGCACGACCGTCTTTGCTCCAGAACTAATCCATTTCTCAATCGTGCATGTGCGTGGGGATACGGAGATCAAACAGAATGGAATGGAGCACCATACCATATCACCCATTAAGAGTTGTGATCGCTGGTTGGAGGTCATCTGGCGGGGGAGCACCTCCGAGACTTTGCCGTTTTTTCTTGAACGGCGAAGACATCCCAGACAGCATAGAGGTCAACGAAACTGTTGCGCAGCTTCGCGTGCTCGAAGGAGCTGAGATTAAAGTTGTTGCTTCTTAAAAATAAATGATGTTTGTCCTCTAATTTGTAATTCAGTAAGTTGTTGTTGATGTTTTGCTTTACAAGAAGCAAGTGTTATTCGTACGTAACATGTAATGAAGTTGTTTGTAACTTGATTGTGTGGAAGCAATGAACTTGTTCGTTTTGTCCCATTTGAGTCCTCGCCCTAAATATTGTTGGTAGAAAGTGGTTGTTTACATTTAATGGGCGTCCAAATTAGCGACCATTTGGTCGCTATATTAGAGCTAGCGACCATATGGTCGCTAGCTATGGCGACCACGTGGTCGCCAATGAAAGACATATCGTGCACTTTTAGTGCACGATCGTGCTTTTTGATCTCAGAGAAAGGCTAGGGTCGTGTGTTCTTTAATTGATTTTAGCGACCATATGGTCGATAAACCTAAAATTTTAGCTCGGAATTGCAATATTTAGCGCGAAGTTCAATTTTATTTTGTTTTTGCGACCATATGGTCGCAAAAACGAAATTTCTGGCGCGGGTTTTGAAATAATTGGGGGGGGGGGGGGGAATCTGAAAATTTTGGCTCTTAAGCGAAATTTTGGGTTTGCGACCATATGGTCGCTAACCCAATTGAGCGACGATATGGTCGCGAATAGGCTGGCATGGCCCACTTCCTAATTCACTTACATATACCGATCATATGGTCGCTAATTCTAAATAAAAAGGCGAACGAATCGCCTTCTCCTTCATTATTTCCGCCGTCTGAAACCCTCGCCCTCCTCTCTCTCCCGACACGTTCGAAACCGTCGACGACCATCTCCTCTCCGGCTTCTCTCTCTCGGCCCGCCCGTCGCCGGCGCCCTCGTCTCCGCCCACCTCTCCCAACGCCGCCCTCTGTCGACTCTTCTTCGGCCTCCTCTGCCCGCATCCGAGCGAGCGCCGCCCTCTTCTCTGCCTCCTCTCTCTCGGCCCACCCGTCGCCGGCGCCCTCGTCTCCGCCCGCCTCTCCCAGCGCCGCCCTCTGCTACCTCCTCTCCGCCCTCCTCTTCCCGGGTCTGAGCGAGCGCCGCCCACCTCGCCGCCTCATCTCTCTCGGCCCACAGAATCGCCGACGCCTCCTCTCCGCCCTCCCTGCCATTTGCATGTAAGTGGTTTTTTGTAGTTGTTGTTGATTTTGGTATTGATTTTTGTTGTTGTTGATTGAGAAATTGTTTGTTGAACTTGATTGATTGAGAAATTTGAGTAATTGATTGAGAAAATTGGTTGTTGTTGTTGATTTGGTTGTTGTTCTTGATGGTAGTGGTATTGTTATTGTTGTTGATTTTAGTTGTTGTTGAATTTGTTAATGAGTTGATTTTAGTTGAATTTGTTGAAGGAGTTGTTGTTTTGTTGTTGTTGTTGTTATTGTTGTTGTTGTTGTGTTGTTGTTTGAAAGAGTTGGTGTTGTTGTTGTTTGAAGGAGTTGGTGTTGTTGTTGTTGTTTGAAGGAGTTGGTGTTGTTGTTGTTGTTGTTTGAAGGAGTTGGTGTTGTTGTTGTTGTTTGAAGGAGTTGGTGTTATTGTTATTTGAAAGAGGAGTTGTTGTTGTTGTTTATGTTGTAGTTGTGTTATTGAATTTTGATGAGACTTGTTGTTGTTCTTGTTTAAGTTGTTCATGATAATAATGTTGTTGTTGATCTTGTTCTTGTTGTTGTTTGAAGGAGATTGTTGTTGTTGTTGTTGTTGTTGTTGTTGTTGTTGAATTTGAAAAATTTGGGAAAAATTGAATGAGAAATTTGGATTGAAATTGAATAAAATTTGGTTGTTGTTTAGGGTATTGTTGTTGTTGATTTGATTGTTGTTGATGGTATTGTTATTGTTGTTGTTGATTTGTTGTTGTTGATGATGTGCTTGTTGTTGTTGTTGTTGTTGTTTGTAGTTGTGTTATTATGGCTGGATCACGTCGACATGCACGAGCTCCTCGTCCGGACGAGCCGAGATCGTCCGAGATACCGAACGAGGAGAAGTCGTCTGAGGCGACCCACACGGACACACCACGCTTGTCCGAGGATGACGGGGCCCGTCATCCTAGTACAGAGGAGCCGGGCACCCAAGCGGAGGAGTCCATGGCCGGTACGCCCGCGTCCTCGTCAGGATCGAGTTGAGGGCTCGATCCCATTCGCGTTTGGGATCTTTCCATTGTCGGCGGGTGGTACGTACAAATCCTTTTTACCATATATTGTTTTAGATTCTTATGGTACCTTTAAATATGTTATAACACGTTTTTCGAAATCTCACAACTTGCAACCGTCGGGCATGGTGTCGCGGTGGTCGGCACAGATCATACAAGGCCAACCCGACGATAAAGCGTCGGAGTTCGACTTTGCATCCGCCGCATCGAAGACTCGTTGGTTTGAGTCTTGGAGGGTAAATTTTATTTAATTTGCATTTCTTTTTACAAATTCCGCATTAATTAATTACTATTTTTAAATAATTGTTTTGTCGGATTTAATTAGACGCACTTCCGATGGGATCCCTCCCAGCCGGGTATGGATGTCAAGTCCATCCGGTTGCTGTGGGAGAAGAGAGCCAAGAAGGGATACGATGACTTGATCGGGAAGCACCGTCGGGCCGGGACGAAGCCGAATTTCATCGAGTCCGCCACTTGGGAGAACTGGAAGATGACGCATTGGTCCACGGAAGCTTTCAAAGCCAAGTGTACACACCAAAAGCAAATCCGGAATGTCAATCCGGCGAACCACAGTAGCGGTTCGAGGTCCCATCTCGACACCATGCGTCAAATGGTACGTAATTTATCTTAATTTTATTAAACTTAAATTAAGTTAATTATTCTTAATAGTTCGTAATACTCTTAATGAATTTCGTAGGAAGAACAACGGCGTCGCCGCATCACGCCTCTCGAGCTTCTCATCGAGACGCACACGCAGGGCGCCGACCGGCATTTTATAGACGAGCGGTTGGCCTTCATCGCTGTAAGTTTTAATTATTTTACGTCTTATTTAATCTCGTATATTATTATTTTTATTTATATTATTTACGTATTTTGTTAGGCTCGGACCCAAGAGATCCTCACCCACAGGTCCTCGGAATTGGACACCCCACCGTCCTTTCAGGACGAGTGTGATGCCTTTCTGGCGGCCGCTGGGGGGTATGCCCGAGAGGCGCCATCTTTGGCCTTGGCAACGCCGCCTCCGAGTTTTACGGCGAGCGATTGACGGCGCCGCGTCGTCCAGCTCCTCGGGTGGCGACATTGACGCAGGAAAACGTCGGGCTTAGGCAAGAAATGCAGGACCTACAGAGTAGGATATGCGAGGTCGAGGCGTGGATACAACAGATGCAACGACATGACCCGCAAGAGGGTGGGTCCCGCCCGCCCGGTCCTGACGGCTCCGGTGACGCGGACGACTCCGACGAAGCCGGCTAGATTAGTGTAGTTTTGTTATATTATTAAATATTGTAAATTATTTAAATGTATGTAAATTAATGAATTTATGTATGTAAATTATTTAAATTTATGTAAATTAATGAATTATTAAATATTAAATATGAATAATTTATATTAAATCATAATTATTTTTTTTAAAACAAATAAATTGGCGACCAAGACATGATCGTGCACTCCTAGGCCCACGATCGTGCGTTTTGAAACCAGAGAAAGGCTAGGGTCGTGCATTTTTTTGTGCTTTTAGCGACCATATGGTCGCGAATGGTCGCCATGTTTTGGCCCCTATTAGTGACCATATGGTCGCTAATAGGGGCGACCAATTGATCGATGTGGTCGCAAAATGGTCGCCAACAATGTGGCGACCATGGGCGACCATGGTCGCTAATTAGCGACCATATGGTCGCAAAATTCATCGACCATATGGTCGCTATATTTAGCGACCATATGGTCGCCAAGTGGTTAGCGACCGGCCTTTTAGCGACCACATTTAGCGACCACGATATGGTCGTTAAATGCATTTAGCGACCATATTTTGCATTTAGCGACCAGAAATATAGTCGCTAAATTCGCTTTTTTGTAGTGTTTTATATATTAGAAAATAAATAAAAATTTCTCTGAAAACAGAAATTTAGCCCCACTGGTGTAAATTTCTGGCTCCGCCCTTGGATCCTATACATTCCTATGATACAATAATAGCAAATCTTATATCTTATCAAAGAACTTAACCACTTTTACGGCCTAGATATTTAAAATTATGAAAATTAACCATTGTTAAAGAAGTTGACAATGGTGGTGGTGGTGGATTATAGTGATGGAGATTAAGGTGGTGGTGGTGGTTTAGTCCAACAATCTTAGTCCGATCTTGTTTTGGTCCGATCGTAGTTTGATCTTGGTCCAATCTTAGTCCTTGTTCGGTAAAACAAGGTTTTTAAAGAGGTTAAGGTTTTTAGGGAGGTTCTTAAGTAGGTGTAGGTTTTTAAGTAGGTGTTTGAAATCTTGTTTATAACCTCCAAAAACCTAATTGAGTGTTTGATAGTATAAAGTTTTTAGGAGGTTGTTACAATTAAAATTATCATAAAAATAAAAATATTAATTAAAATAAATTGCCAAATTTATGTACTACAAATTTTCAATAACCTCTTGATACCTCCAAAAACCTATCTACATGAAGGTTTCCAATTTGTGGTTTTAAACCTCCTCAAAAACCTCAACCTTCTAAAAAACCTTGTTTTACCGAACGCCTATTTAAGTAGGTTTTTACTAATACAAACCTCCAAAAACCTTTAATAACTTGTGCCGAACAGAGCCTTAGTCCGATCTCATAAAAAATGTAACTAGGTAGTTTAATTAAGTAAATTATATTATAAAATTTTATATTGTTGTTGCTATATATTTAAAAGTATGAAAATTAACCACAACAAGTAATTAATATTGATTCCTATAATCGACCATTCTTAAAGAAGTTGACGTTGGTGGTGGTGGTGGTGGTGGTGGTGGTGGTGGTGGTGATTATGGCAGTGGAGGTGGAGGCGGAGTTGGTGATGGTGGTGGTTTAGTCCAACAATCTTAGTCCGATCCTGTTTTGGTCCGATCATAGTTCGATCTTGGTCCAATCTTAGCTCGATCTCATAAAAAATGTAACTGGGTAGTTTAATTAAGTAAATTATAATATAAAATTTGATATTGTTATTGCTATATAGTATAAAAAAATTAATTTAACTTTTAAAAACCGTTAAAAATGGTGTGTGTGGTTTGTGAAATAAATAATCCATTCTATAAATATAAAGTAGAAACAAAGACATAAACTTCTAAAGAGGCAAAAGCGGAAAAGTGAAAAGGGTGTTACCCCTGCCCCCAACCCCTCCCTCGACGATCCAACCTGCAATTTCGCCTTGTCCAGATCCAATTCCGCTCCAATTCCTCCACTTGTCCTTGCTACTATTTCTAGAACGTCCAATGACATGGGAGGCGGCCGCCCACTCCCGCTTCCTTGAATCCGCCAGTGCCGACCACTCACCGCCAGTGGCTTTCCCTACCCAAAATCCTACTCGTACATCGGCAACCTCGGTGAGATCCACATCATAAGCACTTCGGATCCTCCTCCCACGCTGCTAAGTAGGGGTGTCCAAACCTAGTTAACCGAAGTTCAGTTAACCATGATTTCGGTTAGTTAAAATCATGAACCTAAACCGAACCATGAATTCCGGTTAACCGTAGTTCGGTTAACTAATTTTTCGGTTCGGTTTTCTCGGTTAACCAATAATCGTTTATGTAATTTTAGCTTAAATAATTAAGACTAAAATAATAAAATTTGAATAAAAAAAGTGATCAAGCAAGACTTTTATTTTAAATATGTACTTATATCATATTGTTTTGGTTGTTGTAAACAAATATCGAGAGTATATACTATATTGTGTAGAATCAAACATTGTGTGTATTAATTTTTATCCCATCAAATTTAATAAGAGACTCTTATATCAATGAGAAGTGGAAAAATAGTGTGTAAATTGTTAAAATTGAAGATGGAAAGACTCAAACTAGATTAACGCCTTGAAGATCATAGAGTTAAACCACTAAATAAATCAAAGATAACTAATATTTGAATAAAATATTAATATATTTTCGGTTCGGTTAACCAAACCGAAATTTCAAATAAATTCGGTTTGGTAAACCTAAAAAATAATCGGTTTTTCGGTTTTTCTGTTCGGTTTTTCGATTTCGGTTTTTTATGGACACCCCTACTGCTAAGTTCCTCCTCACCACCCCGTCGTCGTGGGTCGCCACATTCCGCCGCACCACCGCAGATCGTTCCACCAAGTTTCCACAGGACCTCCGGGAGGACTCTTTACTACAACGGTGGAAGAAACTATGATCGAGTTGAATCGCTCAAACTCGGGTTGTTAGTGGGCACTAGTGTGATTCCGACGGTGGGTAGGAGGTTAATCTAGTTTTTTATCCATTAAATTTGATAACAATGTAAAAGTAAAAAGTTGAATTAAACTATGATAAGTAATATAGTAAAAATTAAAAGTTAAAGCAAAAGATAACGTTATCTTGTAAAAGTAGCAATAGACCCTGTCCTATTCTGATGAGTCTAGGGAATTTTTTTCAGATTATTCTTTCCCCTTTTTTGTATAAGTTGAAGAATTGTTGTAGAGTTGCAGTACTTCAATTTGTCTTTTTCTTGTCGTCGGCGACACCTCTAAACAGTAGGTGTCGCCCAAGGTTTTTCCTTTTTGTCCAGGTGTGTGCCACATGAGTCTATTAATGATAAAAATAGTGATTTAAATTTATTTTGGTCTAATCTTTCCTCCATCATTTCTAATTATAGACTTCGGTTCAAGTAAGGAGGGTTCTTATAAGATAAAAATAAAGTTTGGATAAAAATTTGGGAAATTCCGTCTGGTACCCCCGAACTTATGGCTTTTCCGTCTGGTGCCCAAAAAAAACTTAATCCGTAAAATACCCCCCAGTTTTTGGACAATTCCGTCCCGTGCCCTTTTTTGATTTTTCCTTCCATTAATACATATTTCCGTTAGAAATTTTATATAAAAGAAAAAGATAAAGAAATTTTAATGATAAAAAAAAGCTTTGAGATGGGGATTTTCACTCATGTTCGAGTAGCAGCAGCACAGTCCGACTGCACCACACTAAACTCAATTCAATTACATAGTTGACTGCTTGATGATGACCAAACTAATTTAAACAAGAGCTCAGCAGACAAATCAATTATGTATTAACTAAACTCAATTCAAGAGTTGGTTGCTTGGTATTGACCAAAATTGCAGTCCAATCAGGAAGTTATCAAACACAATGTATCAATTACATAGTATCACAAAACCACCGCTCTTCTTAATCTCTTCTTAAACAAGAGCTTGATTTAGTTGATTCTGCTTGCGATTAGTGAAATCCATATGTACACAGAAGTGAAAATCCCCATCTCAAACAATAGACATACATGCATCAATCCCCTTCACAACCACCTAAAAGGGGAAATTTCAAGGAGAATTCTCCATCGCTGAACAGAGAAATTATAAACCCTAATTTACAGAATTGTAAGGCAAACCAATTTCAGAACACCAAATCTTGACGATCAATCTTAATTTATTTATTTTAATTCCCGGCATCATCCTAATCTTCACTTAATTGCACAATTGATCGAAGGATTGTGTACCACGAATCGGGTAAGCTCGATAATCAGTACACGAAGATCTGAATCTTTCGTTGATGAATTCAACAAGTCGTACAAGAGGGGATATAGGGGAAAATGATCTTATCAAGGAAAGGAAATTTTGTGGAAATCAAACAAGGCGAAGAAACTAAAATCTGAAATCTGAGGATTAAATAAAACAGGAATTGGATTTTAAATAGGTGGAATTGGGTTGTAAATTTTATACCCCATTTCAGAAGTGAAAATCCCTCATGTATACAGAACTGAAATCTGAAAGCTTTTTTTATCATTAAATTTTCATTTTCCTTTTCTTTTCTATAAAATCTCTGAAATAAATATGTACTAATGGAAGGAAAAATAAAGAAAGGGCACGGGACGGAATTGTCCAAAAACTCGGGGGTATTTTACGGATTAAGTTTTTTTCGGGTACCAGACGAAAAAGCCATAAGTTCGGGGGTACCAGACGGAATTTCCCTAAAAATTTTTAACTACAACATTTCAATTTTCATATTATAATAATGAATAAGATTAAATTTTAGGAATTTTTTTTTTTGTGTTTTACAATTTTTCAATTTTCAATTTTTTTGATCTTTTTAATGTTTATTTTTTCGTTATTTTATTTTATTTTATTTGTTTTTTGTTTTTTAAAGAAAGTTAATAATTAATATTAATTTTAACCTTTTGATTATTTGATAAATTTTCGTTTGAACACAAGGTTACTCTGCGAATTTTATCTATACTTTATTACGACGTAAATTATACCAAAATTTAGTACACCTCATGAATAATATCATACTTCATGTTACCATTTGGAATTTTCGAAAAAACTTTCTTTTCATGTACCAGCAGTTTTGGGCTGAAAGATTGATGAGCATGACAATGGCCAGACCTAATCCCCCACTCTTTATTAGATTCTCCAGTTTCAAAAGCGCTCTCTCCTCTCCAGCATCTCAATTTTTCACTTCTTTCTTCTTCTTCTCCTCTAAATCCGCCATGGACCTTAAACCCAGAAACTCGAGAACCTTCCAGCGCTCTTCTTTCTCCACCTCCTGCTCTCGTTCTCCTCCTCTCAGGGAATCCCAGAGGAGAGAATTGCCCTCTGATTGGGCAATTACATTGGAAGAGTGGCAGGGCTGGGGGCCCACTACCCCGGTGCCCTCCATTGTCACCGACGCCATCGCCTACTTGAAAGCTGTGGAGACTGAGACTGATGCCCAGATGACCTTTGGTGGCAATGGTGGCAGATTCCAGGTCTTCTGCTTTTCTAGTTTGCAAGTTTCAAATCCATTTCCAATTGGGTTATCTAATTATCTGCTTCAGTTTGTTAAAATCTTTTAGAGAGGAATCTGAGGTTTACTTCTATAGTTCAATTGGTGCTAATCGTATATTTGTATCATGTAAATTTTATAAGGAAGGAAAATATTTGTCTGATAAAGATGATATTTATTTTTGTCTTTCAAGGTTCTGGTCTATCCTATGCTTGTAGGAGGGGACAATTTATGCGCTGAAAGTGCTTTGATTAAGACAGTAACATTTGATAGAATTTGTGAATCCTTATGAAAAGGTTCATGCAACTGTTAAATGTGTCAGTTGCGTCAATTGGATTAAATTTCCTTGGACTTCAGAACGAATTTTATGGCTAATTGTTCAATATTTGTTTTATTAGAAATTCTGTTGATTATAATGCACGATCATTGATCAATGTGGAAACATATAATGGTGATAATTTTGTCAATAGTTTGTTTTGAATATTTCAGGGGGATTTTAAGCATCAAGAGGATAAGAAACATAGAGCAACCTATGCGACCTTGAGTGATTCAGAGAGCAAGTTCCAGTTCTTTTCAGCTCGACAAATTGCTTGTCGTCTGCTTGGAAGCAGGGGATACCTTTGTCAGAAGGCAATTCTTCTCTTTGTTTAGCATTGTGTTTTTCTCCCTCCTTTTAATTGCTAGCAAATGTCTTCAAGTATCAAATTTGCCCAGTAGGGATCCTTTTCGAATGGCTCTTTAACCACTAGATGAACCAATTTTAATTTATCACCAGTGTGCTGCTCTTCATCACTATATGCTGCTCATCATCCTATTTACAGTGCTGGATTGTTCGTGAAGATTGCATGTGCACAAAAATCACACCACGACCTCTATGGAACGGCATGAGGTTCTGGGTTTACATGCACCCAAAGGTTTGTAAACTTCTAATCTCAATGCTAGTATTCACTTCATGTATCCTATTGCATAACCAGCTTCTGGTCATTGCTTTTGCAGGATTTTCTTCGACAAAACAATACTGGAAAGTTGTTGTGGCAAATTTTTGGTGTTCACTCTGCAACTTTATGCCTATTTGGTATCACGGAGCAGGAGGATATGATGTGGAATGAATTCAGGCATGCAGGTTTGATTTAAACTGATTATGCTAAACAAATCATTGAATAATTATTCTATTTTTCTTTAGTTTAGGCAGTGTCTGCTGCCTTTTTGTTTTTCTTAATCTCATTAAAAAGCCATTTTGAATGCTTGCTCATAGCTCTGAATGTCCATGCTTTCAGGAAAAAGCAATGTATGGTGCCTCTATCCCAGTAAGAGCACAGAACCAAAATCAGTTGATGATTATTTCTCACAGGATCTATTGCCATTACAAAAGAGCTCATCTGAATTGGTAACAGGCCTGTCCTTGTGTTTGACTTGTGATTTCGATACCCATTTTCCATTCAATAGTTGTTTTATCTATATTTGTCATTTTCACTATTTCCTACATGCAAGTTACCTGTCAGTATCTACCAAAAATAATTTATTACAAGTTTAATTGCAACAGTACTACAGTAGGAAGGATATGACGTATTTGTTAATCTGGTGGTATAACCTTAAACCTTTTACTGGTCTTTTTCTCTCTTAATTTACTGCCATCTTAGGGTAGCTCTACAATTCTGCCTTTTGCAAGACAATAGTCAAGTTAGAATGAAGCTGAGAAATCGTGCTGATACTCTGAACTTCATCTCAAAGAGTTTATCATAGTGTTCAAATACTTATTTACTGCAGGCAAATGGTACTGATACTCTGAATTTCATTTTGATTGATGGTACATGGAACAATTCTGCTGCAATGTTTCGACGCTTGAAGGTACAGTTTGCTGTCAATTGCTTCTCATAATTCTTTTCTATAATGCAGGCTATAATTTTTTTTTGCTTGGATCCAGTTAAAGCATTTGCGAAACAGATATGATTAAGAGAGCAAATTAAATTAGAATAAAAGGTTTTATATGAATTCTCAAAAGTTTAATTTGACGAATAAGAATATGATGCTCAAATAGGATACA
This sequence comes from Fallopia convolvulus, assembly GCA_964016875.1. Taxonomy (NCBI): domain Eukaryota; kingdom Viridiplantae; phylum Streptophyta; class Magnoliopsida; order Caryophyllales; family Polygonaceae; genus Fallopia; species Fallopia convolvulus. The sequence goes on from OZ024728.1 coordinate 22,741,300, forward strand.
TGTACCAAAGCAAAGGTGGAGTACCTGTCTTGCTTCCATATATTCTGGGTGATAGTGACTGGCTTTGGCTTAATCTTCTGACTTCCATTTCATTTGAAATGTTAATCTTTGAGGATTTCATTGAAATATCGAGTCGTAAGATTGCAGTATCTGAGGATTTCCGTGGATCTCCTAAAAGTCACTGAAATTCAAGTTATGTTATGAAAACTCTTTCTGGCTTGGCATTTGAGTTGGTCAGTCAGGCTTAGTGTGTCTGGACTTTGGACTACCAAGTATCCTTGCCAGCCTCTGCTCGGCTGAAACAAGGGTTGAAGGTGTGACGTAGTGTGTCATAAACGATGAACTTTTGGAACTTTTATTTAGCTTACAATTTTACTTAAATTTTTTTTGAAACTATATTTATCTGATTTGTTTTAATCACTTCTGATATTGTGATTTGTTGTTAAGTGCTGCCCAACATTTTCTGCTACTCAGTGGAGTGGCAAAGATGTTTTATGAACATATTGACACTTAAGTTTCCCTTGCTCTCTCACGCGATTAAATTGTTAACAGTTTAACTACTTGCTTCATTTTGTTTGCACGCGAGAGACAAGCTACACCTACATCCACTTTTCTTTATTTATTTTTCATAGGACCAAGCAAACTTAGTTTGGGGAGAGGATGACATTTCCTGTATATCCTTAAACACGGGTGCCTCTGCTATGCATAGACTTCGGTAAGATATAAAACATTCAACCATCTCTAGTTTCTCCCGTGCAGATAATGCTTACAGAGTTATGGTTAATCTCTATTTAACATATTTTCTTAGCCAAGTTTCTATTTCTTTAATTCTTTTTTTTTTTTGTTTTCTGTAAAACACAGGCCTCAGCCCTCATGGGATCGAACTTGCACTGCAGCCGCAGCAGCCGGTCTGCTTTCTGAGCTTCATTTTCTTCCGAGATTCAGCCTGTATGGTTTGGATAAAGAGGCTGAAGCTCTTGAAGATACACTCGATATCTTGTTAGATGCTCTTACTGCTCGTCGTGTTCGCACAGGCAGGTCTATAACCCGTAAAGTTAGAGGCGGTACTAACATCTATTAATGAAGCCGACCAAAAAGGTGTTTACTAAGCACCACCGAAATTAATCTTCTTGGATTTCCAACCTCAAATATTCCCAGGTATGAATTTTCTAGTAATTCATTTCCCAATCTAATCAATAAAGGTATTTGTGCGCAATCTATGTCATGAGATTGAATGTATGTACATGTATATGTATATCATTTTTGTGAAATTGATTCAATCTGATCATTAGTTTTTGAACTGAACCAAGATAGGTCAAAACCTAACTCATTTAAAGGGAATAGTTAGTAGAAACCCAACTGGATCACCAAGCTGAATTCTCAGGCTAGCCAAAATTATCTTTGCACCTCTAATATGCAATCACCCAAGCTTGAACGAATTGCTACATTCAATTGCTCACTCACTCCATTTAGATGAACTTTTGGTTTTCTATGGAAGTGAATCTTTGATATGAGCATGAACCTTAGTTACACTTATTTATACATGATGTCTTCCATGTTGCAGGTTTCTGTAATATGCTTCTTTGAGAAGCCAGTAATACGGCCACACAATGCAATTGCAGCCTTGAATCTAGTATTTTACTGTGGGATGGCATTTTTTTCACTTTAACACAAAGGCTAATGCTCTAATTCTGTGAATTCCAATCTTCATTCTTAATACATTTTTAAACTCAGAATCCCAGATGATTATCTTTTGTAAGATGGGCTTCAACCTTTGAAGTAGCATGTAAACAGTTATAACATTTAATCTGACTTTTATCCATCTTTGATAATCCAAGTGGCGACTTTTATCCTTGTCATTGCCTAATGTATGCCGTCGGTGTCCCAAGTAGGTATATCATTGCATGCAAGCAGATGATAAGAATTGATACGATGGACGTGTAACATGTTCATATTTATTAGTTGATACTGTTCCTTTTTTTTTTTTTTTTATTAGGTAAGGATTAGGGGACATAGGGGACACTCCCTTTAGGGAGGGCGCCCTAGAGCATCCTGACGGAAGAGAACTAGAAGTTTTGGGTGAGTCGTGATTGCATCGATAGGGAGACTGTGGCTCAATTTAGCAATTTTATCAGCCACAGCATTACCAGCCCGATTGATATGTAGAATTCGGACCACGGACAAATCTTGTAGTAAAACAAGAATGTCTGAGATGATCATTTCAATTTCCCAAGGACAGTTAGGATGTCCTTGTGCAGCTTTTATCACTTGTAGATTATCTCCTTCTATTTCAATTTGTGAATGATTGTGTTGCCGTGCTTCGATTATACAATCTCTTAGAGCTAACGCTTCATCTCTTAGGGCAGTAGTTTTACCATAATTTTGTGCTTTAATTCCAATTACTGATCCATAGTGGTCTCTAATGACTATGGCTCCTGAGGCTTGTCCATTCAGAAGCCTGGAACCATCAAAGTTCATTTTTAATGTATTTCTATTTGGTTTTTTCCACTTAGTCTTCTTTTGTTGTAGATTGTGTCTCTTTAATCCTGTTCTTTGTGTTTTCTCTTCATCCTCTTCCCAGCTGATACCATACAAATATGGCCTAAGAGTTATTGTTAGTAATTAATTTGTAATTTTTAAATAGAGTTTTATGCTCTTCCATGATTTTTTTTTCCATTATGCATTTAAGCTTTTATTGAATCAGTTAAATTGTTATTTTTTACATAATGAAGAAGAAGAAAATTATTATCTAACCCTAATTCTCTCTAGCTTCCATCGTCTGTCTGTCCTCTCCTTCTTCCCCTGGCCAATCGGCCTTCTTCTCTTCACTTTTATCTTTTCTTTGATCGTGCTTTACAGCGTTTTGGTACGTGATCCTAAGAACTACTGTATTAGTTCCGTTGAATTAACTCTCTGCTGGACAAGTGCATTGATCGTACCCGTCCTCTGCAAAGACAACGTACATATATGATTTCGGGCATCGTTTCTTTTAGGGCTGTCAAAATTTGACCCGACCCGAGAAACCCGCCCGACTCCGAACCCGACCCGACCCGAGAAAAAGATAAAAAGTTTTATACCCGAGACATGTTTGACCCGAACTAATTTGACCCGAATCCGAAAAAACCCGAACTCGAGATTAACCCAAACCCGATTATACCCAAATGGGCTAAGCCTGATGCAACCCGATATCCGATGCTACCCGACAGAAGTCATCCGAAAATCCGAAGTTACCCGACCCGAAACCATCCGAAAATCCGAAGTTACCCGACCCGAAACCATCCGAAAATTACATTATATTTTAAAATATTAATGATAGTGGTTGTTTATTATAATTATGTTTTAATTTAAATGTTACATTAAATATTTAGACCCTATAGTAGTTAAACCAAGGTTATCAGGATCGGGATTCTAGGTTGGATCGTTGGGGGATCTTTTGGATCGGATCGTAAAATCGGATCGTTGAATCGTAAGATCCTACATTATAACTAAAAGTATGCAAGAATAACCTAATGGATTGTATATTTTGTTATATATGAAATAAGAAAATAATAAACATTATTAATTTGATTATTAAAAATGTTGTAGGATGGACTATAGTCAACTATTTTAATGGAAATGATACGTTAATCGTAAAATTATTAATAATATATAGTTACAATTGTCATTTTATAGGATCATTAGAATCGTTTGTAGGATCGTTAGAATCGTTTATATGATCGTTAAAATCGTATGTAAAATCGGGATCGAATCGAGATTGTATTCTAAATCATTTAAGATCCTACTCTAATAAGATCCTACTTGGGATCGTGGATCGTTTCGCGTGTTATGGATCGTAGGATCGCTAGAATCGTAGAATCGGATCGGGATTCTGATAACATTGAGTTAAACTACAAAAAATTATCCTTCGATATATGGTTCGAATCAAAATTCGGCTTACTCGAAATCAGATTAACCGGAAATTCGGTCAAAGTCGAAATCTAATTCACCCAAAATCCGAAAAACCCGAAACCCGACTAAATCCGAAACTAACTAAACCCGAAACCGGACTTATCCGAAATCAAGTTGGACCGAAAACCGAATGACCCGACCGAAATTGACCCGAAACCCGACTTTGCCCGATTAATTGAGCACCCGACCCGAATTGATCCAACCCAATTCGACCCGGTTTTCAAAATATCCGAATTTGACCCGAATCCGAACTTACCCGAAACTGAATTGACTCGACCCAAACCCGACCCGACCCGCCCGATTGACACCCCTAGTTTCTTTGCTTGTGCTTGCCTTTTGTATATTAATTAAATCACCAGTGGCACATTATTAGGCTAAGTATATTAGACAAGTTCTTGTAGCCTTAACCCTCTCAAAGAACATGGCCTTAAATAGGACCTGTGGAGAGGGATGATATTCAAGTAGTGTTCAAGGTGTTGGGTTTAGTTTTTTTTTTTTTTTTGAGGTTTTTGTGTTCCGTGTGGAGTGCTGTAACATGTTACGCATTTTACGTTATGGCGCCCTTTTTCTTGTTTTCCCTTAATGCCCCCATTATTGCCATGTGTGTGTTTTGAGTTATTTTTGTTCGTTCTTGTTATTTCTTTGGTTTTTCAAATGTACCATCGACTTGCTCGGACAAAGAATGCATACATCTCGATTTCTTAAATTACGCTCCTATGAAATACATTGAGTTGATTTTTTTTTTGATATAGGTAAGAATTAGGAAGACCCTAAGGAGACCTACCTAGAATATACTTGTGGATGAGAACTCGAAGTTCTGCGTTATCCATCACAAGGTTGTTAGGGATGTTGTGGCCTAGCTTAACGATTTTATTGGCCACAACATTGCAATCCCTAACAACATGACGTATTTAAGTGTTGTTGAATTGTTTAAGTGATACCATGATATCCGAGAGGACCGAGACCAACATCTCTATTTTCCATGGATATTTATTTATTCATTTGATTGCATTAATTACTGTTAAGCTGTCCCCTTCAATCTCAAGATTAGTTATCCCCCTTCTTCTTGGTTCTCTAATGTCGTCCCGAAGTGCTAACGTTTCCACTTGTAAGACAGAAATGGGTCCATACTTTTTTGTTCCTACACTGATAGTTTGTGCATTATGATCCCTAATTACATATCCTATTGTAGCAGAAGTTGGGTTATATTTTGATCTATTAAAGTTCAGTGAGTAGCTTACGGCCGGTTTTTGCCATGTCTTGTTTCTATTCATTCTTCTATGGAGAGTTCTTTTTGTTGTTACCGGTATCTTCCTCCTCGGTCCAGGATTTGGTTCAATCCCATTGATTTATCTGATTTTTAGTATATTGCTCTAGATTTTAAATGAAATCATTAGGTTTTTGCTAAAATACCAATTTGTTCCACTGATGAAATACATTGAGTTGATGTGTGTATATTTCACAAGTTATATTTTCCTTTATTTTCTTAAATTGTTGTAAATATAAGTGTGCCTTTTGAATTGCCAGGTTTTATTTACTTTGAAGTGGCACTTCTACCCCACTCCCTAAACCCCCGAAAAATATAAAGTTTGTTCGGGTTGCATAATATCTACATAATACATTATAAAACAAAAACTATCTCTATTAAAAAAATTGTGCTACGTGGCATAACTTTAATAAATTAACTTTAAAAAACTATTTTAATATATTATATTATACTTGCTAGATACACTACTCTAATTATCTTTAAATTATATAGTACTATAGAGTTTGGTTCAAATGAAACAAACTCTTATCCTGAAGCGAATTCTTATCCTGACACGAATGCACTTTTCCTAGTTTATAGTGCACTTTTCATACTTCGGAATGCACTTTTTCACATTTGCACTTTTCGTAGTTTTTGTTGTGCACTTTTGTGTATTGCACTTTTTGTATTTCGCAATGCACGTTTGTATGAAAAATGCACTACTAACTACGAAAAGTGCATTCGTTTCACATTTTAGGATAAGAGTTTGTTTCATTTGAACCAAACTCTAGTATTATATTGTATTTATTTTCTTTCTCTATTTTATTTTCTCTACCAATATTTATATTAGTATTTTTCATATTTATAAAATTTATCATAGTCATTACGAAGTAAAAAATAAAAACTCAAACACATAAGTTTAATATATTAACAAAAAAATAAAAAAATGAAAAAAATTATGTAAAAATATTTAATTCAATTTTAAAAAAATTGTTATACATATTATTGAATTTTTTCTATGAAATTCCTCTTCGTCTATTTATGTACAAAATAGTCTTATAAAATTAAATTTATTATAAAAAATTTATATAATTATATTATTCTATGTAATTTTCTATCATTTACCTATTTATCTATTTTTTCATATTATTTAATTTATTTTCTATTTAATTCATCTTATCTATTTATCTAAAAATACTTTAAAAATGATTTTACTATTCAAGATTTATAAATCTATTTTATCCTATCTTTTTCCTATTTATATATTTCATTTAATTTTCATACATATTATTTAAAAATTTTAATTAAATTCCTCTTTATCTCTTTATCTAAAAAATAGTTTTATAAAATTGAATTTCCTATTAAAGACTTACAAAATTATTTTATTCTATCTAACTTTATATCTTTTTCATATTTATCTATTTTTAGTTTTTTTTCTTATTTTTTCTTTTTCTATATATACATTACTTTTGAGTATAAAATTTATTTTTTTAAATTCCAAAAAATCTTATTGATAGGCTTAAAATCGTTGATGCTTAATCAAAGATAATTCCCTAGTTACTTAAGTTATTATAATTAGTAAGTTGGGGTCGTACCCAAGGGAAACTTGTATTCCAAGTTAGTATTCTTATCAACTCAGAACAGTAAACAAGGGGAATTTTGGATGTGTATTCTACTTCTAGGGAAACGAAATAAGCAAACAAAGCAATTAAAGGTTGAGTTTGTAATCAATTTAGGAAAGCAATTTCATTCAAGTATCCATCATTTTCATCAAGGTTGTTGATCATTGATTTTTAACAAGTACTTCACTTTCTGGGTTATTCTTATCCCGATCAGACATAATAAACATGCCAATGAGTCATACAAAATTACAAATACTTAATATCAAAACAAATATGAAACGATCATGAATTATAAAGATATTAGCAGTAAGAACAAAGATATGCAGGATACATGCAATTGAGTTCTAACGAGTCAAACAATTAACATGCAATCAATTCTCTTTCTCAATTGTTTTAATCCAAAGAGTCCTAAAACAATGAGTTGCTACAAAGATTAGGTTTTCCTACGAGAAAACCTAGATCCTAGCAATAGAGTATATTAAATCTCAACAAATTGGCCAAAAAAGAAGAAATCAACACATTCAATAATCATGAAGCACAAAGAAATTGAAATAACAAAAGGAATTAACTTGTAAATAGAATCTCACAACTTACTTGAATCGAAAGACTTCAACTAGAATGAAATTATGGTTTTTAGTTCTTGTTAGAAGATTTAGAGTTTTGATGGTTCCAGGAAAGTCAGTGACTCCGAGTTTGCAAGTCGAGTCGGCGACTTGGCAAAGTCACTGACATGACCAGCTGGCGAATAAGCTATTTAAGGAAGGAACTCACAGATTGTGTGCGTGCATTTGGAGACAGCTGGGCCGTTCTATTTTAGGAGAATATCATTGTTGACGGGCCTTTACTCTGGACAACAAATAAATTTATAAGTCAAGACCCCGCTGAGTATAGGGGAGTCAGGATCGTTCCACGAGAAGCAAGGTTGTTTGTTTATCGACTACTATTTAATAAAATCAAACAAAAACAAGCAAAACACTCACAAGAAGCCTCGTTAACGACTTCGTCAAGGTCGTTAACGAACCACCGTAAACAATTAAACACACTAACGACCTAAACAAGTTCGGTACCGAGGCTATGAACTCAGTAACGAATATTACTTAAGAGAATTCAAATAAAAAAAACAAAGATCTAGGATAAGGGTTACCACAACATAGTCATGCACATAAACTCGTAAGAAGATAAGATCATGCCTTTAAATAGATAAATTCATCAACTTTCATTGACTAGTAAGCAAGTTAATCTACTTTCATAAATTAATTCACTCAATTGCTTGTTTTGGATCTAAAGCTTGAAAACTTTCGCATTCAAACAATATCAACCTTTAAGTTTATAACTTTCTCTCTCAATCAAGTTAAAAACTCAAATCACCTTGACTTTCATCTAGGTATAAGCACAACAAACAATCTTAAAAATAGATAAAAGGCTTTCAACACATCATCTTACTCATCAAACCATGCATAACTATGTCGGGTTTCAACCCCGACCCTAGATAAGAAAACTACTCACTAATCATAACTAAGAAAAATATAAATTCAACAAAAGAGAACATTGAAAACAAAATACTACTCAAATTAATAAGAAAAGGGGAAATTGCATTTAACCACCCTTTATTTTACACATGTTGCAGTTTACCACCCTTTATATTTTTTTCTACACTTAGCCACCCCTTATTTGTAATTATGTGCATTTAACCACCCATTTTGACGAAAAACGTCATTTTTTCCGTTAAGTAAAGTTAATTACGTTTTTTCCTTTCTTTTTAAATTTTATTTACAATGAATAAATAAAGAAAAAACTATAATTGACATTTTCAAGTTCCAATACGCCGATCGATTTTTGTAACCCTGGCCTAATTTCCTCCATAATAATTTCTTCCCTCTATCCAATGGTGAAGAAGAACCACGACTTCGCCGATGCAACGACCATGGGTTTTGGATATGATTTTGACGACTTTGAGCGTCCCTTGGAGTCGATCGTGTCTAAGTTGATGGACGACGACTCGAGATTCAAAAGGTTGAGATGTAAGCCGAAATCCAATGATAATGACATTCCAAGCTCAATTTATTCCTAAATTCTTTTATTTATTGTAAATAAAATTAAAAAAAGAAGGGAAAAAACGTAATTTACTTTGCTTAACGAAGAAAATAACGTTTTTAATCGAAATGGGTGGTTAAATGCATATATTTACAAATAAGGGGTGGTTAAGTGTAGAAAAAATATAAAGGGTGGTTAATCGCAACAAGTGTAAAATAAAGGGTGATTAAATGCAATTTTCCCATAAGAAAAATATATCGTCTTATAGAAATTCAGAAGAAACCAAAAACAACAAAACACCGAATCAAAACTCGTCTAACGACCTCGATAACTCTCGTCCACCGAAGCTCTCGATCTTGATCTCCGACTCGTCTTTCTCGGCTCTTCCTCGTCTCTCCACTTCTTCTCTCTACTTCGCTTCTTTCCCCTTCTAGGCTAGATAGAAGGGTATTTATACTAATAAGGCTATAAAATAGAAAAGGCTAAAAGATAAAAACTTTCCTAAAAAGATAGAAATTAACCCTAAAATATAGAAATAAAAATCTAGAAAGATAACAAGACCTAAAATACATAATATAATAACCCTAAAACACATAAAAAATATTCTACCGACACGGAAATAAATTCCCGCACATGATCGGTGGACCATCACTAATATTCCTCGAAAACCCTATCTCGTAGCCTCGTTAACGAGCCCTCACAGCCTCGTTAACGAGCCCTCACAGCCTCGTTAACGAGCCTGGGCTTGGTTTCTTCAACACTTCTTCTTCAAAAAGTTCCGACTTCGACTCATTTATCTTGTATTCTTCCGTCCTTCATCATAGCACTCCAAATTCAGCTCAAAACAACACTGTTTCCTTGCTAAAACCTACAAAAATTCATAAAATGGAGTAGCTTCCATACTTTTCACAAAATATGCAAAACCATCCAAAAACACACAAAACTAACCCTAAACTTTATCAAAACTAGCCTTAATAAACTAAGAAAACCTACTAATTAAAAACTATACTAAAAATACGAACATCAAAATACCCCATACTTAGACTTGCTTGTCCTCAAGCAATCACTAAACATAAATCAAAACCAAACAAACATACTCATCAAACTATAGCCATCATCTAAAAAACAACATCAATACATAGAAGAAAAATAACAAATGATTATTAATGTCATCACACATATATGCACCAAATAGACATAAGAAAATACAATCCAACCTCACAAGGGATAATAATGTGTTTTACTCAACTCTCAAGTGTTTGGGCTTATGAATTCAATCTCTCAACTCATCTTATATACAAAAACTCATAGAAATTGGAACTTATATCACCAAAACTCTCCACCCAAGATTTGTCAAAACAAACAAAAACCATCAAGAGAACTTAGGGGGCTCAATGAAAAACTTCATAGAAGCTTCCATTCGGCCGGGTTGTAATAGGGCTTGGTAAAAACAATAGGGCGTGGAAAATATTTGGCTATGTGGTGCTAATAATATCCGGGAATCAAAGACTCTTAAAAACTCACATATACCAAGAACTCTCATAAAAGATATACCAAACTCACTCTCATTATGCACTTATATTTTTACTCACCCAACATATCCTAAAAAGTCTCATAAAATAACTCAAAAGAATTTCTGATTTATCTATCAAACACACATGCACTTCTAATTTCTTCTTTTCTCTTTTCTCTTTTTTTCTTTTTTCGCTGCCTCGTTAACGAACCCACAAGGGTCGTTAACGAACTTCATCGTGTACTCTTCAATTTTCTTAACAACTTCCTTTTGTGCATCTTTTGCTATCAAGAGATCTTTCTTTTTACACAAATTAAAAATAAGAGACTTCCAATCTACCCTTCCCAACAATCCCTTAATTTCAAACCAAACATAACATTTCACTCACAAAACATACCTCTCCAATCTAAGTCCTAATCCCCGGATAGGGTCAAGCTTATCTCGACTAGGGAACAATTTTTGTAGAGCTAAAAATAAAAGGCTTCAATCTCAAGTTGGTTGTCAAAAAGAAGGATAATGTAAAGGTGGATAGAGATTAATAGGGCTTATGAAAAATAAGTTCTCTATCATCTGATTTTCACAAGTAATGAACTATAAATCTCATATAGTTCTCAAGAAATAGATAACCATCACAATTCCAAGAGATAATATGCATATAGAGAGTAAATCACACAAGAAAAGAAGAATGATTTTTGATATTCTCCCTATAAGGCCAAAAACAACTCACAAGGTAGAAATTTTTATTGGATTGCATCACTTATGCTAAAAAAAGTATATGTGCTCAATTTCATCAAATGCTATTCCTTCTTAAAAAAACAACTTCAAATTAAGAATCCGGCTATACTATCAAAGACATGCTTGCAAGGAATTATATGATCATGCTAGCAACTACTATCATAGAACTTAATAAAGGGATATCTATCAATTCTAAAACTCTTTTTTTTATTTTTTTTATTTTTTGAATTTTTTCCAAATTTTTCATGGAACAAAGAACTACCACAAATAACTACTTAAGACAAACAAAACACATAAGTCAATGAGACACAAGACAAACAAGTTTTTCTACTTTCTCCCACCCCATACTTAAAATTACAGTGTCCCCACTGTAAGAAAAATAAGAAGAAGGAAAGAAATAGAAAAGAAAACAATAAAAATAAAACAATAAAAGAAAAACATAAAACTAACAAAGTCATTAAGCAGAAAACTAGGAAACTTCTTCAAGCTGAATCAAGGGTTCGATGGAGGAAAGTAGTGCTCGAAGTTTCCCATGAAGTCGTACATTGTCCTCCAGCGTTCTGCATTCTCCACCTCTCTCTGACGATGCCTCTCAGTATCGTCTTCACCAACCTCGTTAGTCTCATCTTCATCTTCATCCATCTCTTCTCCTTCTCGCTCGAATCTTGTCTCACACGGCCTAAGCAATAGCTCATCCTCCGGCTTGGGCTCCAACGGGAATGCATGACCCGTCCACGCCTCGTACCAATTTGGTACATAGAGTAGCTCTAGCTTGTCAAGGGTGGGTACAACAATGCGGTTTTGAACTTTCGTCTTGAACCCTTGCTCGTCTTGAATGAAAATACCGGAGCTATACCAATAATTCTTGTTGAGAAGTTGAGCATGAGCCGGTGTGTAGCGAGTGAGATCGACTCCAAGATTTGTTGCTAGAAGACTAACCAAATTACCACACCATACTTCCTTTGACTTGGTGGATTTCTCTATATAATAGAGCCACTCATACCCCAAATTCAATGGGTCGAGCTCCTCAAAAAGAATGGTGCGAAGACATGCAACCCTTGTCCTTGTTGGCCTGTTCAACTCCCTCTTTGGCCAGAATGTAGCGGCTAGGACTCGGAGGATGATCCTGAAAATGGGGTTGATGATGCTTGCCCCGGATAATGCCGCTGTGGAGGGCTTGACCTCCTCGGTGATGTAGCTCCAAGTCCTTGTCACCTTGTAATCCTTGAGACTGTACTCTGTAGAAGGGTTTGGGAGCTCCAGAATAGCGTTGAACTCCGCCAAAGTGTACTCTCGGTTCACATTACCGAGCCTAAACCGAATGCGTCCCGCCGAAGTCTTCGTTGGGAAACTCGTCTCTAGAGTGGCTAGAAACTCGGATGTGAGAGCCGGAAAGTGTGGCAAATTCTCCTTCTTCAGCAAATGAGGCACACCGAGAATAACAAAGGCCTCTTTGACATCCACATAAATCCCCGTGGCTTTAACACTTGACCTCGAGAACCACCGAGTGTTGTGGTCCTTGTGTAGGATGACATTTTATCGGTCTGCTTGCCCTTGAGTGCACAAGATCACATTATCCACGCGAGGTGGAGATGGGGACCTCTGATTCCTCCTCTTCTTCTGAGCTCGGGTAGCGGCTCTGCTTGAGCTTGCCATTTGATCTGCAAAACAATCATGATTTTCCAAGATAAGATCCACTCAAAATAGATAGGCAAGAGACCCCATACTTGGTCTCGAAATAACCCTCAGAATTATTCGTTAACTACCCAATTGGGTCGTTAGCGAATCTGGACTGGTTTATAAATTTGAAGGTTACGCAAGGTCGTTAACGAGCCTGGGTGGGTCGTTAACGAGCTGCTGAGAGCCAGTTCACAGAATCCGAATGTCATCCACTCTAAAATTAAGCCATGAATCAAGCATGCATCCTCTATAATCTTTCACTAGACACACCATCGGGTATACGCACCCCATACTTGCTCAATTACCCATCCCGAACATGCTAAATTTACCCAAAAAATTAACATGGTGGAGATTGAACTCAAACTTCCTAGAACAAGAAAGTTCATGCTTTTCTAATCAAATTTGCAATGGAGAATCTAGCATGAATAACCTTCCCTAGATTGGAGAACAACTAAGCACAACCAAAATTCTTGAGCAAAATCCAAACATGCAATTCGGTCCCCTCTATAAACATAATCCAAACATGAAATTTCTACCCTAAAAAACCATGAATCATGCAATAAAGAGTTAGGGTTTAGAAATCATACCGGAAGATTTGAGAAATTTAAGAACAAGGAATCGAATGTGGGTGGTTAACGAGCTTTGGATCTCGCCGGTGGAAAAAAACTGGGTTCCGGCGTCGGTAACGAGGTCGTTTTCCGACAGTCGGTGGAGTGAAGAATTCCGATCGGTGGTGAAGGTCTTCGGTAGAATTTTGAGGGATTTGGAGTTTGGGAATTGAGGATTTGAGAGTAGGATTTTTGAGAGTTTAGAAGGGTTAAATAGGAGAGGGTAGAAATAGGAGGGGGGGGGGGGTAGGTAGTGGCGGCGGCTAGGGTAGATAATGGGGTAGAACATAGAAGATAGATTAGGGTTAAATAAACCTTACCTTCCCGAGTCGGTTCGCCAGACCGGGTCGTTAACGACCCTGGGCGGGTCGTTAACGAGCCACCGTAGCCTCCTTGAGTGATTTTCGAGCCCTTTCTCCTGCATCTTGTTAGCTCAAAATTTTATCCTATTTTTTTCTAACCTAGAAACTACTAAAAAGAACTCAAAAGAAAGCTAAGAAAAAGAATCTAAAAGGAAAAGAAAAAAATCTAGTCTATACTAAAAGCGAGTTGCCTCCCGTAAGCTCTATTTTTAACGTCGTCAGCCCGACGTACTTCCCTTGTTCAAGGTGGCTCTTTTGCAGCTATGTTGGGGTCTTTTGGTACCCCATACTTAGTGTTGTAGGCATTATTCGCTTGAGTCACTAAATTAGGTCCCTTTTCTTCTATCAGTATGCCCGATATTCCTACATGATGGTTAGTGAAATCCGAAAACCAAGGTGGTTTGGATTCCTCTGTAGCACATATAATGGGGCATGGTGTAGGAACAAAGTATGAAGAATAATCATAACCAGCATTAGCGAGTTTAGAGTACTCACCTTGATTATACCCTTGCATGTGGGACTCGATGGTGGGGCAATGAGGTTCGGTAGGGACTTGTATGAAATTCTCTTCCATTTTGGTATTTGAAGGAGGGTCGGTAGGATCAACTATGTCGAGTTCTGGCTGGGTCAACTCGATTTGTGCAACCGCAGTTGGGTCGTTGGCATTTTGATCCAGGCTGAATTCCACGCGTTCCTCTCCAATATCAAAAGTGAGAAGTCCTTTCTGCACATCAACCCTAGCACCTGTTGTGGCTAAGAATGGTCAGCCGAGAATTATGGGGACATGATGGTCCTCAGGCATATCGAGGACGATGAAATCATTCGGTATAAAGAATTTCCCGACTTGAATAGGATAGTCGTCCACGACTCCTGTGGCCTTGACACATGATCCGTCTGCCATGAAGAGGTTCATATATACCGGCTCTAGTTGTCCCATGTTAGATTTTGACCAGATTGAGAGAGGGAGTAAACTAGCACTGGCTCCCAGATCACATAAAGCTTTGAACTTGTGGTCGCCTATGCCGATCGTTATTGCAAATCTCCCTGGATCTCCTAAATTTTCCGGTAGAGCTATAGATCGGACTTCATCCTGCAACTCTGTAATGGATCTTTTCCTGCTACGAATATCTTTCAAAAAATTTGTGTAAGCCGACATTTCGCTTAGGGCTTCAGCAAATGGGATGGAAATATTAATGCCCTGAAGAATCTTTACGAAACGCTTGAACTTACTCTCAGTAGAGTCCACAAATTTCTTAGTGGGAAATGGAAGAGATTTCACCATCCTCGGAACCAAGTTAGGCTCGAGAGGTGAAATTACCGGGTCGACACTAGGGTCCTTAGGTACACTCGGTGGGTCGTTACCGACCCTGATGTGGTCGTTAACTACACTGGGATTGAGAGGAGGGCTCGGATTAGAAAACTTACCTGGATTAGGGTCGTTAGATACCCTTGGAGCCTCGTCACCATGGTACGTTGGTTCGGTACTTGCCCTTGCTGGCTCGTTACCGAGCAGAACCGTGGCGTCCTCTTCCGTCTTGTCCTTAGCCTGGACACGCTCCGGTAATTTCTTTCCGCTCCTAAGGTGTACCGCTGCTATCTGTCCTTTAGGGTTCTTTTCGGGACGACCGGAAGTTGCCCTTGTGGTCTTGGGATTTGTGCAGCAAGGTTCCAAGTTGGGAATCAACATTCTTCTTCCATACATCAAACTCTCCCCATCTTTTATTTTGGTGGTTAAGGTTAGCTTGAACTTCATTAACTTTGTTGTGGACTCCATTGATGCTCTCCTGTAACCCTTGTACCCATGATGGTGGCTCCTGATGACCTGGAGGTCGATAAGGCGCAGGTCGTCTATCCGGTGGAGGCGCTGCATAGTTTGGATTTGGATTTTGATTGCCCCACGTCTGATAGTTGTTTGACCTGTCAAAATTGCTAGGCTGGTTCCTGTACGGGCCTCTCATGTAATTCATCTTAGCAATTGTCTCAGCGGCTCTTACCTGCTCTATTTTAGTGCAAGCAGAAGTACTATGGGCAGAGGAGCCACACTCTTGACAGGATTGAGAGGATTTCAGAAAGCTTACCTGCTTCTTCAGGCGGTTGACCTCGTCTTGTAGAAACTGATTTTTAACATCTGGGTAAACTTCTTCTCGGTTAGGCACTTAGAGACGTTTCTGGGGCTGGGGATTTTGTTGGGTTCCTTACATGGCATCATAATTGGACAGCTTATCCAGCAATTCCCATGCAGCTGTAGGGTCCATCTCTTTAAAACCGCACGCTGTATGCGTGTTGATGCGGTTCTTGGTTTCTGCATTGATACCTTGGAAAAAGATTTCTTGAAGAACATATAAAGGTTGCTCATGAGTGGGGCATTGTCTAAGCATCTCTTTAAATCTTTCCCATGTTTCAACAAAAATCTCATTAGGCAGCTGGTGATAGGAGGTGATGCGTTTTCTCAACTCCGTTGTCTTGGCAGGAGGGAAAAACTTTGTAAGAAATTGATCATACAAGTTCTTCCAAGTCTTGATAGACTCAGGAGGTAAACTCTCCAACCAGCTCAGGGCCTTTCCAGCAAGAGACCATCCGAAAGCTTTTAACAGAACATATTCAAGTGAGACACCTTCAGCAGCTATGGTGTCACATAAATCAAGAAAATTTCTAATATGCTCCATAGGGCACTCAGTGGGTTTCCCCTCAAACTGAGCCCGTTTAATCAAGGATATAAATTGAGATTTGATCTCAAAGGGTTTCTCTATCCCTGGAAGCACAATTGGTGATTCTGGCACCCTCAGTTCTGGATGCATGTACTGTTTGGCGTTGCTCGGATAGGCATTCAGCTCTTCCTGTACACGAGCATTGTTAGCTCATTGACGCTCAACCTCAACAGCAGCGTCTTCCTTCTCGGTTTTCAATGCCTCCATCTGGTTTTGGAAGACTTCCAACTGACGAGCCATCTCTTCATGTGGCCATGGCTCGGTTCTCTCGGCGTCTACAGTGTAGGGAACGTTCAGGTTCTGAATAATAACCAGCGTTGTCAAATTCGAGCCTTCGACGTCCTACCGGCATACGCTGAGAAAATAGACAAAGAAAACAAAAATTAAAAACAAAAACGCGGTCGGGCTATTCCCAGACCCACAGATAAACAAACAAACTCGTTGCTTCCCCGGCAACGACGCCAATTTATTGACGGGCCTTTACTCTGGACAACAAATAAATTTATAAGTCAAGACCCCGCTGAGTATAGGGGAGTCAGGATCGTTCCACGAGAAGTAAGGTTGTTTGTTTATCGACTACTATTTAATAAAATCAAACAAAAACAAGCAAAACACTCACAAGCAGCCTCGTTAACGACTTCGTCAGGGTCGTTAACGAACCACCGTAAACAATTAAACACACTAACGACCTAAACAAGTTCGGTACCGAGGCTATGAACTCAGTAACGAATATTACTTAAGAGAATTCAAATAAAAAAACAAAGATCTAGGATAAGGGTTACCATAACATAGTCATGCATATAAACTCGTAAGAAGATAAGATCATGCCTTTAAATAGATAAATTCATCAACTTTCATTGACTAGTAAGCAAGTTAATCTACTTTCATAAATTAATTCACTCAATTGCTTGTTTTGGATCTAAAGCTTGAAAACTTTCGCATTCAAACAATATCAACCTTCAAGTTTATAACTTTCTCTCTCAATCAAGTTAAAAACTCAAATCACCTTGACTTTCATCTAGGTATAAGCACAACAAACAATCTCCAAAATAGATAAAAGGCTTTCAACACATCATCTTACTCATCAAACCATGCATAACTATGCCGGGTTTCAACCCCGACCCTAGATAAGAAAACTACTCACTAATCATAAGTAAGAAACAAATAAATTCAACAAAAGAGAACATTGAAAACAAAATACTACTCAAATTAATAAGAAAAATATATCGTCTTACAGAAATTCAAAAGAAACCGAAAACAACAAAACACCGAATCAAAACTCATCTAACGACCTCGGTAACTCTCGTCCACCGAAGCTCTCGATCTTGATCTCCGACTCGTCTTTCTCGGCTCTTCCTCATCTCTCCACTTCTTCTCTCTACTTTGCTTCTTTCCCCTTCTAGGCTAGATAGAAGGGTATTTATACTAATAAGGCTACAAAATAGAAAAGGCTAAAAGATAAAAACTTTCCTAAAAAGATAGAAATTAACCCTAAAAGATAGAAATAAAAATCTAGAAAGATAACAAGACCTAAAATACATAATATAATAACCCTAAAACTCATAAAAAAAATATTCTACCGACACGGAAATAAATTCCCGCACAGGATCGGTGGACCATCACTAATATTCCTCGAAAACCCTATCTCGTTGCCTCGTTAACGAGCCCTCACAGCCTCGTTAACGAGCCTGAGTTTGGTTTCTTCAACACTTCTTCTTCAAAAAGTTCCGACTTCGACTCATTTATCTTGTGTTCTTCCGTCCTTCATCATAGCACTCCAAATTCAGCTCAAAACAGCACTGTTTCCTTGCTAAAACCTACAAAAATTCATAAAATGGAGTAGCTTCCATACTTTTCACAAAATATGCAAAACCATCCAAAAACACACAAAACTAACCCTAAACTTTATCAAAACTAGCCTTAATAAACTAAGAAAACCTATTAAAAACTATACTAAAAATACGAACATCAATCATCATAAAAGAGTGCTAAAATCAGAGGAAGACGATTTGATTCTCCTAGAATATTTTGTTGTATGCGTTCATGTATATTTGGAAAGATATGTAAAGATTGAGTGTGTGGCACTTCCCTAATCGAATGGGATTTGATATACACGAGATCTCTCTTGCCCTAGCTTATATACCTTCGTGTTTAGGATAGTGGTAAGACTTTTGAGCGTCATTTTGCAATTTGTGTAAGAAAGAAAGAGTGAACTTGTGCGTAAGATTCGTACAAGTGGTGGGTCGAGTGTTCTTAGGCATAGGGTGAGATTGAGAGTGTGAGTGCAAAGGTAGAGCGTGGTTCGAGGGTGTGGGATTCATTCTTGTACACGGGAGAGCTTTGTAAACACTCAAGAAATCAATAAAGCGAGTCTAAGGACTCCTGAAATCCGACCAAGTCAGAAGCTTGGAAGGGAGTGGTTTTTCTCTAAGTAAACTAGTTGGTTTACGAAGAGTTTCCACTATACATCGCTTGTCATTGACAGTTGGTAACATTTTTTTTCCTGTTTGTTTATTCTGCTGCTTTATTACTCAAAGTCGACGACTTCGCAGGAGTCGTCGACTCGTCTAAGTACTAACGATTCTACAGTTCTCCATAAGAATTCTCTCTCAACAAGGGAAAAGAGAGAATGGAAAAACAAAAGGTGAATAAAATCAACTAAAGCTAACACGAGTCTTAAAAACTACTAAAACACGAAAAAGAAAAGATAAGAAAAATAAAAATTGACTTGGAACATCCTCGGTGTGTGAGCGCTGGCAAATCCGTGGCCATGGATTGTAAACCGCAGTCGCGGGTTTGACTTCTTTGACCATCCGAGGAGGTGTGAAACCGCGATCGCCTCTGAGTAATCCGCGGTCGCGGCCTTGAAATGGTGTCTCTCAGTTGGGAAACCGCGGTCGCAGTTTTGGGACATGTGGTCGCAGTTCTTCAGCAGTAGAGTCTTTAAACTGCAACTCTAATCACGAACATGAACTCTCGGTCTACAATACTTGATTTTCAATAAAAAAACTCTAAAAAGACCTAAAACATAATATAAAAGTACTAAAAAGTCCTAGTTGTGCTATAGAAACTAGAATATATCACATATCGATTAATTTTTTAAATCCATAGGTTGAGAAAGCTCCTCACTATCTACGATAAGGGAAATACTTATTTGATCCTATCCTTATATAATAATATATCTATCTATCTATATCTAAATCTATGGTTGGGTTCAAGTAAGGAGACTTCTTACGGTAAATAGTGAGGAGCTATTAGAAGCGTCGGATCTTATATAATTAATGGTGTAGATTTGAAATAATAAATAACTTTTAAAAATTCAAAAAAAATGGAGCGTAATTATAGGGATAATGGTTGATTTAATTTTAGAAAATAATTACTCTAATATAAGCAAAAAATCAATCTGGGTAATTGTAGGAAATTTTGTGTAATTTCTCTCTCCTATAGTTTTCATTGCTTCTATATAAGCGTTGAGGAAAAAACTCTCTCTCCTATAGTACATATTGAACAACTAATATATCACAAATGAACAACTACTTGTTCTCGAATGAACACCTACAATCTCACACCTATTAATAAAAAAACAATGAACAACTACTTACTTATGAATGAACAATTAGATATAATCAGAAGAACAACTAGGGTAGTTAGATGGCTAAACCGTAGTTGTTCGTGTGAATATACCTAGTTGTTCATATATGTATATATAGTTGTTCATGTATGTATATATAGTTGATCGTGTGAGTTGTTCATTATACACATGAGCAAATGTGTTCATATACATGAACAAATGTGTTTACGTACATTAACAAACACATCTATATTTCATGACAGCTATATTTACATATGTGAACAATCACATTTATATTCATTAGCAACTAGGTATCTTCACATGAACAACTACGGTTTAGCCATCTAACTACCCTAGTTGTTCTTCTGATTATATCTAATTGTTCATTTATAAGTAAGTAGTTGTTCATTGTTTTTTTATTAATAGATGTGAGATTGTAGTTGTTCATTCGAGAACAAGTAGTTGTTCATTTGTGATATATTAGTTGTTCAATATGTACTATATGAGAGAGAGTTTTTTCATCAACGCTTATATAGAAGCGATGAAAACTATAAGAGAGAGAAATTACACAAAGCTTCCTGCAATTACGCAGATTGATTTTTTGCATATATTAGAGTAATTATTTTCCAAATTAAGTCAACCATTATCCCTAGAATTACGCTCCTTTTTTTTTATTTTTTAAAAGTTATTTATTATTTCAAATCTACACCATTAATTATATAAGATCCGACGCTTCTAATAGCTCCTCACTATTTACAATAAGAAGGCTCTTTACTTGAACTCGACCCTCTAAATCTATATACTACTAGTAAAGTTGTCCCTCAGTGTTAAATAAATGCTCTCATATTACAAAGCTCATAATTGCCTTTAAAAAAAACTAAAAAATATATATTACCTAATTACACAATATTATGTTCTTCTTTTATGATCATATAGTATAAAATATTGTATATTACATTTGTAAATTCTCTTTTATAATTAACTAATTGCAAAATATTCTTCGTTTTATATTGGCTTGTATATATACATATATCTATTATAATTAATTGATCTTAGGTCAAAACAGTGATTTATGTGCACAAACTATATATAATCATTACATATTCAAGAAGCATTCGATTTAATATTTAACTAAATCTATATAATTAGTTAGATAGAGTTTAGTTATGTGTTGAAAAGATATGTCATTCATCGCAGTTTATCTTAAAAAAATCCAAGATTGCTTACATGAATTTTTATCATTCTAAATTTGAGTCACATCCAACAAACACCACAACCAATACAAAAAATCACTAAAATTACTAAAATATACAATTCAAATTAATTCAAAACAAACACAATTATTAAAAACACAATTTCTATTACCCACATCATGACATGACATATATATATATATGAGGGCGGTTCACGTGCGAATGGGCGCCTAGGTGCAAAAAGAGAATGGATCTTAGCCGTCGATCTGGCTTGAATTATTTGGACGCGCGATAATTCATAAAAAAAACAAGTGCGCGTGTACACCAAGCGCTACCAGAATGTACTTCTCGCCAAGCAAACCCGAAAAAAGGCAATTTTTTATACTATTTCCAAATCAAAACCAAAAAACCTCTTTCTTCCTCTGCAAAAATAAAGCTTCTAAACTGGATTGAAACACAACGATTTACGCTTTGGTAAATATGTTCTAATTTTCTACTCTAATCTTGATATATGAGTGCACATTCATCATTTAAAGCTTTGATTTAACTGGATTCTCTCTTTTCAGAGAGAAAACTATACCTTTTCGAAGGAGCTTTGTTCAGATTTACGATTTTGAAGATCTGACTCATTACGATTAATGGAACCAGATAATAAACGATTTTTTCCCTGATTAAAGCTAATACAACATGATTTTGAAAGGTTTCATCGCATGTATCGTCAAAATTTGTTTATGTTTACGCATTAGCAATAGGAAAACTCCATTTTATGGTTTTGAGGGACATTGCTATGATTTATTTGGGAAGACAACCACATTTGTTCACAGATATTGATCGCCTCTCACGGTGAGCGAGGGTCAAGAGATACAATTTATAACCCGACCCCGTTGTAGTACGTGGTGGGTGTCGAACACTCGGGAAGTCTACTCGATCGATGTGCCTAGACACTAGGAAGCTAGAAAGGAGAGCATAAAACAAAGGAAAACAAACAAAACAGTCGGGACCGACACAGAGGTCACGTCGGGCCCGATGTTGGCGACAAGAGGAAGTCGGGACCGACGTAGGGTAAGTCGGGCCCGAGGTAGCTGGGTTTGTCGAACTTCAAAGATTAAAAGTAGATCTTGGGCTTTTGGGTTCCTTCTCTAGTAGATTAAGGCTTATCCACCCCAATTCAAGCAATGAGTGATGATCGGACTAGGATCGAGTGCTTTCGCCCTCGTTCCAACCACTTCTACACATCGATCATTGGGGAAATCCCCTTCGAAGCAAGGTCTTGAGATTGACACATGTTCACTTTCGCTACTTTGCCAATCTCAAGCCTTGATTCCCAACTTTCGCAAGGAATTGTAGCTCTATGTAGAGTGGGTTCCTTAGATCAAACACTCAGGGCTATGGAATTGGGGTTTCTAGCCCAAACCTAGCTAGGGTTTTCCCCCATAACCCAAGATCAAGGAGATCTACTCCATAGGCAAACAAAGAAAGCAAAAAAATCAAAAGGGAAAGCAATCAACATCATCTATCTCAAAACAAAGCAAAGTTTCATTCAAATCAAAAACAATCCACAAATTCCAATCAAGGGTTTCCAAATCCACAAGATCAAAGCAAAGCAAAGCTAATCTATCAACCAAACCTATCAATCTTCCTCTCCCTTGGCCGATTCTCTCTCTTCTCCTTCTCCTCTCCTTCCTCCTTGCTCTCCAAGTATCCCCTTGGTTCCCTTGGAACCCCCCTTTTGTGTGTGTGTGAGGGAATCCCCCTTTTGGGAACCCCTTTCTTAGAAGACAAGAGGGCCTTTTATGGATTAGATGAGGGGCAAAAGTGGAAGTCCACAAATTCATGCCTTGGAGCCCAAGTAGTCCGGTGACCGACTTGGACCGACACGGAGGACCTCGGGCCCGAGTTACTGTGCATCTCGGTCCGAGGTTGGAGACTTCAAAGTCGGGCCCGATGTGGTTGCAACTCGGTCCTGACCTCGTTCCACCTTCTTCTTTGTTGGCTTCTCTTGTTCTTCTTCATGGCTTGCTTCTCTCCTTCCTCCTTTGCTCGGGCTTTGCTCCATGTCTCGACCCTCCTTCAAATCGATCCTTGATTCATGCCAGATTACCTACAAAACACATAAAATGTGCGTAGTCTCCGAATCTCATAGAAATACGGGAACTAGGCTAAAAAGGAACAAAACGCACAAGAAAAGGGGAAAAAGAAACATATTTACAAAGGAAATCACATATGAAAACACCACCAAATAAAGAGACATCAGATATCACGGATTTGTTCATTGATATTACAAATTTGTTCATCCAAAATTATTCATAGATATCAAGCATTTGTTCACAGATATCAGGGATTTGTTCATACCTATCACGCATTTGTTCATTGATATTACAAATTTGTTCATCCAAAATTTGTTCATATATATCACGCATTTGTTCACAAATATCCCGGATTTGTTCATAGATATCACGCATTTGTTCATTGATATCACTTGTACGTGTAGTAGATACTGATGCGTATTTACATGTTTCTTTTCCCTATAATGAAGGAAAAATAGAAGATAAAAAGGAATTAAAGATCGTGATCTCGCCTGGCAACACACATTACTACATACCATTTTGTGATGACAACTTAAGACCTAAAGAGGGGATGGTGTTTAGAACCTGGGAACAAGGAGTAAATTTCTACAAGGCATACGCAGATGCATGTGGTTTCCAAGCACGTGCTGGAACCATTACAAAGTCTTCGGATGGAACTAACACTACAGTTTGGAAATACATGTTGTGTAATCGGGCAGGATTTAAAAACTCAACTCAAAAAGAAGAAGAAAAACCTCAACATACTGCATCTAGTAAAGAAGAAGACAAAGAAGATGACGATGATAATGATGAAGAAGATAGTGAAGAGAATCATGAAGAAGAAGGACAACAAGGAAAAGTGAAAAAGCGAAAAAGAGCAACCAAAAGGTGTGGTTGCATTGCTAAACTGGCTATGAGACTTTCTGGAAGAAACAGATATATTGTTAAGAAATTTGAAGAGCGTCACACCCATGTTATGTTTGAAGATGGGCAAAAACACTTTTCAAAGAGCAATAAGAAACTGACCTCCTTCCATGAAGATTTCATCATGAATTGCATCCGAGCAAACGTTGGTATAAGCAAGTCATACAAGGTCTACAAGGAGTTTGTTGGTTCATATGCAAAAATTGGTGCAACTATAGTTGATTTCAAAAAATTTAAAAGCGATCTGAACTCCTTCATGATTGGGTGTGATGCTCAAATGGTTATTGACAACTTGTTCAAGAAAAAAGAAAGATGTGACGCATTTTGTCACATCTTTCTTTGAATATGATGTTGATGAACAACATCAATTAACCAAATTATTTTGGTGTGATCCTATTGCAAGGAAGAACTTCTCATATTTTGGAGATGTTGTCTCAGCTGATGCAACATACAAATCAAACAGGTATGAAAAAGGCTTAATTTTGATGAACAAATTCATTCTTTTAATGAACTAATCGTATGTATTGATGAACAAAATTAATACTTGCCTTCAGGAATTTACAATGAACAAATTGATTCTTTTGATGAACAAATCGTATATTTTGATGAACAAATTAAATTCTTTGCCTTCAGGTATGAAATGGTGTTTTTACCATTCACAGGGGTTGACAACAACAAGAAGAGCATTACTTTTGCCTTTGAGTTGCTTCTAAAAGAAGATATCGAATCTTATGTCTGGCTATTCCAAAACTTCAAAGATGCAATGAGGGGCATGAAACATTTGTCATTCTCGCTGATCAAGATCTTGCAGTAAGAGTTGCAATTGAAAAAGTTTTTGACAAGGCTGTGCATCGTTTCTGCATGTGGCATATCATGTTCAAGGTACCGTCAAAGGTTACAAATGATGTGTATAACAATGATCAATTCAGAAGCAAGTTCAACAAGCTTGTTTGGAGCAATGAAATTAGTCGGGAAGAGTTTGAGGAGACTTGGCATTCCATTATTGCTGAATTTGGACTTTAGTCAAACACTTGGTTGTCGCTGATGTTTGAGCTACGTCACTTATGGATCCCTGCGTACTTCAATGATGTAAACATGGGTGGACTTCTTAGAACAACTTCAAGGTCTGGGAGCCAGAACTTCTTGTTCTCGCATTTCATTGGATCCACATCTTCTCTAGTTATCTTCATGATGCAGTTTGAGAGTGCAATTGATTCACAAAGGCACAATAAGCAGAGGTTAGACTTTGAATCTTCAACAAGCTCCCCCACTCTAATGACACCATTGGATCTAGAGAAACATTATGCATCTGTTTACACCATAAACGTCTTCTGTGACGTCCAGACAGAAATTGTTGCTTCTGTATTTGAATGTGGTCTAAGCAATTTGTTCAAGGAAGACAACATCCACGAGTATCACATCACCGGGCAGTTTGGGAAGGTACATGTTGTGAAACATGAGCTTCAAAACGAAGAGTTCATTTGCTCGTGCAATAAGTTCATCAATATCGGGATTCCATGCTGCCATATGTTTTTTGTATTCAAAAACATTGGGTTGAGGAATGTGCCAAATAAATACATCAAGAATAGATGGACAAAGACATCAAATCTGACTCCTACTTTTGAGATAGAAGGTTCAACAGTTGAACAATGTGATGTGATGAATGAGAAGAAGCTAGTGATTGCTGATTTATTGGGCGAGGTACATTTTTGCATTAATGCCATACGGGACAACACAGAACACCTCAAAGAGCTGATATGCTTCTTGAAGGAAAAAAAGGAAACATGTATGAGCTTATTGGGAGGGGAATCATCTACATCAACAAGGCATAGTTCAATCCAAACATTCTTGGGAAACAGACCGAGTGTTATTGAGGTACACCCTCCTGAACGAGCAGTGACAAAGGGTAGGAAGAAAGAAGGGCGTATTATGGGAGGTAAAGAGAAGGCAATGAAGAAAGCAAACAAGGAGCAAAGGGCTTGTGCAAAATGCAAGAAGCTTGGACAGCAGGACATGCACCTATGTTCCCAATTAGATCTCTCATTAATCATTGATTTCTGATACATAATTGTTGCATTAGTGTGAAATGCATAATATTCTTAATTGTCGCAATATCAATGAACAAATTTCTGGTTTTGGATGAACAATTAGCAGTTAGCAATGAACAAATTTACTATCTAATGAACAAAACAATTTCATTCTTCACACAAAATGTATGAACAAAACCTAATGACACCATTGGATGAACAAAAACCTAAGGTGTTGATGAACAAATCTAAGTTATGGATGAACAATTATAAGGTATTGTTGAACAAATTATGAACACACATTCTCATTCGATGAACAAATCTAAGGTATCAATGAACAAATCTTAGGTATCGATGAACAAATCAAAGGTATCGATGAACAAATTACGATAAATCACGTTTTCTGAATCAAAATGTCACTCTAACACAAAAGAACCTGTTCAATAACCATCATCCACAGTCCACACTATATAAAAAGAAAAACCAAATGTCTGCAACATTAAATCCATACAACACCATAAATTGTATTCTAAACACAAACCATACAAAAAACACAAAAACCATTCCAAACTGTTTTCAACAAACACGTATCATTGTACATCACTTCTTATTCTTTGCCTTCCTTGTAAGAGGAGCACGAGATGCGACTGTCGGTTTACGTGGGAAAAATTCTTGAACAAGCTTTTCAGCTGTTGCCTTGTGCTCATTCAATGGATTCAACAACAACTCATTACAGTACCTTATCCTCAAGTCATCAAGTTGATGCTGATCATGTTTATTGAGTCCACATTCCCAACCAGACAAGCCGCTGCCGAAGTACGTTTCCATGTGCCGCATCATAAAAATTCCACAATCAGTCTTGTTTTTGGTATCTCTCCATTTCATCTCAAGACGTTCATATGGAACCCTATCCAAATCCTCGAACAAAGTAGTCATCGCATCCATCTTGAGCGTCTTAAAAAGCTCAACAAAGAGCATTCTCTAACAAAATAACAAAAAAGATACAAACACAATTCATTCAATATTAAAAACACGTGTCAATGATAAATAACAAACTATTACAAAAACAAAATAAAACTCACCAATCTAGCAGATACGTGCTCATACTTTGCTTCCAAGGGCACATCAATCATTGAGCTATCAATTATGTGGAAACGTGGTACTTTCACATTCAACGCAATACAATAGTAATGCGATGCGGTACAAATAGGAAACACAAACTGTAAAAAATGCAGAGGAAAAACAAGCATGAACAAACCTTATATTCATTAAAAACAACATAGTGAAGAGTCAATCTCTCTAATGAACAAATAGCAAATACCTCTGAACAATTATGTAGTACTGATGAACAAATAAATGAATATCAATGAACAAAAATGCATACCAGGCCAATCTTGCGCGCATTAATCCACTTGAAATTTTCAAGAGTGCCATGAAAGGCATTAATGAAAAACTGTATGGAATCCTGAACAACACTTCTTCCCATGTAAGGTGACTTCACATAATCAGAAGGCTTAGATATTCTTTTATCAAGCACATCCTCACCAGTAAGTTTAACACCAACGGGAGTGTCAATCGAACTAGAACCAACCTCATGCGCCTCATTCTTCATCTACAAATGTTAAAACACATATTATTCATGACACAAACTACATACAAAATCAATGAACAAAATGTCCTATAACTTATGAACAAATAAGCAAAAATAAATGAACAAATTAGGAATATCAATGAACAAACCTCATCCTGAATCCTGTTCAGCTCCTCTTCAAGTTTCTTCTTTGCTTCAGCCTCCTTCATCTTATCTAAATCCTCTTGTTTCTTCTTCAACTCCATTCCAATTCTCTTTAATTCTGCATCCCATTCTTGTTTCCTCTTCTTTTTCTCCTCTTCCTTTATCTTCTCTTCATCAATCTTCTTTTTCGCCTCAGCATAATCCTTCTTCCTCTTCTCTTCCTCTTCTTCTTTCCTCTTCTTCCTTTCCTCTTGCCTCCTCTTCTTCTCTTTCTCCTCTGCTTCTCTCTTCTTCTCTTCCTCTTCCTTGTTCCTCTTCTTCTCTTCCTCATCTTCCAGCCTCTTAACCTCTTCTAAACGCATCTTCTCTTCCTCATCTAGTTGTCTCCTTTTCTCTTCCTCCTCTTCCCGCTTTCTCTTTTCTTCCTCTTATCTTTTCTTCCTCTTCTCTTTGTATCTTCTCTTCCTCCTCAGCTAGTTGTCTGCTTTTCTCTTCCTCCTCTTCCCGCTTTTTCTTCTCTTTTTCTTCTCTTCCTCTTCAGCTGCTTTTCTCTTTTTCTCAGCCTCCTCTTCCCACTTCTTCTTCTCTTCCTCTTCTGTTTTCCTCTTCTCTTCCTCCTCTTTCTTTCTCTTCTCCTCCTCTTGTATTAATGCATCCTCCCTCCTTATGGCTTCCAACTCTTCCTCTTCATGCTTCCTCTTTTCTTCTTCTTCTCTTATCCTCTTGTCCTCTTCATCCCTTTTCGACTTCTCTTCCTCCTCAATCCTTTTCCTGTCTTCCTCAGCCTTTTTTCTAATTTGTTCATCGGTTAATCCCTTGCAAATAAAGGAAATCTTTAGTTCCTTCTTCCTTGTCACATCAACCTTCATGCCTTCATCTTCTTGCATCATAACGCTTTCCCTAGCGATATCTACAACCCCAACCCAATCATCCCTCAACGGAGACACGCCCAGGTCAAAAGAAGGTAATTCAAACCGCTTCTTTGCCTTCATTGCGGCCTCAATTTCATCGAAAACCTTTGTAGCTTCCTCCCAGAATGAATTTTGGCTTGGTGATTCAGAATCTTCTTGGCGGCCAGATTAGGATGATGATGAAACACTCTTCAACCCCAATAGCTTCTCAAAAGCTTCATTGATCTTGGTGAAAAATCCGTGCCTGGCAATTTCAGTTGGAGCTCTTTGCACATGATCGAGATATCTCTTCAAAGCTGATGCAAGCTCCATTGACATCTCAAGATGTTCTTTCAGAAACGACTGCACAAGAAGTAATCTATATAAGTACAAAAAAAAGACACAACATGCTATGAATAAATGTTAGTTTGTGATGAACAAATGCTAGTTTCTGATGAACAAATGTTAGTTTGTGAGGAACAAATGCTAGGTTCTGATGAACAAATGAAAGTTTGTGATGAACAAATGCAAGGTTCTGATGAACAAATGATAGTTTGTGATGAACAAATGATATGCCAGTTCATTACCATCATGCAAAAAATAAAGACAAAAATATGCAAAAATCAAACAAACACATACGTCTCCGCCATCACCAAGATCAATTCGTTCTTCAAATTGTTCAGGATCAGGGGCTTTCCCTTCATTCTTGTCATGATCACCACCAGGGTACACAAACTCAGGCAAACCTCTAAAATAGCCTTTTCCAAAACCACCCTTGGAAACCTCGAAACTCTCTCTCTCAACCAAGTAATCATGGTTGAAATGCTTGATCACGGGGAAGGATCTTGGAGTTTCAGGCGATGGTAGATGAGCATGCAATCACAATAGACAATCTGTCATGAAACAAATTAATGAACAAATTAATCTTATTAATGAACAAATATGCATAAACCAATGAACAAATTGATGATAGTAATGAACAAATTATAAAATCATACCAGCAACAATATAATAGGTCCTCTGAAAAACCCATTGTTTGTTTTCCTCCATGAATCAACATTCTCAACCAACTTCTCAACAAGATGAGCACACCAATCGTACTCACTGATCTTGTCCAAGTCTACCAAATGATCCAAGAACCTTAAGTTTGCTGATAGGCGTGATGCAAATCACGGCTATGCAAAACAGTCCTAACAAACCTAAAGACTATAGTCTTAGGGAAGTAAGGGTCGAATCCGCAGGGAGGTTGGTTTATCTTTTTATGTAAAATTTATGTCAATTAAAGTAAAAGGGGTTTATGAGTTAAACTACTATCTAGTATGCAAAAACTAATAAAGCAATTAAAGTTGGAGTTTTTATCAATTTGGGAAAACACTTAGTCAACCAGAGATTCGCATTCGTATGACAAGTTGATCATAGATTTCATTCTAGATCGCATGCATATGGAATTCCAATTCCTTTTCAAAGATAATTAATAGCACAACCAGATACTATCAATCCTAACTAATTGAATAACCTTGAAACCATCAAGATTCAATTCAAAAGCAGCATTAAGAATAGGAATATAATTAGGATACAATTCTAGCATAAAACAACTAGCTTTTATACTAGAATGCAATTAAACTCTCTTCTACAATAGACTAGCACAACCAGATACTAGTACAATGCAGTTTGGTACTATGAAATAGAGAAACTCAACCAATAATTTCTCTAGATCTAGCAATTGAGATTCAATAACAACAACCCTAGAAATTATTGAAATCAATCACATAAACAATTCAAACAAGAGAGTAAAATAATTCCATGCATTAAATAAAGAGTAGAAATCTCACAACTGAAAGTCAAACAATGCTTCAAACTGTCTGACTAAGCAAAAGGGCTTAGTTCTCCATGAAAAAGCTAAAAACTCTAAAAGAAAAAATATGATAATAGTGTATGAGAGATGCAACTCTCCAAACCCTAATATAAAGAACTAGCTCTAAAGAAGTCTATCCAAAAATACAATATCTCGAAATAATACTGATAGAAAAGGAGCCAATCACAACATAACACATGGCGCGTAGGAGATCTCGCTGACCGTCAGAGGCGGCGGGTGCCGCTGGGTGATGTTCGTGTTTTTACTATAGTTTTTAGTATGTTTTCTTAGCTTGTTAGGACTAGTTTTGATAAGTTTAGGGTTAGTTTTGTGTGTTTTTGGATGGTTTTGCATATTTTGTGAAAAAGTATGGAAGCTACTCCGTTTTGTGTATTTTTGTAGGTTTTAGCAAGGAAACGGTGCTTTTTGGAGCTAAATTTGGAATGCTATGGCGAAGGACGGAAGAATACAAGATGAAGGAGTTGAAGTCTAAATTTTTGAAGGAGAAGTGTTGAAGAAACCAAGCCCAGGCTCGTTAACGAGGCTGTGAGGGCTCGTTAACGAGGCTGTGAGGGCTCGTTAACGAGGCTACGAGATAGGGTTTTCGAGGAATATTAGTGATGGTCCACCGATCCTGTGCAGAAATTTATTTCCGTGTCGGTAGAATATTTTTTATGAGTTTTAGGGTTATTATATTATGTATTTTAGGTCTTGTTATCTTTCTAGATTTTATTTCTATCTTTTAGGGTTAATTTCTATCTTTTTAGGAAAGTTTTTATCTTTTAGCCTTTTCTATTTTATAGCCTTATTAGTATAAATACCCTTCTATCTAGCCTAGAAGAGGGGGAGAAGCGAAGAAGTAGGGAGAAGTGAAGAAGTAGAGAGACGAGGAAGAGCCGAGAGAGACGAGAAGGATCGGAGATCAAGATCGAGCTCGGTGGACGAGAGTTACCGGGGTCGTTAGTCGTGGTTTCGATTCGGTGTTTCGTATTTTTTCGGTTTCCTCTGAATTTCTGTAAGACGATATTTTTCTTATTAGTTTGAGTCGTATTTTGTTTTCAATGTTCTCTTTTGTTGAATTTATTTGTTTCTTAGTTATGAGTAGTGAGTAGTTTTCTTTTCTAGGGTCGGGGTTGAAATCCGGCATAGTTATGCATGGTTTGATGAGTAAGAAGATGTGTTGAAAGCCTTTTATTCTATCAGTGAGATTGCTTGTTGTGCTTATACCTAGATGAAAGTCAAGGTGATTTGAGTTTTTAACTTGATTGAGAGAGAAAGTTATAGACTTGAAGGTTGATATTGTTTGAATGCGAAAGTTCTCAAGCTTTAGATCCAAAACAAGTGATTGAGTGAATTAATTTATGAAAGTAGATTAACTTGCTTTCTAGTCAATGAAAGTTGATGAATTTATCTATTTACAGGCATGATCTTATCCTCTTACAAGTTTATATGCATGACTATGTTGTGGTGACCCTTGTCCTAGATCTTTGTTTTTATTTGAGTTCTCTTAAGTAATATTCGTTACTGAGTTCATAGCCTCGGTACCGAACCTGTTTAGGTCATTATTTTTAGTCAGTTGTTTGCGGTGGTTCGTTAACGACCCTGACGAAGTCGTTAACGAGGTTGCTTGTGAGTGTTTTGCTTGTTTTTGTTTGATTTTTATTGTTAGTAGTCAATAAACAAACAACCTTGCTTCTCGTGGAACGATCCTGACTCCCCTATACTCAGAGGGGTCTTGACTTATAAATTTATTTGTTGTCCAGAGTAAAGGCCCGTCAACAAATTGGCGTCGTTGCTGTGGAAGCAACGAGTTTGTTTGTTTATCTGTGGGTCTGGGAATAGCCCGACCCCGTTTTTGTTTTTAATTTTTGTCTTCTTTGTCTGTTTTCTCAGCGTATGCCGGTAGGACGTCGAAGGCTTGAATTTGACAACGCTGGTTATTATTCAGAACCTGAACGTTCCCTGCACCGTAGACGCCGAGAGAACCGAGCCATGGCCACACCTGAAGAGATGGCTCGTTAGTTGGAAGTCCTCCAAAACCAGATGGAGGTATTAAAAACCGAGAAGGAAGACGTTGCTGCTGAGGCTGAGCGTCAACGAGCTAACAATGCTCGTCTATAGGAGGAGCTGAATGCCTATCCGAGGAACGCCAAACAGTACATGCATCCAGAACTGAGGGTGCCAGAATCACCAATTGTGCTTCCGGAGATAGAGAAACCCTTTGAGATCAAATCTCAATTTATATCCTTAATTAAACGGGCTCAGTTTGAAGGGAAATCCACTGAGTGCCCTATGGAGCATATTAGAAATTTTCTTGATTTATGTGACACCATAGCTGTTGAAGGTGTCTCACTTGAATATGTTCTATTAAAAGCTTTCAGGTGGTCTCTTGCTGGAAAGGCCTTGAGCTGGTTGGAGAGCTTACCTCCCAAGTCTATCAAGACTTGGAAGAACCTGTATGATCAATTTCTTACAAAGTTCTTCTCTCCTGCCAAGACAACAAAGCTGAGGAAGCGCATCACCTCCTATCACCAGCTGCCTAATGAGACTTTTGTTGAAACATGGGAAAGATTTAAAGAGATGCTTAGAAAATGCCCCACTCATGGGCAACCTTTATATGTTCTTCAAGAAATCTTTCTCCAAGGTATCAACGCAGAGACCAAGGACCGCATCAACACGCATACAGCGTGCGGTTTTATAGAGATGGACCCTACAGCTGCATGGGAATTGCTGGATAAGCTGTCCAATTATGATGCCATGTATGGAACCCAGCAAACCCCCCAGCCTCAGAAACGTCTCTACGTGCCTAACCGAGAAGAAGTTGACCCAGACGTTAAAAGTCAATTTTTACAAGACGAGGTCAATCGCCTGAAGAAGCAGGTAAGTTTTCTGAAGTCCTCTCAATCCTGTCAAGAGTGTGGCTCCTCTACCCATAGTACTTCTGCTTGCACTAACATAGAGCAAGTAAGAGCCGCTGAGACAATTGCTGAGATGAATTACATGAGAGGCCCGTACAGGAACCAGCCTAGCAATTTGACAGGTCGAACAACTATCAGACGTGGGGCAATCAAAATCCCAATTCAAGCTATGCAGCGCCTCCACCGGATAGACGACCTGCGCCTTATCGACCTCCAGGCCATCAGGAGCCACCCTCATGGGTACAAGGGTTACAGGAGAGAATCAATGGAGTCCACAACAAAGTTAATGAAGTTCAAGCTAACCTTAACCAACAAAATAAAAGATGGGGAGAGTTCGATGTATGGAAGAAGAATGTTGATTCCCAACTAGGGAACCTTGCTGCCCAAATTCTGAGGCCACAAGGGCAACTTCCGGGCCGTGCCGAAGAGAACCCTAAAGGACAGATAGCAGCGGTACACCTTAGGAGCGGAAGGACACTGCTGAAGCGTGTCCAAGCTAAGGACAAGACGGAAGAGGACGCCAAGGTTCAGCTCAGTAATGAGCCAGTGAGGGCAAGTACCGAACCAACGCACCATGGTGACGAGGCTCCAAGGGTATCTAACGACCCTAGTCCAGGTAAGTTTTCTAATCCGAGTCCTCCTCTCAATCCCAGGGTAGTTAACGACCACATCAGGGTGGGTAACGACCCATCGAGCATACCTAACGACCCTAATGTCGACCCGGTAACTTCACCTCTCGAGCCTAACTTGGTCCCGAGGATGGTGAAATCTCTTCCATTTCCCACTAAGAAATCTGTGGACTCTGCTGAGAGTAAGTTCAAGCGTTTCGTGAAGATTCTTCAGGGCATTAATATTTCCATCCCATTCGCTGAGGCCCTAAGCGAAATGTCGGCTTACACAAAATTTTTGAAAGATATTCTTAGCAGGAAAAGATCCATTACCGAGCTGCAGGATGAAGTCCGATCTATAGCTCTACCAGAAAAGCTCGGAGACCCAGGGAGATTTGCAATAACAATTAGCATAGACGACCACAGGTTCAAAGCTTTATGTGATCTAGGGGACAATGCTAGTTTACTCCCTCTCTCAATCTGGTCCAAAGCCAACATGGGACCACTAGAGCCTATCAACATGCGGCTTTACATGGCAGATGGCTCTTGCATCAAACCAACAGGGGTGGTAGAAGACTTTCCGGTTCAAGTGGGAAATTTTTTTGTTCCCAAATTATTTCATTGTTATGGCAATGCCCAAAGATCTAATGGTGCCTATTATCTTGGGCCGACCATTCTTAGCCACAACAGGTGCTAGGGTTGATGTGCAGAAAGGACTTCTCACTTTTGATATTGGAGAGGAACGCGTGGAATTCAACCTGGATCAAAATGCCAACGACCCAACTGCGGTTGCACAAATCGAGTTGACCCAGCCAGAACTCGACATAGCTGATCCTACCGAGCCTCCTTCAAATACCAAAACGGAAGAAAATTTCATACAAGTCCCTACCAAACCTCATTGCCCCACCATCGAGTCCCACATGCAAGGGTATAATCAAGGTGAGTACTCTAAACTCGCTAATGCTGGTTATGACTATTCTTCATACTTTGTTCCTACACCATGCCCCATTATATGTGCTACAGAGGAATCCAAACCACCTTGGTTTTCGGATCGCACTAACCATCATGTAGGAATACCGGGCATACTGATAGAAGAAAAGGGACCTAATTTAGTGACTCAAGCGAATAATGCCTACAACACTAAGTATGGGGTACCAAAAGACCCCAACATAGCTGCAAAAGAGCCACCTTGAACAAGGTAAGTACGTCGGGCTGACGACGTTAAAAATAGCGCTTACGGGAGGCAACCCGCTTTTAGTGTAGACTAGATTTTTCTTTTCTTTTTAGATTCTTTTTCCTAGCTTTCTTTTGAGTTCTTTTTAGTAGTTGTTAGGTTAGAAAAATAGGATAAAATTTTGAGCTAACAAGATGCAGGAGAAAAGGCTCGAAAATCACTCAAGGAGGCTACGGTGGCTCGTTAACGACCCACCCAGGGTCGTTAACGACCCGGTCTAGTGAACCGACTCGGGCAGGTAAGTTTTTATTTTTAACCCTAACCTATCTTCTATCTTCTACCCTTCTTCTACCTACCCTAGCCGCTGCCACTACCCCCCCCCCCCTCCTATTTCGACCCTCTCCTATTTAACCCTTCATAAACTCCCAAAAATCCTACTCTCAAATCCCAAGCCTCAAATCCCTCAAAATTCTACCGAAGATCTTCACCACCGATCGGAATTCACCACTCCACCGACCGTCGGAAACGACCTCGCTACCGAAGCCGGAACCCAGTTTTCCCACCGACGGGATCCAAAGCTCGTTAACCACCCAAATTCGATTCTTTGTTCTTCAATTTCTCAATCTTCCGGTATGATTTCTAAACCCTAACTCTTTATTGCATGATTCATGGTTTTTAGGGTAGAAATTTCATATTTGGATGGAGTTTGTAGAGGGGACCGAATTGCATGTTTAGATTTTGCTCATGAATTTTGGTTGTGATTAGTTGTTCTCAAATCTAGGGAAGGTTATTCATGCTAGATTCTCCATTGCAAAAATTTGATTAGAAAAGCATGAACTTTCTTGTTCTAGGAAGTTTGAGTTCAATCTTCACCATGTTAATTTTTTTGGTAACTTTAGCATGTTCGGGATGGGTAATTGAGCAAGTATGGGGTGCGTATACCCGATTGTGTGTCTAGTGAAGGATTATAGAGGATGCATGCTTGATTCATGGCTTGATTCTGAAGTTGATAATACTCGGATTCTGTGAACTGGCTCTCGGCTGCTCGTTAACGACCCACCCAGGC
The DNA here is from genome assembly GCA_964016875.1 of Fallopia convolvulus. Classification (NCBI taxonomy): domain Eukaryota; kingdom Viridiplantae; phylum Streptophyta; class Magnoliopsida; order Caryophyllales; family Polygonaceae; genus Fallopia; species Fallopia convolvulus. The sequence goes on from OZ024728.1 coordinate 22,777,783, forward strand.
TCGTTAACGACCCTGCGTAACTTCAAAGCTTCAAACCAGTCCAGATCCGATTAACGACCCAATTGGGTAGTTAACAAATACTTCCGAGGATTATTCCGAGACCAAGTATGGGGTCTCTTGTCTAATCTATTTTGAGTGGATCTTATCTTGGAAAAATCATGATTGTTTTGCAGATCAAATGGCAAGCTCAAGTAGAGCCGCTACCTGAGCTCAAAAGAAGAGGAGGAATCAGAGGTCCCCATCTCCACCTTGCATGGACAATGTGATCTTGCGCACTCAAGGGCAAGCGGACCGATACAATGCCATCCTACACAAGGACCACAACACTCGGTGGTTCTCGAGGTCAAGTGCTAAAGCCACGGGGATTTATACGGATGTCAAGGAGGCCTTTGTTATTCTCGGTGTGCCTCATTTGTTGAAGAAGGAGAATTTTCCACACTTTCCGGCTCTCACATCCGAGTTTCTAGCCACTCTAGAGACGAGTTTCCCAACGAAGACTTCGGCGGGACGCATTCGGTTTAGGCTCGGTAATGTGAACCGAGAGTACACTTTGGCGGAGTTCAACGCTATTCTAGAGCTCCCAAATCCTTCTCGAGATTACAGTTTGAAGGACTACAAGGTGACAAGGACTTGGAGCTACATCACCGGGGAGGTCGAGCCCTCCACAGCGGCATTATCCGGGGAAAGCATCATCAACCCCATTTTCAGGATCATCCTCCGAGTCTTAGCTGCTACATTCTGGCCTAAGAGAGAGCTGAACAGGCCAACAAGGACGGAGGTTGCATGTCTTCGCACCATTCTTTTCGAGGAGCCCGACCCATTAAACTTGGGGTATGAGTGGCTCTATTATATAGAGAAATCAACCAAGTCCAAGGAAGTATGGTGTGGTAATTTGGTTAGTCTTCTAGCGACCAATCTTGGAGTTGATCTCACTCGCTACACGCCGGCTCATGCTCAACTTCTCAACAAGAATTATATTATTGGTATAGCTCTGGTATCTTCATTCAAGCCGAGGGAAGGTTCAAGACAAAAGTTCAAGCCCGCATTGTTGTACCTACTCTTGACAAGCTAGAGCTACTCCATGTACCAAATTGGTACGAGGCGTGGACGGGTCATGCATTCCCGCTGGAACCCAAGCCGAAGGATGAGCTATCGCTTAGGCCGTATGAGTCACGGTTTCAGAGAGAAGGAGAAGAGATGGATGAAGATGAAGATGGGACTAACGAGGCTGCCGGAGAAGATACTGAAGAGGCTGACACAGAGGGAGGCACAGAGGAGCTTAACTTCGAGCATGAAGACCTCGATACAAAAGTTTTGGGCACCAACGTCTTCGTTGACGAGCCCACCAGGCTCGTTAACGACCATTTCCAGACCTCTACCGATGCTCCTAACGAGGCACCCAACTTCATTACCGACCCCCCGAGGACAGCTACCACCCCTCCGCAAGCTCCTATCGACCCTCACTCCTATGGACTCATGCCATATAACCCGGTGCTTTACCAAGATCACTTCCAGCCTCACTATCCACCACCTCCTCAGCCCGAGTACACTGGATGGAGTATCCCGCCACCATGGGCCGAAGATCTTTCTGCACAGATGCAGCAGCTCAACCTCCAGCAGACACACATTCATAGGAGGATGGATAGATGGGAGACTGTCTACTCCGCTCGCATGACGATGAAAGACGAGAGGCATCGTCAGAGAGAGGTGGAAGATGCAGAGCGCTGGAGGACGATGTACGACTTCATGGGGAACTTCGAGCACTACTTTCCTCCACCAAACCGTTGATTCGGCTTGAAGAAGTTTCCTAGTTTTCTTCTTAATGACTTTGTAAGTTTTATGTTTTTCTTTTCTTTTTTTCTTTTTATTGTTTTCTTTTCTATTTCTTTCCTTCTTATTTTTCTTACAGTGGGGACACTGTAATTTTAAGTATGGGGTGGGAGAAAGTAGAAAAACTCGTTTGTCTTGTGTCTCGTTGACTTATGTGTTTTGTTTGTTTTAAGTATTTCTTCGTTCCATGAAAAATTGAAAATTTTTGAAAAAAATCTAAAAAAAAGGAGTTTAAGAATTGATAGATATCTCTTTCTTAGGTTCTATGATAGTAGTTGCTAGCATGATCATATAATTCCTTGCAAGCATGTCTTTGATAATATAGCCGGGTTCTTGTTATGAAGTTGTTTTTTAAGAAGGGATAGCATTTGATGAAATTGAGCACATATACCTCTTAGCATAAGTGATGCAATCCAACAAAAATATCTACCTTGTGAGTTATTTTTGGCCTTATAGGGAGAACATCAAAAAAATCCCTCTTCTTTTCTTGAGTGATTTTACTCTCTATATGCATATTATCTCTTGGAATTGTGATGGTTATCTATTACTTGAGACCTATATGAGATTTATAGTTCATTACTTGTGAGAGTCGTATGATAGAGAACTTATTTTTCATAGCCCTATTAATCCTTATCCACCTTTACATTATCCTTCTTTTTGACAACCAACTTGAGCCTGAAGCCTTTTATTTATAGCTCCACAAAATTGTTCCCTAGCCGAGATAAGCTTGACCCTATCCAGGGATTAGGACTTAGATTGGAGAGGTATGTTTTGTTGAGTGCAATGTTATGTTTGGTTTGAAATTGAGGGATTATTGGGAAGGGTAGATTGAAAGTCTCTTGATTTTTAAGTTGTACAAAGAAAGATTTCTTGATAGCAAAAGATGCACACAAGAAAGTTGTTAAGAAAGAGGAAGAGTACACGATGAAGTTCGTTAATGACCCTTGTGGGTTCGTTAACGAGGCAGCGAAAAAAAAGGAAAAAACAAAGAGAAAGAAGAAGTAAGAAGTGCATCTGTGTTTATATAGATGAATATCAGAGATTCTTTTTGTTTTTATGAGACTTTCTAGGATATATTGGGTAAGTGAGATATAAGTGCATAATGAGAGTGAGTTTGGTTTGATCTTTTATGAGAAGTTTTGGTATGTGTGAGTTTTTAGGAGTCTTTGATTCCCGGATATTATTAGCACCACATAGCCAAAATATTTCCACGCCTTATTGTCTTTACCAAGCCCCATTACAACCCGGCCGAATGGAAGCTTCTATGAAGTTTTTCATTGAGCCCCCTAAGTTCTCTTGATGATTTTTGCTTGTTTTGACAAATCTTGGGTGGAGAGTTTGGTGATATAAGTTCCAATTTCTATGAGTTTTTGTATATAAGATGAGTTGAGAGATTGAATTCATAAGCCCAAACACTTGAGAGTTGAGTGAAAAACATTATTATCCCTTGTGGGGTTGGATTGTATTTTCTTATGTCTATTTGGTGCATATATGTGTGATGACATTAATTATCATTTGTTATTTTTCATTTATATGTGTTGATGTTGTTTTTAGAGGATGTCTATGTCTTGATGAGTATGTTTGTTTGGTTTTGATTTATGTTTAGTGATTGCTTGAGGACAAGCAAGTCTAAGTATGGGGTATTTTGATGTTCGTGTTTTTAGTATAGTTTTTAGTATGTTTTCTTAGTTTGTTAGGACTAGTTTTGATAAGTTTAGGGTTAGTTTTGTGTGTTTTTGGATGGTTTTGCATATTGTGAAAAAGTATGGAAGCTACTCCGTTTTGTGTATTTTTTTAGGTTTAAGCAAGGAAACGGTGCTTTTTGGAGCTAAATTTGAAATGCTATGGTGAAGGACGAAAGAATACGAGATGAAGGAGTTGAAGTCTAAATTTTTGAAGGAGAAGTGTTGAAGAAACCAAGCCCAGGCTCGTTAACGAGGCTACGAGATAGGGTTTTCGAGGAATATTAGTGATGGTCCACCGATCCTGTGCGGGAATTTATTTCCGTGTCGGTAGAATATTTTTTATGAGTTTTAGGGTTATTCTATTATGTATTTTAGGTCTTGTTATCTTTCTAGATTTTATTTCTATCTTTTAGGGTTAATTTCTATCTTTTTAGGAAAGTTTTTATCTTTTAGCCTTTTCTATTTTATAGCCTTATTAGTATAAATATTCTTCTATCTAGCCTAGAAGAGGGGGAGAAGCGAAGAAGTAGGGAGAAGTGAAGAAGTAGAGAGAAGAAAAGAAGTAGAGAGACGAGGAAGAGCCGAGAGAGACGAGAAGGATCGGAGATCAAGATCGAGCTCGGTGGACGAGAGTTACCGAGGTCGTTAGTCGTGGTTTCGATTCGGTGTTTTGTGTTTTTTCGGTTTCCTCTGAATTTCTGTAAGACGATATTTTTCTTATTAATTTGAGTCGTATTTTGTTTTCAATGTTCTCTTTTGTTGAATTTATTTGTTTCTTAGTTATGAGTAGTGAGTAGTTTTCTTTTCTGGGGTCGGGGTTGAAACCCGACATAGTTATGCATGGTTTGATGAGTAAGATGATGTGTTGAAAGCCTTTTATTCTATCTTTGAGATTGCTTGTTGTGCTTATACCTAGATGAAAGTCAAGGTGATTTGAGTTTTTAACTTGATTGAGAGAGAAAGTTATAGACTTGAAGGTTGATATTGTTTGAATGCGAAAGTTTTCAAGCTTTAGATCCAAAATAAGTGATTGAGTGAATTAATTTATGAAAGTAGATTAACTTGCTTGCTAGTCAATGAATGTTGATGAATTTATCTATTTAAAGGCATGATCTTATCTTCTTACAAGTTTATATGCATGACTATGTTGTGGTGACCCTTGTCCTAGATCTTTGTTTTTATTTGAGTTCTCTTAAGTAATATTCGTTACTGAGTTCATAGCCTCGGTACCGAACCTGTTTAGGTCGTTATTTTTAGTCAGTTGTTTGCGGTGGTTCGTTAACGACCCTGACGAAGTCGTTAACGAGGCTGCTTGTGAGTGTTTTGCTTGTTTTTGTTTGATTTTTATTGTTAGTAGTCGATAAACAAACAACCTTGCTTCTCGTGGAACGATCCTGACTCCCCTATACTCAGCGGGGTCTTGACTTATACATTTATTTGTTGTCCAGAGTAAAGGCCCGTCAACACTGGGGTGGCGGCGGTCGCCGCCAGCACCTCGGTTCAGAACTCAAGTGACACTTCGGGGGCTCTTTTGACCTTCTTCGAGTTGGAATTTGGACTCGGAGTAAAAACATGAATTGTAGCTCTTTGAATCAGCTTTCTAATGATGTCAAACCCAACTTTATCAGATCACTATAGCTCCTGAACGAGCTCTCACTAGACAGAGGTGTCGAACCAGCAACTCCAACGGACGGCCCGAATTCAAGCGTTCTTCTCCTGTTTCCATTCCTTTCACACTTGTTCACTTTAAGACCTGTAAAACAACATAGAACAAGTGAAAAAACCCAAAAACTCCTAGACACTCTAATATCTTAAAGAAACTAATTAAAACTACCTAAAAACAAAGCAAAAGAAACGGAAACATGCATCCTAAACACTACATATATGTTAGCTATCATTTACACCACCATTTTGAATGCTCTCTATACAGAGGGTGTAGAACAATATAATAAAGTTTCTCCTAAACCAAGCACCACCGTTCTCATCCTTCTTGATCACTATACTCAAATGCCCTATTTTGATCTTCTCAAACTCCATCAATTTGTTCTTCCCTGTCACCTCATCAATTTCAGGCAACACAAATCGTTCTCTAAAACTATTATACATATCTGAATGCTTGACAGTCTTTGGGACAGAAATGGTCTTTGGACCACGAGGTAGACCAAGGTAAAATTGCACAAGTTCAGGTGTTATCCTAACACCTGGTCTATCACCAATCTTCAATGTGCATGATGCAGGATCAAAACAGCTAGCAACATAGTAGCACAACTTACTAGGCAGATCAGTCACATTCCACTGTATGAGGTGATCAAACCCCATCTCTTTAAGAGCAGTAAACTTGCTTTCACCTTCAAAACCAACAATAACTTCACAAATCAGCTTGGGAGAGTTCCTGTGATTCAAAGACAAATGCCCACACTTCAAAGCTCTCAATCGCACCTTCTCTTTTGGCTTTTTACCAACACCTTGACCTTTACCGACAACAATATCAACTTTCCTCTTCTTCCCAAAAACTTGTAATTCACCAACAGCAGTATCCGTTTTCCTCTCAGATGGTTCGTTTATCATCACTCCCTTTCTAGGGATCATATCAATTAGCAACACATCATCGGGGAATTCATCAGACACAACCTTTTTTCCCTTGTCCAGCCGACGTCTCTTATTTGATGGAGATGAATCAACGGCTGGCTTTTGCCTCAATACAGGCACTTCAGTAGCAATTGATTTTGATTTTGAAACCGGCTTTTTAGCAATTGATTTTCTTCTCACATTTTTTCCATCGAGGCATCACTTTCGGATTTGCTCCTGATTTCTATTAAAAAAAGGGATAAAAGACAGTATAAACACATATTTTAAAAGCACAAAAATAAATAAATGGAAAACCTCTTAGAATAGCACATATTTCATCTTCTCCGATTGTCATTGTACCAAACCTTAGATGTTTTACTTGTTTATAATTTGCAGAACGTTGTTTAATAGATCCTAAATGTTTATTCCCTAAATAAACAAGAAATACAAAGCACAAATTCACACATGCATCCACCACAATGTTGGATTTTATTGATGAACAAATGCAAGTTTCGGATTAACAAATGCAATTTACCGATGAACAAATGCAAGTTTCTGATGAACAAAATGCAAGTTTCTGATGAACAAATGCAAGTTTCTTTTGAACAAATGCCAGTTTCTGATGAACAAATGCTATGCCAGTTTGAATGAACAAATATGCACAAATGAATGAACAAAATTCAACACAAGATCACTAACACTTTCCCATGCACGTATACCAAATCATTTCATGCAACTAACAAAGCCACAATCACCTATTGCAAAACTCAACATCAAAAATCTGGATAAAAACATCAAATACGCACATGCACACACAATTTGTATTTTATTCAAGTGGTAGGACCAAAAATCGAGTAAAAAGAAAGTGACGATTCATGCATTTTTTTATTCACAAAACCACAAAACACCAAAATCGACACTATCAACTTCAAACAACTCAAATAAACACTAAAAACACAATCTATTAAACATTTAGTATATATACACTCGGCAAACACAAATAACAAACGAAAAACCCAGGGTTTGAGTAAATTTAAAATGACAGATAAAAACCTTGATTCTCTTGAGATGAACTTTGATTCTCCATCTAGAACTGGATTGAGCTTTCTAATGGCTTTAATGGTAAGAATCAGACTCGAAATCGCTCCGAAATAGCTTCGATTGAACAAATTCAGGCTTGAACTGCTTGAAACCGCTTCGAAAACTGTAAAAGGGAGTGAGAGAGAAATGGCGAGAGAAGAGAAGACGATGGACTTTATAAAAAGCGCGTCTCCTAAACGCTCCGTGTGGCGCGTTTTCTTTTTTTTTTTATAGTTTTTTTAAAGATAAGAGCAATCTCAACCGTCCGTGTGATGCGATCGAACGGCCAGGGAGCTTTCTCATTTCTCACACAAGCGGGCGTTCGCACGGGACTCTTCTTATATATATATATATATAAATACTCTTATATTTTTAATAAGAATTTAATTAAGTTTTATAATAAAGCTATATTACCTCAACTAGTTGAATCCCCGTGATACTCACGGGATAATATTATGATATTAACATAAAATTTAAAACACTTAATCTTCAACATTGTGCCCCCATATTTTAATTGAATATATTTAAAATTTATTTTTAAAAATATTATAATATTCATTACAAAGTAAAAGATAAAAACCATGATACATACTTTTAATAAATATTTTATAAAAACTAATTATTTTATGCATATTAATATCTAAAACAATATTTAAAAATATTCAATTCAAGTGAAATTAAAATTTCATTAATTGTAATCAATCATACTATAAATTTTAATATAGAAATAATAATACAAGTTATTATAATATTTATTATTAAAAAAATTAACATTATTAATTTGTCAAACCTTGATGCATTTATTTTTTAAATATTAAAAAACACATATACGTGTTATTAAATATTTAGATAAGTTAAAAGTCTCTTTTTTATCTATCATAAAAATATCCCATCTTAAAGATCATGTTATCTATCATAAAATAGTAATATATGTATAAATGGGTTGCTAAAATTTTAGTTCAGAATAAAGATAATTTTTTATGAAAAAATAAAATACAATAGATATGTTTTGATTTAACATGAATAAAACATAGATAAATAAATAAATTAAATATTATATATTTATTGAATAGATTAATTATTATAAATATTTTTATGAAATTAAAAATAAAAAATTATTAAATATCTATAAATACATTGTCTATACTTATTTTACATAAAATGAGAGAAAATATAAAAATATTGTCCTTGATTTAAGAGATAAAATACAAAGTAAATTATCTATGTATTATTTTTCAAAATTCAATCTATCTATATAATTTCCAAACTAAATTTACATAAAAATGAAATATTATATAAAGGAAATTAATGTTTATGAAAATTTACAAAATTTAATGTATTAAACAACATATCTTCCATATTAATTTTACAAAAAAAAAGAGATAAATTTTTTTATAAATGTGAGGTGGGGCTACATCAAAAAAATTCTATATCTCCATAAATCTAAAGGCTGTTGATTTATACACACGCAAAAATTTGTAAGCGCACACAAAACTCCGCACAACGGGGATGCGCGCGAATCTGTATTGCGTGGAAGGGTAAAACCGGAATTTAAGAAATCCAGGTTTTTGGAGCGTGGTGGCCCAGAGGCCGCGCAACCTTGTTGCGCGCGAAACAGCGTTGCGTGCAGTTCTACGGCACTTTTGAAAAAGTGTCGTTGGACTGGCGCGAGGCCTTGTTGCGCGGATCTATTAAGTAAAAAAAAAAAAACAGTCGAATTTTCCCCTATAAATACCCATTTCGATTCTCATAGTTGGCATACCTTAATTCCACATCATTGCTTAAAAATGTCGTCAGGAGAAGAAGATACATCATCGAGCGATTATCATCCAAAGGAGGAAGATTCATCGTCAATCGATAGTTTCATAGGCGAGGATGAGGAAGGTGTACCGGGAGAAGAGTATGGAACCGATTCCGATGCATCAAGCGAGCCAAAACAGGTATTTTTCAAAGAAACCATAATATTATGTTTTTAGGATAGTGGAATTTACGAACCTAGTATATTGAAAATTAGGATAGTGTAATTTATAATATTTTGTTTTTACATTTTGAAATCATAGGTTGTCGGAATAGATTTTTCTATTGCTTTCCACTACGATGGTTTGTGGAGTGACCGAAGAGAAATGCTTGATTGGGCTAGACAAACTGCAATTTCGAAGAATTTTGTACTAGTCATAAAAACCTCAAATCCAAACAGGGTCATACTCACTTGTGACCTAGCCGGTAGATATAGATGTGGCAAGAGGGTGTTGCCCGGACCGGAAAATAGGAGCATTTATAAGCCACTTACCGATACTCCGATCAGGAAGTGTGGATGTCCGTATGAATTGAATGGGGTCTGAATAAAAGAAAAAAAATGGATGGGTCTTAACGGTAAAGTGCAGACAACACAATCATCGCCTCCACACTAGTTTGTTAGCTCATCCATATGCGAGCCGATTGACAGCTGAGCAGAAGGAGTTTGTGAAAGAGAAGTTCCTATATCTAGCCACCCCGAAGATGGTACTTCAAGAGTTGAGGTCAAGGTACCCGGGAAATGTGACCTTAATTAGACAAATCTACAATATGAGGGAGAAGTTAATGCTTGAGGATTGTGGAGAACTGACGGTGACACAATGGTCTTTAAAGTTCTTGAAAGACCGACGATACATTGCCCATCCAAGACGTGTAAGGGGTTCTGATGTTATGAATGCCTTGTTTTTTGTGCACCCCATGAGTTTGCGCATGCTGAAGATGTTTCCCTATATCGTCATTATGGACTCCACATACAAGACCAATAGGTATGTTATTTTAATCTGGAATCGACTTGATTAGTATTTTTCCAGTATAAATGTTTAAAACAACTTGTTCTGCTAGGTACGCCATGCCTTTATTGGAGATGGTTGGCTTCACTTGCATCGGAAATACATTCAGCATCGGGTTTGCATTTATTTCAAATGAAGATGTTGGTAGTTATAGGTGGGTGTTAACTCAATTGAAAGGCGTGTACGACGAGCTTGGAGTCCAGGTCAATGCAATCATGACAGATCGCGAGCAGGCTCTAATCAAGGCGATAAGTCAAATTTTCGGGGACGGAGTACAACATTTGTTGTGTTGGGTGCACATCAGACACAAAATCCTGGCGTACGGCCTAAAGGTGTTTGCGAAAGCCGAAAATCCACATGAGTTTTTACGCAGGTTTGCAAACACATGTTGGGTGCTATTTTCGTCCACCACAAAGGCGACATTTGAAGAAAGGTATGTAGAATTGAAGAGAAGATGGCGACCGACGCTTATTACATAAGTGGAGAAGGTGTGGCTTAATCCATACAAGAAGAACGTAGTTCGTGCTTGGACCGATCATACACTCCACTTTCAGACGAGAACCACCAATAGGTAATTTCATTTTTAGCATTTCAATTCAGTTTGAATATTAGAAAGTATATTTGTTCAATATTTAAACTTTGACATGTGTTTTTTAGGGTCGAAGGTATGCATGATGTGCTGAAAAAGATATTGGATTCATCTCAAGGAGGCTTCAACACCGTGATACTAAGGATTCATATCCAGATGGAATCTCAAGCCAACAATTTGAGGACAGCCATTGAGAGAACCAGGATACAGAAACAAACAAAATACAAACTAACGACAAAAAAGTTCAGAGCATTATTCTGTCCTATACGCGGACACGTTTCAAGGTAATGCCTAGGTAAGTAGTTAGACATGTATTATGATATAGCTTTTGAGTTGACGCAGGGTACACTCAAGATGGAGTGCCACAACTACTTTTGGAGGAAATGTCACGGTCTTCCATGCAAGCATCGAGGTGCACACGCTATCATAACTAAAGTACCCATAGAGCTGGAGGAGATACATCCTTTTTGGAAACAAATCGAATGGGATGGCCTTAGCGATGACAATGATCTTGCCCTTGCCTACGTACCCTTGACCATTCAAGACGCAACGTGGGACGAAATGGTGGCTCTACGAAATAGCGGTCAGATGCCTAGAGACCAGTTTTTGCAGATCACATCAGCGTTCAAAGATTCAAAGCATCCTGAAGACACAAACCTTATTGAGCCGATACCTTACGAGACGCCAGATGGAGCCAACAAGTATTCAACCACCAGGGAAAAAACGCACCTTGAGCACGTAATGGAAGAGTACGAGAGGGAGCAACAAAGACGGAAAGACAACGACAGTGGGAGCAAAGCAAATACATCGGCGCCATCCCGACCACGCTAACAACCTAAAGGATCTAGGAATAAGAAACGGATCGGAGTTGGAGTTGATACGCCTCCGGTTGCGGCCGCATCTCCTAGCACCGCTACACCGGCCGATGGAAGCCACTATGGCCCCCTGACGAGCGTCAAATGGTGCGGGGTTAACTTTGGCATTGGTAATGTGGATAGTTTTGTATTTTCGTTCATTGATGATGCTAGAGACGTGATGGGAGACAATCATTGTGGCTTTCGGTCCCTTGCTTGCTTATTGGGGAGGCAAGAGGAGAAGTATTACAGTATTCGATGGGAGCTTCAGGCATAATTGATGAAGTCTTGTTCACTAGGGGCCTTACATCATTTGATGAGTTCTTGGAGCAGATCGGCCATGTGGAGTCTCCTTGCTCAAACAGATACTGGCTAGACATGCCGCTACACGGCCTTGTGTTTTCTACTTTTTATCAAATGCCACTTGTGTTCTTATCGAGGGATCGAGGCTCCCACACGTTTTTACCATTGTGGATTTAGGGAACAATCAAGGACATGGGATACCGCCACCAGTCGTTGCTATGGCCCACGTTGGTCGACAAGACCACTTCATACCGGTGAGAAATTTGTAATCACTTTTTAATGAAGTTGTTTGTTTTTGTAGATCATTCTTGATTATATGTGACATAGAATTTCTTTTCAGGTATGGCTGACGGGGAACGCGCCTATTCCCCCACCTCCTCATGCATGGCGTCAATTTCACCACCCCGACACCGACTACTGGCTCGACACTCTTACCCCGAGGATTGACCATTGGAAGGCTTGCCGAAGGGACATCAGTCGGGATCCAGAGACATTTGCTTAGGACAGTCTTGTTAGGAGAATTGTTATGGGATATATGTACTTTATTAAGAAGAACATGTTTTCATATTTCATGTATTGTGTGGCCCGTTTAGGGGATTTATGAACTTTTTTAAGATGTTTCGATGTAAGGGGGTCGAGCTTTCCCCTACTTGAGGACTACTAAGCTTAATTTATCTTAATTTTAATAACAACCCCTTAGAGGGGACGAAGAGCACCGTCTCTTCTTCAACTATATCAATTTATAAGGTTAAATACATATATGGAGCAAGACGTGTAATACGACGTTTGAGTGACGGAATAGTCTGGTAAAAATGGAATTACCCAGTTGGGTGAAAGGGGGAGCAAAGCCGCGCAACGGGCCTTCGAGGCTCCACGAAATGGGCCTTCGAGGCTCCGTGAAGGCCCGTTGCGCGGATTTGGCTCCCCCTTTCGCCCAACTGGGTAATTCCATTTTTACCAGACTCGTAACATGCTTCAGCGAACAGTATACCATCAGCTTTTCTGATGACAAGACTTATGCATGCACACCACAAATTTCGCGCAAATTCCAAGCATAAAATGAGACCTAAACCTTCTCCATTGTTGCTCCACTCTCTATCAACCCTAAACCTTAAACCGAAACCAGAATTTCATACTCGGCACACCGATGGCTCAAAGGAAAGCGTGTTCATCGCGAACCTACCCCTTTGCTCCACCCGTCATCAACTTCTCCATCGTGCACGTCCGTGGGGTTACGGAGACAAAGACGGAATGGTCCGTGGTACAAGGAGCATCAATAAAAACATCAGCATATCCTGGAGCCAATCTGGCTATGGAGCACCACCAGGATATTGCCGCTTTATCTTTAACGACAACGATATAACACATCGCATTTATATCAAAGAAACAACTTTGCAGCTTCGTCGGACTGAAGGTGCGGAGATTCGGGCGATTGATTCGATTTCGCTTGAGAATTAATGATGTGGTTTAGTAAATTCATCGTACTAGATCACATTGATGTATTCTTAATTATTGTTGTTTTTTGGTTTTTTCAGTAAGTTGCTTGTAAGCGTCATCGAGTTAGAAGAAAGTGTTGCTTGTCACTTTTTTATGAAGTTATGTCTGTCAAATCTTAAATCGGAATATCTCCATTGCAATCATATACATACATACATAGATATATAAAGTAGTAATGTGAAATGCCAACCGAAATCATCCAAAACACCCGAAATGTAGAGTAGTAATGTGAAATGATATCAACAATCCAAAATCATCCTAAACCATCCAAAATAAATACATAAAGTACTAATGTATGTCAAATATGAAAATATCTAAGTCTGGCGCTCATGCGAGGTACCGCTGCCACTGCCGCGCTCGTGCACCGAATCTGGAAAGTGTCGGGTGGGCATGGGTGGGGGAGGCGGTGTGATATGCTCTCTTTAGTATAGGTTATCTCTTGTATTTTAGGCATGTTTTGAGTGTGTTTAGGTTAGTTTTGAGCATAATTGTAATATGAAGACCGAAGACACGATTTGAAGAAATGCAAGAGTTTTGAAGACAAGTGTTGATTTGGAGTTGTTTTGACGCCATTCTCTTGTGATGCATCGTTCGGGAGCTACGGTGATCGGATGAAGCTGAATTTGGTATCATTGGAAAGCTAACTCGAAGAGCTACAATTCATGTTTTTACGGCGAGTCTTCAAATTCTAAGTGGGTCAAAACCACTTCCGAAGTTGACACCAGAATGCTGTCAAACAGGACCCGCGCTCGCGGGTAGAAGCCGCGCTCGCGGTTGAAGAGGATTCCGCGGACGCCGAGGATTAGACGAGCCGCGCTCACGGTTTGTAACCGCGCTCGCGGGTGGCGGATATTCCGAAGCGCCGACTTTGTTTTTATTTTATCTTTTATCTATATTTATATCTTTAGGTTTCAGTTGTTTTTCTACTATTTAAGCTTAGTTTCGTAGCAGACTTTGAGATCATACCTTATCTAGCATACTTGTACTTTTTAGGTTTTATTTCAGTTTTATTATGGAGAACTAATTTTCCTTGGAGTTTGTTTGATCAAGGAAGCCTTTTTCTGTAATTCGTGAGATTCTGGTAACTTTTCTATCCCTTGGTTAATATCAAAACTCTTGTGCTAAATTTTATGATTATCAATTGATTTCTCTTGGTGTGCAACTTGTTGAATTTGATTGATATTCTATTGTTTGGATTAGTTTGATTGTTGTCTGTGCAATCTTATTTATCCTTGAAACAACTCTTTTCTAGGACCGTGGACTGTAATTGAGAAAGAGTGTTTGATTTTTATTTTATGCATGAGACTCGTAGCTTGATTGCATGATTTGATATCCTTCTATCCTTAATACTTTGCATGATTTGAATTAAGCGCTCTTGTTCATATCATCTTTTCGCTTGGACCGTGGACAAGCGGAAATCTTTTATAAGGATAGGAATTAACCTGCGAATTAATAGAAAAGTGAATGAATTGATGATCGAATGATTAAAAAGGTGGAATTGATTGAATGAACTCTGCTTTTCCTTAATTGATTTGATACCTAAATTTGTTTGATTGTTTAAACTCCCAAAACCCCCTGTTTTATTCTTTGCTGATTGTTCAGAAAACCGATTCTCTTGGGTTCGATCCCTTACTTGCATATATGCTATACTAGTTTGTAGTTTAGGGTAATTTATTTTTGATCTTGGCAACAACAACTTTAGCCGAGTCAAATTTTGGCGTCGTTGCCGGGCAATCGGTTTTGTTTTTTTTTCTGTTCAATCAGCGTTTCAGGGATATTAGCATCAAATTTTGATTTGATGCCTCGTGCTTTGACGATGTCTGAGTCTTGAGATAATAGGTTGACGTCGAGCCAACGACATTAAACAAAGGCGCTGCTCGGAAGGCAACCCGAGGCAAGCTTTTCTTTTCTTTTATTTTTGTCTTTTTAGTTTAGTTTTAGTTTTAGTTTTGGTTTTGTCGGGCTAATAATGCAGGTTAATTTTTATATCTCGAAGACAGCCAGCCCGAGGAGAAATCCGAGGTCACGGCTGGACCCGCGCTCGCGGGACCCTCCTGGCAGAAGTTCCGTTTTCGTTTTTATGATTATTTAAAAAAAATTAAAATAAAATAAAATATAGCGGCACGCAGGGGCGCGTGAATTGAGGATTGTTGGTACGATGCTAGGGTTCTAACGGCATCTCGAGATGGAATTGATTCCGACTAGCGAAACCTCAGAATGATTGTAGGGCGATTGGAAGAGGGATAGAAGGGGTTGACGCCTGATGCCTAGGGAAGAGAAACTCGATTCAACAAAGGCAAATTCAATTCAATTCAAGCGTAACTGAAAATATGAGAGTCTGACAACTTTAATAGAAAGCTAGATCTAAACCTAGAAACCCTAGGGAGAATGGGCCCAAGCATACAAGCCCAACCCATCTCGCTAATTAAAATAAATAGCGGAAATATAAATAATACCAAATTAAGTAATTGTTTCTAATAAAAACCCGACATAAAAATAAAGATAGAAACCCAAAGACCCGAGCCTCGGAGAGTCGCACACATGTTCGGACGAGACTCGAAAGACCGTCAGTCGGGGCGCGGTTTGGCCCGGGAGGGCACGGTCGCGCTCTCGGGGTCTAGGTCGCGCTCGAGGACGACTCCATTCTGCGGTCGGAGCGCGGTCGCGCTCCCGGCGTCTTGCCCGCGCTTCGAGAGGGTTGTTTTCTGTGGGCGTGGCGCGGCCGCCAGCGGCTGGAGCACGGGGGCGCTCGGCATGGGCTTGTCCGCGCCGTCGGTGATCCTTCCGAAAAGGCTTGGCTCGACTCCCGACTCCTCCGATTGATCCGAAAATGCGTCTTGAGCCAAGGATGTCATCAATATAAGCGAAGGCGGATCTTGGACCGAACTCTCGGATTGCTTAACTCTTCTTATGATGGAAATCGTAGCCCGACCTATAGCCTTGGCGCGAGCACGCGTCAAGGGTCTGTTTGATCGAACCGACATGGCCTCCTCTTCCTCAGCGGCGGTCATAGTAGCAAACGCATCATCCTCCCCCCCCCCTTGAGTGGGAAGCGTCCCCGCTTCCTCAAAATCAAAATCCGGCTCAACAAAGGGAGAAAGATCCAACACGTTGACCGTTGCATGTACATTGCCATATGAATCCGGGAGATCCAACTTGTAAGCGTTGGGACCAATTCGCTCAAGAACACGAAATGGCCCATCACCACGTTGATGGAGCTTGGTCTTCCAAGTTGTCGGGAACCGTTCCTTGCGCAAATGGAGCCAAACAAGATCGTCAGGCTCAAAAATCATAGAAACATGGCCCCGGTTGTGTTGCGCTGAGTACTGAATAGCGCGCCGCTCAAGATGCGCCTTGGTCCTAGCGTGGAGTTGCTGAATGTGGTTGGTTCGATTTGCAGCATCAACATGTTCTCCCTGCTTCAACGGCTTGGGGACCAAATCCAAAGGCGTAATGGGATTGCGCCCATAAACGACCTCAAACGGAGTCAAAGAATGCGCCGAATGTTTGGACCTGTTATAGCAAAACTCAAGGGTAGAAAGTAAGTCCTCCCACCGGTGTGGGTTTGATTTGAGCATCACTCGTTAGAGTGAACCCAAGGTACGGTTGGTGACCTCCGTTTGGCCATCTGTTTGGGGGTGATAACTAGTAGAAAACAATAATTTGGTGCCGAGTTTCCCCCAAAGTGTTCTCCAAAAATGGCCCACAAACTTGGTCTCCCGGTCACTAATAATAGTTATCGGCACACCATGGTATTTTACCACATTGTCAAAGAACAAAGAATCCACTTCCGTAGCGTTATTCGTACTTTTACAAACGATAAAATGAGCCATCTTCGAGAATCGGCACACAACAAAAAAAATGGAATCTTTGCCTCGCTTTGACATAGGCAAGCCTGTAATGTAGTCCATCGAAATGTCCTCCCACGAAATGTTAGGCACAGGCAAAGGCGAGTAAAGTCCATAAGGTAAAGTAGTAGACTTGGCCTTTTGGCATGGAACACAACTCCTACAGAATTTGGTGACATTAGAGACCAAGTTAGGCCAAAAGAAATGTTCATGCAAAGCTGCAACAGTTTTGTTCACCCCGAAATGGCCCCGTCCATCATGAGCCTCTTTAATTAAAAGGTTCCTTATAGACGAGGCTGGAATACACAGTTTCCCAGCCTTGTATAAGTAACCGTCATCTAAAAAATAAGATTCCCACTCACGATGAACCGAGCACTTCTCAAAGATTGGACCAACGAAAGGGTCCGAAGCATAAAGCTCCTTAATCAAAGAGAAGCCAAGTAAACGAGTTTGCAGTTGAGTAAGAAGTACATACCTGCGAGAAAGGGCGTCGGCGACCACATTCTCTTTTCCCTTCTTGTGTTGGATGACATATGGAAATGTCTCCAAGAATTCCACCCATCGAGCATGTCTTCTATTCAAATGTGCTTGGCTCTTGAGGTAAGAAAGCGCCGCATGGTCACTATGTATCAAAAATTCCTGCGGCCACAAGTAGTGCTTCCAAGTTTGGAGCACTAGGATTAAGGCATATAGCTCCTTGTCCTATGTCAGATAATTGAGTTGTGCCCCGGTGAGCTTTTCGCTAAAATAAGCGATCGGCTTCTTCTCTTGGTGGAGGACGCCCCCAATGCCAGTGTTAGAAGCATCGCATTAACCTCAAACGGCCTAGAGAAATCTGGCAATTGTAGCAAAGGGGCATGGCTCAAGGCATCCTTCAAATCTTGGAACTCCCTCTCGTGGTGCTGTTTCCATTCTATAACGGTGCCCTTTTTAGTCAAGGCATGTAGGGGCGCCGCTATAGAAGAGAAATTGCGCACAAACCGGCGATAAAATCCGGCCATGCCCAAAAAAGAGCGCACCATGGTAGCGGTGGTAGGCGTAGGCCACTCCGTGATGGCCTTAATTTTAGCATCATCCACCTGTAAACCACAAGAAGACACCACAAAGCCAAGAAAAATAGTGGATGGGCTACAAAAAGTACACTTGGCCAAATTGGAAAAAAGTGTCTCTCGGCGCAAGCACGCCAGAACGAGCCTCAAATGGTCCACGTGGTCAGTCAAAGTCTTAGAATAAATTAAAATATCATCAAAATAGACCACGAGGAACTTACCAATAAAATCACGGAGGACGTGATTCATCAATCGCAGGAATGTGCTCGGCGAATTGGTGAGGCCAAAGGGCACCACTAACCACTCGTAAAGACCGAATTTGGTCTTGAAAGTGGTTTTCCACTCATCTCCTTCTTTCATCCGGATTTGATGATAGCCAGACTTCAAGTCAATCTTAGAGAAAATGGAGGCGCCATGGAGCTCATCCAACATGTCATCGAGTCTTGGAATCGGATGCCGGTATTTGACGGTAATCTGATTAATAGCCCGGCAATCCATGTACATGCACCAAGAGCCGTCCTTTTTGGGAACAAGGCTGACTGGCACACCACAAGGACTCATCGACTCTCTAACGTAGCCTCTCTCAAGTAGCTCCTGAACTTGTTTTTAAAGTTCCCGGGTCTCATCCGGGCCGGCCTTGTACGGAGCTCTATTGGGCAACGAGGCACCAGACACCAAATCGATTTGGTGCTCAATACCTCGTATAGGTGGCAAACCAGCAGGTAACTCGTTAGGGAAAAAATCTTTGAATTCACTAAGTAAGGAAGTAACCTCATCTAGCAATGTCGGGGTGTCGGTGCTAGAAGATGTTAAGGACATCGACACCAAAAGAAAGAACGGGGCGCAACCTTGCAACGACGCTGTAATGGACGATGGTCGGGCCAACAGGAGGCGTCGCTCGACCGAGCCTTGAAGGGGCGGTCCGGACGGTGCCGATTGGCGAGGCCGCTGCTGTGGCGGCACCTTGTTCGAACCCGACGGATGTGTACCGTTGCCTTGCTCATCAAAGAGGTTTGGTTTGGGTACACTCTTGGCTTTGCTAGCTTTTTCCTCAGCCTCAATCACTTTCTGGCGATCCCGTTGAACCTGATCCTGCAAAATCTCACTCGGCGACATAGGTAAGAGCTTGACGCGCTTCCCGGGGTAAGTAAACACATAAGTGTTCAAGTAACCATCGTGAAGGACACGTCTATCAAATTGCCATGGGCGTCCCAACAATAAATGTGTGACGTCCATTACAACTACATCACAAAGAATAGTATCTGTATAAGGACCAATAGAAAAGGAAATGGTACATTGTTTAGTAACTTGCGTACCTGAGCTAGACGAAAGCCATTGAAGACCATAAGTAGCCGGGTGTGGAGTGGTAGGCTGCCCAAGATGATCGACCACCTTTTCATTAACTAAATTAGTGCAGCACTCGGAATCAATGATGACACTTAAGCTCGCTGAACCAACCAGAGCTCGAGTGTGAAAAAGGTTTTCCCGCTGGTCATTGAGATTGTTTTCACGAAGGATCAAAGCCTTTCGAGAAACCAACCCCAACAGAGTCCCCATGTTAGCCGGTGATGGAGCACAATCCAATTCCTCGGCTCGAGGAACCGAATACTCCTCCTCCAATGGTGCTGGTGCTGAAATTTCCTCTTCTTTATCCATGGACTCGTAACCAGCTGATGCTTGGACAAACATAACCTTATTGCGGTTGGGGTAGTCCTTTTGGTAGTGACCGCGGCCACCGCAAGTGTAGCATTCCAAATCACGGGCTCTCTCACGGCCTGGCTATGCCGGCTTTTGGGTAGCCGTGCGTGTCGGTGTAGACGCCGTGGATTTGCCCAACGAAGTAGAAGAACCCTGTCCTACACCAGCATTAGATTTTTCATTAGTATTAAAATCGTATGGACGAGGGTTGGAAGAAACATACCTGTCCGACGACGTGCGGGAACCATAACACTTATTGCGCACATGTTGTTGATGAATTTTCATGGCCGTATGCACTAGTGTGTTGATATCCTTAATAGGAGGGATCTCAAGCTGATTTTAATAGGCAAATTCAGACCACTAATAAATTTAGTACGCAATGTGGATGGAGCCACACTGATATTTGCCTTGAAAAACATGTCCTCTAACTTTTCGAAATACTCAATGGGGGACAATGATCCTTGGCGAAATTCAGCGATGTCCAAGCGCATTTGATTACGGTAATCATTTGGAATGTATTTTTGAGTCATAACATAGACCAACTGATCCCATGTAGTCACTACAGTAAGACCCCGACGCAAACGGTCATCCACAAAGCGTTGCCACCAAACCCGGGCTGAACCACGGAAATGTAAGGTAGCCGCTTATACATGCTCATAAGCGGGGATATTACAATAGCGCAAAGTATGCGCCGTCGCAGTAACCCATTCTAGAAAGACCGCAGGGTCATGATGCCCTTCAAACGGTTCAATCTTGACTTTGACTTCGTGTCGTTGGTACCGGGGAGTGTCCTGATCGCCATTAGCAACACGAACATCATGGCCACGATCAATAGGGGACCTAGGTCGGGCCGGCACCTGCCCGTAATAATGGTCTTGCCCTTGATGATGTTGCCGGGGCGGCGCTTAGGTGCGCCGCTCGGTAACATGATCATAGGAGCGCCGGTTTCGACGCGTTTGGGCATTACCATAATTAGGGGTGGGGGCTGGCGGAATCCAATCCGATGGGCGCTCATTCAATTCAGGAGGATCGCCCAATGCTGGAAAATTATAAGGGTTAACCATGCCCGATCTTCAATTTGTTCATCATCGAACTCCTTGAAGTCGTCATGGATAATCGGAGTAGCAAAATTGTACTCCAAGGAACCATGTCGACGATTGTGACTAGGTTCCTTCTCATATGGCCTGTTGGTCGTTGCAAAAGCATTATGGTCAAGAGTCGGTGCCGGAAAACGTTGGTCACGCATTCCATAAAGCCGGCGTGCTCTAGCGTCGTCCACATATTGTGGGCGATTTGGAGCACCAAGCGAGGTGGTGGCGTAGTAGCCATCATCCTCGGGACCATAAGAATCAAAAATAGGTGGTTGAGAATACATACCTTGGTCTTCGGCGTAGGCACTCGAAGACGGAGCATTGGCAATTGGATCGCTATGCAAAACGTGGGCTACCTAACCTTGCCTTGATTCGGGTACGACCTCCACCGATGGCGGGTTAGGCTCAACGGGGCCCTTGTCCTTGCGGCGGGGGTCTTGTGTAGCAAGCGGTGTAGGCTGAGCCACCAATGTTGCCGTCTCGCCAATGATGATACCGATGGCCTTGGCGCGGGCTCGCGTCAAAGGCCCGGGAGGGAGTTGTTGTGGCGTCGGGGGACCAGCCAAGACAGGGTCTTGTGGTGGACTTGAAGTATTGACGCTCGGTTGCGGCATTGGAGCCGATGTTGATTTCTGAGTAAGGGCGGCCAGCTGGGCGGCAAAATGAGTTTGCATATCGGTCATTTGTTGCTTTAAAAGAGCAATTTCTTGCTCATAGTTATGGCCTCGATCAAGGCAGTCGGATTGAGCGTAGGATCATCCTCTTGAGTTTGTAAAGCACCTGAATCAGAAGGAGAAGACATGGCGAGTAACAAAGAACAAAACGAACAATAGAATGCAACGCACAAAGTCTTAGCTCTTGATCCGAGCAGTGCACTCACACAAGGTCACGAATGGCTCTTTGTGCGAGAGGCAGCTTAGGCTCACGAGTAAAACAATGGTGCTATTGAAAAAAGCAAAGGTAAAGCAAGAAAATACACCCACACAATTTAGTAATATCAAACAAGTAGTACTAAGCAAACAAGTGATGACGCAAGCACTAACAATTGTTGAAATCACTACAATGTGTAGTTTATGGCTTACCTTATTTTGGCTTTACCACCCACAAATTTTCTCCTCTTTTTTTTTTAATAAATGTGGTTAATGGCTTACCTTATTTTGGCTATGCCACCACAACTGAATTTTTTTTTATGAGAATAAAGGAGGGCCGAAATTTTATTTTTTTTGTTTATGCTGAATTTTGGTACCCTCAAACAAGCAACGATAGATATGTAGTGAGAAGTATAGTTCAATGCAATCAAAACAAGCAAGATAGCCTATCAAGTAATTGAAAATTACTAACAATGGGCAATCAATCAAGCAATATCAATGCAATGAACAAATCACACCACTATTAAACCCTAAGGGACAAGAACAATTAATTAGGGTTTGGCTTAAAAAAAATTTGGATTTTTGATGAATTAATGGCGGAACTATGGTGGTGGAAGTGCAAAGATCGAATCAGGAGACTTACAAGACGATGGCTCTGATGCCAGTTGATGCGTTTTGCCTCGCTACAAGGACCGACGTCTTGTATTATGAATCCCGTCACGATCTCTAATGAACAATGGAGCGGAAGCAAGCGAGATAGCGGCACGCAGGGGCGCGCGAATTGAGGATTGTTGGTACGACGCTAGGGTTCTAACGGCGTCTCGAGATGGAATTGATTCCGACTAGCGAAACCTCAGAATGATTATAGGGCGATTGGAAGAGGGATAGAAGGGGTTGACGCCTAATGCCTAGGGAAGAGAAA
Organism: Fallopia convolvulus; assembly: GCA_964016875.1. Lineage (NCBI taxonomy): Eukaryota > Viridiplantae > Streptophyta > Magnoliopsida > Caryophyllales > Polygonaceae > Fallopia > Fallopia convolvulus. Next base: position 22,800,470 of record OZ024728.1, read on the forward strand.
CTCGATTCAACAAAGGAAAATTCAATTCAATTCAAGAAAAACTGAAAATATGAGAGTCTGACAACTTTAATAGAAAGCTAGATCTAAACCTAGAAACCCTAGGGAGAATGGGTCCAAGCATGCAAGCCCAACCCATCTCACTAATTAAAATAAATAGCGGAAATATAAATAATACCAAATTAAGTAATTCTTTCTAATAAAAAACCCGACATAAAAATAAAGATAGAAACCCGAAGACCCGAGCCTCGGAGAGTCGCACACATGTTCGGACGAGACTCGAAAGACCGTCAGTCGGGGCGCGGTTTGGCCCGGAGGGCGCGGTCGCGCTCTCGGGGTCTAGGCCGCGGCCGAGGACGACGCCATTCTATGGCCGGAGCGCGGTCACGACCGGCCAGAGCGCGGTCGCGCTCCCAACGTCTTGCCCGCGCTCCGAGAGGGCTGTTTTCTACGGGCGTGGCGCGGCCGCCAGCGGCTGGAGCGCGGGGGCGCTCAGCATGGGCTTGTCCGCGCCGTCGGTTATCCTTCCGAAAAGGCTTGGCTCGACTCCCGACTCCTCCGATTGATCCGAAAATGCGTCTTGAGCCAAGGATGTCATCAATATAAGCGAAGGCGGATCTTGGACCGAACTCTCGGATTTGTTAGCTCTTCTTATGATGGAAACCGTAGCCCGACCTATAGCCTTGGCGTGATCACGCGTCAAGGGTCCGTTTGATCGAACCGACATGGCCTCCTCTTCCTCAGCGGCGGTCATAGTAGCAAACGCATCAAGCTATTTATGTTGTATGGATAACACAATAATTCTTTTTAATATCATGGAGATCTTTCAATGCTTGCAACTTGAATTGGGATAGGATAATAACACATTATTTCCATTTCTGTGGTTATTTGTACTGATAGTATGTACATGGAGATCTGCCTTTTCTCTTTTGCTAGATTTTCAGCTTGCTCAACCTTTGCGGATATGTCTTTGTTTGGTTTTTATTTCAATTCTGATTTTTAGCTATTTGATAGATAAACCATTTGGCATTGGAAGGGTTCTTGAGGAGCATAGTCTATATAGGGGTGGGGGGTACATTTTATGATTTTTTTTTGTTGTGGTTGAAAATTTAAAGCAAATTTTTGTACTTATATATGATAAGGATGTCTTGCTTCTTTTTTTTCCTTAGCCAATCGATAGAAAGTTTTTAGCTCCAATATTTTGAAATTGTGTATGAGGTGGGAAAAGAAAATGAAATCTCTTAAGTTCATGGTGATGCTAGGATATTCAAAGAATTAATTGTAGAGTATTATAGATGACTCCTTGCCTTGAAAATCTTAAACTTGTGCTTTTATGCATATAGCTTGGTACATGAGGGAACTACCTCCCAAGCTATTGGTATTTATGTTTTAATCTATTTGAACGATAGCATTGTCTTTGATATTTTTTTAAGGCTGGTTCCTTTTGGTAATATCATTTTTTTTAATGATTTCACTTTTTGCTTCTTGGTTTCTCTGTTTTGAGTTTCTTTTCTTTCTTGGATGAACAAATTTCCAACTTTGTGGATGATTCCTATACATTTTAAAAGGTATAAAATTAAAAACATATGATAATTGTAGTAGAAATAAGGGAACAAAAAATAATATTTGAGATACCATGTTGCCTGATCCTCCAACGGTTGTTTTTCTAAGGCCTACTCAACTTCTTGCTGGTATGATTTGACTACCTTCTTACTATATCATGTATTCTGGTTATGGTTGATAAATTGGGGTTGTTAAGAAGATCAACTACTTAGGGTTCAGGCTTTTTAAATCTAACACAGTCATAACTTTGATGGTGGAAAATAATTTCTTCTTTGATTTAGCATTACATGTTTGTAGTTCATTAGGTTTCCATACTAAGGCTCAAACCGTGGGTTTTTTCACTTCTTGTTGCACTTTTCCCTGTGACTTACTTGTTGGAGGACCAGTTTAGAATCAAAAGCTTTGCTGAATAAGGTGAAGATTTTGAATTTGTAGGAAAAGACATGAAATTGACAACACTATCAGCTGTTGAGGGTGCCAAGACATCCCTTCTAGGTTTGTATGTTGCAATTTTTATGCTGATAGCCCTGGAGATCAAATGTCAATTGACTTTTTGATGAGAGACAAGACTCTCGATAGAGTTGTTGGATCTAGACACGATTATCCTGTTGCTTTTCCACCAAGAATGATGTTTATGCATCAATACAGAGATTCCATTGTACCAATCTTTATAATTAAGAGAATGGTTGCAGAGGGAGCATGGATGCCTGCAGTGTTTCACTTGGGAGTGAAAAGGAGTTTTTGGGTGAAAAGTTAATTTTTGTGTCTCGAAAAACGTAAAAAGTAGAGAGAGTTGCACGAATTTCAAGAGTGTTAAAAGTAGTTTTTGGGTGAAAAGTAGTTTTTGAGGTAAAAGTGAAACAAGGCTATAATCTTGAATGTTAATATGACTGGTGGGTCCAACTTTGCAATATTCCTATTGGCTCCCATCTTGTTGTTACTCAATCAAGATTATGATTTTGTTGGGTTTGTTTTTTTTGAAACAATGAGCTACTAGCTCATTAAAAGGCAAACATTAGGCTACCCTGTAGGAACATGGCCAACCTAAATCATCACAATGGATGATCTTTAAGAAATGCAACAAGAGAGGATAAATAGAACAAGAATTCCTAATATTACAAATAGTCGAATCTTGGAAATCAGAAACTAGAGACGAGGACAAAAGAGCAAGACGGAAACGATCGACATTAACATGCCTTCTGGCTAAAAAATCAGCCGCAGAGTTACTTTCCCTGAAACAATGGAAAAAAAAACCACATTATCAAACCCCCCGACCAAATTTCGAATATCTTTGATTAAAACATTTATTTCCCAAGGAATTTTCCACACATTTTTAAAAGAATTAATGAGAACTAAATTATTGTCTTCTATAATAATTTTTTTAATATTCATACGAATTGCCTCTCTAAGGCCATGAATTAGAGCTAAAGTCTCAGCCTGAAGGACCGACATTGAGGAAACCTATTGGCTATCAAATCTTAGGATCGAATTGACATGGTTTCTTAAAATATAGCTTACAAAGGTATTTGAGTTATTTTGTTTGGAAGCATCAAAATTTAATTTTACCCAGTTGGCCGGAGGTTTTAACTAAGCAACATTATTTTTCCTTTTCCGCCTATTACAAACAGGAGTACTAATTTGTTTTACCTGAGACGAGATCCATAACGAATTATGAGCTGTATGGTGAAAAATAATTTTATTCCTATGGTTCTAGACAAACCACCAAAGAAAACATAAGACATTTCTATCTGCATTTGCTTTTAATGTAGAAACTAGATTATCATAAAAATTCCTAGAACAAATTATCTCAAAAGAGACATTTAATTTCAATTCCAATTCCGAAAACATTTTTTGAGTAAAAGGACAAAGGAAAAAGAAATGATTTATATGTTCATCATTCATATCACATAGAGAACATGTATGTGGGACCGAATTATAAAATCTATTAAGTCTTTCTGTTGTTGCTAAACAATCTGTACAAGCTTTCCAAATAAAATTTTGAATTTTAGGAGGCAAATTAGTCTTCCAGATCCTCGAAAATCCAGAAAAAAGGTAATTGTCGCATAGAGTTGATTAATTCTGAGGCCGATTTAACAGAAAAAACACCATCAGCTGCAGGGCTCCAAATAATTGTATCCTCAACATTAGAGGACTTGAATTAATAAAGAAGTAATTTTTGAACTATCTAGGGAGGTAAAAACATTTTGGGTTGTAATGAAATTATGCACTTTTATATTAGCATCTCCATTATCAAAGAATTCTAATAAATTCGAATTCTCAATCCAAACATCCGACCAAAAATTGATTTTGCAACCATTTCCTACTAGCCATTTAACTCCTTTAGAAAAAGACTCCCTAATACTTACATGTCGACCAAACTGCCAAGAAGGAATTTTTTGTTTATAATTAAAAATATGTTCGGAATGAAGATATTTTTCATTTATAATTTTAACCCAAATATTCAAAGGGTCAGTTACAATTTTCCATAACAATTTCATCTTAAGAGCAACATTATAAGCAATGCGCAAACCCACACCACCATTCTCTTTTGAGGAACAAATTTTATCCCATCTAATAAGAGGATGGTGATTAGGATTAAATTTATTCCACAAAAACGATTTATTAACTTTATCTATCTCATCACAAATCCATTTGGGAAGCAAAAAACTCTGCATTAGGTAACTAATTTGTCCTAGAAGATTAGACTGTATTAAAACAGTCCTACCTTCTTGAGAAATAGAATTAGCCTTCCATTGTGATAATTGTTGTTTAAGTTTTAATATTAAATCATTAAACATAAAATTTTGAACTTTCCCTTTTAAGATACGGATACCCAAATATTTTTCCATAGAAGTAGTAATCTGAATATTCAGGATACTGGCAAGGGACATAGTTGTAGGTCGAGATATATTTGACGAAGTTTGAAAAGAGCTTTTATTATAATTGATAGAAAGACCGGAAAGGGTGCTAAATTTTTGAAGAATTTTTTTAATGAAATTCATATTATGTTGTGTTGCATTTGCAAAAATAATTGTATCATCCGCAAAGCTCAGAAATGGAATACGAGTTTCATTCCTAACCAGACGAATACAATCTCTAGAGGAAGATTGAGAAGATGCATATTGTAAAGAGCGCGCAAAATATTCCATAGCTAAAACAAAAATAAATGGCGACATTAGATCCCCCTGACGAATGCCACATTCTGGAGTGAATTCCGGGCCTGGTTCATTATTTACGAGAACTGAAGAGGACGAGGTAGTAATACAAGTCATAATAAGGTGAACCCATTTAGAACAGAAACCAAATTTGAGAAGAATACTTAATGAAATTCCAATCAATTTTGTCATAAGCTTTCTCCATATCAATTTTAATAGCCATCTAATCCTTCATACCTTGTTTTTTCTTATGAAAAGAATGGAAAATGTCATGAGCTATTAAAATATTATCTTGAATAAGCCGACCTTGGACAAAAGCACCTTGTAAAGGATGTATCATAGATGGCAAAATCTTTGACATTCTAGAAGAGATAATTTTAGTTATTAATTTATAAAATGTATTGCACAGACTTATAGGGCAATAATGCCCAATTACTAAAGGATTTGAATTTTTAGGAATTAAATTTATAAACGATTTATTAATAGACTGAAGCATTAGACATGAATGAAAAAATGCATTAACTGTTAGGATAATAGAAGAGTCAACAATATGCCAATAATGTTGAAAAAACTCAGCCGTGAAACCATAAGGACCAGTAGTCTTATCTAGAGGCAAGCTAAACATAGCCTTTTTTATTTTCGCATGAGTTGGAGTTTTACATAGGAGATTGTTATCATTTTGAGTTATTAAATTAGGAATAATGTCCAAATCGTCTACTGCAATAGTATATAAAGGATTGCGTAGAAATCAAGATCGCATTTCTTGAGAAATATTATTTGAAATTGATACATGATCATAAATAACCGACCCTTGTGAAGTAGTAAATTGTGTTATTCTTTGTTTAAAAGATCTAATTTTAGATATAGATTGGAAATACTTGGTATTTTTACCCAAATTTTGCAGATGTTTAATTTTCGCACGTTGCTTCCAAAACATATTTTGGAATTGTAATAAAGCATTATATTTATTTAAATATCTCTGAAGTTTACTAATTATTTGAAAATTATGAGGGTTACACAGAAGCTCATCTTGGAGTATTTGGAGTTGATTTGTAGCTATTTTGAGTTGTTCATAATCATTATTGACATGATGTTTTGCCCAAACTTTCGCATATTTTTTAAGCAAATTCATTTTCATGGATATTTTAAACATAAAAGATCCATGTAACTGATATTTCCAAACTTTATTTACTAGTCTTTCAAACTCTGAATTTCCTAGCCAAGCATTTTCAAAACGAAAAGGGAATTTTTTAAAGGTATAAAAATTGTTTAGTTTAAAAGATATTATACAATGATCAGAGGTTGTAAACGGATGATGATGAACTGAAATAGACAGATATTGTGAAAGTAAAGATTGGTGATTTAAAACTCTATCTAATTTTTCAAACGTATTTTCTAGAGACGTGGAGCTTTTTCTCCAAGTAAAAGGGAATCCTGTAGTCGGAACATTTAATAAATGAAAATTAAATAAAATTGAATTTAGCCTTACAAATCTAGAATTTGAAGGGATAATCCCGTTTATCATGAGCAAAATTTATTTCATTTAAGTCTCCAATTTTGTTGGGTTTGTTGATAAGCAAAATGCTTCCCGGCCTTTTACACCCTTTATCCCCTTTTACACAAGCCAAATCACTCAAAATCACATGTAATCACAGTGATGCTGCTTGCAAGTTTAAGCTGAAAGGCTACAAGTAAGATAGAAACTTCACACCAAAAAACACAGATTTGTCCCCGCGTGCGTGTCGCACGCGGGTCTACCCTAGTAAAATAAAAAGGAAATTAAGAAAAATATAATGTAAATTTCCATCAAAATTTAATTTAAGCAAATATCATCAAGATTTGAAATTTTTTCTAATTTAAGCAAATATAAATGCATAAAAAGATAAAGAAAATTTTATTTTATTTAAAATTAAAATTAAAATTCGAATTTTTAATTTTTAATTTTTAATTTTTTGACATAAACATGTAAAAAGGAATTTAATTGGAAAAACTAAAGTACTATGAATAAAAATTATTTGTTAAAATATAAGGTGGGACCATAATCAATGTGGTGGCACAAAAAGATACAATTTTAATATATAGTTATAGATATATCATATATTATATATTATATAAACAATGTATTATATTAAAAAATATCAACATGTACATCAAGTTATATAAAAAAAATTAGATGTATTATGTATAAAAAGAATAACACAAGTTATTATAATATTTATTATTTAAAAATTTGGCATTATTTTATTAAGTATTGCCACGTGGCATAATTTTTTCAACAGGCATGGTTTTTGCTTTATAATGTACTAGTTATACCCGTCGTGCCATGCACGACTACGACTCGAATTAAGTATGAACATATTTATTTCAATATAATGATACATAAAATTTAAAAAATTTATACTCACATACGATAGTGTTTTATTTTTAGAATCAAATAAATTTTGAATTTTTATAAATAAATAGAGAGAAAATTTATTTGAAAAAGATAAAGTAATATAAATAAAAGTTGAAATTTTAAAAATAAAGTTGGACCAAAGTCAATGTGGTGGATCAAAAAGATACAACTTTACTCACATACGACAAATTTTTTAACCAAAATTTAATTTTTAAAAAATCTTTTACATCATAGATAATTTAATTTTTGTCATCTTGTAATTTTTTTATTTTTTTAATCATAATTTGATTTAAGAAAACTTTTATAGAAATAAATATATAGATAAAGATAATGTAATCAACTGATAATCAATTATAAACTCGGAATCTATCCTAATATATAATATAGTTTTTTATGTTAGATAGAATCTTTTCAATATATATAAATTGTGAGAATGAAATGTATGAAAAATCCTAGGTGACAAATGGTAAAATCCTACGTGGAAAATAGCTTATATTGTGATAAAAAAAAATTAAAAAAATAAATTATTATACATAATATTCATCAATAATATTTTACCAAATATTTAATGCTTTTACAGTTTATTTTATTTTAGATATAATCTTTGTAAGTTAAATAAATTATCATATCAAATATTTAACATTAATACTTAAGATTTAACATTAGATAACATCTTTATTTTAGATAGAATCTTTCCTAGATTAATTTATCCTATTTCTATATTATCCTAAAATAATATCAACATATATAAATTCTCAAAATAAAAAATCCTATGTGGCGAAATCCTAGGTGGCTTAATGTGGGAACGACACTCAGAAAAATCCTAGGTGGCGCAATGTAGTGGCCTTATTCCTTGCGTCTTATATATATATAGATTAGGTAGATTAATTGTGTTTGAATATATTATTGCACATATACTTTGGATTCTAATTTAAATAACTCCATTCTTATAAATCCATGCACACTCACAAATTCAGCACACATAGAAAAAATTGACCCTTGTCCAATTGACGGATACAACCATCTATTATTTTAGGAAAAAATGACTTGTAGTAATATCAAGTATCCACTTTAAACCATTAATAAAAAACGAATTTTTAAAATCACTAAACAATATACGAAGTATTACGATATTAACCCAAAACGATACGAAATTGAAACACTTGTAATAATACCAAGTATCACTTTGAACCAATAATACGAACTCTATACAAATCTCACTTTATAATAATACCATGAATAGATTTCGAACGAAATCTCAAAATGAATCCAAATTCTCACAAATCAATACAAATTCTCACTCGATAATTAGCAGTCATGGATGAATTTGAAAGAATTCTCAAAACCAACACAAACAAACACTCATAAAACAACACAAATTCTCAAACTCTCATTAGAAAATTTGCAACAATGGTTGGGTTTGGATGACTTATACTTTGGGCAAGCTCGTTACTATTAGACCGAATTCGAACGCTATGAGATGGTTGTGAGCGACCGGAGATAGGCCAATTGGCACTGGGCACCTTTGTCTTCGAATGCACTAGTTTAGGGAAGATTGTCGAAGAACAACCAGGCACAACGACATCAGATTTGATTGCACCAGGTTTTGGCAGTGAATTTGATAAAAAAAAAAAAGTTTTGAGCTTATTTCTTCATTAGATTGTATGGAATTCGTATTATTATTGGTTTAAAGGAGATACCTAGTATCAAGAGTCATTTTTCAAATTCGTATTATTTGAAATAAATATCGTAATAATTCATATATATTTTAAATAAATACTTGGTATTATTAGGAGTGAGCATCGATTCAAAACTGGACCAGACCGGGACTGATTTCCCCCAAATCTATGGATCGAGGACCAGAATTTCCCTGTCCGGTCTCGGTTTCGGTCCACTTTCGAACCGATTTTGGACCGAGTTTTTATTTTCTTAAAAAATTAATATTTTTATAGAAAAAAATATTATTTTTATTATAAAAGATTGTACTTTATTGAGAGAAATTATATATTATTTATAAAAATATAATATTGTTAATTATATAAATGAAGCTTAAATAGTAAAAACTAAATTTTAGAACATAAAAATTATTATTTATTTATATAAATTTATATTTTAAAAAAATCGGTCTAGACCGGACTGAGGACCGATTTTTAAAATTTTTTCTTTTTGAACTGAAATTTTTAAAAATTTATGGACCAAGTACCAGGACCAAAATTGCTTCGATCCGGTCCAAATTTTGCCCAGCTCTAGGTATTATTGTATACAAGTCATATTTTATTCAATAAGCAAAATTTGGCTACTCTTGTTCTCTCTCCCCCACACAAAGCCTCGTTATATCACACAGACGACACAATACATGTTTTTTGTTTTGGGATGTCAAATTTTATGCTAATATAAGTATGAAAACTTCAAATCAAACACAATAATTTTACATAACTACTATTCATAACACATTTAAACTAATAATAAAACCCCAATTTTACATAATTTATAAATCAGTCCCTCCTATAATTCACTGTACTTCCTCCCATAGTCTTGCTCATGTCGCAACTCCGCCGGCCTATTGTAAGCCACCGTCGACCTACCCGCCGCAAGCCACCACCAACCTCCCCGCTCTTCTCTCATGCCATAATCACTGACCACCATATCCCTTCCACTCACCCCCAACCACCGCGACTATATCCCACCGATCGCCACAAGCCACTGCCGATCGACCTTCCCATCGCCGACCTACCCTAACCCCAAATCCATCCCCGATTTCAATCCAATTCATGCAATTAAGTACAATATGTTATCAATTTTGCCTTCTAATGTCAATTGTTCGTTCAAATTCATATAAATCCCTCAATGAACAAACAAAACCCTAAAACCAATTATAATCAATGATTTAGAGTTTAAATCTTTTGAATTTTAGGCTAAAAACTAATTAATGGTAGATGTTAATTAATAAATTGAAAGAATCTAAAAAATCTTTCCGCTTGAGGGCTTCAATGGTTGAAGTTGTATAGTAGTACCACATGAGACAGAGAGGAGAGAAAGTGATCGAGTATAGAAGAAAAGGACTAATTTGCAAATAAGATAAATTTGGAGTGTTTTTATTATTTTTGGTGTGTTATAGGGGTTGGTAGAAAGAAATGCCATGCCAGCCAGTGTATTGCGACTTGGAAGTGCGACTATGGCAAATATTGCACTCTCCCGCAGACACGCTTTCCCAAATCTAGAATGAATGTCATCTTCTCTCCTCGCGTTTTTAGCAAGGTTTGTTTATGACGAATATATAAGTTAGTGCGTTACAGCAGTCTTCCGCAGGCTACGAATGAATGCTCCGAATTCCGTAGACGTCTAACCAATCAATTGAAGAAGGAATTCTGGAGAACTCAAAAAACCAGAAAGTTTGTGAAAAGCAGGATAAATCTCAAAACCCCAGAACGTTAATGGCTTCCAATCGACTGTCGTTTCTAGGTTTACTTGTTCTTTCTGTCTTGGCGACTTGTGCTTCTTCCTCTAGGATTTCGGGTATTGATAGCGCATTTCCTTGCTCTGATTTTTCGGAAATTCGCTGGAATTTGTGTGCCGAATTGCTCCCCTGAAACTTGATGTTTGTTTATGCAGATGCTGTGTTTGAATTTCATGGATCTACAGGGCGTTCCTTGCTTCAGACTGCAACAAGTATGCTTTCCTCTTCGAGATTTATGCTCAATTTTTTTCCTGTTTCAGTTTCTCTCATGCTCTTTCGTGCAAGCTCACTGAAATTGTTGATTTTGGTTTGTTGCTCTTGCTATGAAAAGGATTTGCTTGGGTTAAAGGCGAATTTTGGGGTGATTTATGCTTGTATTTGGAGGCTGATTTTCTGCAAGTTTCTTAGTGATAATCTTTACAAAGCAAGTCTGGGCGACTCGTCTACCTTTTTAGCACTTCCTCTGAAGTTTTCAAGCTATATTTTGAGAAAAATGGAGCTTTCAAGCTCTTTGCTAGTATGCCTTGAAGACACATCTGTCCTTCAATAGAGCAGACATATTTTTGAGATTAATTAATTTTCAGGCTTAAGGATGAAACTAAGTATGCTCATCATGTTTACTGAGTCTGCATATTTAGCATGTTGAAAAAAATCAAGCAAATGAACTGATACATATGGACGATATTTCCGTTTTGCATTTTCCACTATGTAATTGGTGGTGTATCTTTGATATCTTATTTACTTTTCTTTTGTTAACAAGGATAAAATTTTCATTTGGTTACATTTGATCTCATGAAATGGTCAGACTGTCCAATTGACTTCGAGCACCAGAACTATTCTATCATCACAAGCCAATGCAGGGGCCCGAAATTCCCAGCTGATGTCTGCTGCAGCGCTTTCAAAGAATTCGCATGCCCCTTTGTTAATGAAATAGACGACTTAACAACAAACTGTGCTTCCACAATGTTCAGCTACATCACTATATTTGGTCAGTACCCACCTGGCCTTTTTGCCTTAGAATGCAAAGAAGGTAAACAAGGTCTTGACTGCTTAAATGTAACTTCATACAAAGCGGCCAATTCCCCGAACAAGAACACTTCGAAGAAGACGTTTGTTGGTTCTCCCTTGGCGTTGTTACTCTCTTCTTGTATCATGGCGTTTCTGTTGTTTGTTATACTTTGAAGCGATGAAGTCACAACTATTGTTCCTTATGTATATGTGTATGTTCTATTGTTAGGTTTGAATCCCTTTAAGAAAAGACCGCAAATGTGAAAATTATATTGCTCAAGTTTACAATATTACACATGAAGTGTCACTTGAACTCTGAAAGAATCAAAGGGATCAAACTTCCTTTCAAGGTTATCACCTTCCAATCTAGAATCAATGTTGTCGAACATCTAAAGACTTGGAGACTCACATCAACGAGCAAGAAGATCTGATGTCGAGGTCCTTGGCTGTTTGATCCCAACCTCACAATAAGGAGAGAATAGCTCCAATGTTGAGGTCCAGGAGCAAATCAAGGATTTGTTCAAGTTTTGGTATTATACTCTTTTGACTCTAAGCCAGATGAACAATAGGATAATATAAACTTTGATGTATCCAAACTTTGACGTAAGGCAGTGAGCTACATGAGGGGCTGAGGCGCGCCACATGGCTTCAGTCTTGAATTGGGCCGTTTCATATCTGGCAAGTTAGCTGGAAGCTTAAAATGCACAATCAGGCATTGATTTCACCCAGAAAACCTTGTGAAGTATTGTCATTCCTTGCCGTTAAAGAAGGCATCCATGGGAACAACAGCCTTCCAAACTCCTTGCTTAATCTTTGAACACTCTGGCCTTGCTGCTGCTTGTTGCTGATTCCGGACTTTGCTCTTTCAATGGCTTCCATTACGTCTTCTCTCGAAACTGCATCAGCACCTACAAAACGCAGGTGGAACTTTAATTAAAGCCTTTTTTCATGATGGATGGATAGATGGATGGATGGATGGATCTGACTCTCACCTCTGCGTGCGGCAAGCAAAGCAGATTCGTTGACAATGTTGGCAAGATCGGCCCCAACAAGGCCTTGGGTGAGGGAGCCAACAAGGCTGCATATGGTGTGGATGTCTTCCTCCAAAGGGATGTTCCTCAAGTGCACTTCAACTATTTTTGCCCTCCCTTGTTCGTCCGGTTCTCCTACGACGACTTTTCTTGAGAAACGACCCGGCCGACAGAGGGCCGGATCCAGTGCTTCCGGCCTATTCGTGGCTGCAATCACCATTACCTTAGTGTCTGATTCGAATCCATCCATTTCTGTCAGCAACTGCCAACAGCCAAATATGTAAAATCACAATAGAGAGGGGTAATGAAAAAACAAAAACAAGAACAAGCTAGAATAGAAGAAGATGGAATTTATACCTGGTTGAGTGTCTGATCACGTTCATCATTAAAGCTTCTACCGCGCTTTCCTCCAACAGCGTCAACCTCATCAATGAACACAATTGACGGCGCACATTTTCTTGCAGTATTAAAGAGGTCTCTGATACGTGAAGCTCCTCTTCCAACAAACAACTCCACGAATTCACTCGCTGACACAGAGAAGAATGGCACTCCGGCTTCACCAGCAACTGCACGCGCCAACAAAGTTTTTCCTGTTCCGGGAGGACCTACAAGCAACACGCCTTTGGGAAGTCTTGCTCCAAGTTTCTTGTAGTTAATTGCTCCTTGAAGGCATAAGACTATCTTCACGGATAAACTTAACAAGTCAATCCCAATAATGGTAGGCAACAAGAATAGTATATCATACACAATAAGTCGAGTTCCTGGAAAGGAAAACTGCTCACCTCCATAAGCTCCATTTTTGCAGAATCAACACCTTCCACGTCATCAAACCCAACACCTTGATTAATAGGCTGTCGTTTTTTCCCAGGGCTATTAGATGCATTGAGTTGGCGGTGAAGTAGCCAGAATAAGGGCATAAGTGGAATCCACAGAGTTATTACTGTTATCAAAACACTCCTGAGGGAGATGAGCACAGATTGTGGAGCTGATCTGTATGAAGTGCCCTTTTCTCTCATCAAATTCAGCAAAAAGCTCTCATCATGATCAATCTTCCTGGTTGAGAACTGCCACTCAGATCCTGTGGCTGACTGTCTCGTGTATTTCTGAAACAAACCCAATTTCTTTATTGAACCATGGCTTGTGATTTCAGAAGCCACGCTTTCATTTAGTCTCTCATCTTCCACAATATCTTGCTTGATATTGAAGTATATACGACGAGATCCTTCCTCAAACAACACCTTGGACACAATACCAGTTTGGAGGTTTGTCACTAAATCTGAATAAGCAACAACTTTGGGAGACGGGATTGTCAGCAATCTAAACATCAAGTAGCAAAGCCCCATTGCTGCTGAAATTGATGTCACAAGAACCACCCTCTTCGTGTTCTTTCTCAATAACACACCCAAGTCATTCAAAGCAGACGACTGAATTGAAAACTTTCTCATTCGTTTTGAAGACAGCCTCATCCGAGACACACTACCGTATTCATTGAACTCCAAATGTGTATATCTACTTCTTCCATTCCCATAAGGTTTTGACCTTATCTCAGTAATATAAACCAACTCACCCCCGAACTTGCTTTGAATTTGGGGTCCAGATGAATGACACGAGAAACAGGAGCACATTCCCTTATATGTGTACAAATGCAAGCTCTTGGCATTCAATGACTGAAATGCAAGGTTTTGTGGAGTACCCATGACCCCATTGCTTGAGATAACAGAAAACTGGACCATGTTCGATTAGAAACCAAAAATAAAATAAAATCATAAACCCAGGAGAAGAAAAGTTCAAGGAATTCAAGTTTCAGTACATCTATTACATACGCCTTGGATTCAAAGCAAAGAAAGAGGAAACCCAGCAAATGAGGGATGCAGAAAGGGGAGATTGTACCTGGGTACGTTTATGTTCTTTTGAGTGATCGAAGCAAGTGAGGGCCGTAGGGAATTGATATGTGGTGTGCTGGTAAGAGCTCGGAAGAGGATAAGAAGAGATCTCTACTTCCACCTCTCGAAGCAACACTATTTTCGCCTTTTACCCACTATACTAGGCGCACCTTTTCAAGCATTATGCTCGGTTTTTCATTTGGGCAAATTACACGAAACCACCTATGTATGATCTTTCCATGATCTTGTTCACCAAACCACACTTAAAACAAACAATTAAAAAATTATGAGTTTTTTTTTTTTATTTACCTAATTTTTTTGTCTTGCGTTTCAACTTTCAAATATCTAATTATGTATTTATTTTTTACTATTTACTTAATTCATCCTAAAATCTAAATTGGAAAAATATGAGTTTTTTTATTTATTTATTTTTTTATATACTTTCCACATCGGCTTATTTTATGTTTTTTTAATATTTCCACTTGCCCAATGGAGCGTCAACTACACACGCATCCCCACATCATCGATTAGGTGTTTAATAAAACAAAATTACTAAGTTTAAGTGTTCAATAGGTCCAAACCAAAGGTGATGTGTCTATTTGACTAATTATCACGGGTTCAGGGACAATATATATTTTGTGCCCTTGATAAACTCTTGACAAATTGAAACAAATCATGATAAGTTTTTTTTTGTCAGGAGACGGAGCGGAGCTCCTGCGATAGTATAATTGAAACTTAATAAGAAATAATCCCCATAGGGGTAAAAAACAAAAGCTAATAAGTCCTTAATGAAATCTGAAACATAAAAGAGTTCAGTAAAGGGAATAGGCCTATCAAGCGCTACATTAGCTAATTTATCAGCAATTGAATTTGCTGTTCTTCGCACATGCATAATCTTGACCTGAATTTCACCATTTGCAATAAGTTGTCGAGCTTCACTGATCAGATAGTAGTCCTAAGCAGGGTGCTTGAAGGAGCTGAGCTGCTTGTACGGAGTCTGTTTGAATAAAGAGTCTAGAAAATTGCATACGCGTAGCTATATGCATTTCTTTCACAATGGATTTTAATTCAGCAGTAAGAGCCTCACAAACCCCATCAAAGTATGGAAGCAAGTTTCATCCTCTCCACATCTAGGACATTGGGTTGATTGAGTCATGTGTCGATGATGGCGATTAGCATTGCATAAGATGGAATTGTGAGCCACCAAGTACATTGCGTACTCGTTGTTGCACATGTGTCTTCCAAATTGCGTTCCAAACTCGATCCACAATCTGATTGTGAGCAGGTTGTATCAATTCCCTGGCCGATTTTGACGTAAAAGTTCCAGACTGCGTTGGGTGCCAAAAAATTCGGTCCACAGCTTGTGCATCTCTTTTCAAACTAACATAAGCAATTTTTTGGAGGATATCTAGTGGTAGATAATGCGAAAAGGTGCCCTTGCCACCCCATATCTGAATAATAATCAGCAAACGTAGCTCCCTGATCATCATCTTGAATTGGTATGATTGTAACATCAAGTAAGGGCTTAGATATTATCCAGGCATGACTCCAGAAAAATGTGGAGCAGCCATTACCAACCGTCATGCCTAATCCCTTGACTAGAACCCTGGACCCATGAATCACCCCTTTCCACGTGTACGAGGAGCGAGGACGACTTTGGAACATATCAACATCAAGTCTGTTTCCGCAATATTTACCCCGTAAAACCCGACTCCATAATGCCTCAAGCTCTTGTAAGAGTCGCCAACCAAGCTTTGCAAGGAGAGCAGCATTGGAAATCCTCATGGTTTTGATTCCAAGCCCTCCAAAACGTTTCAACTAAGCGATTGCTTCCCAAGAGATTAGATGGGTCTTGCGTTTTTCTTGAGTGGAACCCCACACAAAATCCCGAATCTTCTGATCTGTAGCATCACATATGGATCTCGGCACAAGTGTCGATTGCATGGCATAAATGGGAAGACTACTAAACACCGAGTTAGCCAAAGTGATTCTTCCTTCCATTGATAAGTACTTTGCTTGCCAACTGCTTAGTCTTGTTGTGACTATATCCAGCAGATAATTATATCTCTATGTTGTCATTCATCCACAACTTGTTGGAACGCCTAGATACTTTTCGAAATCTTCTGAGATCGGGATCGAGAGAAGGGCGATCTCAGAAGATTGCCAATATGTGCCTTTTCTGAATCAATAACTCTTTTAGAAATCAGGAGGCTACTTTTCAGCAAATTTACCTCCTCTCTTGAGTAATTGCAAAACTGATCCAAGCTATGCTTAATCACTAAGGCTTGGTCGGGACTAGCCTCCGCAAATAAAATGAGATCATCAGTGAAGAAGAGATGGGAAAGCACCACTCCCCCTTCAAAGATCGGTTTCCAAACCCCTCTAGAAACATCATCATTAATTATGTGTGAGAGGTACTCTATACATAAAACAAAGAGATATGGTGAAAGGGGATCGCCTTGACAGATTGTTAGAAGATAGAAGGTTGAGTTTTGATGGTTCCAGAGTCAGTGACTCCGAGTTTGAAAGTCGAGTCGGCGACTTGGCAAAGTCACTGACATGACCAAATGGCGAAGTGATCTATTTAAGGAAGGACCACATAGCTTATGTGAGAGTATTTGGAGACAGCTGCGTCATTCTATTTTAGGAGAAGATCATTACAAAAGAGTGCTAAAATCAAGATAAAGAAGATTTGATTCTCCTAGAATATTTTAGTGTATGCATAATTGTAACACCCCCTTCCTACCCTGGAGGTATTACCACCAGTAACCCCGATTAAGACTAAACCGAAGCTACCCAAGGCTTTAAACTGACTGAACAAACTAAAAACAAGGTAAATGAAACCATTTAAAACCTAACAAAATTAAGTAAAACTTTACAGCGGAAAAGAGAATAAAAGGTCTTATACAAGCCTTAACTTAAAAAGAATTAGTAAATAAATAGAACAACCTTCTATTTAAACAAAATCTTCATCAAGTCTTCCTTACGTTCTTATTTCTGAAACTCAGCTTCGCTTTGAAGTAGTTCAACCATGATCTTCACTCAAGTATAGCCATCGGAAACCTTTCTTCAACTTCTGGAGCTTCAAACCTCTGAATCCACCTCTTGAATCAACTTCCAAGAAGAACCTGATGTATCGTAAACCAACGGTGGACACCAGCCGACCATATAAAAGAAAAGAAGATGGACGGGTTAGTCTAATGAAAGACTAAGAAAGCGGAGAAACTAACTTGGTTCTTATGGTTGTAACTAAACATATTGGCATCAAAATCCGAATAGACTCAAATTATGATCCAATAGTTAGCAGTCTTATAGAGAATAAGAAGGGGACTTGCATAATCAAGAGAGAGAACACCACCGCTTGTGGTTCCTTTAAGAAGTATAAACAATTGTTGGGAACTCATATTAATCACATCACATTTTGAAAAGCCTCCGTCGACTAATCAGATTGACTTAATCAAAGTTTGATTAAGAATTATTCGTAACCGGGAGCAAGAATGGTTATCGAATAGACTAACCATTCGGTTACATTAATGTGCCTAACACACTTATCTTGTGTTACTTTCAAAACTTTTCACAAACAAGTTGGCAACTTTTAATCGGCTCGAACTACTGCCGGTGGAACACAATACTATCGAGGTCAAAGGGCCTGTTTCATCCTTGAACAACGAATACCACAGGTCCCAATGATGGAGAGATTAGAGGGCCTGTTTCATCCATAATCCACTACCAACACATATTGAATGGAACACAATACTATCGAGGTCAGAGGGCATGTTTCATCCTTGAACAACGAATAGTACGGGTCCCAATGATGGAGAGATTAGAGAGCCTGTTTCATCCATAATCCACTACCAACACAAATTGATAAATGCACTTAGCTAGAGTGCATAGTCACCCCTCAAGCGTAGAGCGGGCCATGGTCATGACCTAAGTATTAGGGGATCAATATTGATACTGCCTAATACGAGTTTTAAAGAGATGCTTCCGAGATTAAGCTCACATCCCTGAACTAGATTAATCTATATCAATGTCTCAGCATGAGACAACTAAACAAACAAGGTCACATACAATGAACCTAAATCCAATTCTAGCGCGAAACTGAATGAATAACAATATGGTCATTATTTCTAACAAAACAACAACCTATCATATTTTATTAATCATACAAGTTGTTCCCAATGCAGATATTAAATGGGATCGAATTCCTCATTTAATAACAATAACGCAAGAGAGAATCGTCTACTTGCCTTAGAAGGCGTGCTCAACATCCTTAGCAATTCCAACAATAATCTTAATCACCCTTCTGCCAAATATAACAAAAGGATTTCTCAACAACGAGCTCACGAAAACACTTCTTAGTTGTATACTCAAATTCTACAACTTCCTAATCGATAAACGATTTAATTTCCGAATATCGATATATAATAAATCCTTAGTTATCATGCTTCAAGGAGCCATCTTGGCGGAATTATAACTAATTATCGGCTTCACTTTTGAAACAACTTTCTAAACAAAAAGTGTTCCTCAGTAACAGTTCTTAAAGGTGACCAAATCTCGGATCAAACGGATTAACAACGAATCCCGAGTAATTATCCGAAGTCCTTTACTTGTCAATCGGTGTCAAAACTTGTATTCGCTATAACTGAAGATCCGGACGTCCGTTTCACGAGCGGTTTGAACCTGTGGGACCGTATAAACGTCAAGATTATAAAAACCATAAATTTAATTAGCAAAGCAGAACCGAAAGGCCCTTACGGTGGCTCCGCAACCACCCCGCTAATTAATTTCGATCGTAAATACCTTCACTCGAGCCCATGGCTCATTTGGCTCGATAGTGGATCGATCCCCGAGCCCGAGGGTGGTCGAGTATTGCCCGGTGGCAGCTCTCGCAGTTGGTGGTGGTCGGAGGAGCTAACGATCGCCGGCGACGATGTTTGACGGGGCAAGAAGATGACCGGCGGTGAACTTCTTTCTCCCGAGTCCGTTGTCGTCTTGTTGATTCTCCCGCCGGTTCGTTTCAGCAGCACAAGCTCAAGATCACAAAGAGGAAGGAGATGAGGTGGCTGGCTGGAGAAGGCGGAGGAAGAAGGAGCAGCCGACGGTGGAGCTTGCTCGAATTCTCCCGAGTTGTCGTTGTCCAAACCTCTCCTCTGTTTTGCTTTAGTTGTTCGAGCCCCTTCTCCATTTAAGTTTATCTCTTTGATTCCTTCTTTAATAAGGCAAGAAAGATAAGCTTTTAAAACTCAAAACCCGTCTCGGAACGGGACTCGCGTTAAAGCGGTAAAATTATGTACCTCGGGTGGAAAAACTTACTAAATACAAAACGTCCCGTAAATTATGTAGACCAATAAAACCAATTTTTCATGATTTTATCACGCTACCTTCAATTTTTAAGGCTTCCGTTTCGTATTTTAAATCCTTTACAATACATAATTAAAAAGACGACTTATCCAATAAATATTCTTTTTTCACTGAAAAATCCTAGAATTCACACCGATCCATAAAATCATTTCTTTGTGATTTTAGGATATCACCAAGAATTTTCTAGGATTTAATCTCTAACAAAAATATTGGATTAAGCGTTAAAACGGACAAAAAGATTAAAAAGGATATCCGAAAAAAATTCAAAAATATCCTTAAAAACCACTGTTATTACAATAATTGTATATTTGGAAGGATTTGTAAAAGATTGAGTGTGTATTGTTTCCCTAACCGAATGGGAAATAATATACACGAGATCTCTCTTACCTTAGCTTAAATACCCTAGTGTTTAGGTTAATGGTAAGACTCTTGAGCATCATTTTAATATCGTGTGTAAGGAAGAAAGGGAAAACTTGTACGTGTGATTCGTACAAGTGGTGTGTCGAGAGATCTTAGGCATAGCGTGAGATTGAGAGTGTGAGTGCAAAGGTAGAGCGTGGTTCAAGGGTGTGGGATTCATTCTTGTACACGGGAGAGCTTTGCAATCACTCAAGAAATCAATAGTGTGAGTCTAAGGACTCTTGAAATCCGACCAAATGATAAACTTGGAAGGGAGTGGTTTTTCTCCACGTAAACTAGTTGGTTTACAAGGAGTTCCACTATACATCTCTTGTCATTGACTATTGGTAACGTTTGTTTCACTTGGTAACGTTTGTTTCACTGTCTAATTATTCCGCTGCTTTATTACTCAAAGTCGACGACTTCGCAGGAGTCGCCGACTCGTTTAAGTACTAACAATCCTACAATTGGTATCAAAGCCAAGGCTCTAAATTGTGTTTTAGTACTTTTCTTGCCGGAAAATGACGTCTACCAACACTTCTGTTAGTGACTCTTTCTGGAAACCTCCGATTCTCAAAGTCGGAGAGTATAACTGGTGGGTTGAACAGATGAAGACTCACATCTGCTCACTTGATGGTCAGCTATGGAAAGTAATTGAACTGGGTTCAGAAACCTTTCTTGGAAAGGATGGAAAGACTGAAAAGACCACAACTGAGTATGATGATGTGGATTTCAAAAAGCTTGAGAAAAATGCTAGAGCAAAGAAAGTGCTCCATCATGCTCTCACTGAAGGTGACCTCAAGAAGGTGATTGGATACAAAACGACAAAAGAAATCTGGGATGCCCTCAAAAGACTTCATCAAGGGAATGATGATGTAAAGAAGGACATGATCATTAGTCTCGAAGCAGAATATGACAACATCTTTCAAGGAAAAGGAGAATCTCTTCGTGATTATCATTCCAGATTTCAAACAATCGTGAATCAATTAGAGTTTCTTGGTGAGAAAATTCCTCAATGGAAACTAACCAACAAGCTGATCTCGGGATTGAACAAGAGTTGGGACAACATTGCTTCGTCTCTTCTCACTCAAAGAAGAGTTGAGAGACTTGACTCAGAAAAAGTTAAGAACATTGCTCTTAAGGTTGAAAGAGCCTTTGACCTAGCTTAGGGAGACGACGACACTGAAGGAATAGATGAGGATGTTGCTCTCATCTCTAAGGCTATGAAGAGATTGTGGAGTCGCAACAAAGCTCCTATAAAGGCTCTAGAGTCAACCAAAGAAGAGAAGGATATGAAGGATGTCATTTGTTATCAATGTCAGGCTAGAGGACATTTTGCCAAGCAATGTCCAAAAAGAAAAAGTGGAGATGTTGGTAAAGGAATGATGGCAACTTGGGATATGTCTGATGATGATGATGAAGTAGCACCGGCAAGAGGAAATTGTTGCATGGCCATCGAAGACAAATCATCCCACGAGGTAAATGACTCTGAACTCTCATCTCTTTTAGCCAAAAAATCTAGAGAACAGTTGATTGCTATCATTGAAAAACTTGGAACTCAGGTCACTGAGTTGAGAGAAAAATTAGAAGATAATGAAGAAACAATCTCCAATCTCTTCGATGATAACAAACACTGGTCTTCTAAGGCTATTGAATTAGAAAAGATTTCATCCCCTAAGTCAATGACTTGTGAGTCATGCTCAGATTCAAAGAACCAAGTCGTCGACTTGCAAAAACAAGTTAATGACTTGGAAAAACAAGTCACTGAACTAGAGAGTGAAAGGCTTATGCTTAGGCTTGGTCATGCTAAACTATCTAAGGAACTAGAGGACCAAAAGTCTAATGATGAGACTAAAAAGAAAAAGTGGCTAGATGAGTTTGTTGCTGAAAAGGCTCAGGAGGTCAGAAATGACTATAAAAAGAAATTTGTGAAGGAGGTTGATAGGTCTGGGATTGGATATGCTCGTGCATCAAACACTCAGGGTACCAATCATTCTTCCTTTGTGTCTAAAGGTAAAGCTCCTATGGGTAGTGACAATGCAAGTTGTTCAACTCATGTAGTGGCCAATCAAGACAAAGGGAAGCAACAGTGGTATCTTGATCAAAAGGTGCACAAAATATGGCAGAAACAAACCCAGAACTCGGCTCCCTCACAAATTGACTTTCAATCACGCATCAACAACAAACCTATCTACCCGGGCTATAGCAAATATGTTGCCCTAAAGTCTCACAGGACATGTTGGTATTGCAGCAAGTCTGGTCACTACCAACATGATTGTCACAAAAAAGGCAAGAGATGATGAAAATGCAAGGTCACAGACTCTGAATGACAGTCATGGCAGATCCATTGTCACTGACTGCCCTCCAGGATCTGTGTGTGCTAATTGTGACAAATGTTGTCCTAGAAGTTACTATGTTGCTAAACCCAGAGGAGTTAAACAACTCTGGGTTCGTAAGAACTAATTCTTTCAATACAGCTTGAAGTGGGTGACAAGGAGCCCTGGTTCATTGATAGTGCGTGCTCAACTCATATGTAGGGAAACCCAAGGGATTTCGTCTCACTTCAAGAATACAAGGGAGGTAAGATTACCTTCGGCAACAATAGTAAAGGTGGTATTTCTGGTATTAGTACGGTAAGATTTTCAGATAAGTTAACTATAGACAATGTGAATTTAGTTGACAATCTCAGTTTTAAGCTTCTAAGTGTTTCCCAAATATGTGTGATATGCACAATTATATTGTGTATTTAGGAGGAGTTTTAGCATGAGTTTATGGTTATTTTAGGTGTTATATATGCTATTTTCAGCTAGGAAAAAGAAGACCCGAAGATGCGTCAATTTGGAGATTTAAAGCTGGATAGAAGGAATTTGAAGTTTGTGCTCTGGTGCTGGCGGCGACCGCCGCCTAGCACAAACTTCAAATTCCTTCTATCCAGCTTTAAAACTCCAAATTGACGCATCTTCGGGTCTTCTTTCTTCTAGCTGAAAATAGCATATATAACACCTAAAATAACCATAAACTCATGCTAAAACTCCTCCTAAATACACAATATAATTGTGCATATCAAACTCCCCCACACTTGAATCTCACTCGTCCCTGAGTGACTCAGAAAACTATCACTCATAAAAACTATAATCCCCAGATCATCAAAATGCAAGGAAGCTTACAAAAGAGGAATAAAAGCATTCTCATGCAAGCACTACCCAACCTAAACAACAAGATATGGCAATTAAGCTCTAACTACCTACTCCACTCATCATGAACATATAAGAGCAAATCATCATCAATATCAAATCAACATCATGCTCAAATCAAACCACCAAACAATCCTCAATATCTATCAAAACATCAAACATCAACCCACCAAAAACTAACCACTAACAAGTCCATCAAAAACACCAACTAAGAGAGTGAAAGTCTCCATAAATCTACACCTTATAACTCCTAATGAAAACCTACCCAAAACACTCCTATACTCCACTTCTTATGTCTCCTGCGCCGGTAAAAGATAGTCCTAAAACACTCTTTTTTTTCACTCATTTTGCTTAAGCGCCTTTTCAGGTTTTCACCTAACATTCTCTTTTCATTTTTCATTAATGGACTCACCAACTCACACCACTCTAAATCTATTTTTGCCAAGGCCTAGTGCCTGCCAGATTACCTGCTTATTACCTAGACCGCCCTTTCGGGTTTTCAGTCTATCCCAGGATTTTATTTTGCCTTTTTCAATTTTTATGGCTTTTTCTTTTGTTTTAATTTTTATAGCATATTAATAGTAATATAATTCCAACTCCCCCGCACTTAGAACACACATTGTCCTCAATGTAGTAAAGACAAGATAAAATAAAGGGGAAGTAAAGAAAGATACCACTACTGATCAGATAGTGGTGGTGGATATGGTGGATAGTCAGGATATGAGGGGTACGTGGGCCACACCCCCTGGAAAAACTGAGCCTGCTGCTGAAAGTAGCTAGTCTGCTGCTGAAAAAACTGAGACTGATCCTGATGAAACTGGTGGATCCGGTCTATAGAAGTAGATAAAGCAGACTGCTGAACAAACATCTCCTCCTGACGAACTGAAAGCTGGCTCATCCGGCGCATCATATCATCCTGCCAGCTCAAACCAGTATCAACTCCAGAAGTAATAGGAATACTCGAACCAGGAACATCCTCATGCATAACAGTATCGCCCTGTGGAGCAGTCTCTGGAATAGGCTGTGAAGTAGATGGAGGAGGAGCCTGTGGAGCTGTAAGAAGTGTAGGAGTGATAAGAAGGGCAAGATTGCTATAGGCGGTATGGTTTCTCTCGTTGCTGAGTGGCTAGACATTCCTTTTCCTCCTCCATCTAAGCGGCTTTCTGCTCGTTACACTTATGATAAGAGGTTCTTGAAAAACGCTTTAGTGATTGCTGATGCTGGGACACATATTGATTATCTGTTTGGTCCTCTGGGTGCTTATAAGATTCGTCTGCCCATTGATTGTCTCCCATTTGGACCTGAGTATCATCACTTTGATCTCAGACGGTTGTCAGTCCGTGTTGCCGCTCCTGGTTCTTCTTCTTCTGCTCCACAGGCTCCTCCTCCATCTACTTCACAGCCTATTCCAGAGACTGCTCCACATGGCGATACTGTTATGCATGAGGATGTTCCTGGTTCGAGTATTCCTATTACTTTTGGAGTTGATACTGGTTTGAGCTGGCAGGATGATATGATGCGCCGGATGAGCCAGCTTTCAGTTCGTCAGGAGGAGATGTTTGTTCAGCAGTCTGCTTTATCTACTTCTATAGACCGGATCCACCAGTTTCATCAGGATCAGTCTCAGTTTTTTCAGCAGCAGACTAGCTACTTTCAGCAGCAGGCTCAGTTTTTCCAGGGGGTGTGGCCCACGTACCCCTCATATCCTGACTATCCACCATATCCACCACCACCATCTGATCAGTAGTGGTATCTTTCTTTACTTCCCCTTTATTTTATCTTGTCTTTACTACATTGAGGACAATGTGTGTTCTAAGTGCGGGGGAGTTGGAATTATATTACTATTAATATGCTATAAAAATTAAAAAAAAAGAAAAAGAAAAAGCCATAAAAATTGAAAAAGGCAAAATAAAATTCTGGGATAGACTGAAAACCCGAAAGGGCGGTTTAGGTAATAAGAAGGTAATCTGGCAGGCACTAGGCCTTGGCAAAAATAGATTCAGAGTGGTGTGAGTTGGTGAGTCCATTATTGAAAAATGAAAAGAGAGTGTTAGGTGAAAACCTGAAAAGGCGCCTAAGCAAAATGAGTGAAAAAAAAGAGTGTTTTAGGACTATCTTTTACCGGCGCAAGAGACATAAGAAGTGGAGTATAGGAGTGTTTTGGGTAGGTTTTCATTAGGAGGTATAAGGTGTAGATTTATGGAGACTTTCACTCTCTTAGTTGGTGTTTTTGATGGACTTGTTAGTGGTTAGTTTTTGGTGGGTTGATGTTTGATGTTTGGATAGATATTGAGGATTGTTTGGTGGTTTGAGTTGAGCATGATGTTGATTTGATATTGATGATGATTTGCTCTTATATGTTCATGATGAGTGGAGTAGGTAGTTAGAGCTTAATTGCCATATCTTGTTGTTTAGGTTGGGTAGTGCTTGCATGAGAATGCTTTTATTCCTCTTTTGTAAGCTTCCTTGCATTTTGATGATCTAGGGATTATAGTTTTTATGAGTGATAGTTTTCTGAGTCACTCAGGGACGAGTGAGATTCAAGTGTGGGGGAGTTTGATATGCACAATTATATTGTGTATTTAGGAGGAGTTTTAGCATGAGTTTATGGTTATTTTAGGTGTTATATATGCTATTTTCAGCTAGGAGAAAGAAGACACGAAGATGCGTCAATTTGGAGTTTTAAAGCTGGATAGAAGGAATTTGAAGTTTGTGCTCTGGTGCTGGCGGCGACCGCCGCCTACCAGGCGGCGCCCGCCGCCGGTCAAGAGATCCGAGTGTGCCACGTGTTATATTCTGATTGGCCATATCTTTATCAGCTTTATTCCGAGTTTATGTATTTTTTGATAGAATTTTTAGACTTAGTTTTGATATATTAGGTTTTAGAGAGTTGCATCTCTCATTCATACACTATTATCATATTTTCCTTTCAGAGTTTTTAGCCTTTCATGGAGAACTAAGCCCTTTTGCTTAGTCAGACAGTTTGAAGCTTTGTTTTGACTTTCAGTTGTGAGATTTCTACTCTTTATCTATTGCATGGAATTATTTTACTCTCTTGTTTGAATTGTTTATGTGATTGATTTCAGCAATTTCTAGGGTTGTTGATATTGAATCTCAATTGCTAGATTTAGAGAAATTACTGGTTGAGTTTCTCTATTTCATAGTAGCAAACTGCATTGCACTAGTATCTGGTTGTGCTAGTCTATTGTAGAAGAGAGTTAAATTACATTCTAGTATAAAAGCTGGTTGCTTTATGCTAGATTTGTATCCTGGTTATATTCTTATTCTTCATGTTGCTTTTGAATTGAATCTTGATAGTTTCAGGGTTATTCAATAAGTTAGGATTGATAGTATCTAGTTGTGCTATTAATTATCTTTGAAAAGGAATTGGAATTCCATATGCATGCGATATTGAGTGAATCAATGATCAACTTGTCATACGAATGTGGATCTCTGGTTGACTAAGTGTTTTCCCTAATTTGATAAAAACTCCAACTTTAATTGCTTTGTTATTTTTGCATGCTAGTTAGTAGTTTATTTCATAAACCCTCTTTTACTTTAATTGACATAAAATTTACATCGAAAGATAAATCTCCTCCCTGTGGATTCGACCCTTACTTCCCTAAGACTACAGTCTTTAGGTTGTTAGGACTCTTTTGTATAGCCGTGATTTGCACGACCATTTCACGCCTATCAATGTGCTAATGGAAAATATCAAGTTGTTTTTTATAAGAATGGTTGTCAGGTACAAGAGATTAATTCAGGAATGATTCTTCTGAAAGGGGTATGTGAAAACAATCTTTACAAGGTGGACCCCTGTTTCGAACCTGAAGAAAAACTGTCTTAGAACAGTTGTAGATGTCGCCGACCTCTGGCACAAAAGATTTGGTCATGCGAGTTTTCAACTCCTTGACAAACTTCATAAGCAAGAGCTAGTTAGAGGGCTACCCAAAATAAATCCAAGCAAGCATGAAGTTTGTGAAACTTGTGTAAGAGGTAAGCAAGTGAAGTCATCCTTTCAATCCAAGAAGGAGGTAAGTACCACTAGACCCTTAGAGCTTATTCATATTGATTTATGTGGTCCCATGCGAGTCCAAAGTCATGGAGGAAATAGCTATATTTTTGTCATTGTTGATGACTTTTCACGGTATACTTGGACAATTTTTCTGTCTTCTAATCAGGTTTTTGAAGAATTTGAAGCATGAGTAAAGGTTGTTGAGAAAAAGCTTGGAGTTACTCTCGTATCTGTCAGATCAGATCATGGAACGAAATTCGATAACTCTGAGTTTTTGGTCTTTTGCAAGAGAAATGACATTAGTCACAACTTTTCAGCGCCAAGAACTCCTCAACAAAATGGCGTGGTTGAAAGAAAAAATCGTGCCTTGGAGAACATGTCACACACCATGCTTATCTCAAGTGGTCTTCCAAGAAATTTTTGGGGTGAAGCCATTAATGCATCTTGCTATGTGATGAATCGGGCCATGCTTCGTCCAATTCTTGGAAAAACTCCTTATGAATTGCTTAGAGGAGTTAAGCCCAGTGTCACCCATTTGCGCAACTTTGGATGCAAATGTTATGTTCACAATAATGGCAAGGACAGTCTATGAAAATTTGATCCAAGAAGCAATGTTGGCACTTTTGTAGGCTATTCTCCTCACAGTAAAGCATACAAAGTGTTCAACAAAAGGACAAAGAAAATTGAGGAAAGTGTTCATGTCGTGTTTGATGAGAACACGATGGGAGGTTCGATGATTGAAGGTTTTGATGATGGTGATCAGGGGTAGAATCCGGTTCAAGATGACTCACTTCCAGTTGCCACAACTCAGAAAGAATTGGTAGTCAGTGACAATGTTGGTGTCACCGACTCAGACAGAACAGGGGGAAGGAGTCAAAATCAAAGTTCAAGTGACAGTGATTCCGATGATGAGAAAACACCTGAGAGAAGCCCAAGTTTGGAAAACTCAAAAGAAGACTCAGAGAGAACGCCTCAGACTCAAGTCGGTGACTTGACAAATCTACAGGTCAGGAACTATCAACAGGAAAGTGCTCATCCTGTCACTAACATCCTCACTAATTTCTCAAAGGGTGTGTACACCAGATCTTCTCTAAACAACTTCTTTTCTTTCAATGCTTTCATCTCTAAGTTGGAGCCTAAAAATGTTGAACAAGCGCTGAAAGATTCGGATTAGGTTAGTGCCATGCAAGAGGAACTCCATCAGTTTGAAAGAAATAAGGTTTGGCATTTGGTCCCAAGGCCAAAGGGAAGATTTGTGATTGGAACACGATGGGTGTTCAGAAATAAGCTGGATTACGAAGGAAATGTGGTCAGAAACAAAGCAAGGTTGGTAGTTAAGGGCTACAATCAGCAAGAGGGCATTGACTATGATGAGACGTTTGCTCCAGTGGCTCATCTTGAGGCTATACGATTGCTCATTGCCTATTCTGCGCATCATGGATTCAAGCTACAACAAATGGATGTCAAGACTGCATTCTTGAATGGATATCTAAAAGAGGTTGAACAAACTCCGGGTTTTGAAGACGTCGCCCACCCAGATCATGTTTATAAACTGGACAAAGCTCTTTATGGATTGAAACAAGCCTCGCGTGTGTGGTATGATCGTTTGTCTCAGTTCTTGATCCAACATGGTTATGTTCGAGGAGAGGTTGACAAGACACTGTTCTTGTTGAAAGAAGGAAGCCATACGCTTGTTGTTCAGGTCTATGTCGATGACATTATCTTCGGTTCAATAGATGATAAGCTGGTGAAGAAGTTCGCTCATGTCCAGTGAGTTTGAAATTAGTATGGTTGGTGAGCTCAAGTTCTTTTTAGGACTTCAAGTTGTCCAAAGTGAGGATGGGACACGAGTTCATCAACAAAAGTATCTTAGAGAATGTGTTAAAAAGTTTGCTCTTGAAAACGCCAAACCTTTTGATACTCCCATGTCGCCGACTACCTCACTTGGAAAAGATGACAAGGATCCAGAAGTCAATGCTACTATGTATCGGGGTATGATTGGATCATTGCTCTATCTTACAACGAGTAGACCCGATATTGTGTTTGGTGTTTGCCTGTGTGCTAGATTTCAGGCTGATCCAAGAGAGTCCCACTTGAAAGCTGTTAAGAGAATCATTCGGTATCTTAAGGGGACTGACAATCTGTGTTTATGGTATCCAAGAGGATTTGACTTTGAGCTTGTCGGCTACAGATGCTTATTTTGCTGGAAACCGGGTTGATAGAAAAAGCACTTCAGGGATGGCTCAATTTCTTAGGCCATGTCTTGTCTCATGGGGATCTAGAAAGCAAAATTTTGTGGCTCTATCAACGGCGGAAGTAGAGTACATTGCAGCTGCAGCGTGTTGCTCACAACTCTTATGGATCAAGCAACAAGTCAGTGACTATGGTGTGAAGTGTGGGTCAGTGCCCATACTATGTGACAGCACTAGTGCAATCAACATCTCAAAGAATTCGGTGCAACATTCGAAGACAAAACACATTGAGATAAGGCACCACTTTCTTCGAAATTGTGTAGAAAAAGGCACGGTCACTATGGAATTCTGTAGAACAAGTGATCAAAGAGTAGACATCTTCACAAAGGCCTTGAATCGTTAATCCTTTGAACAACTTCGCATGGAACTAGGTATGATCTCTCTTCAATGATCTATTTCCCTACACGAATTCCCTCGATGATTGGATAGAATTGATTGCTTTGCATATGTTTTGAAGTCATGCTTTTATGGTATAAATCTTTGCATTCTTTATAGACATCATGTTTAGGAAACCCCATGCATTTGACTTGTCGATGACTTTTATTACATTCAGTATGTGTACAACCTTCTTGAGCTCTTTGTTTCAGCCCAAAAGAATCAACTTGATGATCCTAACCGTCATTACAAGCCCAAATGATAGTTGATTCTAATGCTTGTCCCTGACCTATCATGTTTTGAGAGTCTCTATGAGCCACATTTGATCTTTCTTTATAAAACGGAGACTTATCTTCATGATCGAAAAATCCTCAAAAATAAAGCTTTTTACTTGGTTTGCTTTGGCACTCCCTGTGCAACCCCAACGCCAAGTAAGTTCTTTAAGAGAAAGTCATGTAGTGTGTTAAAGTCATGGACATATGAAGAAAGCAGTTTGTGTGATGGATGTCGCCGACTTTGTCAAGGTCAGTGACTGTGTATTTTGGCGCGAGAAAAAGATCATGGCTTAAACAGTATCTTTTAAACTTGGAAAGTTATTTTCAAAAAGGAGGAAAGAGAAGATCTTGAGATTTGACAACTTCCTTAATGATGGAAGTGAACTTCTTTATTATACCTCAACCGTCAAAACAAAAGGTACGCTTTTTCTCAAATCTTCCTTTCTCTCTCTCGACTTCTACTCTCTCTCAAACTCAAACCCTCGAACCTTCAAACTCCTTCAATGGCGTCTCCCTCCAAGAACTCAAACCTCCCTGCCTCACCCAAAACCCAAACCGAAAGTCCCGAATCGGCAAAGAAGAAGATTCTCGTTCTCTTTGGTGATGATTTTCTTCGAGCCCTTTTGTCTGGGCAATCGTCTTCCTCAACCGCTCACCCAACCGCCATTGAAACACCATCTCTAAACCCCACTTCTCCACAAAACCAGAATTCAAACCCTTCTCCTCCAAAATCAACTCCCTCATCTCCTATTACCACTGAAAAATCTCAAAACCCTCCATCCCCACAAATTGAAACCGAAACCCTAACCCTTTCACCGGAATCTGGAAAACCGCGCCAAACGGCGCAACCGGTGGTTATTCCAGAAACCGGTGACTCCTCTACACCCAAACCCTCTGAACGAGAGATTGTAGAGGAAGAGAGAGTGAAGGCCCAATTTTGGAGTCAATAGATTTTGAGGAAACGGCGAAGGTTGTCGGGTCATTCGCGGAAGAAAAAGAAGAAGAGGATGTGGATGCTGAAATGGAAGGCACACAAGAGCGTGCCAAAATAGAGGAGAACCAATGGCTATCTCCTCATGATCAAGCAAAGGATGTCAATGACTCTCCAAAAGTCATTGACACAGACACTGGTGTGGAGAATGTCGACAAGGCTTCTGACAAGGAAATCTCCCAAAAGGAACCAACAGAAACTTCTGAAGAAGGTACACTTTCTGATCCCATCTTGGTCTCTAAGAAATCTAAATTTGGAGATTCTGTCAAGAGGAATTTAGAGAAAGATCTATTTGGAGATGATTCTGATTTGCTCAAGGATGATGAAATAGAAATGCCTCCTCCCTTTCGCCCCAAAACCAGATCAGCAAGCGCTAGAGCCACGACTGTGGCTCTTAAAGCCAAAAAGGGCAAGGGGTTGGAAACCCCTAAGGCTGCCTCAGAGGGAGGTGACTCTTCTTTCTCTGAGAAGGTCACTAGCAAGAAAATGGGGAGATCTCCAAAATCTGTTGTTGGGTCTAGCAAGAAGATAAGGAAGTCTAAAGTGATTGTTGACATGTCGTCTAGGGATTTTACCAAAGATTTGATGTGGGAGGAAAATTTCTTAAAAGAGTTCAAACTGACCAAGGTCACTGCCTGGCTGAAGAAGCAAAAATGGGATAGATTAGTGCAAGGGGAGCATGAGTACAATCCGCACATGGTTAAGATGTTTTATGAGTCCCTAGTGATTGAGGACACATGGAACATGACGATAGGGAGGTACATGGTTGATAGGAAGATGTACTCCTTTACTAGCAAGGATGTCAGTGACATCTTGGAGATACCTCATGAATGTTTTGCTGAGTACTTCAAAAGGCGCTTGGCCTGAAGAGGTCGATGACCGTAAGATCATCAGAACTATAACTAACAGTGATGACAATTTCACCAGTCCCTACCTGGTCAACAAGATGGGAATTGAGAAGAAGGTGATGTTCAATTACCTCATCAGCAACTTGCTTCCAAGGGAACTCAAAGGAATGTTGCCTCTATTCAAGATCTGCTGGTCATGGACAAGATTATCAAGGGAAAGAAGGTTAACATGCCACGTTTGATGATGCTTCACTTGAAGCATGTGCTTAAAACTGCCAAGCATGCACTTCCTTATGGCATGTTGATTGCTCTGATGATGACTGAGCATAAGGTTTATGTGGATGGTGGTGACGTCCTCAACACCAGGGTTCTCAACAAGGAAATGATCAAGAAGTTTGGCTGGCATTGGGTTGATGGACAATGGGTGTCAAAGACTTCTGAGGTCAGTGATAAGGATCACCAGGAAGAAGGAATGAAATATGCTCAAGCGAACGATGAATTGAAAGATATCATGGAGCAGAATATGATTCTGAAGGGGATGATCGAGAAACTTCAGAGCATGGTCGGCAATGTGCTTTCAAAGCTTAATGCAATAGAGGATCGACTCAATGACTTTGGAGCATGATGTCAGTGACTGCCGCACACTTATGACCTTCTCTACCCCTCTCTTTCTATCCTTTCCACATTATCTCTCCAGTTTAAAAGACTTTTCGTTTAGTTCGATTTGGTTGTAACGTATTTCTGGATTGTTTGTTTTTGCATCGCACATTATCGTTTGCTATGGTGGATGACTATCTATGCTTGTTTTGATGTTATGTTTTAAGTTTCCATATTTGCCTATGAGTTCTTTTCTTGTTTTAGCAATCCTTTTGATGATGCCAAAAGGGGGAATTAACCGGGGGAATGGATTTATTAGGAGGATCAAATGCTGAAATCATATGGTTACTAAGCTTAGGGGGAACTTTTTATGGTTTTTTTTGCTTTGCTCTTTTTACCGTGTTTATGTTTTGTATGCTACATAGCTTTTCTCAGAACAGGTTGTTTGTCACCATCAAAAAGGGGGAATTTGTTAGAAGATAGAAGATGAGTTTTGATGGTTCCAGAGTCAGTGACTCCGAGTTTGCAAGTCGAGTCGACGACTTGGCAAAGTCACTGACATGACCAGCTTGCGAAGTGATCTATTTAAGGAAGGACCGCATAGCTAATGTGAGAGTATTTGGAGACAGTTGCGTCGTTCTATTTTAGGAGAAGATCATCACAAAAAAGTGCTAAAATCAAGATAAAGAAGATTTGATTCTCCTAGAATATTTTAGTGTATGCATAATTCTATATTTGGAAGGATTTGTAAAAGATTGAGTGTATATTGTTTCCCTAACCGAATGGGAAATAATATACACGAGATCTCTCTTACCTTAGCTTAAATACCCTAGTGTTTAGGTTAATGGTAAGACTCTTGAGTGTCATTTCAATATCGTGTGTAAGGAAGAAAGGGAAAACTTGTACGTGTGATTCGTACAAGTGGTGTGTCGAGAGATCTTAGGCATAGCGTGAGATTGAGAGTGTGAGTGGAAAGGTAGAGCTTGGTTCAAGGGTATGGGAATCGTTCTTGTACACGGGAGAGCTTTGTAATCACTCAAGAAATCAATAGAGCGAGTCTAAGAACTCTTGAAATCCGACCAAGTAATAAACTTGGAAGGGAGTGGTTTTTCTCCAAGTAAACTAATTGGTTTACAAGGAGTTTCCACTATACATCGCTTGTCATTGACTATTGATAACGTTTGTTTCACTGTCTAATTATTCCGCTGCTTTATTACTCAAAGTCGACGACTTCGCAGGAGTCGCCGACTCGTTTAAGTACTAACGATCCTACACAGATTCCCCGAGTTGGAGCAAAGGAACCCGCCCTCTCCCCATTTCACATCATCTTCATATTCCCTTTCGTTTGGCACTTCATGATCGTGGTCACTAACCTTGGCGTAATCTGATCTTTTTCAAGAATCACGTGCAAAAATTGCCATCGGACTCTATCGTAGGCTTTAGCCAAATCAATCTTAAGAATCATCATTTTGCTAGCAGTTTGAGCCCCAGAAAAAGAGTTAAGGACCTCCTGTACTATCACCACATTGTCAACAATTTGGCGGCCCGGAATGAAGTTGGCTTTGGCTAGTTAAACAAGCAACGGGAGGACCGGTTTCAACCGATTCACAATAACCTTAGTAGCAATCTTGAACGTGACATTCAACAACGAAATCGGTCGAAACTGCGTAGCCTTTACTGGAGGAGTTTGCTTGGGGATAAGGTGCATGAAAGCATTGCAAATAATTTCACTAAACATGTTTGCAATCAACAAATCCAACACAGCTTTCGTAACACAATTGCCTACAATAGACCAATTCTTTTAATAAAAAGCCGTTGGAAAACCGTCCGGACCCAGTGCTTTAAGAGACACCATCATACGAAGGGCTTCCTAAACCTCGTTTCCAGAAAAGGGTTTAGCAAGATCCATAACAATTTCATCATCAAGAAGAGGGAAAGACACTCTGGGAGGAGACGCCAAACAGGACATCTGAGGCATATCCTCTCGATAAAGGCTCGAGAAATAATTCAGCACCTCCATTATGATTTTGTCTGCATCTGTTATCCAATCTCCATTCGAGCGTTGAATAAAAGTGATCTTAGATGCTCGTCGTCTAATCACAATTGAAAAGTGGTAAAACCGAGTGTTCCTATCACCCTCAATCAGAAAAGACGCTCTAGACTTCTAGAACCAAAGTAGTTGCTCATGTTGTAAAACTTCCTCTAACTCTTTTCTTAAATCAATCTCCCTACGAAGAAGGCCCTCACAAGGACGGAGACTCAAAGATCGGTTAGCTCCTTCCAATCGTGCCCACAATTTTCGCTTTCTTTGAAAAATATTTCCAAAGACCGATTTATTCCATGTCTTTAAATCATCGGCCAATTTTTGGACAACTAGTTCAACATCATCATTAAGTAGCCACTTATCCCTCAAGAAATGTTCAAACCCTTCATGAAGTTGCCAAGTTGCTAGAAATCTGAACGGGCGATCACACGTACGGGACATTTACAGTCTGATCCGTTAAGCTAATAAGAAGGGGTCGGTGATCAGAACAAGGTGTCACAAGATGGCGGACAACAGCTTTCGGAAATCTTAGACGCCATACATCATTGCACAGACTACAATCCAATCTTGCAGCTTTATAAGTTTCCATAGTGACTCCAGTGGACCACGTATATTTTGGTCCTTCAAACCCCATATCAACTAATTCCAGAGTATCAATGCAACGTGCAAAGGCCGCTGTATCCCGATTCGAACCCACAAACGATGTACTATTGCATTAAAATCCCCTGCCAGTAGCCAAGGTCTGTTATTTGTACGGACCATGACCTCGAGGTTTTCCCAAAGTGCCAACTGATTTGTCTGGTCCGGTGAGGCATAAACGGCTGTCAACATCCATGGTTCTTCTTCCCTTCGCACTATCTCTACCGTTATATGTTGGAAGTTCAAAGATAACGGAATAATAGTAACTTCAACAGTCCTCCAAATAAGCCAGATTCCACCCGAGAATCCCACAACCTCCATTCTTAGAATACCATCGAAACCTATACGTCGGCAGACTTCATCAGCACGGGCACCACTAATCCTTGGTTCTACTAAGGCCAGAACTGTTGGATTATGGACTCTAATAAGTTCCATAATCACAGTCATGAAGTTGGCATTA
Source organism: Fallopia convolvulus (assembly GCA_964016875.1). Taxonomy (NCBI): domain Eukaryota; kingdom Viridiplantae; phylum Streptophyta; class Magnoliopsida; order Caryophyllales; family Polygonaceae; genus Fallopia; species Fallopia convolvulus. The sequence goes on from OZ024728.1 coordinate 22,836,412, forward strand.
CCCGCCCCACGGGCATTCCAAACTAGCAAACGGAGATTGTTCGTCATACGAACAAAATTAATTAAGTTTCCAAAGCTTGGTGTAGCAATATTGGACGTATCAATTGCATAGGCAATCGCTGCATGGGCAATGCGACGCATTGCCTCAACTAGTCTTGTTGGCATGGAGACCCGACAAAGGATCGGTTGGGTTTCCGTTTCCATTAGTAGAAACTCTACAATCCTCGTTCGTGAATATTCCCACATAGTGAGCATTTCCGATATCAACCAAAGTTAGCACTCCCTTTAGTTGCCATTTCTGCTCCAGCCTCTTCTTTATGAGTGTGTAAGCTGGACCCTTGTCAAACATATATATGATTAGAGAACGAGCCCATGGAAGGCGAAGCTGACGGTTTTCCCCCGCTGTTAGTGTTATCGTCGGGCAGAGAGGGTCATCGTCAATGGGACTCTCATCATCATCAATGTCATAGAGGTCCGGGCATTCTTGCCAAATCATGGGTGGTGGCGCTGTCCAGTTTCTAATTTGTACTCCCGCTAAAGTATCTTTAAAAGAGCGAGTGGGTGGCGATGCTGCTTGTGTAACAGCAGCCGCAGGCAAATTGGTTGATACTCCAGTAGTCGATAAGGCTGGAAAGTTTTTTGTATCTACCAAAGAGGGTTGTAGGTCTTCGGCCGAACCATTTTGTATCAATCCATTCGGCTGATCGATTTCCATATCTCCGGCATCGGTAGGAAGAGAAGGTGTAACCGCTTCCGGGAAGGGAGAGGAGTCTCCCGGAGACGTCGCCATTTTGCGTTGTTAGTACAATGCTTAGAGAAGGTTTTCAGTGAGGTTTTTTGAAAAATAAGTGGTGGAGAATGATAGCACCACATATTAATTAAGTAGTTTATGTGCGAGGAGCAACCTTAAAGTAGCTTAATTTGGTGTGTTTATATTACTTTTTTCTAAAGTTTATATTTTCTCAATCTAAAAAGAAGTTAAAGAGATTAAGAAAGAGATTAAATTTTTGTTGGTTTTTCTATATATTATATCCTTAGGATGTATTATATGAAACCAGATTTAAAAACTAAAGACTTAAAGTATTATAAAAAAATCATAGAATAAAAAATTACAAAAAAAATTAAAATTAAATTTTTTATAATGTGTAAATTTAGGACACATTATAGAAAAATTCAGTGTATATACTTTCTTAATCTCCTAAATTGGTTTTTTTGAGATTAAAAAGTGACCATTTTTTACGGCTGTCCAACGGGTGGGTTGACCCGTAACCCGACCCGACCCACCCGTAATTTTACGGGTTACGGGTCAGATTTTTTTAGTTTACGGGTTACGGGTCGAGGTTTTTTTTAGTTTACGGGTTGGGTTACGGGTCAACCCGTCGGGTTACGGGTTGACCCGTAATATTAAAAAAATATATATTTTTATATTAATTAAAAGGAAGAAATAAAATTTTACGGGTTAAATGGGTCGAAAAGGGTCAATTTACGGGTTGAAAAGGGTCAAACGGGTCAAATTTGACCCTTTTCGACCCATTTGACTCAGTCAAACGGGTCAAACGGGTCAACCCGTAACCCGACCCGTAAACTCGTAACCCGTTTTATGGGTTACGGATCAGGTCACGGGTCGACTTTATTTTTTTTACGGGTCAACGGGTCGGGTCGGGTCGACCCGTTGGACAGCCCTACCATTTTTATACTTGAAGGCATCTTAAATTTTAATGGTTGATTTTGTCATGCAGCATCCCACGCTTATTTTTTATCGGAAATGATGTAAATGGCCCTATGTATATGCAGCATAATACTTATGTGTATATTTTATTTTAGACAAAATACATCTATAGACCCTTGAACTTGTACGTTTTTGTCAACTAGCATCCCGTACTTTAAAATGTTCAAATGAGTACCTAGATTAAACTCCCTTTTGTTCTATCAAACACTGAATGATGAGGTGGCATGGCGCGTATAGAATACTTTCTTAGTTGCGCATTAAATGTTATCTAAATGTATGAGATGAATTTATTTAAATTAAAAAGAATGTAAATTGCTTCATTAGAAGCAGATGACTTGTCATCTTCCCCGTTCACATCCTGATGGTGGAGGAACTGAGCTCGACCTCTGCTTCTTCCCCGCTCGTCTCCTTGATTCCTCCGTCTTTTTTCAGTTCTACAGTCTCCATTTTAATGTGGAAATTTCACTAAAAATTAAAAAAACAATTGAATCACCCTCACATTTCCAAAACCTTTCTCCTAAATTCTTCTAGATCTAGGAACTCTTTGTTAATTCAATATTGGTGTGACGATGATCGATCTCTAGCGGTGTCGGAAGGACGGATTCATCACTAAGCTCGAGACATGGATGGAGCGGCACCGAATCTACAAGCTCGATCTCGTCCCGCCGTTTCTTCTGGTGTTCTCCGTCGTTATCGAGGTTGTGGAGCACAACAGTAATCAGCATCATATTGGCGTTTCACCCAAATTCACATCAAATCAACCCAATATATAGATTCAATTTCATACTTTTGTGTTGAACGGGAGATAAATCTCATTTTTTTTAATTTAGGGTTTGTAGTTGCAAAAACTAAAAAATACCCTAATTTTTTAGGATGAATCGAGGGCTTTAAACAAATTGAGGGATTTGACGAGATTTTTGAGGCTCTCGCGTTCAATCTAGGTCTGGATTTTGGGCTTGATGTTGTCGACAACTCGGACGATATCGTGAATGAGTGCGGCCACAGAGGAAGGAGCGAAGGTTGCCGCCAAGGCATAGGGAGTAGCGGATCTTGTCGACGAGAACTTGACGGAGGAAGAGAGGCGAAAGAGGGTGGGGTTTCTCAAGCAGGACGATGTCGGACTGTCTCGAGCTCAAGGAGGGCTCTAATGGTGGAAGAGGTGTACATACAAGTCATGCGGATAGTTAATATTTTTTTAATTTTATAAGTTAAGAATAAAATTGTTTACATGGCATCTAAATCGTAGTTGATTTTTACCGATCAGAACGCATGTAAAGCACGCCATAAAATCTAAACATCGATGTATTTAATAGAACAAATTTAGTTAAATATAAATGATTGTTTAAACATTTCAAAGTACGTGATGTTGATTGACAAAAACGTATAAGCTTAGGTATCCATAGATGTATTTTACCTTTTATTTTAAAGAACATTGTCAGAAAAAAAAAACGTTGGAGAAGACCGACGAGGATGTGAATGCTCACATCTTTTTCATCTTTCGTGGGTCAATGGACCAAAAAAAGGCATTTAAAATTGAGGACGTCAACTACTCCGTTAATAGAAGATAACTTTGAAAAACCAAAACTTGCACGTATCTAGTTCCATCAATAAAATGCGCATATACGGGACGGGATAATAATTAGCAGCGTGATGAGTAATATGAGATGATTTTAAATAGTTAAAAAAAGAAACATTGGCTCCAATTCTCTTACTATTACTCCAAACTGAATTAACTTTACAATTCCAATCCCTCACTCGTAAAATTCACTAATCCGTGGATTTAAAAATTAAAAATGGTGGCGCTATAATGAAAATCCAAACTGAATTAGTGCGAAATTAATGATGTTGCGGTCATCTGTGAGCAGTGACTAGCGTCTCTATGAATCGCAATCCATCAAATCTGGGGGCGAATTTCTCCATCGCCGATTCCTCCCTCTCCTGGCTCCATCCAATCCCAATCCCCTGTCAAATTAAGAATTATCATCCATCCATGATCCATCAGCAACAAATCAGAGAAAAAGGATTCGGTAGGTTGCGATCGGAGCTCGATTTCTCCTGATCGCAGTCGGAAAAGGATTTGTACCTGCGGAGGATTGGCGGAGGAGGCAGGGGCGGTGGTGGCGCCGACGGCGGTGGCAGAAGCGGCGATCATGGACGCCAGGAGAGCTGATTTCTTCATATTGGGATTTGGGATTTGGACTTTGGAGAGAATCGAATTGAATTGATTAGCTTTGGTCTTACGGGAAAGAAGAAGGAGATTTGAGGGGAGAGGGTGGCCTTTTATTCCGGAGGAGAGAGTAACCAACCATTTAATTATGGAATACGAATATTCAATATTCTCCCTTTTTTATAGTACTAAAGATTTTTTTTTAATACACTAGTACGACCCCCCCCCCCCCCCCCCCCCCCCCCCCCCCCCCACTGCTACACACCACACAAAATAAACACTTATATTTCTAATATCTTCTTCTCTCTCTCCATTTTTATGCTAGTGTGGAATATATGGACAATTAATGTTAAATTACATGCTAAAAAACGCTCTCAAAAACGGACGACTACCACCAATATATAGTTGTTTTAGTAGTAAAGTGGTGCTAGACTGGGGCGGGGGCATAGCTCGTAACTATAATGAAGATTTTATTCGGACATTTGCCTTTACTTGCGGTTTGTGCACAGCCTTGAAAGTTGAACTCTGGGCAATTCTCAATGCCATTCAGTGGGCTTCTCAATTTCATGTTGATCGAATCTGATTCTTTAATCGCCTGCAATTTTCTTCGTGATCGTTATGTGTCCACACACCCGTACTTCTTCCTAATTAGCAGTTGCTGGGAATTGCTGGATGGGAATCAACGTCCAGTGCAGATTGCCCACACTCGCCAGTTCGCAAATCTGCCAGCTGACCAACTGGCTAATTGGTCGTTCTCTTTAAATTTGGAATGCCTAGATTGTCCTACTATGCCTGATTGTATTAGAGACTTAGTTTGCTTTGACAAAAACGCTTCTAGTGTGTTAGATTTTGCTTAATAAAGTTCCAGGGCTAGACCCTCTTTCATGACCAAAAAAAAAAGTGGTGCTAGACTCTTCTTAAGTGTTGTCCAGGAGATTCGAAGTTCGAATCTCACTGACGGCATGTATAGAGAAACTGATATTGGAAAGATCTCTCCAAAATGGGGCCACGAAGTACCCAGTCCAGATGTAGAGCGGTGTCCGACCAATCGAACTGGGCGAGCCAAAGGCAAGACCAAAAAAAAACGGACGACTACCATGCAAACTCCTACCACCCTACCCGGCGGATCCATCCACATGATGGAGGTAGGCCCTGCTGATGGCTGATGGAGGGGGAGACGATTCGAACCCAATTTCGAAGAAACTGAAACGCAATGACGAGCAAATGGAAAACATCACTGATATGGGCATGCAGAAGAAAAGAAGGAACTTTGGTGCCCATAAAAGGCTATGTTGATAATCAAATTCTGACAAAGGCACGGGCTATGTAACTCTAAAGAAGTAATTAACTCAGAAATGGGGCCTATCAGCGGACTTCTCTCTCTCTGTTTGACATCGGTAATGACAGCTACATTGCTCGTTTTGCCAACAAGGAAGACTACTACCATGTTCTTATGCAAGGATCATGGATGATAACATACAATTATTTGTCAATTCGCAAAATGATCCATTTATCTTCTTTAAAAAAAAGGGAAATTCCGCGTGGTAACCACAAGGTTTGACAAATTTCGTATGGTACACCAGATTTTTTAAAAGTCCGCACGGTGACCTTGAGATTTTAGAAATTCCGATCCATGTGATAATTTTGTAGTATTGTATAACTTAAAAAGTAATTAAATATTAGCCCGATTTTTCGCATAATTACATTAAATATTTATATATTTAGGTATTTATAAAAAAAAACTTAATCTATCTTTTTTATAAAAATCACCTAATTTTATTACTTTTAGAAAAAATATAGAAATATGTCAAATTTACAAATAACTTTAGAAAACCACATTCTTTTATAACCTTTTTGGAAAATTGTAAAATACTTACATTATTTACACAATTTTTACACAATTTTCATGACACTATATGTTGTTATTTTTAAAAAAATCCAATTTATATTCTTTTTTTAAAAAAACATTTTTTAAAATAAACCTATTTTTCAAAAAAAAATCCATTAAATTTTACCTCTTATAAAAATAAATACAAAGTTTAATTTTTTTTTAAGAAATAAAAAATGGTGAATTTTTTTTCAATATGTGCATTGGCTTTTGATAATATAAAAAATGGTGATAGAAATATAAAAAGGTTGATTGTTCATTAAAAAAAGTGGGTGGATTTTTAAAATAATGAAATACTGTTGTTTCATTAATTATTTATAAATTTGTTATATTCTTATAATTTTTCTAAAAGTAATAAAAATAGGAGGTTTTTCTAAAAAGGATAGATTAAGTAATTTTTTTTATAAAGACAAGACCCAAATATAATACTTCAAGTCTACCACTGGAAATTTGTAAAATTTTAAAGTCATCGTGTGTAATTTTAAAAAGTCTTGTGTATTACGCGAAATTATCAAACTTCGTGATTACCACACGTAATTTCCTTAAAAGAAATTAGGATGCGCTAACTAGTACTATTATTAATTTATTTTCGCCACAATATGTCAACCACAAATTTTAACATTCGAGCTAGCACTTCAATATTACCCACCCTAACACGACATCGAATAAACCAAAGTGGGCAAACACGTGGACGGAGTAGATGAGGCAAACCGTTACGTATGCAGGTGCAATTTCTAACCTTCTCAACCAACCATTTTGCCATTTTGGATTTTGGTTAGGTGAATGTAATTACCTTATTTTTCATTTGCTAAGCTCATTCATACAATCATACGTAGGGTCTGTTCGGTGATTCAAACCTGATATGAGTTGATGTTGATGTTGATACTGATTTAATGGTTGATGCTGATTTTACAAGTTGATTTTAGGAGTTGAAATTATTAGGTGTTTGATAGATTAAATTAATCGAGACTGATTTTATAAAAGATGGATGTAAAATTACCAAAATGGGTATATTTATAAATTTATAAAGAGAAGATTAATTTTTAGATTTTTCAAAATTAAATTAGTGAAGGGTAATCGAAGTAAATAAATTTCATAAGGTTGGATAAGCTTGAGAAGGGTAGATTAAATTTTGGGTTAAATATAAACTCCGATAAGCTCCAATAAACACCATCAACTCTCACCACCGAACAGATGATAACGACTTTATTTTTTATCATAAGCTTGATTAAAGCTGTATAAGCTCAAAATAAGGCCCGCCGAACGGACCCATATACTCTTTAATACGTATATTCCACTTACTTTTAATTTAAGTAGATGCCTTGAATTGCTCCTTGTGTGCTTTCCACTAGCTAATTAAGTAGCTGCATAATCGATGGCCACACACTTCTTGCAGCTAATTAAATCTAAGTATTTGTTATAATTTCAATAAATATAAAAAAAATTAATTAAAATATAGTGGGACCTAAATTAATAATAAAAATAATAATTCAAAAATACCAAAAAATGACACATAAGTGAAATGAATAATAGGTTAACATGTGACCAAAAGACTTCTTCTTTAATATATAGATAGATAAATTATGAATATGATCCACCGTTTTACTTTAAGATTCGTTTTAGCGGAACTCACTTTAATATATATTATATATGCATGATCTATTATTATTGAATTGAAAAAACTAAGCAATTCACCTTATCAAATTAAGCAAGAACCTGGCTTAATTGTTTAATTATTTCTCACCTTTGTTATGGATGTGAATTCTTTCTCACCTTTTTATCAAGATGGCATGCATGTACATGTGTCGAACTTTTTTGGTGACGAAACCCTTTCAATAATTTATGTTTTAAAAAGTAAGTGCCTTTTGGCTATGAAATGCATATAAATAAACTAATAAAGTGGGGCAAATAATGCTTTGAGATAAGCACAAATGTCAACAATTATGAAAGCCAGTAGAAAGCAAGGATAAGGTGCAAACATGTAAAAAAAAAGTCAAACTTGAAAACCATAATAAAAAGAGAAATTTACTGAAAATCATTCATGGTATAGGCCATATTATACTTAACTACTCAATCCATAATAAATTACTATAAATTACTCCTATATAAACTTTCGTTGCCAATCAACCACCCATTTCACAACTTCCCTTTGAGTTCTGTTAAAAGTCACCTTTTTATTTTTTATTTATTCTTAGATTGATTTTTTAAATGAATGAAAAATAACAATAAAAGAGAGGAAGAAGACGAAAGGAGAAGACAGACCGGTGGTAGGATCTCCGTTCATCTCCGGCGAGGCTTCTACCAACGCTGGCGCCCGACAACATCGCGTCGCTTCGCTGCGGCCTCTCTCCCGGCGGAACCCACCTCGGCGACCACCAAACCCTCTCCCGAACAAGCCCTCCCGAACCCAAATCTGTGCACCCAAGCTGAGATCTGAGCCCAACCCCCTCACCCGATCCGCTGGTCCCGAATCTATGCTTTTGTGTTCCGAATGACTCCTCGCCTGAGCCCAAATCTGAGGTCTCTCTTGCCCCTTGCCTCTACCCGAGCGAGACCAAACCCCGCTGGTCCAGCATGAGCCCCTTGCCTCTACCCGCGCGAGACCAAACCCCGCTGTTTACCACAAAATTTTAACAAATTTTCAAATAATGGATTAATTATAAACATGAAGTGCATATCTACATATATTATAGTATTAAGGGTATGTTAATTCATATCTAAAAAAGAGATTATACATCTCGTTATAAACATGTGATTGTTCAGCAAACAAAAGGGAGTTTATTCTCCTTTTTTTAATTCTTTTACCCCTTTTAATTAAGAGATAAAACACTAGTAGTTTACGTACGGTTGTACAGTTAACAATTGTGTTTGTCAATGTAGTTGATAAATTAATTAGAGTTAATAAACTAGTTAATATTGAAAAACTAGTTAACTTAGTAGATAAAAAATTAGTTAAATTAATAAACTCTGTTTGTGCTTATAAACTAGTTTTTTGGATAAATTTTACTTAAGTTTTTGAAAACTACCTCTCAACCTTTTTTTCTCTCTCCTCTTCCCACATTTCCACTACTAATAAACTACCATAAACTACTAATAAGCTATTTTTTTGAGTTTATCAATTCAACTAGTTGATTAACTAGTAACTAATTTATTAATGCATAACAAATATAATTTTAAAATTTATTTCAACTAATTTGAATTTATCAATTAGTTTATTGGTCATGACAAACACAGCCTAGTTTTATCTAATTTTGAGAAATCAAAAAAAAGGGAAAAAGGAGACGGTTTTTGGGCGGTTAATTAACCACTTTTGAAGACCATGTATATATATACCTAGAAAGTCAAACGTGTTTTTTTTTTAGAGAGTTAATGCTTGATTTCCAGTATACCCAAAACCGCAACATGTACAAAGAAAGAAAGAAAAAGAGAGAAGTAGTTTGTTAAAATCACTAGAAGAAGATCATTCACGGTCGTTTACTGTCATTTACCATCATCCATCATCTTTTCGTTCAAATTTATCTTGATTGAACAAAGGTAGTGGTGAGATATGCCTATATATATGCATGAAATTTTTGTACGCTATTGGTCGTTATATATGTTGTTGAGCGAGCACATGTATATATATTGTTGGTATATTTTTTTGGTCATATATGTACTCTTGATCGCATGTTTATATATACTCTCGGTTATATATGCACTGGTTTATATGTTTCCTTAATTGTATATGTATAATTGAGTATATATACTCTTATTATATGTTGATCGTGATGTACATGTACATATATATTACTATGTATATCTTGAGTCTTGACACATGTGTATACAATCTGTCATATTTATAACTTGTCATATACATACATGTATATTTTGTCATCTTATCATATATATTTGTGATCCGTGAAACCGAATGGATCTACAAATCATAAGAGGCGGCTTTTTCATGCCGTTATAATGCCCATTTGGATTCTCAAATTTTAATGACATTGAAAGGGACGAAGCAAATGACATGGCTGGATAGGACTCAAACATAATCATAATATTAATTATGGTCTACTGGTTATTAAGTTCGAACAGAAATATGGGACAAAAAGCCTTATAATCTATATACTTTTACTAAACTTGAATCTCTTACTAAATAAAGAAACCCGAATATTACATATACCCCCACTTAAATAAAGTTTCATCCTCGAAACTTAAGTCAAGAATAAATAATCATAATCACTATCACAGATCCAAAACTTAATAATCAAATAAAAAAATTTAGTGAATCACTCTACCGTTATCAAACACCTCAAGAGATTCATCTAACCCACATAAGTAAACAAACAACCGATGACTATAGACCGTGCACACAAAATTGAAATGTCCGCTCACTAAGTCCTAGTCTCCAATAAGCTAAAATAGAGGTTAGGATAACTCTCTTGAATGCTCACATCAATCTTTCAAGTGGCCTCCTCGACTCCTCGTCAGAACCACTAAATCAATAATAGCGAGATTCTTGTGTTTCATAGCTTCTTCATATGGTAGTCTTAACTAGCTATCGACTGCTCGATAAAGGTGTAACCAGACACAAACTTCAGTTTATTATGGATGAGCTAATGGTTAGGCTATCGATCTTAAAGAACCTTGTCATTCATTGTTGATCATACCCAGCAAAGCACAAAAGCTAAGCATCTTTTACCCGCTCTTTGGGAATTCCCAAGATGCCACTACTTCAATATTTACTTAATCAACCTTCTAATCCCTCAGTTGAGATCATATACCTTAAGAATATGACATTATTCGTCCAAAAGTCATACTTTCTCAACTTTGTGACCCACTAGTGTTGGCTTAGACTTTTCTAACCGAGTTCCAAGTGACTAACATGCCCTTCATCACTCTAAAAATAGGATCAAATTTCATCGTCTATGTAACACCTCTATTTTTAAACCAAGGGTATTACCATCAATGACCTCTGTTTGGCAACAAATTAATCACTTGTGCATCAAAAAGTAGATGTGAAAAACATAAAAAATGGTGTGTTACCCATTTGACTTGTATGATGCATCAGTAGAGACAACTTCGCCAAAATAAGAAAAAATCTTCCTTGCAATGGGATCACACCAAAATAATTTATTTAATTAATGTTTTTCATCAACATCATATTCGAAATAAAAGGAATCATACCTTTCTTTTTTTTCCTGAACAAGTTAACAATAACTATTTGAGCATCACACCTAATCATGAAGGAGTTTAAATCTCTTTTAAAATTCTTAAAATCTACAATAGTTGCGCCGATTTTAGCATATGAACCAACAAATTCCTTGTAGACCTTGTATTACTTGCTTGCCCCAATATTTTCCTGAATGCAATTCATGATAAAATTCCCAAGGAACAAAGTCAATTTCCTATTGTTGTTGGCAAAATGCTTTTGTGCATCTTCCATCGTAATATGAGTGTGATATTCTTCAAATATTTTAACAATATAGCTATCACTTCTAGCATATTGCAAACATATTTTAGCAATACAACCACATCTATTGTTGTCCTTCTTCTTTTAGTGACTCTTGTTTCGAATGTTGCTTTTCCACTTGGATCTGATGAACACGTGCTAATCGAATTTGTATTATGTATTGTTTCTTCAAATGTTTCTTCACTTTGTCGAATTGAGCCACTATTCGAATGAAAAGTATTAAACCCTCCTTGTTACATAGCATGTACTTCTAAACTAGAGTATAATGTTAGTCCCATTAGAAGATTTTGTATTTGTACCTCTACATATTTCTAATCCACATGCATTTGCATACATATTATAGAACTTTACTCCTTGTTCCAAAGTTTTGAATACCATTCCCACAAGAGGCATTAGGTTGTCATCACAAACTGGTATGTAGTAATGAGAGTTGTCGATAGAAATTGATATTTTCAATGTGTTGCTATCTTGTGTTTTGCCTACATAATAGAAAAGAAACATCAATATTGATTAAAATGCACCAAATGTGCACTAATAACATAATACAATGCATCATAACGATCAAGTGTTCGTTTAAAAATGGTTATTCACGCATGTGCATTAACAACTTAATATACATCCAAAACAAGCCTTCGTGCTTCAACAAATGCTTACACGTTCTTTCAAAATGATAATCCATGTATGTGCATCTACAATATAACAAAGTGCATTAAAATCTGGCTATTGTATGTTGATAACATCGTTTTGTGCAAAAATATTGGCATATTTGTGCATCATTATTCACAAAATGATTACATGCTCAAATGTTTGACTGTGCAACAATTTTAGGATATGTGTGCATTATCTTTCAACGGTATGCATATTAAAACTAATGACTTTGCACTAAGGTAGAAGCTTTTCCTTGTTCTTCCACCAAATCAAGTTACTACTAGTTAATATGTAGTAGGAAATCTCATCTAAACCCTAAATTCAAATTTTAACTTGTAAAAACATCCAAATTAAATCAATAAATAGTTGAAAACAAAGAAGAAATTTTTGAATTCTAGCTCCATCACTTATAAACAGTCAAATCTTTTTTGAAATCAAATTGCGAACTCAAATTTCATCACTTATAAATAGTTGAATTTTCTTTGAAATCAAATTGTGAACTCAGATTTTTACAATCAATCTCAAACTTTGTAAAAAACGAAATATCAAACAATCAAACAAATGCAAGCTTTTTGTTGAATCATAAAACCAAAAAATGAAGATGAATACTTGAATCTACAAGAGTAACAAGACGAACAAGGATAATTGATGTCCGCCTTTTTAGTCGTGTTTTTAGGGTGTCTTTTTGTGTGTTTGAGTCTTTTTCTTTTGATTTTGTGTTTTGTTTTGAGTCGTTTGTGTGGCTTTTCGTATTTATTTAAGATATGGAATCTGCATAAACTTTGGTGGTGTTTTATAGGTTTTTAGAAGCTATTTGGAGCACTTTTGAGGAAAAGAGCAAAACCAAGGAGAAGCACTTGAAGATAGCACTCACGAATGATGCAAAGCCTATGAAAATCACTCAAATAAAGATATTGAAAATCAAGTTTGAGCTTGGAAAGAAGTAGATAAACTCGTTACAAAGACATAGGAAAAAGAATCGAGTCAAACGGAGTTGTAACGAGCCCGCTACGGAAGTTTTACTCTAGGCTGTTTTCAGTGCTGAAGAGGTTCGGTACCGAGGTCACATTGTCGGTACCGAGGGTACCGTGTTGGTGGCGAAGACCGAGTCGACGTAATTAATGTTCTTTTATCCCCTTTCCTTTTATGTTATTAGATAGTTTTAAGGGATATATCTTTTAAGAAGATTTTATTTCCTTATAGATAGCTTTTTAGATAGATTAGTTTCTCTATAAATACTCTTGTCTAGCCTCTATTTTTACACTCCGATCTAGGGCTCTTTGGGGGCACGTTAGAAGAGAAAGGGAGGAAGAGAGAGGAGGCGAGATAGCGTAGAGATAGAGAGACGTGTGTGGGACGAGTTTGAATTCAGTTTGTAAGCCTTTCTTTCTTAATTCAATTGTTTTGTTTTCAATTATAATGATTAGTGAGTAGTCTTCCTCTCTAAGGTTGGGGTTTAACCCAACAATGGTTGTGCATGCTTGTTTGTGATCATGTTTGATTGTTTTTATTGCATGAATCTATTCTCTTGCTCTTAATCCTTGAAGCGAAAGTTGAAGGGAATTTCTCATTCATAGTTGAAGCGAAAGCGGAAACCTTGAATTAGAATAGTCAATTTAGGGTTTTTGAAGCGAAAGCGGATCTATCCTAGTTGAAGTAAAAGAGATTAGATAGTAAGTTTATTGATTGAACGAAAGTTAGTTGATTTACTTGCTTAGGTTGACGAAATTTGACACCTTATGTGATAAAAGCATGATCTTTATGTTTCATTAGTGTTGGCATGCATAATTATTGTTGTGGTGATACCTTTACCTTAGAATTCCTCTTTCTCTTGCTAAATTCCATAGAATTAATTGATTGCTTGCGTGACAAGTAACAAAACCTAGCACTGACTATCTCTCGTGGACGAACCTGACTTCGCTATATACAACGGGGTCTTGATTATAAATTTATTTGTTGTCAAGAAAACCTCTCAACAAATTGGTGTCGTTGCCGGGGAGATTTCAATTGTTCCAAGTTTTGTTCTTTTAGCGTTTTTCGGGACTCAGACGAGCGGTAACGACCCCCTAGGGTCGGTACCGACCCTATCGGCAACCCAATTTTTCTTCTTTCTTGTATTTGTTTTCTTTTAGGATCTCCGTCGAGTCGTTACTGACCCTACCTAGGTCGCTGAACGTGAACGAGTAAACGCTGAACGTCACCGAGAGGACAATGCTCATCTACAGGAGCAGTTGAATGCCTATCCAAGGAATGCCAAACAGTATATGAATTCAGAACTGAGGGTGCCAGAATCAGCAATTGTGCTTCTGGAGATAGAGAAGAATTTTGAGATTAAGTCTCAATTCATATCTTTGATAAAAAGGGCTCAGTTTGAAGGGAAAGCTACTGAGTGCCCTATGGAACATATTAAAAACTTTCTTGATTTATGTGACACTATTGTTGTTGACGGGGTCTCTTTAGAATATGTTTTGTTAAAAGCTTTCAGGTGGTCTCTCACAGGAAATGCCTTGAGCTGGTTAGAGAGCTTACCTCCAAAGTCTATTAGGACTTGGAAAGCTTTGTATGATCAATTTTTGAAAAAGTTCTTTCCTCCTGCTAAGACAACGGAGTTAAGAAAACGTATCACCTTCTACCACCAGCTGCCTAACGAGACCTTTGTGGAGACGTGGGAGAGTTTCAAGGAGATGCTCAAACAGTGCCCTACTCATGGGCAACCACAATATATACTCCAAGAAATCTTCTTCCAAGGGATCAACGCTGAAACAAAGAACCGCATCAACTTGCACACTGCTTGCGGTTTTATAGAGATAGATCTCGATGAGGCATGGGCATTGCTTGACAAGTTGGCCAACTACGATGTAATGTATGGAATGAAGTAGGCCCAACAACCTCAAAGAGGGCTCTACACTCCAAACAGGGACGAGGTAGACCCCGAAGTGAAGCACCAGTTCTTGCAAGACGAGGTCAACCGCCTGAAAAAGTAGGTAAGTCATCTTAAATCATCTCCGTCTTGTCTTGAATGCGGGTCTTCAGCCAATGCTACTTCTGCCTGCACTAACTTGCAACAGGTCCGTGCTGCTGAGGCATATGAAGAAGCTAACTAAATGAGGGGTCCATAGAGGAACCAAGGTAATGCTTTATATGCAAGGAGGAATAACAATCAGCCCATCTGGGGGCAATTATGCATATGGCCAAGGGAGCCAACCACCTCAGCAAGAACAGAGGGTTCCTCCTTACAGACTTCCAGGTTATCAAGAGGTAACTTCATGGGTACAAGGCCTACAAGAAGGCATCCACAACAAGATTGATGGAATCCATAACAAGATTAATGGAGTCCAAGCCAACCTTAACAATAGGTTGAATGGTCTAAAAACAAGGAAGAAGATCATTGACTCCCAACTGGGCAACCTTGATGCACAAATTCCAAGACCTCAAGGGCAACTTCCGGACCGTCCCGAAAAGAACCTGAGAAGCTAAATTGCAACAGTCCACCCCCGAAGCAGAAAAACACTACCGAACGGTGCTGAAGCCAAGGAGAAAGAGTCTGGTACTGAGGATGATGCCCCCAGTAGGATCGATACCGAGCCCAATACACTCGGTACCGAGGCTCCCCGGTTCGGTACCGACCCCAATCCAGGTAAGTCTTCGCCTCTAGACCACTCCCTTAGTCCCAGGCTCGGTACCGATGCCATCAGGGTCAATACCGACCCTTCTTCTGTACCAGTCGACCCTCTTGTCGATTCGGTAGAGCCTCGATCCTGGTCTCTCTCTATCCCGAGTCCGTCTAAAAATCTTCCTTTCCCAATTAAGAAGTCTAATGATGTCACGGAAGGGAAGTTTAGACGCTTTGTTAAAATTCTCCAAGGCTTAAATATTTCTATACCTTTTACTAAAGCCCTTAATGAAATGCCTGCCTACACTAAATTTTTGAAGAGATTTTGAGCAGGAAAAGATCTATCTCAGAGCTGTCAAGTGAAGTCCGATCTATAAAGCTCCCTGAGAAACTCAGTGATCTAGGTAAGTGGAGGGTTCACGAGAGGATCTTGATGTGGACGCGTAGTAGGTCTTCTCACGACGCACTGATAGGTTTTGAGACCGAAGTCTAGACTTTGAGGTTGAGAAGTGAAGTGAAAGGATTGAGAAGGGGGCCTAGTTTGACGTAAGGCAGGAGAATATGGAGCCGAGAAAAGAATATTGGTTGACGCCTTAACAAGATAGTTTGGAGAAAACTCGACAACAATTCGGTATCTAAATTCAAGCGTGAGGAAATACAAAGGGGCGGGCCTCTTTATATAGAGGAGGCACACTAAAACCTAGCACGAAACCCTGTGGGGCGTGGGGGCACAAGGGGTGCCCATGCAAGCGGCCCAACGTGGCCCAAGGCCAAAACTACCCGACAATAATAGAAATGACTTAAATAGTAATGTTCGGAATGGAAATGATACTAAAAACGGAAAGAAACATAAATGGTCACGGTGGCCATGTCGCGAGTGTCGTGAAAAGGCTGTAACAAGGTGTTGGCGCGCCAGCGCAAGGCGTGTCAAGACACGGCCAAGGCATGCGATGCGGCCAAGGCTATCGCGACACGCTAGGCGTGGCACGCGGCGCACGCAAACCTCATGTCGCGACGCCGGGTTGGCCCGATGCGGACATGGGGGTCGGTACCGAGGTGTAAGACTCGGTACCGAGCGTGACTGGCATCGTACCGGCCAGGGGTGTTTCGGTAACGAACGCGAGGTCCTCGACACTGTGGTGCGAGGCGTTGGCGCTGGCTCCGATGACGGAGGCACTTGAAGAGGGGCGCGTCGGTGGATGCGTCATGGCTTACGTAGACTCGCGCAATGAGGGATGTCGTGGCTCGAGCTATGGCACGGGTCCGGGCTCGAGTAATGGGTCCATCGGAGCGCATAAACAAGTTTTTCTCTTCTTGTCTTGCCGTCAGTGAGGAGGTCACATCACCCTCCCCCCTTGGGTGGGAAACGTCCCCGTTTCCTCATCATGATACTCGAGATCGACGTAAGGAGAGAGATCCGAGACATTAAATGAAGCGTGAACGTTGTATTTACCCGGGAGGTCAAGGATGTAGGAGTTGTTGTTGATGCACCGAAGGACCTTGAAGGGTCCATCTCCTCTAGGGTGCAGCTTCGTCTTTCGAGCGTGTGGAAAGCGGTCCTTGCTCAAGTGAAGCCACACCAAATCTCCGGGCTCGAAGATCAATGTGCGTCGCCCCTTGTTGCATTGAGCGGCGTATTGATCTGAGCGCTTCAGCAATGTCGCCTTGGTGCGCTCGTGTAGGCGGCGGACATGGTCGGCGTGGTTGGCCGCGTCGACGTGCTCACCGGGCTTGTATGGCAGCGGCACCAAATCCATAGGCATGCATGGGTTACGCCTACAGACCACCTCGAAAGGCGTCATCTTCGTCGCAGAGTGAAAGGACCTGTTATATGCAAACTCAACATGGCAAAGTAAGTCCTCCCACCGACGTGGCTTTGCCTTGAGCATCATCCGAAGAAGAGTGTCCAACGTCCGATTGGTCACCTCAGTCTGACCATCGGTCTGGGGGTGATAAGCAATTGAAAATAGGAGTCGTGTTCCTAACTTCCCCCAAAGCGTTCTCCAGAAATGGGTATAGAATTTGGTATCTCTATCACTAACAATAGTTTTAGGAATACCATGGAGCTTTACAACATGTTCGAAAAATAAATTAGCAATTTCCACCGCGTCATTAGTTCCCTTACATGCTATAAAGTGGGCCATCTTGGAGAACCGGTCCACGACTACAAAGATGGAATATTTGCCACGCCTCGAATGTGGGAGGCCCGTGATAAAATCTATGGAAAGATCTTCCCACGGGGCATTCGGTATCGGTAGAGGCGTGTAAAGCCCATTCGGTTGAGACCGAGATTTGGCAGTATGACATGGCACACAACCCTGACAATACTTGTTTACATCTCATGCCATGTGTGGCCAGAAGAAATGCTCACGGAGTGCTGCCAATGTTTTGGCTATGCCAAAGTGCCCACGACTGTCATGAGCTTCTTTGAGCAACAAATGTCTAATCGAAGATGCCGGAATGCAAAGCTTTCCAGCTCGGTATAGATACCCGTTGTCCAAAGTGCCCACGCTCGATTTCTTTGATGATCGAAGAAATTCTAGTACAAAAAGTATATTTCTCAGGAATTTCTTCTCAACGGTTTTTAAAAATCATGTAAAATTAACACAAGCCCAGGGGTTTTAGTTAATAACTCCTGAGAATTTTCATTTATTATTTTATATATTTTTAAATAAATTCTCTTGTGAGTTTTTTAAACTCACTTAAAAGATATGGATATCTCTCAAGAGTTTTATTTTTAAAACGCTTAGAAATATATCCCGCCAAATTATAAAATCTACTTGGATTATTATATCTATCTATTTTAGTTAAAAAAATAATTAATTTTAAAGGGAAATTATAGTAACGGTTTTTCTATCCTATGCCCTAAAGGCATAGGTTAAGAGTACTAGTTATAGAAACTAAAACCCTATATAGAAATTAATGAACCCTAAGAAAATAATCAAAATTATTCCAAATAATAAAATTCAACAAATCATTTCCATTTTAAGGTTCTTAACCTATGCCCTTGGGGCATAGGTTAGAAAAATCGTTATAGTAAAACTCCCGAGACAAACCCTAACTTTATATCTTTGCCTTTTATCGCCGCGGCGGGATCTCGTTCTTCAATTCCCTCGCTCGTTTTTGTCAATCACCGAAAATCTCTATCGTCGGTTTCTTCAGCCAAAGCTTGCGATAGTTGCTGCTCCATCACCAAAAATCTCTCTCGTTCTTCCCTTTCAGTTTACTGGTGCGAATTTGGTCGCTCAGTCACCGCCGGTAATTGACTGTCGCCGCCGCTAACTCGCTGTTGTTGTCACCATAATCGCCGACCAATTCCAACTTCCGAAACGCTGCTGGATTGTCACCATACTCACCATACTCTGCTTCTCTTAATTTGTAAGTATAATAAATATTCAATACCGTGAAATTTTTTATTTGAATCGATGATAATATTTACCCTATAATACCCTGCAACCTGCAACTTCCGTTTTACTGTGTGATAGTATGAATATTTAATGCCATGAATTGATTGAATTCTGTCCTCTGATTTCATATATTGTAGGTTGAACTGTCATCTAAACTATTAAATTACTTATGTAGAATAAAGTTCATTGAATTGTTAAATTATCAATGGAGCAGTAGATTATGGCCATCATATAATATTATTAAAGAATAGCTACTTTTGATTCAAGAGCTGCTAAAATATTGTTTTGATCTTGGTGGGGAAATCAGATTTGGGCAAAGAGTCCTCATGCTTGTTCATAATTAAGAAGATATGTACCTAGTTTGGGACATAAACTGAATTAGTTTAGTTCATCTTATTATTTATCAATAATTAATAAGACTAGTTAGTGATTTCACATTGCATGTCTGATTATTGATATTTAGATCATGATAATTCATGTTTTACATGATAGGTTCAGAATCAAAACTCAGAATCTGCAACTGGATGGGAAAAGTATCACATAACTTGTCCATCTTTGGTGAATACTTTTATAGTCACTCTCGATGTTGGAGACGATATTTTTAACTTTCCTCAACAATTACATGTTGGGAAAGAGCAGGTTCAATCATGGATAAAAAGGAATGCACTTGATAATGTTCATGTTGCCGTCTACATCAAGTAAGTTGAGATATCAAATAATACTTTTATATAACTTTTGAGCACAATTAAATAGTTGATGCTTTTGAACAAGTATTTATATGAAAGTCGTCCTTCTAGCCGTTGTGCTTTTTTTGTCCAACATATATAGTTGAAGGTTACAAGGATTCAAAGGAGAAGAAGGCGTAGCGGATTCTATGTCAAAACCACAGAAGAAAAATTGCATATGGTTTGCCGCTTATAATCAAGAGTAAGTTATTTTAATACACATTTAAAAATTATAATCATGAATTGATTATTAATTATTAGTATGTTCTATAATTTTGTAGATTTCATTGGATTTTGGTTGTTATAAATCCATGGGATAATATTGTTTATTGCCTCGATCCATTAAGAAAAGGGGTGCATGATAAATTCAAATCCATGGTTAATACGTAAGTAATTTTATTTTTTTCCATTACTTCTTGAAATTTTATTCATACATACATATATATTATATTACATTGCCAATATATATTTTGTAGTGCCGTTAGTATGTTCTTAGTGCAACAAAACAAAAACACTAGGAAGAAGACTCGTTGGTTGAACATTTCTGTAAGTGTCTCACTATGAGCTTAAATCATCATTTTTACAATGTTTTTTATATTTCAGTTTTTATGTTCTTATATGGTTTTGCTTTATTTTTGAAGCGTCCTCAACAAGAATTGAACACTTTGGATTATGGTTTTGTTTAGGGTTTAAATCATCTAATATTGTTTTAAATCATCTAATATTGTTCTTATATGGTTTTGTTCTTATATTGTGGTTTTGCTTTAAATCATCTAATATTGTTCTTATATGGTTTTGTTTTTTTATATTTCAGTCGATACATGCGGGAGATTATGGATCATCAATGTGGCGTCATCCCTATTAATGTAAGTGTGTACCATTACCATTTTTAATTTGCATACATAGTTAGTATATATGAACATGATTATATATGAAATATAATGACATGCATTTCAAATTTCTTAATTTTGCAGTATTTAAGAGATTCTGTTATGACTTACATCTTCTTAATGAGCCACAAGAGAAGTGGGTGTAATATGTAGAGAAGCACTAGAAACAATATAACTTTAGAATTTAGAAGATATTTTGTTATTGAAATACAATTGAGTTTTTGCTTAGAAATACAATTGACTTTTGTATTTTCGTACAAAGAATATTTTGATGGATTTATATAATGCATTTGACAATGATTTGGATTCTAATTCTATTTGTGTTACTAATAGTATAATGTGGGTGTGTTTGTAATCGCAATATTTGTATATAAAATAATAAAATTAAACAGTAATAAACGTAATGTTTTTTTAAAATCAACTATTTGAACTCTCAACGGTTATATTAACACCTCCTGAGAATCAACATATCTCTCTCGGGGGTTCTAACTAAAACACCCGAGAAATATTTCTCAGGGTTTTTTTTAAAAACCCCTGACCGTGTATGTATTTCTCAGGAGTGTTATAAAAACACCTGAGAATTATTTCTCAACTCAACAAATAAAGGGGATGGAAAAACTCCCTAGAGCTACTTAAAAAAACCCATGGGAGAGATGTGTTATGTACGAGTGAAAGTACGGATCTGAGACATACAATTCTTTAATCAACGCAAACCCGAGCAGTTTAGAATGAAGTTGAGTTAAAAGAATATACATGCGAGAGAGAGCGTCTGCGACGACGTTCTCTTTCCCCTTTTTATGCATGATGACGTAAGGAAACGTCTCCATAAACTCAACCCAACATGCGTGGCGCCTATTCAGAGTCGTTTGACTCTTGAGATAAGCCAAGGTCGCGTGATCCGTATAAATTACAAACTCGCTTGGCCAGAGATAGTGTTGCCACGTCTTGAGGACCCGAATAAGAGCGTAGAGGTCTTTATCATAGGTCGGATAATTTAATGTAGCCCCAGCTAGCTTTTTGCTAAAGTAAGCGATTGGCCTTTGTTCTTGAAGGATTACGCCGCCAATACCATAGTCGGAAGCATCGCACTTGATCTCAAAGCGCTTGGAAAAGTCCGACAATTGCAGGACTGGGGCTCGGCACAAAGCATCTTTCAAGGCCTCGAAAGCGGCCTCATGATGTGGCATCCACTTTATTGTGGCGGCCTTTTAGGTCAAAGAGTGGAGTGGCCCGACGATATAACTAAAGTCCTTGACAAATTGCCTATAAAACCCAGCGAGCCCCAAAAAGGAACGAACCATAGTGGGGGTCGTGGGAGTTGGCCACTCATGGACGGCCCGGATTTTGTCGGAATCCAATTGTAGGCCATCCTTGGATACGACGAAGCCAAGAAAATTCTTCGTATCCGAGCAAAACACACACTTGTCCAGATTTACATACAAACAATGTTCGCGGAGGCAATCTAACACCTGCCTAAGGTGCCCCGCGTGAGAGTCTAAAGTCCTACTATAAACTAAAATGTCGTCAAAATACACGACGATGAAACATCCCAAAAATTTACGCAAAACAAAGTTCATTAAACGCATGAAAGTAGGAGCGTTAGTGAGGCCAAAATGCATCATCAACCACTCATAAAGACCATGTTTGGTCTTAAAGGTCGTCTTCCATTTGTCCCCCTCTTGCATCCGAATTTGATGGTAGCCGCTCCGCAAATCAATCTTGGAGAACAACACGGCACCGTGTAACTCGTCTAGCATGTCGTCCAAACGGGGAATCGGGTGACGGTACTTGATGGTGATTTGGTTGATGGCACGACAGTCCACGCACATCCTCCAAGAGCCATCCTTCTTCGGTACTAAGATGACCGGAACTACACACGGGCTAAGGGAATCTCGAACATAGCCCTTGTCCAAAAGAGATTGGACTTGGCATTGTAGCTCTTGAGTCTCCTTAGGAGACGCCCTATATAAAACCCGGTTTGGCAATGAAGCACCGGGAATAAGATCTATGCGATGCTCGATTCCCCGAATAGTTGGCAACCCGTCGGGGAGCTCGACAAGCATAATGTCTGCATACTCTTGTAAAAGAGAAGAAATAGAGGGGGGTAGCTCATGTGTCTTATCAATTGTAATATTAAGCAAATGACACAAAAGAAAGCAAGAAAAACTCCCCTCGATGGACTTGACGACGTCGCGACGCCGGCAAAGCAGCAATCGGTCTTGGACCGTGCCGAGCAAAGGGGGCTCGGCGTCTTTGACACTTCGAGACGCGCCATGGGCGCCACTTGGCTGGCTCGTAGAGCCATGCCAATGATGCAAGTTGGGACCAAGTGTGCCGCTGGAGGTCGGTACCGACCCTGCGCCGTTCGGTACCGATGCTAGCGCGTTGCGACGCGCGGCTGGTTGGGCACTCGGCGTTCGCGGCTCATCCTTCATCTTGCCTCGGCGTTCCTTGTGCCGATCCTTGTTCTGGCCAGAATCTAACTCAACAAAACCAGAAACGCCTTTGGGGATCGGTACCAAGGTGGGAGACTAGGTACCGAGGGAACCGTTTTGCGTAGGCGCGGCTAGGGCAGTCTAACGAGCCTTGGCTTGTTGCCTTTCGGCTTCATCCTATAAAGCTTCACTTAGAGACATAGGTAAAATAGTCACGCGTTTACCATGGTAATTGAACATGTAAGTGTTCGACCGGCCATCGTAAATCACGTGACGGTCATATTGCCATGGACGGCCAAGAAGAACATGTGTGGCGTCCATGTTAGTGACATCAAACAAAACAGAATCGGAATAGATGCCAATAGAAAAGTAAAGACGTACCTGTTTTGTGATCCAATGATATCCCTCGTTAGAGATCCAAGCAAGCTTGTATGACCTCAGATGCTCCAATTGAGGTAAATCGAAATGAGTGACGACCTTCCTTGACAAAAAGTTTTCGCAACTTCCCGAATCAATAATAACGCTCAAGGAGACGTTTTGCACCAAGCACCGAGTACAAAAAATATTTTCCCGTTGATCGGTTGGCACGGCCTCCTTGACGCTTAGTGCTCGGCGTGTCACGAGCAAGAGCTTGTGGACACCGGCAGCAATGTTCGAGGGCGCGCAATACGCACCTTCTTCAATTGGTGTCGCGTCCTCCTCTTCCGACTCAGCTTCGTCAACGCTTTCATACGATGCGGTTTGAGCCGAAAACAACACGCGCTTCGTGTTTGGACAATCTCGCTTCAAGTGCCCCTGACCACCACATTGATAGCACTCGATATCTCGAGTACGTGTTTGTGGGGGAAGGGGCGGCCTTGTCACGGGTTTGGCCAACCGAAGGGCCCTTGGAGTCCGTTCCAGGGGTACCTACCTTGGGTTTAGAAAAAGAAGGAGGGGAAACCAGTTTAGTACCATAAACGGAAGGACTAGAGTTAGAGCCATACCTTTGAAAATTGGACGATTTCGGCCTCTTAAACTGCATGTACAACTCCATGGCCGTGTGTATCAACCGTCCCAAGTCCTTGATTGGCAAGACAACCAAACGATCTCAAATCCATTGGTGGAGTCCCGCCACAAAGCGAGACCGCAACGCCCCCGGTGAAGCGCTTATGTCGGCTTTGAAGAATAGATCTTCCAAGTAGGCAAAGAACTCCTCCGGAGTCATGGATCCTTGACGTGCGTCTTAGATCAAAATGCGGACTTTCTCCTTGTAGTTGGGGGGGTATGAATTTCCGCTTCATTATAAAGAGAAGTTGGTGCCACTCGGTAATGGCGGCTTTACTCTTTCAGTCCCGATCCGCTTCGAATCAGTTCCACCACATACGAGCAGTCCCCTTGAAATGAAGGGTCACCACCTCGACTTTCTCGTGCTCCTCGTAATGGAAATGCTTGAGGACGTGTTCGGTACCCTGCAACCAAGAAATAAATTCATCAGGATTGTATTTACCATAAAAATCCTCAAACTTTACCTTGACGTCTCAGCGTGACACATGCGTCGGACGATCATTATCGACGCGCCAATTGGCATGCGGAGGCGGTGTGCGACTGCGTCGGTTGCCTCGGGGAGGTCCACGGCCTAGCCCGTCACCATTGTCGATGGGCTCATCGTCTTCATCGCACCGAGGGCGCCACCTGTCCTCTCGGTTTTGGTCATGGCCGTGCCGATCCCCATTGCGGCGAGGCCGATCACGGTTGTCACGATGTTCTAGCCGATCATACTCCACGCGGTTCTTGGGCAATTTGGGTCTCGGAATCCTATCTCGATCCCGATCTATCCATTCCTCTAAATCATGGACCGGAGGGTGGTCAAATTCCTCCTCGGAATCTTCCTCGTACTTCGTCATAGAGTCCTCGGATTCCGAACGTGGAGTTGTTGGACTTGGATGACCCCGATAGTCGTTGACATCGAAGTCATCTCGTCCCTTATTCTTTTTTTTCTTAGGCATCAGAGTGACCGCCTTGTTCTTTTTCTTGGCATGTTGACGTCGCCACTCCTCGGAGTCGTACTCCTCATCGGAATGAACGTCTTGAACTTCATGTACTTCTTGGCCTTGATTAGTCGGCGGACTCTCCTTCATGGATTCCAACCTCTGGATCCCATGTTGGTTAGACGGTTCAACCATCGGGCCTTTGGCCTTCTCTTGAGCCGAAGCCCTTGGCACCGAGACACCGGGTGGCGTTACGCTCGGATTCGGGGGTTGCGTGTTGATAGGCACGACAAGTGGTGTGTGCTGGTCGATGAGGCGCATAAGGATGCGCTATATGGTGGCGAATCGAGCCTCCCATGCCGCGAGCTTGTGGCAGGAACGGTACCGAGTGCTGGAGGCACGGTACCGAGGACAGGTGGCACGATACCGAGGCCAGGTGGCACGATACCGAGGCTAGTTGGCACGGTACCGAGGCCCTGTTGCAACGCGCCAGGTGTGACGAGAAGTCTTGTTTGAAGCGCCGATAACTGTTGTTGGTTGTTGTGTTGTTGTTTTGTTGCTCTTCGGAATCCATGCTAACGTCACCTAACTCAATCATAGACATGAACAAGTCAAGAGTTCTAAAACAACAAACAAACAAAGCTTAGAGACGTTGTAAGGCTCACCACCCAAGTACCCTTAATTGCACGAAAGAAGGGGCTTGTCAAGGTAGGGGAGGCTTATGTTCTCGACTCGCACAAGTAAGGAACAAGAAAGATTACAAATAAGCAAGTAAACACAACAAGCAAGAAGGAAAATATCGAGATGTGCGTCGGCTAGGGGTAGCCTTGGCACGCAAGAGAGAAAGGAAATAAAGAAAAGATCTCGGCCTAATAGGGTAGGCGAGATTGTGTCTTCACAAAGAAAGCAAGTAAGATATGCAATCAATAAAATATATGCAAATCAAAGCAAGAAATTAAATGAAGATAGGAGAGAGAGGAATGCCAAAATTTTGGTGAGATACTTGCCTTATTTTGGCTTGTGTATTTCACGAGATCTTTGATTGATTTTTTTTTTAATATTTGGAAAGAGATTGCCTTATTTTGGCTCTTCTCTTCCAAAGATATCTTTTGATTTTTTTATATATAATAACAAAATGGCAACTAACAAGATCTTGTGGATTTTATCCTCCAAGATTCTTGCCCTCAATAACTACCACGAAATAAGGCCAAATCGGACCAAATCTCGCACAAATACAAACAAGGCAAGACGTGCACAACTCGATCAATTCAAACAAGCAAGAATGAATGCAAGCAATACTTGAAAACTCAAGCAAATGAACCGAAAAACAAGTGCAAGTCGGCAGGACAAGGATTTTTTTGTGATTTTCGAAACCAAAGATGGAACTAGTGGATGTTGGTGGAGATGGGGGAAGCTTAATGAAAAATTGGATGGAAAGAAAAAAAAATTCGTGCAAAAACGAGTAAAAGGGTGAGAAAGACTTACGCAATCCTTCGACTCATGATGCCAGTTGATGTGAACCTAGCACGAAACCTAGCACGAAACCCTAAGGGGAGTGGGGGCACAAGGGGTGCGCATGCAAGCGGCCCAACGTAGCCCAAGGCCAAAACTACCCGACAATAATAGAAATGACTTAAATAGTAATGTTCGGAATGGAAATGATACTAAAAACGGAAAGAAACATAAATGGTCACGGTGGTCATGTCGCGAGTGTCGCGACAAGGCTGTAACAAGGCGTCGGCGCGCCAGCGCAAAGCGTGTCGCGACACACTAGGTGTGGCACGACACAGCCAAGGCACGCGGCGCGGCCAAGGCTGTCGCGACACGCTAGGCGTGGCACGACGGGCCATGGTGCGCGGGGCACGCGAACCTCATGTCGTTACGCCGGGTAGGCCCGGCTCGGACATGGGGGTCGGTATCGAGGTGTAGGACTCGGTACCGAGCGTGGCTGGCACGGTACCGGCCAGGGGTGTTTCGGTACCGGACGTGAGGTCCTCGACACCGTGGTGTGAGGCGTCGGCGCTGGCTCCGATGTCGAAGAGACACTTGAAGAGGGGCGCACCGATGGATGCGTCGTGGCTTGCGTAGACTCGCGCGACGAGGGACATTGTGGCTCGAGCTATGGCATGGGTCCGGGCTCGAGTAATGGGTCCATCGGAGTGCACGAACACGCCTTCCTCTTCTTGGCTTGCCGTCGGTGAGGGGGTCACATTAGTAAGTTTGCAATTACTATTGGTATTGGGACTCACTGTTTTAAAGCTCTATGTGATCTAGGTGCCGGTGCTAGTTTATTACCATTATCTATCTGGACCAAAGCTAACATGGGACCACTGGAGCTTGTTGATATGAATCTCTACATGGCGGACGGATCTTCTGTAAAAGCACCTAGAGTCGTTGACGCTGTTCCTATCCAAGTTGGAAAATTTTTTGTTCCCAACGACTTCATTGTGCTAGATATGCCTAAAGACCATGTGGTGCCAATCATTCTTGGAAGACCGTTCTTAGCCACTGCAGGGGCACATGTAGATGTCAAGAAGGGGCTTCTCAAATTTGATATAGGAGAAGAAAAGGTCGAATTTCATTTCAATCTGGCCGTTAATGAGGTTGCTAGTTGCAATACTAAGGGACCTACCGATCCACAATGGCTCGGTACCGACCCCTCTCTGAGTATGGAAACGGGAAAATTCAATGGAGACATGCCTATCAAAGAGCCTACCGACCCTCCATGGGTCGGTAACGACCCATATCTGAAGGAGTACGAAGTAAGAGGCAGATTCAAGCTCGATATCGAGCCACATCCTTACCCAGTTGAGTCGGTATGCCTCGTTATCGAGCCTTTCTTTGAGCAACCCAGGTGAGTCTTCTTATTCCGGTTTGATTGATTTCGGTCATGATCCCTTTTCCCATCCTTGCTCTATGTCAAAACCTACTGTTAGTCATATGAAGGAGTCAAAGCCTCCTTGGTTTTCGGATTTAACTAACCATGTTGTAGGACTTCCAAGCATTCTTGTGGATGATCGAGGGCCAAATATTTTAGAAAGAGGCTTTGATGCTGTTTCTTCTAAGTATGGGGTTTCTCTTAAACCCGACATAGCTGGATGGAAGCCGCCTTGATTAGAGGCAAGGTAAGTTTGTCGGGCTAACGACGTTAAATATAGCGCTTACGGGAGGCAACCCGCTTTTAGTTTTTGCTTTCTTAGATCTTTTTGCTAGATTTCTTTTTACTTGTTTTTAGCTTAGATTAGTGTAGTAGGTATAGAAGTTTTTCTAAAGTGACTCAGGTACAAAGAAGAAGACGAAGTGCTACAAAGAGAAACGAGTCAAAGCAACACTCAGTTTACAAGTGCAACAAAGAAGAATCGGTGTACAACAAGTTCGATACCGACCCCCCAGGGTCGGTACCGACCTCTACCACACCGAGAAAATACAACCTCCTCAAGTAAACAATGGTTTCAAACCACTTCATTTTATTTTGTGAGTTCCCTTTTCTTTTCCCTCTTTCTTTTTATGTCTTTGCTTTAAACAATGAGGACAATGTTTTGTTTAAGTATAGGGTATGGGAAAAGGAAACTCAGTTTTGTGTCAACTTTTGTGTTTTTGTCTTTGTTTGTGTTTTAGGATTGATAATATTCCTCTTAGATGTCCTATGATATGCTTTAACTTGCTTGATCATGTAATTCCATAGCATGTTTGGATAGCTTTGCCTGAATCATGTTAAAAATTGTTTTTATGTGGAATACTTAGCTTGTGATGAAATTGAGCACATATGATCTTAGGTAAGAGTGACTGAAATCCAACAAAAATTGCTACTTAGTGAGTTATTTTTGGCCTTATAGGGAGAACATAAAAAATTCCTCTTCTTTTCTTGTGTGATTTACTCTCCTTATGCATATTATCTCTTGTCATTGATATGGTTACCTATTTCTTGAGACCTATATGAGATATTAGTTCATTGCATGTGAAATCATATGATGGAGAACTTATTTCTTTAAACCACTTTTTATCCTCTCTTTTACCTACCTTATCATTATCCTCTTTTTGAACCCAAGTTGAGCCTTACAACCTTTTATTTATAAGCTCCACAAAATTGTTCCCTAGCCGATATTAGCTTTACCCTATCCGGGGATTAGGACTTAGTGTCGGGTGTTGTGATGGTTTTGTTGAGTGAGTTGTATTGGTTCAAGTGTGGGGTAATATTGGGTTGGGTAAGGTGAAAAGATTTTACATTTTATCATGTAAAAGGAGTTTGGTTCCCTGAATGCACTTACAAAAGAAGTGGAAAGTAAAGAGAAAAAAGTAGAGGAAAAATTACAATGCAGTCGGTACCGAGCCCCCTCATAAAGGAAAAAAAGAAAGATCATGGAAAAATCGGAACAGAAAAAGCTGAAAAAAGGTTGAATAGAGAGTAAAGTGTGCATGAACCAAATATTCCTTATTATTTTGAGCAAGATTAGTTGGGATATTTAAAGGGGTTGAAAAGGGTTAATGAGTGTGCATAATGTTTAGTGAGTTTAGTTATCTTTTGAGAGTTTTGGATGTGTGTGAGTTTTTAGGAGTCTATATTCCCGTATATTATTAGCACCACATAGCCAAAATATTTCCACGCCTATTTGTTATTACCAAGCCCCTTTACAACCCGGCCGAATGGAAACTTCTATGAAGTTTTTCATTGAGCCTGAGTTCTCTTGATGATTTTTATGTGTTTTGACATCTCTGGTGGAGGGTTTGGTGATATAAGTAACAATGACTATGTTGATTTTTGTATATTGGATTGAGATGAGAGTTGTTATTCTATGCCTAAACACATGAGAGTTGAGAGAAACACATTACCCTTGTGAGGTTGGATTTCTAGTTGCTTTTGCTTGAAGTTGCTAATATATGTGTGATCACTGATCACGTTAGAATCACTTGTCTATCTATTTCTACTTGAGTTATGATGTTGCTTTTTGATAAGGGCATTGACTTGATATATGTGTTGATGGTTTTGGTTCTTGTCCTGTTGATTGCATGAGGACAAGCAAGTCTAAGTATGGGGTATTTTGATGTCCGCCTTTTTAGTCGTGTTTTTAGGGTGTGTTTGAGTCTTTCTTTTGATTTTGTGTTTTGTTTTGAGTCGTTTGTGTGGGTTTTCATATTTATTTAAGATATGGAGTCTACATAAGCTTTGGTGGTGTTTTATATGTTTTTAGAAGCTATTTGGAGCACTTTTGAGGAAAAGAGCAAAACCGAGGAGAAGCACTTGAAGATAGCACTCACGGATGAAGCAAAGCCTATGAAAATCACTCAAATAAAGATATTGAAAATCAAGTTTGAGCTTGGAAAGAAGTAGATAAACTCGTTACAAAGACATAGGAAAAAGAATCGAGTCAAACGGAGTTGTAACGAGCTCGCTACGGAAGTTTTACTCTAGGCTGTTTTCAGTGCTGAAGAGGTTCGGTACTGAGGTCACATGGTTGGTACCGAGGGTCCCGTGTC
Source organism: Fallopia convolvulus (assembly GCA_964016875.1). Classification (NCBI taxonomy): domain Eukaryota; kingdom Viridiplantae; phylum Streptophyta; class Magnoliopsida; order Caryophyllales; family Polygonaceae; genus Fallopia; species Fallopia convolvulus. The sequence goes on from OZ024728.1 coordinate 22,866,810, forward strand.
GGTGGCGAAGACCGAGTCGACGCAATTAATGTTCTTTTATCCCCTTTCCTTTTATGTTATTAGATAGTTTTAAGGGATATATCTTTTAAGAAGATTTTATTCCTTATAGATAGCTTTTTAGATAGATTAGTTTCTCTATAAATACTCTTGTCTAGCCTCTATTTTTACACTCCGATCTAGGGCTCTTTTGGGGCATGTTAGAAGAGAAAGGGAGGAAGAGAGAGGAGGCGAGATAGCGTAGAGATAGAGAGATGTGTGTGGGACGAGTTTGAATTCAGTTTGTAAGCCTTTCTTTCTTAATTCAATTGTTTTGTTTTCAATTATGATGATTAGTGAGTAGTCTTCCTCTCTAAGGTTGGGGTTGAACCCAACAATGGTTGTGCATGCTTGTTTGCGATCATGTTTGATTGTTTTTATTGTATGAATCTATTCTCTTGCTCTTAATCTTTGAAACAAAAAGTTGAAGGGAATTTCTCATTCATAGTTGAAGCGAAAGCGGAAACCTTGAATCAAAATAGTCAATTTAGGGTTTTTGAAGCGAAAGCAGATCTATCCTAGTTGAATTAAAAGAGATTAGATAGTACGTTTATTGATTGAATGAAAGTTAGTTGATTTACTTGCTTAGGTTGACGAAAGTTGACACCTTTATGTGATAAAAGCATGATCTTTATGTTTAATTAGCGTTGTCATGCATAATTGTTGTTGTGGTGATACCTTTACCTTAGAATTCCTCTTTCTCTTGCTAAATTCCCTAAAATTAATTGATTGCTTGCGTGACAAGTAACAGAACCTAACACTGACTATCTCCCATGGACGAACCTGACTTCGCTATACACAGCGGGGTCTTGATTATAAATTTATTTGTTGTCAAGAAAACCTCTCAACAATAATGAGTTGAAACGTGGGCAAACTTGAGATTCGAACCTCCGAAATGCCAAATATTTTGCTGGTGGACGATAAGAAGAAAATAAAGTTGTTGAAATAAACACATAACATATATAAGATAAATTAGGAATTGCACCATGCACCACACAATTAAAATTAATTCAACGCCTAAAATTTATTCTCATTTCGTATAGAGACACCTCGTTCACACGTGAACTTGACCCGTATTTATTAGCCTCTGTTTGGATTACACAACTTAACTAGAAGTATATGCCCATGCATTTGCACGGGTTAATAATTCTATTTAAATTCTTCTTTTTTTTTTACATATTTACGTATTTAGTTTTTTCAAATATTATATTTCATGAATGATGTTACGTATATCTTTTTTACATATAAGTTATCACATGCATTTATAATTGACATTCAATTATTTAGAAACCTATAAAAATATAGGTTTCTAAATAATTAATTTATGATTGATGTATAATATTAAGTAAATATTATGTGTGGAATGTTAAGAGGCTAAGATAGAGTATGTAAAATATATATGACATTAAGTCTACAGGAGTCAATTGAATGCTTTAAATTCAAAGCATTGAATGTATGAAAATACAAATTTATATGTAGGTTAGATAGATGTACTAAGTTGCATTAAATGACCATTAAATTGTATTAAATAACCTATTTAATGCAACATAGTACATTAAGTTGTGTAATTCAAAAAGAGGATTAGCCTTTGTCTTTTACCTACCAAAAAAGGCACACTACCTACAAAAAAGTGTCACATATTATACATTTGTACCATATTATACCTACCAAAAAAGGTACTATATGCCATGTTTGTAATACTAGTTGGAGGCCCCGTGCTTCGCACGGGGTTGGTTGGTTCAGCCAATGATGATCAAAGTAGCATATAATTGATATTTGATGTTGAAATGCAGAAGATAGTAAGACAAGAGTAGCATTACAACCTAATAGCAACTGATGCTAGTAAATTCAGTTCATTAGTAGCATATATGTACATACAAAACGGCATTCCCATAGGAGCTCGTTCGGTCTGGCCAGGCAAGGTCTTCTTTAATCTACTGCCTTCGGATGAATGCTATTTGTCTATCGGCTATTTCCCTGAGGGTGACCTATGAACCTGTATAGACTGGGATGGTTTGTAATTTTTCATTTGTATAGATGTATCAGGTAAGGCGAGCGTACATGAGGAGTACCAATTTTGAGAGCATTCGGGCGTAGTTCAACATGAAGAGAAGCCATGTTATAACTATTGGTGCAAACAAGAATCTGACTTTCCGAGTTCCAAAATGTTGGAGGGCAAAGAGACCCACAAGTATAATACATGTAGCTGGTTGTTCTACATCTGAAACAGTAGAAATAAACATTACTAATTAATCATCTGGAAGGATTTTTTAGGACAAGTATGTAGATTAGCACTTGTATAGAATGATAAAGAAACATGGTTTTCTACCCAATTTCAATGGATAGAGAATAAATGCAGACAAGTCTATATGCCATTCATGTCAAATCACATTATCTATAATAGTATGTAGTATGAACTGTCAGCCCTAATTTCTAGTAAATAGAATTTGAAAGAATAGATGTTTTCTAAACTCAATGCAGACCACTTGATCGTGAGCTTCGTATTCTGAAACACATCATAATAGAGATTGAAAATAAGGAATAATGAGAGCATATGATTTTAAAACTATTCTTTGAAATCAAAAAAGTTAGTTTGAAAAGATTCATACCATTTTTTGTCAAAAAGGATACTGGACAATCAGAAAGCACAACTTACTTGGAATAGCATTTCGATTACCTGGTCAGTCATAATGAATCCCTCCGCCGACATCTCATTTTTGCCTCTGGTCATATTACTGTTGGCCCTCCAAAGTTGTCTCAGTCCCATTAGTTTCAACTCGACTAAAGACAGAACTCATCCCATTCGAATTGGCATGAAACACTATAGAAGCTTGCTCACGCAAGAAAGTTTGTAAAGAAAAGATGTCCTTTTATAAGACATTCATTACAGTATAAGTTAGCACAATAAAAAAAAGGAAAAACACGGTAAGTACAAACAAATATGAGCTATTTAGAAAATAAATGTAGTGAATATCATGACAGTCAATATATAGCATGGAAACAAGTCCTCTGTCAAGCTCAAGTCATAAACTATGCATTTAGATTTGTCAAGACATGTAAACAAATTTCCAATTCATTCAATGCTTTGATTGATCATTGCCTATCTTAAAATCTTCTCCCTTGTTGCTTAAGTTTGTAAGAACACTTCAAAAGAGGTCCTTTTGCATCGGGAGCCTGCAAAACGCCAAAGCCATCTGATTCTAGGGGTGTAGATTCAGAGCGAACCATCGCTGCAACCGAGGAGGGGCTTGGAGCAATAGGAATCGGTAGCATAAAACCTGCAAAAACATGAGTTGGCATCCCACTTATTTCTTGTAACAGTCTTAAATGTCTCTCCTCCTTACCATTAGCATCATTCTCATCATCAAAGAGAACAGCTTCACCCAAAAAATCACACAGCCAAGTAACAAACACATTTAAAGCAAAATCCACGAGCAATAGGGGAGAAGCTAGTGCCAATAAACCAGTAATGTGTTTTTGTTTGTTAAAAAATAGTCATTAATTAGTAATGTTTACACCAGCATAACCAATTCATTGGGCCAACTCCTTCACACCTTGAGAAGAAAAACAATAAATTTATTATGATGTATCTCACATTAATGAACCAGAGCAGCGAGTCTCATACTCTCATGCACATGCTAAATCAGTGTTAGAACTTAAGAAAAGTAAAATAGCATACAAATTGGTATTTTAAGAAAACTAAAAACACATTCAGCATACAAGCCTTAATGGACGTAAATTTGCAACTCACCAACTTGATAGTGCCCTCCTACTAATATGTATGTTGGTAACTAAGGTCAAGCAGATCATCAAAGTAGAATAGTTCAAAACTAAAGTGACTCAGCTAAAATCGTTGTTGCCAAGATCAAAGATAAATAACCCTAAACTAACAACTAGTATAGTGTGCAAGTAAGGGGTCGAACCCAAGAGAATCGGGATTCTGATCAATCAGCAAAGAGTAAAGACAGGGGTTTTGGAGTTCAGGCAAGCAAACAAATAAGCAAATATTGTTGAGATTAAATCAAGTGAAGGAAAGCAGAGTTCATTCAATCAATTCCACCTTTTTAATCATTCGATCATTGATTCATCCACTTTTCTATTAATTCCCTAGTTAATTCCAATCCTTATAAAAGATATCTGCTTGTCCACGGTCCAAGTGAAACGATGATATGAACAAGAACGCTTAATTCAAATCATACAAAATATTAAGGATAGAAGGATATTAATTCATGCAATCAAGCTACGAGTCTCATGCATAAAATAACAATCAAATACTCTTTCTCAATTCTAGTCCACGGTCCTAGAAAAGAGTTGTTTCAAGGATAAATAAGATTGCACAGACAACAATCAAACTAATCCAAACAGTAGAATATCAATCAAATTCAACAAGTTGCGCACCAAGAGAAATCAATTGATAATCATGAAATTAAGCACAAGAGTTTTGATATTAACCAAGGGATAGAAAAGTTACCAGAATCTCACGAAATACATAAAAAGGCTTCCTTGATTAAACAAACTCCAAAGGTAAATTAGTTCTCCATAATACTGAATAAAAACCTAAAAGTAAAAGTATGCTAGAAATTGTTCTCTCCCAAAAGTGAAACTCGAAACTAACTTAAATAGTAGAAATAAGTCCGAAAATATAAAGATATAAAAATACTAAAAAGATAAAATAAAACGAGAAAAACGGCGATGCTGAAAACCTCGATCCGCGAGCGCGGAAATAATCCGCGGTCGCGGATCCACTCTCTACCCTCGGCCGCGGAATCCCATCGATCCTCGAGCGCGGAAATTTTCCGCGGTCGCGGATCCAACCTTCCTCGCCCTCGGATGCTTCGCTTTGTCCTCGGCACCGCGGGCTCGGATCTAATCCGAGGGCGCGGATCTTGACTCCTTAAACACTTCAATTTCGAATTAGGACTTCTGTCTTCCAAATCTTCAACTGTAGGCTTCTACTGATATTACAGATAATCATCCTAATCTAGCCTAAAACACTCACAAAATCCTAATAAAAATAAGAATTACGATGTACTAAAAACCAACGTATCATAAAGCTTGATGAGAAGATCAAACAATCAATAGTGCAAGAAGAAGAGGTGTGGAAGAATGAAAATTTTATAAGAATATTCATATGACTCAGGCAAGAAGAAAACAACAAACGAGGAGAGAAGAAATTCACACGTATATAAATTGGAAAGAGTCAGGTGATGTAATCTCCCTTTTAAAAGGAAAAACAATCTATTTCCTATCTACGTTAGAAGACAGAAAAGGGTCCATAAAAGTAAAATTTGGAGGACGGTTCAGACCTTAAAGAAATTTCTATCTTGAACCTTGATATTCATTTGATACTCACATCTTTATGTTTTAAAAGTTGTACTGGTTTCTTTCTAATAACTAATTTGCTGGAAAAAGAAACAGTCACTAATACCACATAGGCCCCAATTAGGTTAAAGTATATTAATGAATGAGCACTAATATCTGAGAGCCGTAATTTATCAATAATGAAGTACAAAACCCAAGCATATCACTCCTCAAAACATTCTTTTCAAGCAGATGGCTAAGATGAAAGAAGTATCTTACTGTCACCACAAAAAACCAGAGCCATGAGAAAGCTGAGATCGGCAAGAAGGCAGTAGCATTAGGCAAGAGCTTAGAGATCAACTTGCGCCGACCCTAGCACCAACACACGTTTGGCGAAGTAGAATAGATAAGACAGAAGAAGGGGTATACAAAATCAAAATAATATTCTCAGTTGCTAGAAAAATAAGTCAATGGCTAAAAGAACCAAGCAACAAACAATTTCCAAATAGGTGGTGATGTTGACTTTGATTATGGGATATTCATTTCTAAAACCAGAAAGATGCTTATTGCTATTAACAAGATCAACATTAACTAATCCAACAAGCTACAATTATACATAGAACCATGAGTTGAAAAGAGAGTTTGAGAGCTTTACTTCGTTTGGAACCTAATCCCAGGTGTAGTAGAGTCAACTTCTTCGAAGCTGGATGTAGCCCATGAAGACAGTGTGCAGTACAGTCCTTGCTGAAAAATTCAGTTAAACTCAATCCATCAAAAGTGTTTAAACGAAAGCTAAACATTGCCTAGCCACATATAATTACCACTCTGTTCACTATCCTCCTCTAGCAAAACCTACACAAAATTCATCACCCATCATATACCCTAGGGCCTAACCTCTTTTGAATCAATTGCAAACTCATGCTATGAGCCCTGAATTACTCCATTATGTGAGCAATTTGGGGGTGGGTCTGATGATGGACGCCTGTAGGGAAAAATGAATCAATAAAAGAATAGTTGGTGGGAATTGATAGTCAAATGAGGTTTATATGAACAATTCACACAAAAGAAAACGCAGTTTATAACAAAATCAAGAAACCCATTAGACATCCTACCAAGTTCACATACCTAATAGAATATGCGGGTCGTTGGACGACCACACACAACCTTCCATGAATTCAACAACAAAAGCAACATACCTCTAAAAAAGCGGAAACTGGCCATGGTAGGAGACATAAGATCGGAAGCCTCTGAAGTTGATGGGGATGTGAGCTTTTGCCAATCCTAAAAAAATAAAATCAATCCATAAGCCAGAATTTTCAAATCAACTACCAATTAAACCAGACAACTCAGTTTGTATACTCCTAAAATCAATATAATCTGTTCGCAGAAATAGAACTTTTCATCAAAGTCAATCCTAAGCATTATTTCTAACACAAAAGATATAAACAAAAAGGAGTACTGTGATTTTGGAGGCAAAAATGGCAGCTTCTGATTTCAAAATGCCATGAGACAATGATCCTTGAATCAGTCTCGTAGCATCGACATCAATTGTGTCCCATTTTCAGATGATCCAGCATCCACATCAATCTGAAGAGCCGCAAAAGTATAAAACAAACCAAGACCTGCATTGATAAATTTCTAAATGAATCAGTGTATGGAAAATACATTACTCATTCATTTTAGTATCTCACACGTACTGGGACTTAAAACCTACAACCACCATTTACACCATAACAACTTAAAACAAAAAACAAAAAACAAAACCAGTTACTCCATAACATCTTATATCATCACTCTCTCCTTAGGAACTGAAATTGAACCCAAGCACACAAAACTGAAACAACTTAAATTACAAACGAATTCAAAAACCCCTCGCTCTCTAGGTCCACACAAACTCCCTATTTCACATAGAAATTCAATACCTAGTAACAAAGGCAAGAGCTATAAACAAAGGGAGCAAAGAAGAAGGGATGGAGTAAGAAAATCAGCAATCAAACCTTGTTGGAGCAACACATGAAACAACACGCGGACAATAGCATTGCTGAAATTGAAGGGTACGACAATGCTGCCAGGAATCCAAATGCGAAACTGGGGAACAATATGGACGTGCATAGTGTACAGAATCTTTGGGAAATGCTTACTGCCACACAACAATTGAAACCCTTCACAATAAGCACAGAAGCACACAAACCTCAATTTGGAATTTACAAAAAGGTTCTGGACCATGAGCCTACCCGAAGGATTTCGAGGATGAGAACAAGCAAACGACATTACCGGAAAATGAAACCCTAACCTGAGAATTGAAAAAAGCGCAAACCTAAATCAAAACTGATATCTGCAAAAATAAGAAGTATAGAGGTGGTGAAGAGGTTGTTCCCAATAGCTACCCGAAGGACTTCGAGGATGAGAAAAAGCAAACGACATCATCGAACTATTGAAACCCTAGCCTGAGAATTGAGGAAAGTGCAAACCAAGAACACATCCCTCAAAAACACATTGATACAAATCCAGAACAAACCGTCGTCGATCAATAACAACAAACCACCAAATAAAAATGTGAAATCCTTAAACTCACCTCAAAAGTTCCCCGCAAATCTGAGAGAGCAGAGGGCGACCAATTCGCGCAGAGGAAGAAACACAGGGGAGAACAAAAGAACAACAAAAAAGCCAGAAGACCAGAGACGGCGATATTTCTGTCCGGGACAAGAAGAAGCCGTTTTCGCTGTGCTAGTTTTGGTTGTGCAGGTTTGGGGGCAAGTCGTAATGAAGAAGATGCACACAGGCCAGACGTATTGAAGAAGCTGTGGCACAAAGAACGAGAATATTTTATGAATAGTAGCAATTTTAGCTACAGTAGCACTTCTAGCCAGTTTGTGGATCCTGTTTTATAATAGTAAAGATAAGGAAGTAAGGATGTACCATATTATACATTTGATTTTGATCTAGCTCTCGAGTCTCGTCTAGTATCCCAAAAAAGTGTCACATCATAAATGGCGATATAATTTCTTTGTCGGCATGTCAACAAAATTTGGGCATTCTAACAAGAAAAACAAAATTTGGGTATTTTCAGCAATTTATTTTAGTTGACAGAATGAATAGAAAAACATAAGACAAGTAGTAAGCAGAATTTTTCTGGTTTGGCATGTGCCAGGTGACCAAAGTGTATTCCGATTTAAAAATCTTAATGGTACAACACTAAACTTCCCTGCCAATAGCGAATCAGCACGACATCTCAAAAGCAAATTAAACATTTATCTATGCCGTCACCTTTATCAACTGGACCATCTCGACGTTTCTGATTTCTTTATCCGGATTCTGGAAATTCTTCCTTCTTCGCTTCCAATTGGCATAAGAGAAGGATGGAGAATCGGAATCCCCTACTCGCCGGCGAGAGCAGTGACGCCAACAGCCGCTGGGGAGATCGATTGGCTGTTTTCAACCGGAGGACAAATGCTATTGTTGGCGGTTCCTCTTACCAGAAAGCTGCCGCTCTTGTTGATCTGGTTCGCTCCTCTTTCTCAAATTTCTTCTGTCATGGATGAAGCTAGCACAGCTATTGGAATTGTTTTCTTGTCCGCAGCTCCTAATCATTGTTCTCTGGCTCTATCTTTATTTGTCCGTTTGCTCATTAATGTCTGTTTGTTTCATCTGGCCGCTCATTACGAGTTTCAGAAAAAACAAGTTAATTTGATTTCGAAGAGATTTTGTCTTAAATTCGAACCATTGGTGGATCTAGGAATTCCTCATTAGATGTAATTGTTAGTCATTCTTGCAAAAAGCATGACGGTGCTTTTCGCATGATGATCAAGTTCATCTCCAACAACGATGTTAATAGTCAATTGCGGTTTGAACGCTTGAGCATGTCTCTTCACGTGAATAAGATGATTATTTCTGGCCATATATTTGTCATAAGTTCTTTGTATTCCTTAATCCCTTTTCTGATGAAAATGCTGTACGTTGCAGGCTGAAGATGGTATTGGTCTTCCTGAGGAACTTCTTGATCAACCGAACTTTGAAAGTGCAGCAAAGTCGTACTTTATTTATACTCGATTTGACTTCCTTTGGTCCCTGAACTATTTTGCCTTGATAATCTTAAATTTTTTTGAGGTAATAACATTTGAGTGTGTTTATGCTCTACCGCTTCTTTTTTCCCCTTCTTTTAAAAGCTGGAAGCTTAAAAAATGTAGTAGACTTCCTTGATAAATTATTTCACAGAGGAGGTTTGATTCTGTTAAATTCTTTTGTTGTGTTGAACACTGCGCAGAAACCTTTGTGGTGTGCTAAGGAGAGCAACGGTGCTTCCTGTGATGATAGAAACTATTACTATCTTGGTCAACTTCCATATTTAACAAGCATTGAGTCTTTTAGTTGGGAGGTGAGAATATGTTTCTTCCTTTTGAGACTAAGACATCTGGTCTTCTTTCGACCAAAAAAAAAGATATCTGGTCTTCTGGTTGCAGCTTGTAAAGCAGATAGGCAGATACCACATTTTAGGTTCATTTGGGTAGCTCACTTCTTTTAGACTGGAATTGTAGTTGAACATTGGCCTTTATAGGTGTCTATGTAGTATGTACATAGCTAACCTGCTACAAAGCTGAATCTCATTTTATAAGCATCTTTTTGTCTTGTAACGTGCTTTTGATTTAGGACATGGATTTACACTCTTAATCATTTAATACATGAAAAGATTGTTAGATGTCACAATAGTTTAATACTTCTTTAATTTAACAGCTTTCATTTTTTTGTGGCATAAGGGACTGTGTTATGATTGATGCCATTGCCAACACATGTTCTATCACCTATTTAACCCCTTTTTAACAACAAATATACTATCACCTTTACCCATGACATCAGCAGAAAGAAGCTTTTCACTTTTCAACTTATGGATAAGTAGTACGAGTGTTAAACAAAAATTCCACAATGTGATCATTTGTTTGTGTTTTCTATGCATCCATTTCTTTTCCTGCATGAATGGTATTATGATTCATGCCAATATTCTAATGCTTGCTACCTTAGATGTATGTTTTTTTTTTTGCACCATGCTTATAAGAATATTCTTTCTTGCAAGAAAATGTAATTATGTATAGTGCTAATAAGTTTTTATATTCCTTATTACTTTACTAGATGCATCGTTTGGGGTGCATCCTCATGCTCATTGGCTTTTATACAATGCCTTTAGATGGATATAACCCCTATATCAATTTTTGGTGCATTCTAACTAGATTCAATTATCATTGTCACATAGCTGAATTTTAGTTTTCCTTGGGTCTTCCGAGCAATGATAATACTTGGGTCTTCTTCATACACCCTCTCGGTTTTATATTGGGGCAAGGGTGTGTACATCATGAACCCCCCGATCCTGCCTGAGGCGGGTTGACACTGGGTTGATGTTTTTGTTATGTTCCTTTAAGGGACGCATGACCACAATCCATGTGCAAGTTCATATTCTGTTGTATTGATATTGTTAAATATTCATTTGTAATAATCTTGACTCTTAATTGCTGTTGCAGGGAATAACTTTTGCGCTGCTTACATTGCACGTTCTCCTTCCCATTTCATTTGAGGGTTCTTATATCTATTGGAAGAAATCCCTTAATAGATTGAAGGTACTTTAACATTGCTCTCCCTTTCTTAGAGCAAGTATCTTGTTTCATTTTTTTTTGGAATCCCTATTGGAAAATGACATTGTTAGTGTGGTCTCACTTTTTTCTGCTTACATTGCACATTCTCCCTCCCATCATGATTTCCCTGTGTTCTTTTAATATCTTTACTACCTGTTCATTTTATTTGATTGCTAAAAAAAAGGTCACTCTGCAAAACGACTTGTTGCATCTGTCTTCGTGAAAGTAAAAACTGAAATTAAATGTTTGTACATTGTCATCAGGTTAACATGTATTATTTTAATTTTGCTATATTCAGGTTATTCTGCTCTTAATATTGGTGGCTGATCTGTTGGTTTATCTTCTCTATCTGTCCCCGGTGGCATTATACTATCTACCCTTCAGGCTTGCTCCATATGTACGTGTCATCTTTTTTGTCCTCAACATTAGGTAAGGCTTAAACTGTTGTGTTAATGCTTGTTTACGTACATATGCCTAGATCCTTTTCAGTTCAGCATTTGCTCGAATATTAAACTTTGATGTAAGGATTGCAATTATAACGATAAATTGCAACTCTGGTAGTTTATGTGCCTGAAAAACTTCTAGAGATCACCAATAAATGAGATTATCTTTTCTTCATTAAATCAGCTTTGCCTTATATGCTTTTGATCTGTATACTAGATGTTGATTCTTTGTGGTTCCTGTCCTCGGACCAAAAAAAATATGTTGATTCTTTGCGAGATAGCAATAAACTTGTAATGTTAAAATTTCCAACTTGGAACAATTTTTCATTAGAACCAATTGGATGTTGTCATGATAGCCTTCACTTATATTGTTAGTAAGTTTGAAATTTCAGTAAGATTCTCAGGAAGCTACAATAAGCTTGCATAACGTTACGTCGCTAGCTCAAATAAGCGACTACATTGTAGTGATTCCTTACTTTAATGCATTTGGTCTTTTGGTTTAACCTCAGGGAACTAAGGGAAAGTGTGCTTGTCCTGGCTGGAATGCTTCAAACATACCTTAATGTCATGGTCTGTCTAATAATCAGAATTTCTGAGTTGCAATTTGTGGACAAGAAAGCTCTGTCTTTTATTTATAATCTTACTTCTTTGTGGTTTCCTGATATAATTGCAGGCTTTGGGACTCCTGTTTCTTTTGTTTTCCAGTTGGATAGCCTATGTTGTGTTTGAAGACACTTCACAGGGAGATACAATTTTCACTTCTTATGGTGTTACATTGTATCAAATGTTTATTTTGTTCACAACATCCAATAATCCTGATGTCTGGATCCCTGCATACAAGTAAGATTCCAGGGAGATATGGCCCAAATCATCTTTTGGTCACTCTAATGAATGCCTGACTAACTACATTGCATCATATAGACTTATCACTAATTAGTGTGAAAAACTTAAAGTTCCTATAATAGTAGATCAAATTGTCATAATGACATGCTGTGGATTCTTTTCACTCTAATGAATGTCTGACTAATAATGGAACACTTGGGGTTTCCCAATTTGAGCTTGAAGATGACCTCTTAGATAATAAAATGTTGTAGATTCTAATGAAATAGAATACATTGCATGATTAAATTATGACAAATTTCTACTCCCAAATATAACAATCTGAATTTATACAATGTTGCTACCCTTACTCAGCAAGGCTTGCTGCCTACTTTCCCCTTAGCCATGGTCAATTCTCCGGAGAGTTCTCTCTTCAATCTTCAAAAGCACTAAAACTGATCATTCTTATTGTTGTCATCACTCCTCCAGTTGTAAATTTGCAGATACATCCTCAGTCATGAAGTTTTTATTCAATATTGTACTAAATAATTTTGCCAGAGAAGTATAATTTTCATTCTTCATTGAAGTGATATTTATTGCTTACTTCGGTTCAGGATATTCTATTTGATGCTCCCCCTTTGAATTAGAACATATGACGCATTGGAATGTGTTCTTTCTCCTCTCTTCAAAGTTTGGTTTGTTGGATTCAAAATTTGACTTTATTGCCTTGTGTTTATTTAGGGCTTCACGCTGGTATTGCATATTCTTCATTTTATATGTTCTACTGGCAGTCTATTTCGTCACCAACTTGATCCTTGCTGTGGTGTATGATAGCTTCAAAAGTCAGGTACAATACCTTCTTATCTTCAATTTACTATCGCAGTTATAAATTAATTATATCCTCTCGTATGGGAAATTGTATTTTTTTTAGGGTAGACAACGTGCACATCCACTGATTCTTTTTTAGTCCCTTGTGGAAATTCTGCAAAGATATGATTAATAAGACATGAATTTACAAATTTCCTCCAACACTGGAATGTAGTTTCTCTTTTATATACTCATGTCTTCACCTGCTATGTCTTTTTGCAGCTTGCAAAACAAGTTGTTGCAATGGATTCCATGAGAAGAAATATACTGGTCAAAGCTTTCAATTTAATTGATACTTATGTGAGTTTGATGGCTTTTATAGTTTCTATTAATTGTTCTTTTGAAGTCACTTCTGATAATTTGAAAGTACATCGCTAAGACGCATTATGGCAATAAAGAATTGGCCTTCAAATGGTTAGGAATCTTGATAGATTTTTTTAATGTTGACTCATCTTCTGATGTGATCAATATATAAATTTGAACTTTATATGCTTTGACCACATTGGACCAGTTAATGAAGCCTTTTTTTGAGTCTTAGAATGGTAGATGTGTCCTCTGAAAGGAGTGAAAGCCAAATGTAAATAAGTGTGACTAAGGACTTGCTATACTTTGAAGTAATAAGTACTTTTTGTAGAAAAACATTGCTTATTTGTCTCGAAAAACGTAAAAAGTAATTACTCTTCACATTTCGAGACAAATAAGTACTCCCTCCGTTTCACTATAGCTGTTCATATAGACTATTTTTCTTGTTTCACAATAGTTGTTCATATAAGAAAATTTTCCACTTATACCCCTAATAATTACACCACATTAATTATATACACTTTTCCCAAAGCAACTTTTAAGAGTATAAAGTACCTTTTAATAGGGGTAATTTTGGGATAAATTTTTTTCCTTAATATATGTGCAAATTTGTCTAAGAACATCTATTTTGAAACGGAGGGAGTATTGCTTTTTTTTTTTTGCAAAAAGTACTTTTTCCTTCAAGGTATAGCAAGATTCTCTGTTTGCATTCATGTTAACCCACAAATATGCCTTGCATGTTATCTATTCATGGTACAAATGTGGGTGTATGTTTAGTTACTTCGAGAAGAAGTGTCAAGGGTGTGTGTGTGTTTTGACTTTTTTTTAATGAGTGGGACGCGGTGAGGGTCGGGGGGGAGGGGTGTTTGGGGTTGGCGGTGGCAGTGTTATTTACAGGATCTCCTCCAATTTCTGATAAGTTCAGGTTTGTTATGAAGCCTTAGCAACTATCTTATCAGCATATTTTACATTACAAGCATTTTTACCAAACAGATCCTTTGACATGTCATTTCAGTTAAATGAATTATGCTGTTCTAATATGCTCACTTATTTTTAGCACATGAAGCATAAATTTAGCTGAGCCTAAGATAAAAAAATTAGCATAAAAATAGTAGTAATTCATCTTTCTCTCCCTTAGTATGCTTATTCAGAACTTCTTCACATCTCTTATTCTCTTCATTTATGAGTTTTGCTTAGAAGTTAAAACAACCAAACAACCGAGTTCAAGTAGAATGTAGATATGCTTGTCTTATTATGAATTTGCTTGACAAAAATAATTCAAGGCTTTGATAGAACTGTCAATGAATTACCATATAAAAAAGTCAATGGATGAATAGGGTTTCAATTCCTTCGAACAATATATTTGAAGGTATAGGCAAAGAAAAAATTCTGGTATATATATGCTGAAAAAGCAAGTGAGAGTCCGTGTGGGATTTATAATAGATTTTAATCATACAAATTTCATCTTTTTAGCTTTTCTCTAGATTTTGTGACCATTTAAGGTGTGTGGACGGTGTGACTGTAACTTTATTGCATTTCATGTCTTCACTTCTTCACTTTGTGGCCAGAAACTTGAATATCTGGACAGATAAATGGTGCTTAGAACTAGTTTTAGCTGTTACTTCACTTGTCACGGCATTTATTAGATCTCTTCTTTCCTTGTTATTTTTTGGCCAGAAATTTGGATATCTAGACAAAGAACAGTGCTTACATTTGTTTGAAGAATTGAACAAATACAGGTAAAAATTAATCCATCACAATGTCAACTATGCTGTTTTTGCATAATTTTTCATGTTAGCTGTGTTAAATTTCTGGTAGTGTTTTTTTTTTTTTTGCATATACATCTTTTGATGCTCTACAATTCCCCATCCTCAACATCAACATCATTACCCAGTATAGTCCCGCTCAAGCGGGATCTGGGGGGTCAAGATGGGGGCACCCATAACCTGAACATGTCAGCAAAATGCGCCCGATAGACCCAAGGAAAACTAAAATTCAGCTATGTGATAATGATTACCGAATTTAGTTAGAATGGACCAAAATTGATATAGGGACTATATCCATCTCAAAGGCACTTTATGTGGATTTAGTCCCTATATCAACTCCCTATCCTCAAAAAGGTTAAAAAGTTTCTGAACAAATTTTGGTAGATAGTTCTGATAGTGATGGCATTTTTTTTAACATAATTTGCCTGATTCATCTCATCAGGAAGCAATGAAGGGGTTTTGTCTATAATCTTGTATATGTAAAATAATGGTCCAGTCCCTTGGGTTGAATGATATGTTATGCTCTCATTTTGCTCAAGTGTGTCATTTTTTTTCTTGTTTGTTTGTTCCCATTTTCCCAGATTTCCCGTAAGGGGAGCTACACTGGGTCATTGTTGTTGTTGTTGTTGTTGCCATTTGCCAAGGGATAAAAATTAAATATCATCATCATCATCATTGACCCAGTGAGGCTCCGCTACAGCGGAATCTGGGGGGTCAAGATAGGGGTACCCCTGCCCAAGGGAAAGGGGGTATGCCCGGATAGACCCAAGAAAAACTGAAATTCAGCTATGTAACAATAATAACTGAATTTAGTTAGAATGCACCAAATTGATATAGGGACTAAATCCATCTCAAAGGCAGTGTATGAAAGCCAATGAGCATGAGGATGCGCCCATTTTGAGACGGATTGAATGGGTGGGGAAAAACGAATGATAACATACATGGTTCAGTTGTGTCATGTAATATCAGGGTTAGAGAGTCACGGCTAAGTTGCATGCATTAGGGATCATACATATTTTCAGGGAAAAAAACACGATGAAACAAATTCATTACATAAAAAGAAACACCAACAACCGAATTTCATTACGCTTACTACTCGACCAATATTCTATTTAGGATGTGATATGTCTTTCTGGAAGCAACAGGGATCATACATATTTTTTTGTTTATCCATATTCTAGGCAACCCAAGAAATATAGAATTGAGAAAGAACATGCTTTTCTCCTCATAAATTACTCTGCTTCCCATAATGTATGGACGTTTCTTGTTGGATTAACTTCTGGCAGTGTAGTGGTTTGCCAGAGAATCTCTTGTCTTACTTCCATAAGTTCATTTATCTTACTATTGTGTTCACACACTGTTTTTGATTTATGTTAACAATTGTATTGGTTTGACAATATTTGTCATTTTTCTTTCAGTCTTGCATTCACTGCTTTTTTTTAAACCCTGAAACAACTTATAACTGAAGCTATTCTTTTCATTGCTCGTCTGTAGAACTCTGCCAAAGATATCAAGCGAAGATTTCGAACTAATTTTCAATGAGCTCGATGATACTCAGGATTTTAAGGTAGTACTTATGCACTTACTTTGTGGCCAACAATTGGATTGTCTAATCAATTGAGAAATGTGTCATACACCGCCCAGCAGCTGGGGGGTGTATGACACATTTCCTTTTGGTTGCCCTTTCCCTTCTCTCCTTATTCTGTATGCCTGTGAAGTAAATGCTGCATAATTTTATTTATTTTGGTTGGATGCAGAATTTTATATTAATACTACTTTTAGTAACCGGGGCTTGTATATTTTTTCTCTGTAATGTACTTCATCGTAAACCCCTTTAATTTCATTTGAAATCTTGAATTTAGATTAGGCATTACAGTTTTCAAAGATCTTCTAGATTTCCGCTTGAAGTTTCTATTCTGATTGTGCCTGACAGATTAATTTGGATGAATTTGCTGATCTCTGCCATGCAATTGCTTTAAGATTTCCTAAGGAGGATTCTGTAAGTTTACCCTTTACACAGCATCTATGCTCTAGGAAAGGCTATTGTTTTTTCTTTATAAATCTTTTAAAAGAAAGATATTATAATGCATAAATCTATGATACTATATGCTTTGTTCTTGTAGCTATCATGCTTGGAGAGATTTCCTGCAGTGTACCATTCCCCAGCCTCTGAAAAGTTAAAAGCCTTTGTTCGGAGCCCAACATTTGGATATATTGTTGCTTCCATTCTTATAATTAACTTGATAGCAGTTGTCGTCGAAACAACGGTATACTTCCTATTTAATTAGTTGGTCTGCTCTTTCTATTTGCATGTTTGCAGTTTGGGTTCTCATCTTTACTCATTTCCTATTGTATGTATCCCTACCAATATTTCCAGAAATGTAAATACACAATGTTTGACTACTAAATTGTATATGCCCGCTGTAGCGGAGCCTCACTGGGTCAATGATGATGGTTTTGTTACCATGCATCGTAAAGTTTAGGCTAATACATATTACCCTCAATGGAACCTGTGATCTTTCTTTTTCCTCTCATTTCCTCCATTCCTTATCGCTTTCCTAGTTTTTGTCATAATCTTATTGCTTGGACACAAATGCCAAAATGGAGATGGAAATCTTTTGTTACTAGGAAAGCATTATTCAATATTCATAGACGCGACTCTAAGTCTGGGATCATTTTATGCGGAGAAGTTCTATACAAGAACTGCAATAAAGAAAAGTTCAGCTACAGAGGCAATTGGTCTGGGCTGTACAACTATATATCCTGATATCATATCCCCATCTTCCTTCCTTACAGCTATATAGTGTGCTCTAGTTAACTATTGACCCATAGCATTTGAGTGGCTTGACCTCATTGTGTAAATGGTGAACTAACTGAATCATTATTTCACTTATGGTGACATTAATCTTTTCACGCGCCTGTGTATGAGAATATAGTATCTATTATACATTTTACAGCTGAAGCATTCTCCTTCTGGTTAAAATAGCATATACTTTTCATGCACCTGTCTTGTGCTGCTATATTGTCTATCCAAAATTAGTATATCTTTTTGCTTTCTGCAATATATAATGGGTATATTTAACTCAATATATACATGTAGAATGTGAAGAGGGTTCTTCTTTGTTAGAAAAAGAAAAGACAAACTAGCTCATCTCATCTACTCTTGTTGTTGATACTGCAGCTTGATCTAGAGGATAGTTCTGCTCAAGAAGTTTGGCAGAAGGTTGAATTTGTTTTTGGTAAGAATTATATAACATTTTATGCATATAGTAAGCAGTTCTTCTTCACAATTTTGAGCGTCCTTAAGAACTTGTGCTGATTACTTTTCTTTGCTGCTGTAGCGAAAACTATTGTTTTGAGAGTCTTGTATCAGGCTAAGCAATTAAGAAACACCTATTCTCTTATGTGCTTTTGTTTTGACTACATAAACTAGTTTATGTTAACACTTGTCTTCATTCTTCTTTTATCCTTTATGGACAATTAGATACGTTAAGATCAGATTATGCATCAAAAGAATGACCGAAGTGTTGTTTCCGAATGTACAGCATAACTGTCTTGGTGTGGCTACGTATTCTTGGTTCATGTCTCTACTTTCTGTTCATGAGCTATTCTGGAGTTTCATTCATGCTTCGTATTTCAGGATGGATATATGTTGTGGAAATGGCTCTGAAAGTTTATGCTGTTGGATTTGTAAATTACTGGAGAGATGGTTTAAATCGTTTTGATTTTATCATCACATGGGTAATAGGTAATGTTATTTGACAATTCAATGCACTCCTTACATTTTCTATTGGTCTTTCATTTCTTCATACTGTTTCAGTTGTAATTTATAGCTAAAATGATTATAATATCAATGATATGCATGTCACTATTAGAAGCAAAAATGATTATATTGTATTTATCCAAGTAGAAAAATATAGGGTGAAATGGTTTTCTCACTCAGGATATGGCAATCATTTTAGGGGTTTTGGGTGTTGGAGCACTTTCATTATTACAGTTAAATGGCATTCAGATAAGTTTGCAGTTCAAAAAGGCTACTTTATGTGAAGTCATTGGGAATGGTAGCTGTCTTTTTTCTGCTGAAGTGGAAATGTTGCTGAAGAAATTTGTAAGGCTGTGAGGGAGTTAAGCTATAGCTTTAGTGTTCTTTAGGTGAACAATTCTGAAAATGATTAGACGATTAAGCTATAGGCCTAATGCCTTTATTTATAGTGATTCCTACTCTTGGGTCACCTAAAGGTGACTATAGTATAGATGACTCCCTCACAGCCTAACAAACTCCTCTGATTTAAAAAAATATTTTGTTAAGAAAGCATGCTTCTATCTAATAAGGACGGTGTGTTCCAAGGTGTGAAGTAGGAGGGAGGGGATGTCATAATTGGGGTTTTAATAAGCTAAACAATGAATAAACAGCTTCAGAGGAAAGAAACTCAATTGACCTGCACGCTCTGGCATCTGTGATTATATTGTGACTTATATGCATACAGTGTGAATATGGATAACCAAACTTTTCCAGTCATTATGCTGCTCAAGAAATTATACAATAGAAGATTGTTTCTTACTAGGATGCTTTGTCTAATAATTACCAAATATGATTTCTTTTGTCATCAGAAGACAGTGTCCATTTACTCACAGTTTGGATTTATTTTCTATTGCAGTTATTGGAGAATCAGCTACATTCTTGTCACCAGAGGGATTGACCTTTCTTTCCAATGGGGAATGGTGTGGACTCTCTCATCTTTCTTATATCTTGTTCCCATGAGTGTTCTATTACATTTACTTCTACTATTTCTGCATAAACTGAAAGAAAAATGATAGTAAAGAGACCGTTTCAAGAAATTTCATTTGCAAAAATAGACCTTTAGTTTTTAGGTGACACACCATTAAGGGGTGACATGCCGTTTTGTTAAGAGCAAGATATGCAGTCAGTCTATTTTAACTGTGGATTAAATGCAAGCAAATCTTATAAAACTGCCTACCCAAGCCGTTTACAATTTCAGTGACCAGATTAAATAATCCAAATATGACTTATGCACAAAACTAGCATATTATCCCTTTCGGAAAGTGAAATCTATATATGGTTTATCATTTGTGTGTTGTGTTTGTCAAGTAGTTTATAAACTAGTTAGAGTTAAAAAGCTAGATAAAAATGTGGATAATAAACTAGTTAAATCAGTAAATTGTGTTTGTTGTTATTAACTAATTTTGTATTTGAAATTTACGTTGATTTTTGAAAACCTCTTCGCCCACTACCTTCTCTCTCCTCTCCGCTACTTTCACTCATCTTTTTAAGTAAAATGTCTTTTTCCTTTTTATTTATCCAAATAAATTAGCATAAATTAGGTGATAAGCTAATTTTTGAACTTATATTTTTAACTAGTTTATTTATGCAAAACACATCTAGTTTATGAATTTTTCTTAACTAGTTAGGGATTATTAACAAGTTTATTTGTCTTGACAAACACAGCCTGGTCGATTCCAATTGAATTATAAAAAAAGTAATTAACTTGCTCAAGTGTTTCAGTTTTTATGCTCTAATTTATTGAGCTCCATTTTCAATGTGGTGATTGAAAGGAAATCTTAGGCAATACTCTTAGCATTTTGTATGCCAGATAAAAGTTGACACCATCCATTACTATCTATCAACAGGATTCGCTATCTCATTCTGGCAAGAGTGCTGCGGCTAATAAGGCTACTGATGCATGTTAAGCGTTATCGAGCATTTGTTGCTACCTTTTTAACCCTATTACCTAGCTTGATGCCTTATTTGGGGACCATTTTTTGTGTAATGTGTATCTACAGCTCCCTTGGCGTACAGGTATGCTGATTAGCTTTTCCTTGCTTTTTGAAAAGAAAATGAAAGGAGAATTTCTGTAGTTTATAGTTCTATTTTATATCTGGCACTGAAAGTACCTTTTTTTTTGCTTGTTGCATTTGGCAGATCTTTGGCGGGATGGTCAATGTTACAATGATAGATACAGAACTGAAAGATGAGGAGTATCCTTGCCATTGTTGGAACTCTTTCATAACTTGCAAATTAATATCTGTTTTGAAGTTATTGATTCTATTACTTGTGGAAAAAAACACATCATCTTATTACAATTCCAGATTTTGCTATATGGAAAGTTACATTGTTCTGCCCTTTATATCTATGGGTTTGTTGATTAAAAAAAAAGCCATTCCTTTTTGTTGCTTGTTCATGCAGAACTCTATATTTTCTTTCCCTGACAATAAGCTAGCTACTTACTTTTCAACCTCAATGACTACCCTAATAGCATGGTGACATTGTTCAACTTAGTAGTCATGGGAAACTGGCAAGTTTGGATGGAGGTAATGTCTTAGCTGTATGATTCTCAATATTCCTTTTTATCTCAGGTTTCATGTTTCCCTATGCATTATAGTACCTACAAATCATTCTTCATGTTAACCCTGTCTGTATCGTACATGGATTATCTTCTTAATTGAAACGGACATGGACACTGCATAAAAATTTTAAGCACTAAGGGTGATAGGTACATGGAACTTAAGTAATATAAAGATTTTCCCAAAATCCTATGTTGGGCATTTTAGTATTCTATGGTGGATAGGGAAGTAGGCGCTCATGAGCTTCCACAAACATGTTTGAGTTCCTACAAAGTCTGGCATTTCAATTTGAGAGGAAGATTTGAGACTTAAGGTAATGATGAAGATGAGCACTCCACTTTACACCTACAAAATAAAATGTAATAAATTAATGGAAAGTGGAGCTGAATTAGCAGCCACTTTAATCCCCTTTTGAATTGTAGCAAATAGACTTGCCTAGATAATCTATAATTTTCTCTTTTCTTATGTTTTTCATTCGATTGTCAAGATGAGTTAAATTTTTTTTCTTGATTGTGAGAAAACATTTTAAGGCGAAGTTGAATAAAATTCTTTTGCAAATGGTTGTTTGCTACTCCTGACAATCTCTACCAAAGCGCAAGCCTGCATTTGAGGTCCAGGACTTGTATGACTTATGAGAGGGGTTAGGGGTTGTATATTAGTTAATGATAATTACCATTTGATATGCCTACACAGCTCATGTTTTAGTATTTATTTTGTCGAAGCTAGAGGAGATAATGCTGAAATTTGCTTACTAATATGTGATGATTCCTTTCCAGAGCTACTGGGATTTGACTGGGACGGCTTGGACACTGATCTACTTCATCAGTTTCTATCTGATAACAGTTTTGTTGATTTTAAATGTGGTAAGTTAAATTTGTCTTTTCAATGTGCATATCATGCAAAAGTAAGCCGTTAATGATGATAATGTTTAATGATGGTGTCAGATTGTAGCATTTGTCCTGGAGGCATTCTTTGCTGAAATGGAGCTTGAGGAATCACCAGAAGCTGAAACGGAAAAGGTCAATTCTTTTGCTGAAGTTTCTTTCCCTTGCATGTTTATTATACATTTTAATATGTTTCTTTATACATCTTCATGCACACATGATTGTTTTTTTTTGGTAAAAATCTGAACTGTTGAAATGAATTTTAACAGTTAAATTATCTTCATTCTCTCTCCATATATCAAATCTTGTTTTTTTGGTTCACTTATTTTTTACTTTTTGAGAGAATTTAGGAATTGTACCCTTAAGAGTTTATGTAAAACTCTACATGATCCAAACCCCCTTTTCATACATGGAACATTCCATGTCGAGAGGATTTCACTTCCATATACCTGAACTTATCATCATCAGCTTTTTTTTGTTTTTTTTTTCCCATCTAGACTTGCTCCTTTATTCAGTCCTATTTCTTATCATCCTCAATAGGATTGATGTAGGTCTTTGTTATCAAGTTGAGTTCAGAGTTTGAAATCAATTAAAATTTGGGCCAGAAAGTTGAGAGCGTTCTCCTTGTTCTTGAGTGTTTTCGAGTAGGTGGATTTCAAACTGCATTAACCGCTTTGTGATTCAGTTTTTTCCCACATCACACCTCTTTCGTAGTATGGAGATCCAAACTCCATAAATAACACCTTGTTTATGCTATAACCCTTGATGATTCTGCGGGAGTTTGCTTGTTGAACTTGCGGCGTAAACATTCTTTCCTTTATATGCTTTGGATTCCCTTGTTTTCCAGGTCATTACACAGCATATTATATGACAGTTTTTGTATCTGCTTTGCCTATCCAAAACTTCACAGTTTTCTGTTTGAGAATTGAGGCAAAATCTTTTTGATTTCCGGGTAAAAAATCTTGCAAGTCTGATGCCGGCTGTCCAATGGACGAAGTCCTTTTTATAAGAATTCACCTCTTCAATATTGCAGTAGAAGCCATTGAACGTATGCTTTTGACCTTCAATTAAAATCCTAGTAATATTTACTTACAAAAGCTTGCCTTTTGGATACAGGAAGAAGGCAAACAGGGAAGGCGTCCATGTGCCTCGTAAGTTTATTGATCTTGTTTCCTTATTAGGGTTTCCCCAAGTTTCACTTGTATAAGAGAAATGAAGTAGTAGGGAATGCTCAACCTTTTTGTTGGGTGTGACATGTAAAAATTAAACTCAAAATTACACAACCTTCAAATGATTTCCAATCCCTCCACAAAATAAGAAACTCTAAGTCATCAATCATTTTTTGTTTTTTTCTTCTTATTTCAGCTCAAGATCAAGAAGCCAGAGGGTGGATATTCTTCTTCATCATATGCTGAGTTCAGAACTGCAGGAATCTCAGCCTTCTGATGGCGCATAGATTGTGCCTTCAGCTTCCACTCCTTCCTTCATCAATTGGTTGCAGTACAGCAGTAATTAATTTGCTGCTTTTACATCTTCATATCCATGGTGTAGGGTTGCTTGAAATTTTGTTTTCTATTACTTCGTGTTTATATTATACTGCATATTATATGAATATGGAACAAAACCATTATTGTGTAAGTTGGCTACGATTCTGCCATATCTTGCCTTTACAAAATATACTGGCTAGAGATGAAGGAATATATTGGCTATGTACATTTTTAATCTACTGGTTTTCTAGTCCCGTATCGTTGAAGGCATATATGTGGACTCCAGAATTGCATTATGCACTACTTTTTATTGTATGGAATCGGTACTATAGCCTTTATATTTCCATACAATGACAAAGTTTTCATTCAGTGACAGTGTCTATCAACATCAACATATTTTTGTCGGTCCTCAATTCTTTCTTTACCATCTATGAAATGATTGGGATATAATAAGATTCAGAAGAATGGAGGAGGAGCGAATATAGATCTAGAATAAGAAGAGGCAAAGTAATATCAACATCAACAAAGGCAGTATAAATTGTTTATATTGTAACTTGAGAACAGAATACGATCCATCTTAATCTTATTATGCGTCTTTATGATGATCATGGCAAGAGAACATTTATAGGCATTGGCATAGAGGGTTAGGTAGGGGGGATCCCATTTCCCACCCACACATACTTGTTTTGACCTCTACCATTTATAGCCTCAAGCATCATTCCTAGTTTCTTCTCTATATAAACCCCCTTTCTACTTGAACATGAAATCAAGGAGAACGAGATCCGAACTAAAAATACAAACCACATCATCGATCAAGTAGAAGAGATGGAGGGGCCAAGAGTAGACCGAGAGATGAAGACAATGAAAGGAGAGGTGAGACTCAACATCCCTGCAGCAAAAGCTTGGAAGATGTATAGGGACAACCAGATCATCAGCAAAGTGAACCCAAATATGTTGGCTCAAGCTTCCTACATTCAAGGCGATGGTAACCCTGGTAGTCTTAGGCTCTTCGAGCTGGGCCCTGGTATCGCTCCCTTTCTCTCTCCCCTCGTGTTTTCATGCATCTTTACCCTACTAATGAAAGAGGAAGACATGCATTAAAAACTTACTCCATGCATTCTCTTAGTAGCTCCGAAACTAACTAACAAGATCGAGTTGGTTTGAAATCGATCAGCAGCCGTGAGTAGCTACGTAAAAGAATCAATTCAAAGGATAGAGAAGGTGGAGGAAGGAGGCAAGTCATCAACCTATGAAGTAGTAGGAGGCCAGATTTCGGAGATGTACAAGCCTTATCGAGTCACCACCTCCTTCATCCCCATCACTCCAGCCATATGTGTAGCCGAGTGGAAGGCCGAGTTCAAGCCCCTGACTCCAGCCGTCCCTCCACCAGCCAAGGCCAGAGACGTTGCACTTGATTTCCTTGCTTGCTTTGACAAGTTCCACCACCTTGTCAAGTAGATCGGTGCAACATACCGGTCGAGCTTATGCAAATGAGCAAGTAACAATTAATAAGTGTGCACGTGTTATTGGCTCTTGATAAGTTGATCTAGTGTGCTTGGATTTATATAACAATGTTCCTATAAGGAACAACTCTCGCTCTATCCCCCATGTATGCAAGTTACTAATTAATTAATCTGTATTTTAAACTAACGAAGTCCTTATTTAGTCTTAATTATACGTTTTGTCTATTCCCTGAATGAAGTTCTGGAAGCACGCCACTCTAACTAGTCCAGAACAAAAGCAGCAGTAAGATGTTCAATTTACTCAGTAGAACATGATCAAACGCAAATTTCAAGATTAACACTGAATACCAGCAACGTGGGAACATGATCATTTAACCAAGGATCAAATTAAGTACATGACCCTAAGATGTAGAGTTTAACTACTAGTCAATTATGAGACCATCAAATGCAAATTTCTGGACTCAAACTAATACCACCACACCAGAATTTAGCAAAGTGGTATAGTTGAAAGTACATCCAAAATAGATAATTATATATTAATATGACTGGACTTCATGTAAGCCCACATGCATTTTATTAACCATATATCAAGCTTCCTTCGGGTAAAGCAATTGGTAAAAGGTGCATAGAGTTCATACCAAAGGGAAGACACCAAAAAACAAACAAAACTAAAGAGAAGCTTCGTTTTTGCTTATAAAATACAGCCCTAGTTGACCAATCCATCATCTTCCATTGACTAAACAAAATTGGAAGGGAACAACATAGAGAAGCTTCATTTCTGCTCCTAAAACACAGCCCTAGCTGACCAATCCACATGCATTTTCATATTCATAACATAAAAAGGCTAAAGAGCAAAAGAAAGATACATATCTGCAGAGAGCAAAAGGCTTGCAATCAGTCACAGTGACATAAGAGTTCGGACATCATCCACACTGACTTCCCTCTTATCCTTCGACCCCTTCCTCCCAAAAGCCTCCCGCGTCAGGTTCCTTTTCTTTTCTTGCAAGTCTAGCACCCTCTCTTCAATGGTGTTTTTAGCTATCATCCTCACAACCTTCACATTTTCTTTCTGGCCAATTCTATGGACTCTATCCATAGCCTGTTCCTCAACTGCTGGGTTCCACCAAGGCTCCAGTAAGTAAACTGTTGAAGCAGCAGTCAGGTTTATACCCGTACCAGATGCCTTCAGGCTAGCAAGCAAAACTGTGGGAGCATCTGGCCCGGTATCACTGAATTGTTCTATTACATGGGCTCTCCTTTTGGCAGTCATTGTACCGTCCAGGCGTAGCACCTTAAAACCAGAAGCCTTCAGTGGTTCTTCAAGTAACAATAACATCTTCCTGAACTGTGAAAAAACAACACATTTAGCAGCTGGGTTTTCATCCTTAGTTTGCATAAGGAGCTTCAGGAGAAAGGAACCCTTTGAAGAGAGGTTGGTTTTGGAAGATGGAGTCCCCGCCACTACAGATTCTGAAGACTCGGGTGGAGCCGCAAACAGATCAGACTCAGTCAAAGGATGTCGGCACATTGGACAGCATGATTTCACGCGTTTTAGGGTTTTGAGTATGCAGCCTCGGCAAAATATGTGGGCACAACATGTGATAACCGCCTCTGATGGGGGAGATATACATATGGGACAATCCAAATCCTCACCATCTTGCAGCAATGCAATCATTTTTCCCAGCAGCTCAGGATTATTAGACACATCTGTACAATAAATATATTGTAAAAGATCAGATCAAAGCAACCAGGAACAAAATTAACCACATACCATATAAATATTCATCTAGCACTGGTGTAAATTCAGGAAATGGGTAACCTGATTTGTGTCAGGTGAGTTAACAACAGTTTGGGTCAAGCTGGAAACTTCAGAAGAGTGAAGGGATAACAACAACAACAACAACAACATTTACCCAGTGGAGCTTCCCTTACGGGAAATCTAGGGGGTCAAGATAGAGGCACCCCGGGCTTAACGCAACGGGGAAAGACCCAACGTGACCACAGAGCAAGAAAAAGAACAAGGCAACCAAAAGCAAAGCAGAAAACGGGGATCTTTTAAATTTGTAACATGGCTTTTAAAACAACTATGTTTTTTACAATAAAAAAATTATGTGTAATGAAAATCACAAGTAATGGCATAATACAACAAAAACCCATTTAATTTAAAGAAAACGATCCTAGAGTAAACATCAGCCAAAACATGTCATGTACCATTTTAAGAACCATGAGTTCGCCTCATTTAAGAAACAATATCAAATGAATGCAGAGAACACAAACAAGCTCAGCCAATGAATTTCGTACATGTAGCATATGTGTATAACAGCATTTTCATGTGTCAAAAATACACATATTTGCATAGCAGAAGTCCATGCATACATCAAAACCCACAACAAATATGATAATGAATATCAAAGCATGGCAAATGAATAGAAACAGGACATAAACATTATTGTACTGGACCAATAGAAAATATTTAGAAGCATATTCGAACCTTCAATATTGGTTGAAAGGAGCAGGGATCTGAAATCATCTGGGCACAATGCCATATCTGTACAAATCTGACGAAGCCTTAAAATCAAACTAAGAACAGTAGAGTAGTTGCGCATCACATTCCCAGCATTAATATAGCTCTTAACAAGATTCTTGGCTTCTTCTTCCACTTGCTCATACAACTGACGTTCTTCCAGAGAGAGCTCCAGAAAACAAGTCTCTATAACTTTTGGTGGAAGACTAATTAGAACTTTGTCCTTCGTTCTCCTCAGTGAAATTGTTGCCATTATCACCTAGAAACATAAGTCAAGTAGATAAAGTCATGAAGCAATAGCAAAGGAGTGCACAAATGAAGACCAATAAGATTAAGAACAACAAAATGTCAATTTTTCTACCATATAGCTCACAACAATCACTTGTCAAACTTAACAAATATTAAGAAATATGACAGCATGTTATTGCAAAAGATGAGATACCTGGATTAACCAAAAAACAAAAAAAGATGAGATACCTGGAGGCGAGTCAGGCCTTTCGGTTGGCCTTGAGCCAGAGGGCGCTGTATCAAGCTATTCCAATAGCTCCGGTCAGAAAATGGTTCGAACCTCAAAAACGTCATTAGGGAAAACAAATCAACTGTGCTGTTTTGTATGGGTGTTCCGGTTACGGCCCATCTTCTTTCAGATTGCAAGGATGTGACCGCGCGAGTCTGCAGAGCATTCACATTCTTGATTAAGTGTGCCTCATCCAAAATGATCCGCCACCACTTAATTTTTTTCAACGGAGAGCTCTCCCTTTCTTGAGCTAGTAAGCTATAAGTGGTGAGGACAATATCAAACTTCTTGAGCTCCTCAACCTCTTTAGTCCTCTCCCCACCATAATACATGTACACCTTAAATGAACCCTTACGAGTATGCTGAAGCAACTGAGACACCCAAGCAGAGAACACCGATGGCGGACACACAACTAAAGTTGTTTTCAATTCTACTGCCTTTTCTTTTCCCTTCCCTCCATTTCTTTCCTTTCTACAATCCTTCCTAGAACCACTGGCCGCAGCCCTAGACCGTTTCTTAGATTTCCGGTTGCCAGAAACGAAAGAATTAAGTGTGTCATTATCCTCAGTTTGATCCGCGTTAACACAATCTCCAGGTCCACATTTGTCGAAGGCAACGAGAGAAAGCAGGGTTAGAGTCTTACCTAAACCCATATCATCCGCAAATATCCCACCCCTAAGAGGCTGGGGGCGAGTTTCAGTCTGAAAGTTGGTCAAATTATTGACATATTTGGCACCTTTGGCCGACCAAAATGGAGGCAGATCAGGAGAATTTTCCCTATCAACCAGCCAACGCAAAGCTTCCTTTTGATGAGCCAAGAGTTCCGCTGTAATTATCCCCTTGGGCGGCTCCAAAGGAGGCATACCCGACTTCTTGCTCACTTTCTCATCCACCAACTTAAAAATATCATCCAGATTATTCAATCCCTTGTTTTTCGTCTCCTTCACCGAAACGGACTCAGACAGCGCAAAGGATGGACTATTCTCCGAAATCAACTGCAATCCACCTCTCTCGAACGTCAATTTCACGTCAGAGAAGGACTCGAGTCTCGCAAATACGTGAATTTGGCACGGAATTCTGAACCTATTATTCTTAGAACCGGGGTTGGGAACGATACCTTCCACAGCGATCGTGTTGGTGTCGATCAACGGGGAGAGAACCCTAGCGGAGGCGCGTTCTATGTGGCCGACTTGAACTCCACGGGTGTTGAGAACCCTAATGGCGTTTTCATCGTATGTGTTCAAGGGTTCGCGAACCAAGCCCACCATTTCCCTGCCGCTGATTGAGCCCGAATAGTACTGGAGTCCGACGATGTTAACTAGGACAAAGCCTATCAGATAGGTCTCCGACGAGGAAGAGAGTGAAAGCTGAGGATCAACGGCTCCTCCTTCTTCGTCATCGTCGTCGCAGCCACCGACTTGATCGGAATACTGCCAGCCTCCTAGGTTCAGAAAGAGGTCAATAGGATCGGCGTCCATGTTTAGGAGAAGTTCTTGGTTAGGGTTTCGAGAGACGAAACTGACAATCGGAGAGAAAGAGGAGATCTTGGAGAAGTTCGCGAGGGGAAGTTTGAAGTGAAGACAGCGTTTTACTTCTGGCTTCGAAGTTTGAGCCGTTTGGTTGTTCTGCCCTTTTTAAAACTTAGTGGGGGCGGTTTGGTTGGAATATTAGGTGGGCTTTTAGAAATAGTACGATTTTTGGGCCCAATATTTCCTACCTTACCACTTCTCTAAATAGGGTCCAAACTAGCCCCTCTTTTGAGTTGCCCTTAAAAAATTTGGGGATGCCCCTTAAAAATTTGGGTTTTCAACAAATTAACTTGCTAGCTTTTTGTTTTAGAACTAGAGGTAGTATTTTCTACCCTCTTAAGGAGGAATTTTATTAATAATAAAAATGGGATAAGTAGTAGTTATATGGTAGATAGTATTATTTCTGACATCAGCAAACATAAAAAAAAAAACACCTTTTGACGGATCAAGCAATACATGACCTCCTAGACTAAAAAAAAAAAAGTTAAAGAAGCAAGATAGTCAGTTATGCTATTAGCCTCACAGTAAACGTGACATAATTGGATTGAGACGCAGGCCTAGGCGCTTGAAAAGGTATGGGACGAGCCGTAAGCCGAGGAGCGGTTTCGGTCTGCTAGTCATGTCAACATTAGGGGACATTGATGGGTCCTACTTCGGTCATCACAACCCAACAAGACAGAGGACCCCCACCTATTCGCTTAGAGGCTTCGACGCTTGTGATTCTGCCTCGACGGTCCCGAGCTCGGGACCATGATATACAAGATGAGGCTACCGGGGGTGGAGTAAATGATACTTCAGTTGGTCCTTCCTCTAGCCAGGGACGTAGGAGACGTATTCTCGAGTAGGATTCCTTAACATCAACTCGTATTTGACCGGTCTTGTACTTGGAGGCCCGCGGATTCCATATTTGCTCTTGGGCTTCGAGCAGCATGTAGCCCACCACATCCATGCTGGCAGGGTAAGTTATTTATTTATAAAAAAATGTAAATATCAAAATTCTATCATAGTTTCCTGTATTAATCACTCATATATAATTTGGTTATTATACAGGAGCGTCAACCTCTTAGGATTCAAGGACGTTTGTCACATTTGTTAGAATGGCAGCTGGTTGGGGTCACAACTAGATTGACATAATGAAGGTATGAATCGTTTCTCCAATTATGGATCACGGAATCGTTAGAATCGTAGGATTTTACAGCCTTCGGTACTATAATACTTCTATGTTTATATGTTGAACTAATTATTTCATCACATGAAGGTACAAGTTCAAAATGTAAGAATAGACATAAATTGTAAAATAACAACACGATAGAAAATTAAGAGAGTTAACAGAGTTATTCAGTCATAAAATGATCATGTCATATCTTATTAATTGTTATTTTATCTATGAATAAATTTAAATTGATATCATCTCGTACCATTAATTTACATGAAATGAACTCTAATTTAGGCTTAGATTATTTATGTGTGATGTATATGCAAAATAACAATGAATAAGAGATCAAAGATAAAAAAAAATAAACTTTCATATAATACCAAAGGATATCAAAGGAAACGTGCATCATGTCAAAAGAAGGGAACCATGACATCAGGCGATTGAGACAACACTTTACACCTTGAGCAATTCGTTTTGATAATATGTTATAAATTAATCAAAATTATAGAGAGTATTATAAAAACAAGAGATGAGAAAATGTACACACAAATAAATCTATTTTTATTCATCCATTTTTCCTCTTGTACAAGACATAACACGTAAATGTGAGTGTAATTAGAGGTGATAATTGTAGGTAACAAATCTACAAAAGAGGCTAAGCATCTTAGGAGAATCTCTATATGTATGTGTCCATCTATATTATATATTAATTTAGTTATTGATTTTTCTAACTATTTATGTGAATTGTGGAATAAAAATAAATAGATATGGAATTATAATTTTATCATAGTGTAATATCACATTCAAGAGTCAAAGGAAAAAAGTGTAATCTAAAGAATTAATTTAAAAATGATTTATACCAATTAATTTATATAATAATTATAGACATTTAAATATATTTTATCATAACATCTATTGTAACAACTTTCTAAAATATTAAAAAAATATTTAAAATAAGAAGGGAAACATCGTGATATTTTAAAAAAAATAATTTCAATAATCTAAATTGTTTTGAATAATAGTACTGAAATAAAAACTAATTTAGTTTATGAAAAACACTTGATATAATATCACAACTATAATAAAATATAAAATAACAACATGAATAAACATGTGCATTTGGTGTTTATTGAGGAACATAGTGTTTTAAAAGAATGAGAAAGGTAGAGAAATTAATGTGATATGAAAATATTATCATTAATCCCATATATTTTTTTGTAAATACTTTGTGAATGAGACTATAGCAAACTGGAGTAGATTTTTTTGGAAAAGAATTATAAAAAGGAAGTATTCTAATATGTTTTAATTATGTAATTTTTTACTCGCTTTAGTTTACTGATACTATTTGGCAATTGATGACATTAGCATTTCATACTCTTGCATTCATTAAAATGACAATGCTCATTTGTAGCCATTGCTCTTCATATCATTATGATCGTTTGAAAAATTTAACCTTAATATCATTTGTCTATCGGTTGGAGTTTTTTAAATCATCAGTGAAAGGTACTATAATCAATATATATTTTCTAAACCTGAAGCACTTTTGGGCAGATTCGTCATTAAGAATTTATATTACAACCAACCTATTTTTAATAATGTTTTTTTAATCAATTATATATTATGTAATTCAATCACCTTATGGAATTTTTAATATTATACCCTCAACTTATTTAATATTATTTTATCAATTTTATATGTACTTGGATAAATTTTTATCTCTACTTATTATTGCATTATATTCTATGGATAAATGTTTATCTCTACTCATTATTACATTATATTCTAATATTTAATTATGGTATGATTATCAATTTCAATATCTAGATATAAGATAGATACACCCTATTTCTAATAATGATTTTTTAAATTAATTATATATATTATGTAATTCAATCACCTTATGTAATTTCCAATTTCATACACTCATCTTATTTAATAATTTTTTTTTATCAATTTACTATGAGATTGGATAAATTTTTATCTCTACCCATTATTTTTATCTTTGTTCATGTTCATCATATTATAATATGTAATTATATTCTATCCATATATTAATAATATTTTTTTACTAATATTTTTAACCTGAAGTAGTTAAGGACAGTTTTATCATTAAGATTTTATATCCCAATCACCCTATTTTTAATAATGAATCTTTTATATTATATATACACATTAATTCTTTGAGTCACGCTCTGGTGGTTTTTAGGCTTACAGTGAAAAATACGAGCAATTATGCTCCGTTAGATTAGGAGGAATAGACGGTTGTGATTAGAACAAGCCGATTCAGGTAAAATTAAATAAAATGGGGCGGTTCATTTTTGATGGCACGGAGTATAATTTGTTTAAAATTTGAATGATAAGACATAAATACCCTCACACATATTACTCCAAAAACACACGCATTCTTTTTTTTGGGGGAAAGGAGACTCATCTTCAACCTCTAGATCCACTGCAAAATCTCCACCACAAACTTGAAATCCACCACAAACTCAAAATCTCACCCTCTAGCTCACTCCATTCCGATTCCGATTGGACTATGGTCCTATGGCATAGATTTGCAACATTGGTTTCAAGATGAGTTTTTTTAGACCTAATTTGATATAATTACTATTTATGTGGTAGATCTATGGATTCCTTTGAAATTAATGATGGATAGTGAGCTTTGTTGAGTTGATTTGACTTGAATATGGGATTTTTTTATGAACTCAAACGATTTGGGTTGGTTGCCTTTTAAAAAATGAAGAACACTAACTTTGTATGTTTGAGCTACTTGGGAAATTATTTGATGCGCTCGAAGGCGTTGAGCTTTGAAAAGATTTTTTAAACTTGTTAGTATTAGCTCAAATGGTAAAGCAATGTGCATGTGCACATAGATGTGGGTTCAAATCCCACATAGTCTAATGCTTAATACATTCATGTCTTTTTGTTTGTATCGGTTCTTCTTTTGGTTCATGACTTTTAAAGGATAGGTTCATAATATTTCTTATCATGGTTCATAAATTTTGTTCCATGCTTTTTTGTTTATACCAACTGTTCTTTTGGTTCATGTTTGAATAACATTAGGTTCATCAAAGTTCATCTTATGGTTCATGTCTTTTAGTTCATGCTAGTTATTATTTTCTTTCGTGATTTTTGGTTGATGGTACTTGTTCTTTCGATTCATGTTTTTGTAAACTAGGTTCATAATAATTCTTATGGTTCATGCCTTTTAATTCTTAGTAGTTTATCTTATAGTTCATGTCATTTGCTAGCCTATTAGCTCAAATGGTAGAGCAATGTGCATATGCACATAGATGTGGGATCTAACTCTTCGTACGGTTTATATCTTTTGTTTCATGGTAGTTCTTTTTCTGGTTCATGTTTTTATATGCTTAGGTTCATGATAGTTTATCTTACAACCCATGTCTTTTAAGTCGTATCCTAGTTGTTATTTTGGTTCACGTCTTTTGGTTCATGATATTTGTTCATTTGGTTCATGTTTTATAAAACACAGGTTCATAATATTTTATCTCACGGTTCATGACTTTTAGTTCATAAAAGTTGGTGTATTGGTTCATGTCTTTACATGGTTAGGTTCATAACAATTGTCAATAAGGTTCATTTAATTTAATTCACAATACTTGTTATTTTGTCATGTATTCATAAATGATGTTCTATTGGTTCATGTCTTTATACCGCTAATATGATAACGATTTTCAATAAATTTCATGAAATTTAATTCATAATATTTATTATTTTTGTCACGTAATCTAGTACATAAACATATTGTGTGGGTTCATGTCTTTATACAATTAGGTTCATAACCATTATCAATAAGGTTCATGAAATACAATTCACAATACATGTTACTTGCGTCATGTATTCTAGTTCATAA
The DNA here is from genome assembly GCA_964016875.1 of Fallopia convolvulus. Taxonomy (NCBI): domain Eukaryota; kingdom Viridiplantae; phylum Streptophyta; class Magnoliopsida; order Caryophyllales; family Polygonaceae; genus Fallopia; species Fallopia convolvulus. The sequence goes on from OZ024728.1 coordinate 22,901,763, forward strand.
ATGATACTCAGTATAAGTTAATAATTTTGGTATAGTAGGTTCATAATTTATGAACAATTGGTAAAAAAAAATGATCTAAGTGCTAAGTTGAACATTTGAGCATTTTGTCGAACACATGGTGGGCGGTTATATATGCATTGGTCATTAATCTTTGTTTTCAATCAAAAACTTGAAATTGTATATCAAAACAGACACAATCTTCATAGGTTTTATTCTAATCAACAAAAATCAGTCCAACACACACAAAAACATGTAATCGAAGTACAAAACTCTAAAATTTGAAAAAAAACTCCAAATGTGAACTTGAAACCATAGGAAAGAGATCTTTAACAAAATCTATGAAGAGAGAACATAAATTTGGGCCGAAATCAACAAAAAAAAGTGAACCAAATTAGAAGAAGCAAAGAGGCAACAAGAATGGAGTAGGTTTGATCGAAATAGGCGATTGAAAAAACAAACGAAGTAGAGGTTGAAGGAGACCCTGCATCTTGTGTTCTAATTTAATGGGTGAAGGACGAAAATGCCCCTCCGTGTATAATATCTCTTAAATGCGTGTACATATCTTGACCATTACAAGACACCGATCGAACGGCTTACATGTGCCTGCATAAAACACTGTAGCAATATGTTGCATCTGATCGCAATTCTTAATTCTCTATCCATATAATTTTTTTATTATCCATATATATATATATATATATATATATATCTTACACGTAATTTTTTTTGAAAGTTATCTTATTGTAGCTTTTCTCTATCTATTATATATAATATTGTACTTTTTCTCTATCTATTTTTTTATTAGTCTAATTTTATGCTACGTAACCTTATACTACATAACTTTTTATTGTACACGTAATTAATTTTTATATGCGATACCAATATCTGATATCGATACCAAACGAGCCCTCATATCTCTCATACCTCTTTTTTTGGGGTATATCAACTATCATGCATTTGGCCTTGTTTTTTTTTTTTTTTTTTTGAAATACAGGTTTCCGCATCTTGCGATCCGACTATTCCTGCACCTCCTCGGACCCTGCCCTGGACCCAGAGGAGGAGTTAAATCGCGGGCGGGAAAGCGGCGAACCTCTGACTCAGAGGCGGCGCACACAGGGGGAGCTATCTTGCCATAGCATGTGAAACTCTCACATTTGGCCTTGTTTTGATATCAAGATATGGCCCGATATCCATATACTCTCATACCAAACACAAGATATGACCCGATACCGATATCTAAATCCATATACTCCCATACCAAACACAAGATATCGCCTGATACCGATATCTGATATCAGGATATCAATACCAAACGGGTCCTGAGATATGAATGATATCCCATATCCGATACCGATAACGATACCGATACCGATACCGATATCTCATATCTGATATCGATACCAAACGAGCCCTAAATAATAATACATACATCATATGTAAATCAATATATTACAATTTGTTTTTTGAAAAAGCCCCCGGGCAAGGCCCAGGTCATAACTACTAGTTTTATTACATAGGAAAAGCTCTTATGAAGACTTTATTTGATTGCCAAGTGCCAGCAAATAATTTTTTTTTCAAGAGGTCGGTGATTTTGGGTAAATATCCCATCTACTCTAATACATTATAAAGCAGAAACCAAGTGTGTGTAAAAATTTGCGCCACGTGGCATAACTTGAATAAAATAATAAAAAAAACTTTTTTCAACTTAAAAACCTAAAATAATAATTCTAGAAATACCCCTACACATTATACTCTAATAATAATTCTAGAAATCATGATTTATCTTAAATTCTTAACCACTTCATAAAATAGATAATGGATAGATATCATATTATATGCATAGATTGTTTCATATAGTAATTAATTAATATGCAATTATATTTTTAAAAAATTTAATTAATTAATAAACATTACTAAATAAAAAAATGAATTTATAAAGATTGAAGGTTTTTTAAGGTAAGATTTAAGAGTTTATAAAATAGATAATACATATATATACATATATATAATTTTCTATGGCGATTTTGCAGAAATACACCAACTAAAAGTGTTTATTGCAAAAATGACCATGTTATACTTAAATAGCATTTGAATACCCACGTGGGCATCTTTGCTATAAAATGAACATTAATAAATCTTTTTTTAAATAAATAAAAATTCTTTTTTTAATTTATGAGTTTTAAAAGTAATATGAAAATTATATCTTGTCTTTCTATATAGTACATCCTGTCATTATGTATGCTTTATCGTGTCGCCGAAGAATTTTTTACTGGGAGTAACCGCCGAGCAGGGGGCACCGGGGCGGGGCAGTGGGCCGAGGGGCATCACCACTAGGGAATGGCCGGGAAGGTCGAGTCCGGTCGGGGGAGCTTCGATGGGTCCGGGATCAACAAGGGGATGGCCGAGCTGCGCCTAGATCTGGCGGGTTAGGGTTCCGGGGCTCGCAAGGGACGGTTGGGGGGAGGCGCGACTTTTCCGGGGTGTAGGGTACGGGGCAGGGGCCCGCGGGTTAGGGTTTCGGGGCTCACGTTTGGCCACGCGCTAGGGGCGACGGGGCGAGGGGTGGGGTGCGACTGGGCCGGGGGTGGTCTAGGCGAGGTGGGTTCACCGGTGGCGACCGGAGGTCGCCGGTGGAGAAGCGACGGTCAGTGGTGGCGGTTGGCGTCGGATCCATCAGATCTAATACGCGAAGTCGTCAATCCGATTACACGGAGGAACTCCGATCGACTCCGCGCAGATCTGGTTTCTCACGTCACCCAGAGCGGCGAAGATCTTCTCGCTCCTGAGGCGGAATCCGGCGGCGTTCAATCGCAGCGTTATGAGCTATCTCCGCGAAATCGGCTACGATTCCGGCGTCTGCAAGACGAATTGGGAGGCCGTTCCCATCGTCGATCTGAACTTCGGCGCGCAATTCGAGGTCGCGAGGGGGACGAAGAGGTACGGGTGCGTGATCGGCGCTCTGCCGAGAGTTTTCGTCGGGAAGTGTGGATAAACAAAATTAAACAAAAAAATCTTTAATTTACCTTTTTTTCTTTAATTCCTAAAAAATTACATTTGGGAGGTGAGTGGGTATTTTTGCAATAAAAATGGGTACCCACTTAATTAATTTTGGTAAAGTTGCAATTTTGAAAAAAGGTATACCTTTTTCGCAATATTGACTTTATTTTGGTATATTTGCTACTAATTTGCCATTTTCTATCTATGTAAATATTGATTTTATTCTTAAAAATTCATAAATATAAAAAAAGGCAATTTTAGATTTTATAAAATAATTAATATATCAAAATAAAATTTTATCTATATAATTTTCTATCTATGTTTATTGATATTGAAAAGCAATATTATATATGTTATCTTAAGATTATGTTAAAATATTCTTATCGGATTGTTGAAAAAAGGTTATCGATATAAATTTCTATCTATATCTAAATTAATACATAATAAAATATAAATAAATTATCTATAAAATTTGTGCTACATGACACTTTAAGAACCAATCATTTTTTTCATTTTATTTATTTATTTATTTATTTTTATTTATTATACTTAAAAGTGAATGTAGAAGGTTTGATTTAGAAAAATATTTTCCATGTTTATTTAGTTTTATCTTAAAGATTAGAAAACAAAAAAAAAATCGATAAATTTTATATAAATTACATTAATAATTATAATAATAGAATAATTATTAAAATATACATTATCTTTGTTTTTTCTCTTTAATTTATTATAATATATTATATAGTATAATTTTTAAAACTACCCGTAAATTTACGGGAATTACACTAGTTAGTGAGATAAACCAATTCAATGGGGCGATATAATATTGAACTAGTTTTACCCGTCGTACCATGTACGACTACGATTCGACATTTTATAAACATTATAAATAAGATATTAATAAATAAATAAAATATAATATAAACTTTAATATAAGTTATTTATTGTTCCTAGAATGTATATAATTTTTAATCAAATATTATATTCTTCCTATTTTATTATTTTTCATGTACGTAAATTTAGAGTTTATCAAATATTTCAATATCTATTAAATATTTTATTATCCAGGGCGCTTGCTAGAAGGTATCTAAGAGAAGCCTTTTTATTAATTTTAATATTTTTAACTATTTATCATTAATTTTTTTTTATAAAATAAAATCACTATATTTTTATAAATAAATTCGTCAAAAGATATATGATAAAATATTTATATTTATTTTAAAATATTTAAATATTTTATCTTTAATTTTAAATACTTGTATAAGGAAGCTTTCAAAAAATATTGTTATACTAAGTAGATATTTTTTGATGTTAGAGATAAATTTAAATAGTTAAAAAGAATTTAATAGAAAGAAGTTATAATAATAGAAATAAAAATTAATTTTTTAAATATGAGGTGGGGGGCTAGAATCGTTCTGGTGGCTAAAAAAGGTACAACTTTAATATATAGTTATAGATATTACCTATTTTTTTTATTTTTAAACATTATAAGTATTTATCATTAATTTTTTTATTATAAAAGAAAAAAATATATCTATAAATAATTTCGTGAAAAGACATCATGCTAAAAGGTAAAAGATATTTATACTTATTTAAAAATATTTTAAATTTGTTATCTTTAATTTTAAATATTTGTATAAGGAAGTTTTCAAAAGATATTGTTATATTAAATAGATATTTGTTTGATGTTAAAGATAGATTTAAATAGTTAAAGAAGAATATAATAGGAAAAAATTAAAATATTTGATATAAAAATTAATTTTGTAAATATGAGGTGGGGCCAGAATCGTTCTGGTAGCTCGAAAAGGGATAGTGGTAGCTCGAAAAGGGATAGCTTTAATATATAATTATAGATATTGGTTGTCATTTCATTCAATTTTTTGACACATTCTAAATGGTGTTTGGTAGCTTCTTTTTTTCGTTGAAGCTGGTTTGCTTATAAGTTGTTGGTAGTATCACTGAGTAAAATTTCCCACTACATATTCCCTGTTCGACCTCAATTCTGCTCGGAAAGAAGCGGGAAATGTTCAATTGAAAATGTGATAAGAAACATATTGATAGTTGGATACTCATACTATAGAATTCTTTATAATAAAAGACTTGCACCGAAACCAGATTCACTATGAACTCAGACCAATTTTCAGATGTTAATAGAATTATAGAAAAACCTTCAAAGCAGACTCATTAGGGCAATAGGACATATGCACTAGGGAGTGTAATAAGCATTAAAAAGTGACACTCTCATTGTATAATCAAGGAAGCTGGCATAACATCATATACAGGAAAATGGATTCAAGGAATTGGTTGGGATGCTGTTGGTGAAGAAGAGGGGTCTTTGCGTAGCTCCTTGACAACAGCAGCGAGTGCTTCAGGGTTTACTCCGAGGTCACAAAGCGCTGTCAAAACAGATAATGTATGACGATCTAATCCTGTATCAAGCAAGTTCGACACGTGAAACACCAGCTCTAGGGATTCCCTTGCAGTTTTTGCAGCCTCTGAATCCATTTCCCAGAAAATAATGATAGCGACCAAATTCACCCTGCATTGAGATTTCAGCCAGAAAAATCATTAGATTGCGATGCACGGCGTCGATTACTAGATCAGAATCTGGGGAAAAAAAGGTTTGCAAAATAAATCGATTAATTAATGCTACACTTCGTTTGCAAAATAAAATTGAAAAATGCATTTGGAACCTCAAATCAGGACAGCTCGACACTTTGGATGCTCTAGAAACCATACTGGTGATTTAGAGGCTAATAATCTTAATAGACTCTACTTCATACAGACAGATTGTCAATTGCAACAAAGATCACATGTCCAATTTAGAGCAAAATTTTGCAAATCTAAGAAGCACAATGAAGTTTGAAGACAAACAAAGTGGATCAGAAAAGAAACAAGAATTTCGACTTTTGAGCATCTTTGCCAATCAAGGCAGATCTAATTCAGAAACTCATGCCTACAGTTAGTTAAGAGTTTAAATCGATCAACCAACATGGAGCTACAACTCTCAGCAAGAAAAAACAAACATACCACAACAACACTGACTTAATAAATTCAAATATACATAAGTCTAAGCACTAAGAGGAACCCCATTGCCCTACACGCAGTAATATTAATGGAAAGTACCTCTTTTTTAACAATGCGAACCAGAAAGACGATTCATTTCCCATCAAATTGGGCACCAAAAAATTCTTGAATAACGGCAGTGAACCTAATCTCGGCTAATCAAGGACTAAAAGCTCAAAACCAACTAAACTTGAAACCAATTGCGAAAAGAAAATATGATATTTTAACCCTAAAACAATAGCACAATGGAAATCAAGAGGCTAAACCCTAAAACTATCAGAGATAATAAAAAAAAAAAGCCCGAAATAAACTCACCGCTAAATCAATGCTGTTGGCCACCACCAACGACGACTCTCACCGCCCACTGACACCAGAGATATACTAATTGCTGTGTACAACCTTAAAATAACAAACGAAAGCTTCATAATCAACTATTAATACAATCCGAATGCCAATAACAAGAAAAAGAGAGAACCTGGAGAGTTTTAGCAAGCAGATCGACAATCAAAGCTTAACCAACATAGGTAGAGATGGATAACAACAGAGAGCAGAGAAATAAGGAAGACGAGAGAGAGGCAATGAAGGAAGTGGAGAGAGAAGGTGAAAGGGAAAACCCTCAGAAAAAAGCCCCTAAACCCCACCAAACCAGGAAAAAATTTAGTAACCCATTTACCCATCATTCAGCAAAAAAATCACCCTAAACACTACAAAACCAGCACAAAACCGCACCCTAAATTAAAGTTTCTTACTATCCTAAACCATAAAAGCCCAACATTTAACAAGAACACTACAGAACTATGCTGCAGAGAAACTAATCACACATGTTGTTCATAACCAAAAGGCTAAAAAATGCTAACCCTAAATCTCGGATGAAAAACCAAAGGTTTGTTTGCAGGCGCAAGCCTGAATCTGAAATCATCCCTCAAACTAGCTCGATTCACTAACCCACAAGCATAAATCACAACTCTCCCTAACCCAAACTCCAAGAAATCCTAAACCTAAATCCCGTATATCCAATCAACCAAATTTTGACAGGCGTTGGCTTAAATATGAAAATACCCCTCAAACAAACTCGATTCACTACCCCAAAATCGCAATTCACAGCACGAAATAACACAAATTCAAGAAAAAGCTAACCTTCAATCTCAGATAACCAATCAAACTAATCCAATTCCCGGGCGCTAAATATCAAAATTTGACCAAAATCAATCTAGACCTAAAACCAAAATGAAGAGCGGAGCAATCAAAGAAGGAGAGAACGGGAATGAGCAGTCCACAAGGACTGAAATCTCAAGCAAGTATAGCTCACCTAATCAGGCCGCAAATCAAAACAGATGACGCCATGACGGCGAAACGAGAATTGTGAGAGGAGAGAAGTGAGAGCGGGATAGACGAGACGTGAAGTGAAGGAGGAGGAGTAAAGATGAAGCCGAAAGAAAGACAAAAGGGCAATTCAGGTCGTACTAGGGTTGGACATTATCCACGGGATTCAAAAAGAAGTGGAAGTTTTCGTAACTGGATTCAGAATCTCATATTGTCATCGAGCAACTAAAATTGGGCAAACACATGTAATTTAAAGCAACACAAACGCATCATCAAACACCAGCAGAAAGCAATTCGATCAATTCATGTACCAACAGAAGTAGGAGCTAAATTGATAAGATCAAACAGGCAGGATTTTTAAATTCTAAATGATATTTGATTTTAAAAAAAATATTGTGCTCGGGTGTATATCTCTACGACTCTACTACTATCCATACGATTACAACTGCAGGCTCAAACCTAAAGTGTAGCACTCTAGCTACTAGTAAGCCTAACTGGACCTAAATTCCCACAAATCATAACGTGAAATGTGAAAACCTAAAATTGAACGAGAACAAATCTAATAAATTGGATCTAATTCCCACAAATCTAATCAAATTCAGAAGGAGAGGACCGGAGAAGTGGATAACTCACCAGAAAGAGGCAATGAGCTGTGGAGGCGAGTCAGGCGACAGGGAGAAACACCGACTGTGGAGGCGTGGACGTCTGGACGATGACGGACGACGAACGCCAGAAGGAGCCGCCGTCGATGGAGCCAAGGAGGACGAGAGGCAGAGGGGCACACGCACAAGGGTGAATGAAATGGGAGAGACGCCGAGGCTGGTGAGGGAGGGGTTGCCGAATTCTGGCTGAAAGACGGCGCAGTGCGTACAGTCGGTATAGAGGTTGAAGACGAAGGAAAGGGTTTAATTTGTGAATTTTGTTTAATAACGACGACGACGACGTCGTTTAGTCTTCAATATACTCAATTTTTTTTTCTTTTCAAAAAAAAAAGAGTCTCTTTTTTAGAACGCAAAAAAAGATTAGGCCCTAATCTTTTTTTTGCGTTCAAAAAAAGAGTTTGGAATTTTTACTTGGCCATATCAATATAATATTTTACTATTTACATGTAACAAAATGACTTGGTGAAAGGAAAAAAAAGAAACAATTTAGTAAAGTTTGATTTTTTTTTTCGAATGTTAGATTTAAAAAAAAAACTTTTATAATTGTGATCATGTTAGATAATTGTAAATATATAATATTTTATTTTTATACTCTAAATCATAAAAGTTATATTTTTATTTTTTAGCATTATGATTTAAAATATTGATTTTCTAATTTATTTTCAGAGTATATGATAAGAATTTCGATTTTAGAATTTAAAATTCTAAAATAAAGTTTAATTGATGATTATTCATATAATGTTAAAATTAGTTTGATATTGAGATTAATTTATGATTTTTAATATTTGTTAGAATGAGCTTTATATTGAGATTATTTGTTTAGAATGAGTTTGATATTTAGATTTTTCTTGAGGCTTTTAAAATTAATAATTTAATATTTAAATATTTGTTATGACTTATGAATTGTTATTTGTTTACTAGTTTAATTTGTTCAAAGTTAGTTTTTCGTTAGTATATATGTTAAATTAGTTTTAATGGTTCAAGGTTCGTCCCCCATTCAGACATTTCTGGATCCGGCACTGGAGGGCAGTGCTCCCTTTGTCCGTCGGAGAACTACCCGTAATATGTACAAGCTGATATAAGTCTGTTCTGATATTCTCGATCAGGAAGACAATTTCTCCAAAAAAAAAACAATAAAAGTACTCATTACACTTGGAGATAATAAACAAAGGATTCCTCTCCCTTTTTTTTTGGTTCATCCAAACATTGTGTGTAGACAACAACCTAGTCAAGCCTAATCAGCTATATTCATATTCATATTCATATACATTGATCTCAACAAAATTCACAACAAATAGCAGGATAAAAAAACACAAGGAAAAATAAACATAGTTTACTTTGGCTGCACACATTTACGCAACGATGTGGACTGTAGACCGAATCACACGTCCTCAATTTCTGTGAAGACACAGCCGATTCAGATTTCCTGTTAGATGAGCATTTCCATGGAGGAGAGCTAAACGACACGATTGCCCCGTCAGCAGCTTATACGTAGCTGGCCTTTCCCCTGGTACAATTCCAAATTCGTCATTGTAATCTTCCATTCCTTGCACAAAAAGCTGCCAAATGAGAGCCCCCGCTCCTGACCCGCCTTCTCTTGCAGAGTTGTATACGGTGTCGTAAACAAGTTGGATTAGTTGGTCTCTATGGAGAGGGTCAAACTTTTTGTTCGCATTAGAGAGACCGAATTCTGTGATCATTACTGGTTTCTTGAGCCGGCCGTTGCCATCCTCAATATGTGATGTCAACCACTTTTTTGTAAACTCTAGCTTTTCCTCAAGCTTATCGGTTTTCAGCCTAAAAAAGGAGGGCAAAAGTATATTGATATAATGCATTTTGAGTCATAAGACTTTGATGATAGATATTAAAGCAAATGCTACATTTTGAAGGATTGATAGCCTCCAAGCAAAGGTCACATATTTTGATGGTCATTTTTACAAGCCCAAGCTTTTACAGAAGTCAGTGATGTGAAGATGGCTTTGGTTCTAGTTAAGTGAAACCAGCTAAGGGTGAAAATAATATGTTTGGTAAAGTAATCTAACGAGTACTAAAAGAGGAAACATACCAGTGGTCAGGGTAAAGATGAACAGATGTAAAATCGATTGCTGGGAGCTGAGAGTTGCGAATAAAGTCTGTCCCGGTTGTACTTTCCCATGCTGAAGGGTTTGCAGTTAAACTTTTAGGATCATTGGGACCATAAAAACCCTCAAGGCCGACTGTCACAAGATGCTTATTATCAAGTGATTTTACATACATGGACATTTCCTTGATCCAATCCTGCATCATATGATCACATCAAACATATGATGATAATCCAAAGCCATAAAAGCAGCAGAACTAATGTCTATGTTCAGGATATAAAAGAAGGTATAGAGCTTTAAATAGAAAAATCTGGAAAACACCAATAGTTCTAGATATAACATGCCAGCACCATCATGCAACATGGATGGCACAAGGTCCCCTGATATACTAACCTGGAGAGTGTCGCCTGTCGGGTCAGACATGCAACGTGGCTCATTTATTAGCTCCCAAGCAAAAATTGCAGGATCATCCCTGTACTCAAGTCCAGTGAAAGTATTCTTCCTTGTTAGAATAGTCTGGAGCGGGTAAAAAAGAATGAAAGTCATTGGTGGTAAACTAGAATAGCACTTATTATACAAATAGCAGCATTGCAGTATAGTTTATGGCGTAGGACGAATAGATCAGATTGTGCATTTCTTCAATAAGACAGAAAACAAGTGTGAATTCCCACAACAGTACACGTCTCATTGTGCCATAGGTGTGTTTCATCAATAACATTATCCATTCTATAGCTTTCATTTAAAAGACCAGCTATCACGTCTCATTGTGAATCACATAGATGAGAAATCGTAGTCAAAGTATGCAAATGGCGTTCAGCATGAATACCGACACAAACAAGAAAAAGGTTAAGGAAGGACCACCTTTATGTAACTCTTGAAGTAAGTGCGGATGGATGGATCATAAAAGAATGAATCATTTGAGGAGCTTATTCCTATGCCTTCTTCCCATGCCCACTTCACATACTGAGTTTTCCCACCATAAGCTTGCAAATTGTTGACTAAACTCAGGATCAGCCTAACGCGGTGCCTTCTTGCTTCCGCAATAACATGGTCCAGGGCCTACAATTAATGAACAAGCACGGATAATTGCAGCTTCCTTTAATTTGTAGAAAAACTAAAACGGAAGTAATTTTAGTCATTCAATATCTAAAACCAAACCCTCTGTAAGTCTAGAAGATGATATCACGCAAAACATTCTTCAAAGCCTAGAAGATGATCAAAATCCTCTGTAAGTCAGAGGCGTAAAGGCAAAAAAATACTTTTTACAACACTGCAACTAGTGACAATATATCAAGAATTTCTATGCAGAGGCTTATTCAATACTGATCAAGCAAAATGGACATAATTCTCCAACAAATTAACATCACAATTTCTTATGTTTTATTTTCTTCCAGTGGTCATTGCATGCCAATAAGTAGTTGTAGACTTCTTTCTATTTGCAACTTACTGAGCCTTATCCATCACAAAGCTTGGTTAGAAGCAACATGGGATACCTAATAACTAAGAAGCAAAACAATATCCAGATAAAATTGCAGGCAATCAGCACCTAAACAGAGAATTCGAAATCAGTAAATTTGGTGATACCTTGAAGACTTGCTCATTGAACAAACCAGGGGCAACTTGGAGAGCATGGTAAGTTCCATCATTGAATGCCCAAGTTCTACACACAGTGAGACCCATCTCGGATCCAGCTTGAAGCATGGAGCTTATCCTAGGCCTACTGTGATCCTCCACAGCATGGTACATCATCCAGTAGGAATTCCAGCCATTAATGTAGAAGGGTTTCCCATCCAAGCTAAACTGAGTTCCATTTCTCTCCACAAAGTTAAAATTGGGTTTTGTGAAGAAATTGAATCTCAAGTCAGCAAAGGACATGTAAAGGAAGGCAACTAAGGAAGCCAGACCCACAACAGGAAGACATAACCCATTAGTTGCCACCATCTTCTTGGGGGAACGGCAGGATTTTGGCGAGGAAGGCATGCAGAAATCCTTTTACCACAAAAAAGGAGCAATTAAACCCCAGGGAAATGGAAACACACCCAGATGAGAACCAACCCTAGTTTCAATTCCGAGTAGCGAAAGCTCTAGGAACCGCCAATAATAATGGGGGGATTCTCAAAATTGGAAGGAACAAGTGAGATATGATGATGTGGAGAGTGATTGTGCAAGGGGTCAGCTTTTATAACATTCAATTTCAAGCCGAAGGGGATGCGATTTCATAAATCAAGCAAATAGTATCATCTATTCTCTTACCAAATTGGAGAGACAGTGCACCGCCTCACTTACTTCAAACTGACACTCATTAGACAAATGGAAATGACAGGAAAAGGCCTCTTCACCTGTAAATTTATACGGAGATCTCATTAAACAGTACTACAATATAATGGAAGTCATCTTGGAAGTCCCAAAATATGATTACAGGAAAAAATCATAATCATTTTTATATAGTGATCCGTATCGTATTAATATAATACTAGCATTTGCTTAGATCTCATTAAGAATGATAAACATTCTAAGCAGATAGAGTCTGTTTAGAATAAAGAAATCCTGTCAATGACAGAGAAATAACAACACAATTTGTAAGGTCCCATCATGTGCCAAAAAGAGCACCCCACCAACCATTTTCTGTAACTTACTTTGATCGAAAGCCATCAATTTCTCATTTGTTTGGTGATCAGGGCCCCAACAGATTATGTACATTCTCCAGGCTCCAACCCATTACCCATGTGTTAGTTAGATTGGAATTGCTCATTTGTTTGGGTCCAGTTTGGTGGTGTATATAGCATTCTCACTCGTGTTTGGACTGTCTTGTAAATAAACTACTATAGTCACTCTATGGCGAAATACATCTACAGACCACTGAACTTGCACGATTTTGTCAATCACCTCCCTGTACTTTATGGGTTTCAAATAATCACCTACACTTAACTAAATTTTGTCTATTAAACACTAAACGCTGATGTGGCATAGAAAGTGAGACTCACTCTCTTAACATGCAAGTGGGAAACTTATTAAATACTAATTTAGATTTTTTTTGGATTTTATTACGCACAACCCATTAAAAATGATAATAAAACAAAAAGTTAAAAAAAATTATAAACAAAGTCCCTGAACTAAATCAAACGCAACTCCTCTCTTGCTCAGCACACATTAGGGGCGATTTGGATTTTTCAACTCCGGCCAAACCGAAGGCAATTCCGAGGTTGAGTATTTGCCGATCTGCCACCCTTGCAGGAACTTAATTATAGTTGTGATGTAATTGACGATCCGAGTATTTGACGATCTAGGGTTTATGGGTTAGAAAATTTTGAAATCAATTTAGATGCAAAATAGGATTTGTGGTTGGGATTTAATCAAAATTGCAAATTGTGGTTTCAATTGAGATTTGAGTCTGCTAGGGGGAGACTCGGGAGAGAGTCAAGACGACGGAACGACGGATTCGGGAGAGAGTTGTCCTACTTGCAGGATCAACGATTTCTAGGGTTTTGAAGCGAACGACCTTCACTCGATCGCCATGATAGCCATGGTGAAGCTCTAATTCCACATTCTTCGTTTCTAAATCTTTGAAAGCTCTTGTGTGCGATTCGAAAGGGATTCGATTTGGAAAGCCCTTTGCGTTGGCAGATGGGTGCTCGTGCCGGCGGTGAAGAATTCGAACTCTTGAGTCTGTATATGCCGGCGGTGAAGAATTCAAAATCCCGATTCCGTCGTTCCTTTCTCTCTGGTTCTAGGAAATAGATCTAGGAAAAAAAGTATTTGGAGGATGCCATGAAAGTGGATCTAGAAAATAGATCTTGAATTTTTTTGGGGAGAAAGATAAATTTGAGCTTTTTTTAATAGATATAGATTGTGTTTTTTTTAAAAATTAATTTTTATCTATTTATTAAATTAAAAAAGTAAAAATAATTATATATGTGGCACATATGTGACATCCACGTCATCGCGAATGAATTTCACTCAAGCATTCAGTGTCTAAATAATAAAAAGTAGTCAAGTATAAGTATTTAGTTGAAACTCGTAAAATACAGGTGAATGGTTAACAAAAGTGTGCAAGTTCAGTGGCCTATAGATGTATTTCGCCGTCACTCTATAGGAGTTGAAGTTTCCGCTCAAGGAATTTCATTACTATGAACCATCATCTCGTTTAAAAACAAGTGACCGATAAATTCACGCATTAAATTCAAGTTAAATCTAAATATTAAAGACAGTGACAACTAGGAGCTAGATCAATCCATATTTGCTCATTTTAAACAATAAATGTACAGCGAATTAAGTACCCACCAAGTCTAACTACAAATCAAGTAGCTACCAAAACAAAAACAAAAATAAATTGAGTACCCTACAAGGCAATCGAAGAATAATTTTGTTGTTAATTACGTTTATAAGTTGGACTGGAGTTTGTACTTTGTAGTATATGCATGTTTCCACCTCCTCAAGTTATGCATTGTTTGCTGCCTTGATTACACATTATCTTTGTCTCTCTTCCGTTAATGTAAAAAGCATTGCTTATTTGCCTTGAAATATGTGAAAAGTAATTATATTTCACGTTTTTCAAGATAAATAAGCAATGCTTTTTAAAAAAAAGTAATTTTTTTTTATAAGTGTAGATGCTTGATCTAATTCTAGGTACTAGGTAGGGCATTTTCTTTTCATCCATCTCTCCGCAGATTTCTACGTAGTCCTAGCTAGAATATGTAATCAGTTTTCTGATGACCCATTCTAGTTTTTCCAAGGGCGTCTTTATTGAGAGTATCGACGGAAAAAAATACAGTAGCAAATCCACAATTGTTAAAAAAGGTCACCCTTACACTCTCTTACTTTTAGACAAATCAAGAAACAAGACACTTCGCACATTGACACACTTTTTATGCCAAAGCAAAGTATCTAAATTTTTACATTTCTATTATTGTTTGTTATTCATGTTTTTTTTATGCCAAAGCATATTTATATATAGATAGATGGCCAACAAATTTACATAAAGACTTAAATTGAGAAGAGATAAAGAACCCCTCTCCCAACACCCCCAAAAACCCAACCCCAAAACCTTGACAACAAACCCTAGATTTACAAGATCTAAGATCTTTGATGAAATCTTGCTTAAGAAACTCCAACAAATCAAAATTAATGAAGACTCAATCCCGGAAGAGGTTGTTTTTTCGGCGATTTTTGCCCAGAAAACTCGCGGTTGTCGTTGTTCTGTCCGACAACGCCTTGATGGAGAGCTTCCTAAGAGCATCTCCCACCCAAGGCCATATTGCCCAATATAGCCTACACTTTCCCCCCACCCTAGGCCATATACCCAATTCTCAAGAAAAAAAAAATGGCCTACCAATTTTTAAGGCCAAATTTGGCCTTCTTGTTTGCTAGGGTAAATGAGTGGGTCCCACCATTTCATGGTGGGTCCTCTCATATTTTTTAATTTTTTGGTTTTGATTTAATATGTATAAATTAATTATAATATTATAAAAGCATATTATTTAAAAATTTTAATTATAAAAATTGTATCATTGTAATGGTCTCGTTACAACGTTTCATACGAGCCTAATATTTAATATAAAAATACGGAATATTATTTTGTACATAAATAAACTAATTTATTGAAATAATAATATAGCCGTTATTTACTATTATAATAATAATATTGAACATGAATTCAGCCGTTATTTAGTATTATAATAATAATATTTTTTGAAATATAGTCGTTATTCATAATTATTATAATAATAATTTTTTAAATAAAATATAATAATAATTATTCAAACTAGTCGTTATTTTGGAATATGTTAATAGCGGAAAATACATAGCGGAAGATTAAAACTAGGCGTTAGAATTAAATATTTATAATTTTGGCCTAGAAAATTTGGCCTATGGTGGGAGTGGAATTTTTTAGGTTTAGGGTAAAAGGGCATCAAATGGATATATTCCTCCATTTGGTAGGCTAAAAAAATTTGGCCTTTAACCTAGGGTTGGAGATGCTCTAAGCGACGAAGTCGAGGATCGAGGAACGCCGGGTTATCTCCAATTCCTTTTGATTAGGAACTGGCGGTGTGATGGGGTTGTTCAAATGGAAGAATCAAGAGCAATTGGAAGGTTGGGGCTGGTAAGATTGAGGCATTGGGTTCTACTGTTTATGGAAAGAATGTTGGGAGCGGCTATGAGGAGGCGAAAATTCATGAGACGGAGGAAGACGACAGGGCTAGGGCTAGAGACTATCTTGAGGCCATGGAAACGAAAAGAGGAGGCTTGGCACCCTACGACAACCAGGTTGCTTCTCTCCATTGTAGACCTTGAAAATACTATATTGAACTTATTTAATCTGATCCTTGATGATTTTGTCTATAAAAGAAGTGGGTGGGAAGGCTTCTTCCCCACGCCTCTTGATTACGAACCATCTTCTATTTCTCTCTGCATTGTTCTCTCTCTCATATTGTATTACTGGAGACCACCTCAAGTGGAATCCAAAATGGATAAAATACCTTTCTCTGCTAAGAACAAGAAGAAGTCCGGTAAGAAAGGCCTCTGTTCAGGCACACAATACTCTAAAGAACAAGTTGAGTGTGCTTCCGGGCATGCTCACTCTATACCTTCTCCTACCAAGGTTGACAAAACCTCTAAGGGTAGGGCATCCAATCAGCCTTTTGAGGCAGACCCTTTAGGGTCCGAAAAAAGAAAAAGTGAAGGGAAGGCCGAAGCTGGTTATGGATTCTTTCCTTAACCAGCTTTCGGTGATTAAAGAAAATATTCTCCATCTAAGGGAGACTTCTCTGTTTGCATCTGTGCTTGGGGATGCCATTGAGGCTTCTCGGTTGAGGCAGAAATTAAGGATTGATTGGCAGTTGAAGGGATATTTTTTTGATCATGTTCGAACCCATGTTTGGTTCGAACTTAGATCTGCAAACCCCATAGAAAAAAAGCAAGCAGGAGATGGGAGTCCTTACCATATTTTTGGACAACTAATGACTTTAAGAAATAAGATTATAATAGTCCTAAAAATATTATGTTGCTACCTAATGCCTGCTGAAGGTTGTCGTTGTTATGATTTTCTAGTTATTGGCTGTCTTGCAATCTGGGGTGAAGAAAGTAGAATAGTGGGAACTTGGATGGAGAAGAAGTGCTACTGTAAGGTGATTGTTAGGTGTTTGAAAATGATAAACTTACCACATGATATTTTTTACTATACCGTGATTCCTAGAATCAAGCATATAGATGGTTGGTTCATGATTTTTCTAATGCTGATTATGTACTTTAATGATGATGACAATATGATTATGCACTATGCTAGTTATTGCCAGTACTTACTTCTTGAGGTTAAACAGACTATATTAAGTGAAAGAATTTCCAACGTTTTAGCTACTGTTGAGTTCAGACTCTGGATTACTAACAAACTGAATGTAGAGAAATCCTATTTTTGGAATTGTCCAATGCCAACAGCCAAGAAGGAAAATGTAAATAACTCTTTGGAAAAAATTCGATCTATCATAACTCATAAAAATACTTGCATTTATTATGCTGATGGTAGGAATTACCAGCCCATGGGAAATGATTATTTGCTTTGTATACTTGTATTTGAGAATATAATTAATATATGCATGTACTCTGATGTGTACAATAGTCCCGGTTGTTGCTGGATTGAAAAGATGGCGAGGGAGGAAAATTTCTTTATATTAAAGACAACAATTGAAACACAATTGAAGATTGAGTTTTTTAAAGATCAGGAAGAAAATATCCACATAAACACCATGAATAGAGAACATAACATTAGCCGCCCCCGTAGTCAAACTGACGATTTTGATGTTAAGTTAATTTTCCCTTTAAAGAAACAAGATTACATGTTTTCCTACAGATTAAGATACGACAATCTCAACAAAAGACCCCCTGGATTGGTGTCAACTCATAGTTTATTAGTGTCTAATGAAGATTAGCCTATGGAATAGTAGGGGTATGGGCAGAAAATCTTTCTGGCCTGAGGTTGACTCGCATTGTAAGATAGAAAGAATTCCAATTATGGCAATAGTAGAAACAAAGACTGATAAATTACCAAGCGACCAACCATGGCGACGGGTAGGATTTGATAACCTAGTATGGTCTCCCGCTAATGGTAGAGCGGGAGGTTTGTGTGTGATGTGGAAAGAGCATCAAATGATAAATGAACAAGTTTCGATTCTAATACATGAACCAAGGTATATCATCCTAAAGTACACCCACCTAGTAAGTCACTACACTATAGCACTATGTTTTGTCTATGCTCCACCTAATGAAAGCAACAAAAATGAATTCTGGGATAGATTCTCGCAAACTGTGACCAACCTACACCTACCCCTTATCATAATTGGAGACCCGAGTGAGAAAAAAGGAGGTGTATATCCGGACCCAAGCAGGTTTGAAAGGTTGATTAACTTTAAAAACATATGCGAACTCATGGATGTACCAACTCTTGGTAATCAATTCACTTGGAGGAAAAATAGGACCGAAGTTAATAACATATATGAAAAAATGGATAGAGTATTAGTTACAAATTGTGTTCTACAATGGTTTCCTAATATAAGGACCACAAATCACTCATTCACCACGTCCGATCACTGCAAAATTTCGGTAGAAATTGCCAATGAACAAACTAACAAAGCACTCCCTTTTAAAATGGAAAAAATGTGGATGCAAAGAAAGGACTTTAGGAATATAGTAAAACAAGCTTGGAGAGTGGAGTTCATGGGATCTAAGATGTTCCAACTTGTTAAAAAAACGCAATTGCTTAAGTGCCATGCAAAATAATGGAATAAGAAAACGTTTGGAAACACCTTTGAACAACTAAAAGTAATAGAAGATAGCCTAATCGATATCCAAGGCAAAATACTACTCTCCCTGCAACCAGGATTGGTACAGAAACAAGTTCGTTTGATAAAGAAGAAAGAGTGCATACTAAACTACCATAAAACATATTGGCGACAAAGAGCAAAAACAAAACACATTTGTCTAGCAGATGCAAACTCGAGATACTTCCACAAAATTGTGAGTGGACGAAGAAATAGGAAAAGTATCAAGGAAATAAGAACAAATGAAGGGACATTAATCTCTGGTGAAGAGAACATTCGGAATGAAATCAGAAACGACTTCAAAAAACGATATACTAAAGAACCTATTAACCAAGTGCTCTTAAGAGACTATCTTAATTTGATCAATGCAGAAATCACAACAGAAGGTAACCTGAAACTAATCAAACCAGTCTCTAATGAAGAAATAAAAATAGCAGTAATGCAAATTGGACCTGACAAATCTCCGGGTCCTGATGGAATGACAGCAGAATTTTATAAGAAATATTGGGACATGGTTGGCCCCTCAATTATAAAAGCCGTGAAAAGTTTCTTTCACTCAGGGAAGATGCTAAAACAGATCAACCACACATTCATATCCCTTATATCGAAAAATGACAATCCTAGCTCCACTAATCACTACAGGCCGATCAGTCTCTGCTCAACAATTTATAAAGTAATATCCAAAATTATGACAGAAAGAATGAAGCAAGTAATGGGGAAAATTATACACCCACTCCAAGGGGCCTTTGTCGCAAACCGAGCTATACAAGATAACGTCCTAATAGCGCATGAAATCTTCCACTCTTTTAGAGGAAGCAAAGCGAAGGATGGATGGATTGCAGTGAAACTAGACATGGAAAAAGCTTATGACCGAGTGGACTGGAACTTCCTCTTTGCGGCCATGGAAAAGTTCGGATTCCACCCAGTTTTCATGAACTGGGTAAAAGAATGTGTGTGCACAACCTCCCTCTCAATCCTAGTCAATAATGGACCTACAGACCCCTTCTTACCAGAACGTGGACTCCGTCAAGGCGACCCGTTATCACCCTTCCTATTTGTCATAGAGATGGAAATCATTGCCAGGAAATTGCAACAACTGAGCTCTGAAAGGAACAACCAGATTGGATTTCCCATATCTCGAGGTGGGACTCGTATTCCCTTTCTAGCTTTTGCTGATGACATCATAATCTTCTCAAAAGCTAGCCAAAGTGCGTGTAGGACTGTAAGATAAATTGTTGATGAATATTGCGCAGTGTCAGGACAAAAAGTTAACTACCATAAATCAGCGTTCCAAACATCGAAACACATCAACAACCATCATAAGCAACAAGTACAAAAAGCTCTTGGAATCTCAACCATGACAGATCTGGAAAAATATTTGGGATGCCCTATTATTAATGGCAAAGTAAACAAGGAAACATTCAAAGATGTGATAGGAAAAACGCAAAACCAACTAACAAAGTGGAAGGCAAATTCTCTATCTCAAGAAGGTAGGACCATTCTTATTAGAGCCAATCTGGCAATGAAACCGAACTATGTGATGCAAAGCTTTATGCTCCCAAAAAACGTTCATGAAAACCTTGATAGGTTGAGTAGATGCTTCTTATGGAACAAAGATCAACACTATAAACCGTTAGTTGGATGGGATAAAATATGTAAACCGAAATCCCATGGGGGCCTTGGGATTAGAAAGTCAGAACACATGAACAAAGCACTCCAAATGAAACTCTTATGGAAAATTTTGGCAGAACCACACAACAATTGGGTTAAAGTAGTAGCTGAAAAATATCTTCGACAGGATTTTGTCTTCACATACAAACTAAAGACTAACACATCTTGGCAATGGAAAAAACTAATGAATTTAAGAGAAGAATTTGAAAAGGGACTTATTTGGCAAGTCGGGGATGGACAAACGATTAATTTTTGGAAAGATAAATGGGCAATGAATGAGAGTCTAGCAACTTATGCACTGGATCCGACAATGGCTGAATCCTCAACCAAGGTAGGGGAGTTTATCTCGGAGGAGAAAACTTGAAAAGTAGCACAACTACAACAACTGCTCCCATTAGAGATTGTTGAACAAATTAACGCTATCCCAATACCGGACAATCTTATTAGAGATCGATTATACTGGGCTTCGAGTAAAAATTGTTGGTTCTCCACTACCTCAGCAATTGACTTAATAACAAATATTCAAGCCCACAACCCAAGTATAAATAGCTGGATATGGAAGTTGGACACATTACCGAAAGTTAAAAATTTCCTATGGAAGTTCCACTCTAATGGCCTTCCTACTAAAGCAAGGCTTAGGGAGAGACATGTTATGACACCCGAGGGTTGTATTATGTGCAACTGCACACTAGAGGATATTGGTCACCTGTTTGTCAAATGCCAGCATACGCAAAGACTAGCACAACAAGTGAATCCGAAAACTGCCCAAGTATTGCAAGACTACGACGTAATGAACAAAAGACCACATACCATCCTTAATGAAATATATAGTTTAACTGGTAAAAAAAACTTTACGGAATTGGCAGTCATTTGGTGGTGTCTATGGCATCAATGTAACAAATTGGTCTTCCAACAGGATCCTAATGACCCCATACCTGACTTAAACCTGTACATACGAAACCAATTACAAAGTTGGGAACAAGCAAAACAATGGAGGGAGGATGAAGAAATGATAGGAACCAAAAAGTGTGCTAAAGTTAATAAGAAAGGAATTGATATGAAATGGAAAAAGCCTCAGCTTGGTGTTATTAAGATTAACTTCGATGGATCAAGATTATCAAATGGACAAGCTGCTGGAGGCATAGTTATACGTGACCATAACGGAAATGTGATCGATATGATGGCGCAAAAATATGGGAAATGCTCGGCCTTGAGAGCAGAAGCACTTGCACTTAGGGACGCCATTAGGAAAGCAAAAATGAGGAATTTCACAAACATTGAAATTGAGGGAGACAACTTAACGGTCATTAATGCTGCCAAAGGCCGTCGTGGCTGCCCTTGGGAAATAGAGATGATAGTCGTTGACATCCTCGCTTCAATGCGGGAACTAGTGACGGTTAACTTAGTTCACTCTAAGAGAGCCTGTAACGCTGTGGCCGACCAAATTGCTAAATTGGGCCACAGTCTTCCTATTAGTGTGATTCGAAACTCACCAGAACTTTTAGTTCTCATCCGAAAGGATGCTCTAGGACAACCTCCTTGATTTGGGAGTACGTCCTAAATCTTACCTAATTAAAAAAAAATTTACATAAAACTTAAAATATGGGAGAGTGGATTTTATATTAATTGATTTAAATTTATTTAATCAATTGTGATTGAATCTAATCTCAATATGGGCTAAAGTTTGTATGTGAAATCAATCTAGTAGCTAGTTATGACAAATAATAAACTTTATTGGTCAAATGATACATGACTCAAGACAAAAATATACTTACGTCAAACATTCAAGATAAAAATAGTAATTTATTTATCTGTTATAGAAAATCTAAAGTTCTTTTAATACCCTTATATAAATGTGAGCGGGTAAAATTAATCGTCATAATTATTTTCTCTATCTACCCATAAAGGTATTTTATTTATTATGCTTTTTATATCTTTAAGTATTTTTATATAAAATTAAATATGGTGGTTATTCGTTATAATGGAAGATTCTATCTTAGTCGAAGGATAGAATTTACGCTTGGAGTAAGGAGCAAGATACCGCTTGCTTGGGTGACAAGGCAGATGGGCCGACCCTAGGGTGTAGATATTTTGGCCCCCTACCCTCTCTTTTCCATTAGAAATACATGTCATCGCCATATATGATGAACACCTCATATTCGTTGAACTCTCTAGAAAGTCTTGTCCTTTACCTTGACGTTCGATTGACAATTGTTCTTCTAACTTAGGCATCGGAGGTGGATTAGGGGGTTCCCACCCACTTTGTCCATTTTTTTGCAGGTTCTAGGTAAAGAAAACAGTTGGAGCGGAAGGCGAAGGAGGGAGTAATCAATTAGTGCATTGAAGGCAAATTTTTGTGCACTAACAATTTGCGCTGTCTATGGGAAACGAGTACTCAATCCATGCAATTATGGTGTTGGAATCGATACCAGAAAATCAAGAGGTGGTTTTTAACAACCCTGGGGCGGCCGCGCAAAGCGAAATCGAGCCGGTGCCCTTAGCGAAGAGATCCATGACCGAGGAAACTCATCCCACGACCACAGAACAGGGGCGATCGCGCGAACTCCGAGGTTCGCTCGGAGGATCGAACCCTAGCGCATATTGATCAAGCCAATTTCGATATTTGCTTGGAAGATCAAACCTTGGCACGATCCGAGCAAGGCGCCTTACCCGGAAACGACTTGAACTATGACCCGGCCCCTCTCGCAAGCATGACTGTTCATCACACAGACCGTCAGGGACTCAAATCAAGCGATAGAATCGACAATCATAACACTACGCGGTCTGAATCCATTTGAGTTATCGAATTCGCAATCGGCAATCGAA
This sequence comes from Fallopia convolvulus, assembly GCA_964016875.1. Lineage (NCBI taxonomy): Eukaryota > Viridiplantae > Streptophyta > Magnoliopsida > Caryophyllales > Polygonaceae > Fallopia > Fallopia convolvulus. The sequence goes on from OZ024728.1 coordinate 22,925,199, forward strand.
AGGAATACTCGACTGCTTGCTAGCGTTATCGAATTAGCCGATAACCGTAGTGGTCTTGAGCTGGAAAGCTCTGATGAATTAGAGGAGATGAAAGTTGATTATGAAAGCGATCGCAGAGCGCCTAGAAGTCGGCGAAGAGACAAGCAACACGAGTCGCCCCCGCGTAAGAGGTCCCGAGTCGCGGACCACCCTCAGTCCAGCGACTCGACCTCGGGAGAATCAGATAATTCCGACGATCACGGAGATTGCCGCAGGTGCGGTGTCAAGAGCCGCAAACGAGGAAAGCCAGTTCGCGACCGCGGACGGTCCACTGGCGACCGCGGACAATAGGCATGGCAATTTGACCCGAACCCGACGGATACCCGATGTACCCGACCTGCAAAAAACGGGCGAAAACTCGACCAAAAAAGGGTGAAAAAAGGGTTAGAGCAATGCGAGTGATGGACCGAGTCGGTTTAGGTTGGAATGTTCATCGACCCGTCACCCGACCCGTTTTTCACCCAAAATATTTTAATTTTTTAAAATATATTTTAGACGTTTAGTAATTAGTATTGTAAGAAATTAAAAATTGTAAAATTGTAAAAACCCTAGTTCTTTACTACAGAGTCGCGCCTCCCTTTCCCTTCTCCTGTTCTCCTCTCTCCCGAGTTGGCGACTGGCGAGTTCCACTTCCGTCTCTTCGTCTCTTTCCCTTCCACGACGATTCTGGCGAACGGCGGAGACTTCCACGACGACGACTTCCACGACGGCGGCGATTCCGGCGAATGTCTCTTCGTCTTTGACCCTCTCGAGCCTCTTCGTCTCTGACCCTCTTGAGCCTCTTCGTCTCTGACCCTCTCAATCTAGATCCTGACGACAACCTTTTTCTGTACGTTTCTTCATCTCTAACCTTTTTCTGTACGTTTCTTAATCTCCTAAACTAAAGGATAATGTGTTCACAAGTATTTCGTTATTTGACTCACATAATACATTCAAAGGATTGGATTAAGATGTTTAAAAAATCAGATTTAATACAGGTTAGCATCCGAAATACCACCCGATCCACCCGACTCACCCTAAAATTTAGGGTGGATTGGATTAGGATGACCCATTCTAATGGATCGGGTCGGATTTAGATGGAGTTTTTTTAGGCGGGCCGGGTTTGGGAATGGTCCATCCATCCAAAACCCGACCCATTTCCATGTCCACCGGATAGGATGATCAGCGCGGGAAATTGCGCGAGCATGATGACAACCGTTATGACCCTTCCGAGAATCCCAAGTCAACCTATGATCAGGGCAATAAGAAGAAAAGATGGCGTAGTCGACGTCGGAGTGAAAGAAAAGAAAGGCATGAAGGATAAAACCAGGCTCTTAGGTGCACTGAAAGGAGATTGCTTGATCTTTTAAGAGCGCAAGGTGGGACCTTGCAATCGGCTCAAGAGCAAGCGGAGCACAAATTGGCTATGGTGACATCGACGCCATTCCATAGGAGTATTCAACAAGCCAAGCCCCTGGCAAAGTTCTCTCTACCATTATTCACTCTTTATGATGGACATTCAAACCCCGTAAATCACATAGCCGCTTCCTCTCACAATATGGCACTATGGGTGTCCGAGGAAGCTATATTGTGCAAGATATTTTCGAGCAGCCTCAACAAGGGATCGTTAAAGTGGTTCCAAAATTTGAAACCAGAATCAATCTGGTCTCTTGATCAACTTGCCACTAAGTTTACGAGGCACTACATAGCCAATAACCGAGATGTAGTGTCTCTATACACACTCTTCTGCCTCAAGAAGGAGAAAGGTGAAAGCTTGCACCGCTTTTCCAATCATTTCAGGGAGTGCTATGCTGAAATTGATGGGTGTGACGAGAAGACCGCAATTACTGCCTTTAAGAGGGCAATCCCATTTGAGATCAAGCTAAGGGAAGAGTTGACACTTCGTCTTCCATCCACCATTGCTGAGCTTCAAGAGCGCATTCACCAATATGTGCGCTTAGAGGAGTCTAATTACAAGACAAGAGGGAAATCGCCCTCTCCACCTCGAAAATCACACCGCCCTTCAAACAGGAACTTCAAAAAAGGACACTCATTGGAGGATCAAGCTAGAGCGATCTACACCACTTTCAATGTTCCAATCTACATGATTCTATACCGCGCATTAAGCATGAGAGTTACTTTCACTATCCTCCTAAGGGTGAACGTATTGAAGATGATCCACGCAGTCAAAAATACTGCATGTATCACAGAATACGGGGGCGCATGACTGAAGAATGTGAGCTGTTTAAAAAGTTCCTTGAAAGCTTGGTTCAAAAAGGTTACTTGCGTGAGTACATTAATGAAGACAAGCTAGAAGACAAGGGAGAGCCGAGAAAGAAGCAAATTGAAGTCATTCAAACAATCTCGGCGACATACAAACATGAAGATGATGAAACTAGGAGCAATTTCAGGAAGTCATGTGATGAAGGCTCGTATTTTTTATTTCGGTGCAAGGCAATCCCGACGCTTGATCCAAAGGCAAAATCGGTGGATGAACTTCACATGGGATCAAAAGGGTAGATCTCCCTCATCCGGTCTTGGAAATGAGTGATTCAAAATCCCAGAGTTAGATATATGAGTCTAATTGAATCCCTCAAAATTTGAGTGCCAGATGATGAGTGGTTCGAAAGTTATGGCTCGTTCACTGAAAGGCTGCAGGAACCACCGGGATGGAGCAAGATCTTCAAGAGATGGTGGCGGCAATGGATCTTCTTGGTGGCGTCTTTGGTAGATAATGATGAACGATGTTCTTTGGTGAAATGGAGGATGGAATTTGATGGTTAGGGATGGATATGAACGAGCCTTTGAAAGGATATGACTCACCTCTCGAAAACACGAACTAGAAGGATCGAACTAGGATATGACTCACCTAGATCAAACCTCTAGTCTTGGATCGATATGACTCACGATCCAAATGATCTAAAATGAAAATTGAAATGGAAAACAAGGAAAATTAGAATTCAACTTGAAGGAGACGAGGGTTTGAGTTTCCTTAATCAATCTTGTCTAACTAGCAAAGGCTCCTCCTAACCCTTTTTAACCCACATGGGCATCTAACCCCAACCTCCCACAAATAAGGAGTTATTTCAAAAATGAACCAAGGTATCCAAATATTTATAAAATACCCTTAAAACTCATAAAACAACCACACACACGTGGTCTTCAAAAGCACAAAGGCACCAACGAAAGTTCATTTCGCCATGCGGGCGCGCCTGACAAGCCTTGCCCACGCTTTGGTCCTTCTTCACATGTGCCCATGGTTGGACTTCTTGCTCATGCTCATGTTGTGACACCCCGAGCATAGTCACATCATCCTCTCCCTTCAAAACGAATTCGTCCTCGAATCCGAGTGCACTTCCAAGTGAAAATCTGAAATGCACACAAAACGAGACATAGAAGAAGGTGAGGATCATAAACAAGTAGAATCATAGAAAATCCTCGTGAAAATTTCCAATCACATGTTTTTTCCCAACTTGAGCCTAAATATATGCTTAAGTGTAGAGCATGAAATACACATAACACACTTAGAAACAAAAGAAGGGCACATCACAAACCTTTTCCTAGTTTTCAAAAATTGTGAAAAAGAGCAAAAATGCACATATGAAGACCTAGTTCTAGATGAAGAAACTAGATGGCACATATGCTAAAATTCACACACATGATCCTTAAATAGGAATGCTTCCTCACAATGAAAGGTATAATAAGAGCATGAAGATCTAGTATGATGCAAAGAAGAGAAGAAAGAAAAAGTAGGTTTAAGAGATACTCTCCTAGAGCAACTTGATATGGATACTTCATTCTTTTCTTGCTGTGTGTGCTTCTCCTCATGACATAGAAAGGGCAAGCTGGAGGGAACCATAGGGAAAGCATCCATCCATGGGGTAGCCAAAGAATGGATGGAGCTAGGAATGATGGTAGGACAAAGCTTGATTTTAGGAGATGATTCCACAACTTCCTCCACTTTTTTCTTGGAATCAACCTTCTCTTCAGTTTGCGTTGGAGGCTCATGAAGTTGCACAACTTCTTGGATGATAGAATCCTCGATTGGCTTTGAGACATTCACCTTAGGTGAAGGTTCAAAGACTTGATGTGGTGGAACCAAGCAAGATGAATGCTCTTTACTTCTCTCTTGGATTCTTTGTGGCTCCACACTCATTGAAGGAAAAAGTGATGGTTCTTCAAATGGGGCTTGTCCTCTAGGTGTTGGATATACCAAGGCATGACATTGGTACCCCTTGTAGAAGCTTGGTCTTGATAATGAAAATCCCAAGCTCCATACCCTACAATTTAGTGGCGCAAGTAGAATATTAAGGGTAAAAGGAATAGGACTCGACATACACTTGTGGTACATACCTCTCCATGAGAGCTTGTTTGAGCTCATTCTATTTGAAGAGTGGTTTTCTCGCCAATGTAAGCACGAGGATATGATTGGGGCGGAGCAGGTGGTTGTTGGTGATAGAACCTATTTCAACGATGTCTTTGAGGAGTGTTCGTCCCGCGGGTCCTTCATATAGCAACAAGTGGGATAGAAAACCATGTAAGCATTGTTATCTCTTGTAAATTGGAAAACACTTTAAATGTTTGTCTTAATTATGGAACAAAAAGAATGTTATGCAATTGAACATGTTTAGGACTAGCAAGTAAAGCTGATTTGCCCAAAAGAGTAATCGGAAGAGACATACCATTGCCAACTTGTAACTTTTAACTTCTGGAGTATGCAGAGTGATAAGAGAGATTACCAAAGTCAGGCATCACATGGTTGGTTGCCCATGAATCAAAATAGCAAGCAAGGTCCATAAGAGTAGAAGGAGGAGCACCAATATGATAGGCATGTCGTGGTTGTTGATAGATCTATTGTTGTTGATGAACTCCGGGATCTTGTTATTGAAAATCTGACAGTTGATGTTGTTTTGAAGAGCCATGGTTGGTGCTAGAGCTAGAGGAACCACCCCGATTTTGTCATGGTGGAGGTGTTGTTGGAGGAAAATCATTGATGTTGAGCCGATTGCAACAATTGATCACCTCGTGAACCGGATTGGGACATAGCTAGTTCTGATATTGTGTTTTATTTGATGAATATGAGTCGATTCAGTTTCCATACTGAATTGAGCGAGAACCATGACTTGCAATGTTAGCATTGACTGTCGAATCATCAATGGAGGATGAGAGAGTCTAGAGATACTCTTCTTATTCTAGAAGGATCCCTAAGAGTTCTTCGGACGACATGGGTTCCTTACACATATTGAAGGAGGTAATGAAGGAAGAATAAGATGCATCAAGACCGTGAATAATGCACTATACAATGAGAATCTGGAACTAAGTAGGAGCATTCATCCATGGCATCAAAAAAGCTCCTTTTTTTCTCAACATATTCGAGGATGCTTAGATTGCCATTCATAAAATTTTGCATCTATTGCTTGAAATGCATCTAAAGTGCCCTATTGGGAAAAAAATCCATTCAAGAATGGGCCACGCCTCATGAGGGCATGAGCCACATGAGCGAGAAGTGGATTGAACCCATAATAGCACTGACCTATCTTTCTGCCTCCAACCATTGAAGGCTGGGTTGGGAATTGGTTAGTCGAGCTAGTGACGACGTCAACTGTAGATGAAGGGGCTTTATTGGTCAAGAGAAAGCCTTCAAGGGCTAACTTGATTGTGTGGCACCATAACGTATAATTAGTATGCTCAAGGCAGACTTGAAGATAGGAAATTGAAGAGTGCGCATGGTGTTGGAACCAGACGCCACAAACAAGAGATTGACAGAGTTAATGCGATTGCCTCCGTTGTCGTCGGTGACAAGTGGAGTTGGAGAGTCACGCGACAGATTGCCACCTTCATTGGTTGGTGAAGAGGATCGAGACTCAATGTGCGATATGATAGTAGATGAGAAAGAGGGGAAGACTAGGATTGCGTTTTGCGGGTCGAGATTAGACTGATACTATATAAACAATTAAAGGTTTGTTTGAAAAGATTCTTCTCATTCTTTTCATTGATATGAATGGATTTTTATACAAGAGACTTCTTGAAATCTAGGTTTCTTGGAATACAAGATAAGATAGAAATCTCTACAAAGGAAGATTTTATCTATGTAGAAGATATTTTCTTTTCTAATAGAAACTGACTTAAAATAGGTGGACTCAATTAATTTGTTAAAACAAACAAGCTAAGAATTAGTTGTGTCATATATGATTTTAAAATTTAACTTATTTCTAGTATTTTTTTATTAATCAATCAATTTATTAAAGTTATCTAATGCAGAGTACATATTATAATGTCTCTCTTTACCTTTTTAAACAAAAATAACATTTTACTTTACAGAAGTGATACATTTCCCATATTTTTAAAAAGTCAACGTTGTTGTGGATTTTATAGCAAATTCCTTATAGTTTTGTCCCTATCGTTGGTAGCTGATTTTAAACTCCTTGACCTTATTCATGGTTAGATGCTTTCGAGCTAATATCAGGTTTTCCTAACCCATTTCCTCCTTGGAAATAGTTTTTATTTTTTTATTTATTTTAAGGTTTGCAAACGGTTTAGTTGAATTGGATGGAAGTGGAAGCAAACACCCCCATTTGAACGTTGACTTCGGCGCAGCTCGCAGCCGCATGTAGCCGTCTCCCAAGATTTTCCCGGCAAAATAAAATTAAAATAAAATTCAGCAAAAGTAGGGCAAGCAATTTACCGGAAAAAGTAAGACGACTAGACAAATCACAAGACACGTTCTCGCCTCTCTGAACAAATTTACTACCGATTTCCTTTTATGTGGAAACCCAGTCCCAGATCATTTTTCCCAAAAAACCCAGATCATTCATCCCACTGGTCAACAAAGAAAAAAAATACCCTTAAAAAATAAAGGGAAAATTCCTCTGCTTTATTGTGATTCATTCTTTCATTTCGCCTCCCACAAACCCTGAAATTTCAAAGCACACCCTTTCTTTGTTCTTCTTTCCCTTCTGGGGGATTCCTGCAGGGTTTCTTATGTTCAATTTTGTGAGTGTGCTTCCTATTTTGTGTAATTAGTTACTTTCCCTTTGTTCTTCAGTTGCATAGTTTGGTGTTTCAATGTCTCGGCTGGTGATAAGCACAAGAGCACCTGCTATGCTGTAATTTGTCTTGTCCGTGATCTTGAATGGCACAACACTGCTACTTATTGGGTTTTGAATTGCTTGCTGATCAATTCTGAGCAACTGATTATTTGACCATGGTTGGAAGTCACTGGTGCTTTCAAAATAATGGAGGGTGGTTATAATTTGTACAAAATTTAGGGTTATCCTTTCCTTTAATTTGTGATTCTAGTGAGCCATGGGATGTGTATTGGCCAAACCCTCCACTTTGGAAGATACCCACCAGAGGGATAATAATATAGTAGCAGATAGAAGATTGTCAGAGTATGGTGTGCATAGGGAAGAGTCTCAAAGGAGGGAAGGGACTTCAGTTTTGGGGGAAAGGAATGAGACTGCCAAGACTTTGTTGATTGATAAGAATCCGAGTGGTTCGATTGGATATCTGGATGATCATTCTCAGAATAGTAGGGTTAAGCTTGAAAATGTGTTTTCCAATAGCCTGCCAACTATCAGTGTTGTGCCTAAATCAAGGGAAGGTGAGCAGATTGTGGCTGGATGGCCTTCTTGGCTTGCTTCGGTTGCTGGTGAAGCCCTTAGTGGTTGGATTCCAAGGAAGACGGATTCTTTTGAAAAATTAGATAAGGTTTGTTTCCTTTCTCACTTCCTTTTTGACTGATCAAATCAAGATGCTTATTTTGGATATGAAGTTGGATATGATGTCCCTATCAATTGTGTGTTTTAAATGTTGTTAAGAGAAGTTCCTTCTTGGGTTCTTCATGTTACTAATAATGATACTTAAGAGAGATTTGCTTGCCAACATAATGCTTAATATGTCTGAGATCACTAACGGGCATTTTTTTTTAAATCTTGTATCCTTATCTTTAGCTTCCCTTAGGTCCTCGTATAATTGCATCTGAATTTTGATTGAAACACACAATATGGCACATAAGATTAACGGTTTAATCAAAGTTAGATGTAAGTGCTAATAAGTAGCAGACTAGTAGTTTTCTGCACAAACATGAACACAGAAAGGCTTCATTGTACATGATGAATTTGCTGGTGATATATACATGAATTTTGTTAGACTTAAAAAGCCTTTTCCACAGATTCAGGAAAGCCAATATTCTACCTTCCTAATTAAGCTTTCATAGGTCTGTTGCTAATCACCCATTAATGCCTTTATGCTCTCCAGATTGGTCAAGGGACTTATAGTAGTGTGTACAAAGCTCAAGATCTCATTCATTCCAAACTAGTTGCTTTGAAAAGAGTGCGATTTGACAATCTTGATCCTGAAAGCGTCAAGTTCATGGCAAGGGAAATCCTCATCTTACGTAGGCTTGATCATCCAAATATAATCAAACTGGAAGGCTTGATTGCATCTCCAGCATCCTCCAGCTTGTACCTCATTTTTGAGTACATGGAGCATGATCTGACAGGACTTTCAACTATTCCAGAAACTAGGTTCACAGAACCACAGGTAATTCTGTAGTTAAACTCAGGCATATAAAATTGCTATTAGATTGATATATTATTGCTGGGTTGTTGTTTTTTTCTGTGAAAATGGCTGTGCGAATTCCAAGGTCATCTTTTCTTTCATCAGGTTAAATGTTATATGAAGCAGCTTCTTAGTGGGCTTGAACATTGTCACAGTCGAGGTATCCTGCACCGAGATATAAAGGGATCAAATCTCTTGATTGATAATTCTGGCATCTTGAAGATTGCGGACTTTGGCTTGGCAACCTTCTATGATCCTCATGAAAATATAACGATGACAAGTCGTGTTGTTACTCTTTGGTATCGCCCACCAGAACTTTTACTTGGTGCAATACTGTATTCAGAGACTGTGGATTTGTGGAGTACTGGTTGCATCCTTGGAGAGCTATATTCTGGCAAGCCCCTTATGCCTGGAAGGACAGAGGTAAAAGTCTCTAAAGAAAACTTGCTTGTACGTGGAACTCCATATCGTTGTACGTTTTTCTACCTTTTATCCGGTTTCTCCTGCAAGGTTGCTGAAGATTCCTTTTGCTAACTACCAATTGGAACAAATTCCCCCTTGCTTCTCAAGAGGTGCAGGAATTTAATTTAGGTCCTATTTGGTAAAAGTAATCTATGTTCCTTCAAAAATGATGAAGATATGACATCTTACCTGGGCGATGTGACTATGGCATAAACATGGTTATTGTAACTTATTTTACTCATTAATGTATTTCCCATGGTTATTGTTATTGTAACTTGCTTTAATCTTATGCTTTACTCTTATTTTTATATTTTCCACATACTTATGCCCCTTGCATCATAGGTTGAACAGCTACATAAGATTTTCAAACTTTGTGGGTCACCCCCTGAAGAATTCTGGATCAAATCTAAACTGCGTCACGCAGCATTATTTAAGCCTCATCAACCTTACAGAAGACGAATTGCAGAAAGATTCAAAGATATTCCTGCTTCAGCTTTGCAACTTATTGAGACTCTACTGTCGGTCGATCCTGCCTTTCGCGGAACTGCAACATCTGCTCTCAATAGCGAGGTAGATTTTTTTATTTTTTGCAGAAGGAATTTGGAAATCTGTTATCATGTGCTGTTGGAAAATCAAGCCATTTTGCTAAATCATATTTTTACTGTCCACTTCCATTCTGGTAGTAAATACTTGCCAGAAAGATTTATAAAAAAATGAACCACTCACCCTAACATATATTGCTAATATTTACATATTTTTGTAGTCCAAAGCATAGCTTCTAGGGGCTTGTGGTACTTGTCTAAATTGTAATGTTTAATATTTCATCTTGCAGTTGCAATCTATCACTTGTCCTTTTGCCTTTTGTTTTTTGATGTATATCTGCTTTCTTCAATAACAGTATTTTACCATGGAACCTTTGGCTTGTGACCCTTCAAGTTTGCCGAAGTATCCTCCTAGCAAAGAGATTGATGTAAAAATACGTGAAGACCAAAAGAAGAGGTAAACCTCATTTCATTTACAACTCAAATGTTTGTGTATAGACACTTAATCCATGTGAAAATTTCCCTTGGCAGCCGTTATTTTGGTATAAAAGTTCTGAGCTGAGGTCCTGCTTTTCTGCTTATGTGAAATGTTATAAACACTCTCTTATACATGTGTATCTTATACATACCTACAGGCGTGATGAAGTCGAAGGCCGAGGCAGAGGGGTTGACCCAGCTAGGCAAAGACCAGAACAATATGAAGCAGCTTTAGCAGACAAGGCCAGTGCCGATCTGTTTGCATCAGTGCAGGTGATTACTGAAGAACTCGTTTCGTTCTGCTTTGATTCCTTAGATTTAAGCTTTGAAGCATTAATTTTCTATAATTATCAAAATAATGGTTTCAAAATATGTTATATCTTGTAGTCACCTTAAATCTCAAAACCGCAAACTAAAAATTGCAAACCAGAAAAAGGTTATTCCAAAATTCTGCGTGATTATGTTTCCCTGTCCTTAATTTTACCATGCTTTTTTTTGTCTCCTTATGGTAGACGCAGGAAAGAAAAAGGCAGTCTTTCCTGACAAGTCGAAATCAGACATTTAACTCCTATGTACAAGAACCCCTTTCAAATCTTTCATCCGAAACTACTAGAGAAGTGGGAAAAGAGATATTTGACCAACTCAGGCGAAGAGGATTACATTCAGGGCCCCTAACTCGTGGGGCCGCTTGGTCGAATACGGGGAAGCGACTCCATGATCCACTTATTGCTCCAAGAGAACCGAATCCATCGACCTTTTCTACTTCAGCAGCAATTAGGGCTCGTTTGGCTGAAAATCATAGGCCTGGTCCTTCACTTTACAATGATCCTGCTAGACGTGGTGACTGGTTTCCTGGATTAGCCAATGACCTAGACCCTACAGGAAATGGAGACCGGATGTTCCACAGTCATAGTTTTATTTACTCTGATGAGAATGAAGAAATGGCTCGTGTGGCTAGACCCTCAATGAACAGCAACAAGGTATTATTCCTCTTGCTGAATCTCATCAAATTAACAGCCATGGTATATTAGTATTCTTTCTTTCGGAAAATTGCATCATATGATAGGAACTTTTGTGGTGGTAGCGTTCTCTCTGACCACCACGTTTCGAGACTATGCAATATCAACACAAACTTTGGGATATATAATACTGGTGAAGCTAAGAGTGCGTTTGGATTTCTTGACATTATGCATTATACTGTATTATATAATACACTGTGTTGCATTAAAACGTAAGACTTGATGCAATATAAAACTTAATAATGCAACATAATTTAGGTAATCTATGTCACCGCCTGTTATATACTCGAATTCAATGCTTGTGTGTTTGATTCGCCCAGAACGGTTATGGAGGTTCTGATGAACACAAGATCCACTATTCGGGGCCGTTGATGCTGCAACCGAAGAATGTGGATGAGATGATGAGGGAACGTGAGCGTCAGATTCAAGAAGCGGGTCGTCGAGCTCGGGTTGAAAGGCCAAACCAAAGAAGAGTTGGCGCCAATATACTACCCGTCTCTAGGCGCTGAGATTGGAAGCTAATATGAAATTGTATACTTGTATATACATTACATTGCATATACACACTTGAAAGCTGAAATAGTTGTACTTGTACACGAAAAGGAATAGGTCTGCACTTAGATGATTAGATGGATGGAGAGTAGTATACTGTACTGCTTCGCAACATTATTATTGTACAGATTGAGAATGCCCTAATTGGGAGCTTTGTGGTTTGTGGATTTTCTTTTGAATTCATATCCTCTGTTTGTCATTGGAAGAGGCATAAGTTGATAAGAGGCGAGTTCTATATATATATGCTCGATCAGGATTCAGGAGGGTTTGTTTCACTCTCGATCGATTATATACATGTTGGGCGTGACAAAACTACCTACTGTGACATCTTACACAATTACACATATGACCTCTAATGGGCTATAAATTACAATTACGCCTAACAGGCCCGACCGGACCCGACAAGATAAAATCACACTAGTGAGTAGTGACAATCTCTAAACAAACCCAAAAACGGCCCAACTCGAGAGAGAGAGAGAGAGAGAGAGAGAGGCTGATAGAGTCAAACAACTGCAACAGCTTGGCAACTAGGCCGGGGTAAGTTGTCAAGAAGAGCAAAGGTAAGCATAGAAGCTCTGGGCCTCGCCGGCCGGCCAGCGGAGAATCCATCGACCATCTCCTCCGCCGCGCCACACGTGGTGGTGGTGGTGGTTGCGGAAGAAGAGGAGGAGAGCCATTTAGCAAGCATGTACTTGTGCTTCCTCCAGGGGGCCATGTGCATGTTGTTCTGCTTCATGCACCTCTTGGCCGCCCCACACAGAATCTTCACCAGACTCCTCAGCCGCTCCGCCTTCCCCACGAACACCTCCGGCAGCCGGCTCACCAGGCGGCCGTACTCGTCGCCCGCCCTCGCCATCTCGAACTCCGCCCTGAACTCAAGTTCCACTATTACCCTCACTCCCTTTCTCTTCTCCACCACCTCCATATACGTATGCTCTCCTGTAAATTAAAAAAGAAGAGGAGAGCTTCAAATTAATTAAAACAGAGATTTTTTTTTGTCACAAAATTAAATTAGTTGTTCACATTTTTTTTGGTTTGCGTCCGTACCAGAAGGGATATCGGAGGAGCCGCTCCACTTGGACTTGCGGAGGGAGCAATTGTGGCCGGCGGCGGAGAGGCGGCGGAAGACTTCGTTCCGCAGGCAGCTCCGGCAGACAGCCGGCGCCGCCGATCTCCGGCAGCCGCAGGAGAAGCTGGAGTCCATTAAGGCTTCCTTGGTGGCTTGCCTCACACGCGATTCGATTGATGTGGAACGGCACAATGTAGCCTGGATGAAATTAATCATGGATGGATTGAATGATTTCGAATTCGAATTCAGGAAAGAAATCTTGTAAGTGATTGAATGATGATGAATCAATTCACCTGGAGGAGATGCTCTTGGGCGTCCCAGAAGGCTTTATTCTCCTCCATCTTGACCGATCCCTGGCCTTGGTCCTCTTCCTCCTCGTCATCAGCGGCGAAATCCACCACCGATGACGAGGAGAGGCGGCAGTTCTCGTCGAGGAACCAGAAGATGGTGTCGGAGAAGTCGTCGGAGGCATCAGAGGGAGCCGAGTTCTCCATGAATTGGGTGGTTGGTTGGGTTTTTTGTGTGAACTCAGAAGGGAAATTGCGGGGGTTTAAATACGGGAGAAATTAATAAGGGATTGAAGCGATGGGCCGCCGCGTATAGAAAATTAGAAAGAGCTGACGTGGCAGATGAGTAGAGTATACTATGCAGATAGAGCGGCTAGGTAGCTTGTATACAGCGAGGCTTACAGTCACTCAGAGCTGGGAATATACAGCCTCCCAAGTCCCAATCTCTCAACTTGCTATTTTTCCTTTCCCGGAATATTCGCCTATATAAATCCATCATCATTACTTGGTTATTTTGTTGTTATTCTAAATTAGGTGTTCATTATTTATGGCTCACTCTTTTTGCACACTAATTTTTGACTTTTTGCACTAAGTCATTGAATGGCGTTTAATTTAAACGTTATTAAATGGCGTTTGATTTTAAAATTATTATCTTTCGTTTGTTTTTGGTTTTGTGTGTTCCAATAGCATTCTGAAAAGCCATCGAATGGCGTTCGGAAAAGCCATCAACTGGCTTTTCCAAAAGCCATAAAATGGCATTCCACATGGCAAATGTTGATGCCAAAATTGGACCGGCCCATACGACTTTTGGGCTCAAATTGAACGCTATTTCGTAACGTCCTCAAACGCCACTGAATTGCGTTTCAAAACGCCAATTTGTTTAAAACCCTAGCGCTATCCGTTGCACTCATCGTCTTCTTCCTCTCGATTCCGATACAAAATTACAATCGGTTTCATTCACCGCGACTCAAAAAAAATGTTAAGGATTTGGAAAGGGAAGCCTAGAGGCAAGGTAGGAGGGGTTGGTGGCTACCCGATCGGACCACCAATTTTAGGCCCGAAGTCTCGTGCGGCGGCGGATTCAGTCGGGATATAATATAGTCGTTGAATAATATAGTCGTTGTATATATCCGTTGGAATATAGCCGTTATAATTTCAAAAATGCAGGACAAATGAAACTCCATTTGATGGAGTTTCCAGAAGCCATTTGATGGCTTTGTCAAACGCCATTTGGTGGCGTTTATAAAAGCCATTTGATGGCTTTTCCAAACGCTCATAAACTCTCCGTCATTGAAAAGCCATAATATTTATTATTTTTTAAATAAAACGTCATTTGATGGCGTTTATTTGAAACGCCATTCAATGGCGTAGTGCAAAAATCTAAAAATTTGTGTGCAAAAATCCGAGGTTATGGCGGTTTGTTTGCGCACTCTTTTTTATGTTGCGTATTCCGATATGGGCGGATTCATAACCCGTACACAAAAAATCGGTTTTTTGAAAAACCATGGATGGATTCTGAACCCGTACAAAAAGTGACACTCGATTTTCGGAAAAATTCGGATTTATGAGCGGGTTACCGTCCTGCACAAAAGTGGACAATCTGGGCGAGTTCCCGGCCCACACACAAATCTGGGCTGGCTCCCGGCCCCACACAAATCTAGGCGGTTTCCCGGACCGCACATTAAACGGTAATTTTTTGAATATTTGGACGCGTTTAAAACTCGCAAGGGAAAACGGTAATTTTTTGAAAAAAACGGTGCTCTTGTGCGGTTTCAAAACCCGCACATGAATACCGTTTTTACCCGACAAAAATCTTCTCTTTTACGGGGTCCGTGGGTTTTTACTATTCACTTTTCAATTGTTAATTCCACTAAACAAGAGAGCATATACGACAAAGTGCATTCTCATGAGATGTCGACTTCGAGTAGAGGGTCCACAAAGACGTCATCATTTAGCGGGTCATCATATTCGTCGGAGTCAACCTCTTCCATGGGCAATGTTTCTCTTCCCGATAATGAATTGGTTAGTACATGTTGAATCCTAAAATTATAATATAGCATTTGTTTAGTTATAGTTTGCAATTTCTTTGGTTGAAATTCGAATTTATCGATTTTAGTTTAGGTTGAAACTTCAAATTATTGGTTGTTGGTCGATTACTAGCCTTGTGTCTAATTTAGAGTATAAATTTGAAATTGAATTCGTAAATGATGATGATTGATTATTGGAGGATTTTTATTTCAATGTTATATTGTCATGAGAAATTGATAATTATTTGATTATTGTTTATCATGTTTTATTACATCATTATTTGTTTGAATGTTTTTGAATATTTGCAAGTTTGTAGTTATTACGGGCCTAGTTTAAAGGTTTTCGGTTTTATTCATAGGTTTGTTTGTATAGTGAGCATGTTGTCACACAGAAGTTGACTTCTCTACGTACTTTACAAATAATGGATTTGATACAATGGAAGAGTTGAGAAAATGTGTTAGAAGGATCGGTCTTATATCTATGATCATAACGACCAAGTCGTCCAAACCCGATAAGATCATTTTGCAATGTTCAAGGTCTTGTAAGTATAGATCGGGGAGGAAGAATGAGGTGAAGAAAGAACGGGATTCGAAGAAGACCGAGTGTCCGTTTGAGTTGCATGGGTTGTTGAGGAGAGGGAATTCATATACACCCTCTCGTTGGACATTATTGGTGATAAGAGGGTTCCATAATTATGATCTTCCTTCGGATTTGAAAGGGGTTAGGGGTGCACATCGTCTTAGTGCGGAGGATCGCAAACACATAATAGGTGCTAGTACGTCGGGTACAAAGCCTAAGTCCATCTTTATAGAACTTATCCAAAAGAACCCCGAAAGCTTACTATCGAAGACACAAGTCTATAATTTCAAGGCGTCTCAAAGGAGGACTTCAATGGGTCAATTGAATGTGACACAATACTCCTTGTTGTGGTTGAAGGAGAAGGGATACTTCACCGACACAATGAGCGGGAGGAGAAAGGATGGGGAGTTGGCGTTGAGCGCGTTGTTTATTAGTCATCCGGACTCACGACATTTGTTCAGGATGTTTCCGAATGTCGTTATCATGGATTGCACGTACGAGACCAATATGTATGTCATCTCGTTTATGTACCACGTTTTTGTTATTGAGTTGTTTTAGTGATCATTAATTCTTGATATATAACTATTTATTGTCAATGTGTTAGGTACGGATGGCCTTGTTTGGAGTTTGTAGGGATGACATCCACAAACTTGATGTATTGTATTGCTATTGTCTTCATGAGGAAGGAGAAGATGGAGTACTTCACTTGGGCACTGTTAGGCCCAAAAAATCAGGTCGGCCCAATTGATAACCTTAGCCCAGATGCAATAGAGGAAACACATAAGAGAAAGAAGGCAGAAGTCTTGAAGAGGTGAAGGGAAGTCAACGATCGTCCAGAGAAGGAAGAAAGCTGCGGTCGAGAGAAAGAGATATGCGCTCGTGGTCGACCACTAGCGGCAATTACCTGCTCCGATATGCATGCAAAGTGGGAGACGGTTAAAGACATACCCTAGGAACATGGAGATCGTGGGATATAGGGAAATAACGGTTAATTTACAAAGGATATAGGCTAGAAAGAGAGAATGATGGATTCATTCAGTTGTATGCACACGAACTAACAAAAACTCTCAAGAAGAGAACACTTGTAATTCTGATTTCATTAATCCAACTGCTCCTTTTTCAGTTCTTTGAGCTTGAATTCGATCGTTGCCCCAATCTAGGGAAAGAGTTTGATTGTCAAACTTTTTTCCAAAACAATTTGGCACCCACCGTGGGGCCCTACGATCGAAAAGGTTTCGCCTTTCCAAATCGGAAGAAGTTCAAAAAGTCACCATGAGCAATTTTGGCAAAGGTAACCAAGAGCAAGACACCGGGGGTGACGGAGAAGCACGCCAGGACGCATCGGCAGCGCTCCGCCTCGAGTTGTCTGAATTCGCCCAGAGGCTTCAAGCTCTTGAAAAGGAATTAACGGACCTACATGCTTGCAACGAGAAGCACAAGACTAGCATCGAGCAACTAATCGCTGATAATAAAGGTATGTGCTCTCAACTCCGATCTGTTTCTTCCGTCGGCCCGCACGCCCGAACGACGGATCGAGTCCGAACCAGTGGGGGAGAAGGCTCCTCTAGAAACCCTACTGGTCGGCACGAGAGATCCTCCGGTACGGAGTTCGTTACCCCACCTGCAACTGTCCCTAGAGTACCGTCTTTCACCCCTGACAAGGCAACCATACCGGTGAAGAGGTGAGAGCAACCATTCGCCTCCGATCGGCGCGAGAGGTTAGCCCTCGACGCTTTGAAGATGATATCATGGACGATGAAGAGGATTGGGACCGCCGTCCGAAACCAGTTCAAGATGTTCACCGAGCAATTGGCGAAGACACCTGGGGTCCCATGACCCATTGAGAAAGAAGCGGTTGACGGTTACGATGAGTCACCCTTCGCTCCTCACATCGCTCAGGTCGAGATACCGAAGAAGTTCTCAGTACCAAGCATGATCCCTTACGATGGAACGGGAGACGCCGATGAGCACGTAGCTATATTTAAGCAGAAGATGATGACCAGTGTCGTCCCGTATCACTCTCGCGAGACGCTGATGTGTAAAGGCTTCGGAGCGGCCCTCATAGGGCTGGCTTTGAAGTGGTTCGTTAATCTTCCACGAGGAAGTATTCGTTCCTTCGCTGAGTTGATGGATTCCTTCAGGGTCCAATTCGCTAGCAGCCGGAGGTTCGAGAAGCAGTCTAGCGATTTGTACCGGGTTATCCAAAAACCAGAAGAATCCACCCGAGAATACCTGGACATATTCAACCGAGAGAAGATTTCCATCCCGCACTGTGACGTGTCGACTGCTATGGAAGCCTTCTGTCAGGGGGTTAACTAAGATGGAGATCTTTACAAAGAACTCACCAGGCACCCATGCCGCAGTTTTGAAGATGTTCAAACCAAGGTTCTGGCTCAAATCAGACTTGAATAAGATCTGAAGATGAGGAAGCCCGTAAGCGTCTGGGAAAGGGTAGAAAAGAAAGCAATGCCAGACCACCACCGGGAACGCCGCGATCAACCATATCGGTGCCCTCACCCCGACGCAGTGAAGGTAAACATCGCCGAGGCTAGACCCACCAAGCCATTACCGCCAAAGTACGATGAGTTTAACCTGGGTATATCCCCCGAGGAACTCGTGAAGAATATAGCTTTGACGATACATGGCGTTAGATGGCCAAAGAGAAACGAGAAGCCCTATCCGAACAAGGATATGAGCAAATGGTGTGATTTCCATGATGATTACGGTCATATAACTAAAGAGTGTGTAGCGTTGAGAAGAGAGATTGCCTACCTCGTGTCTCAAGGAAGAATCACAGAAGTAGTAACCAACGCACAAGTCCCTCTGGATATGGTAGAAGCCTCACGCGCGGAAGGCCTGCGTCGCGAGTACCCGCCAAGGTTGTGAACGTGATCACCGGGGGATCGAGCGTGTGCGGCCACAGGTACTCGGCAGCCAAGAGGAACGCACGAGAAAATGCTTTTCGTCGCCCCATGCAGATGAAGAGCGACGTCCTCAATCTCGCGATACACTTTGATGAGGATGACGTCAATGGTCTTGAAGGACCTCACCATGGCGGTCTCGTGATTTCTCTCTCGATAGGGAATGTCTTGGTTAAATGGGTTCTCATTGACACCGGAAGTTCGACCAACCTCATGACGTTAGGAGCACTGAAAGAAATGGGGTCGAGAGAGAAAGACGTAGAGAAGAACCCGACCGCGCTCGTGGGATTCAGCGGAGAAGTGAAGCACACGGTAGATGACATCATCCTTACTACATACGTGAAGGGCGTGAACATCCAGGTTAGATGCTCCGTCATGGATTGCCCTTCTTGCTATAATGTGATAATGGGGAGGTTGTGGCTCCACGACATGAGGACAGTCCCCTCCACCTACCACCAGACGATAAAATTCCCAATGCCCTAGGTGGTTCAAGAGATCCGTGGAGATCAGAGAACATTAAGAGAGTGCTACAAGTCGGCTATAAAATCGACCGCCAGTCAAAAGTTGGCGTAGCAATTAAAGGAAGCCACTGATTCTACCTTTCCAAAAGAAAAAGAAAAGAAAGATGAACAAGTAGAAGAAGTGGTCCTAGACTAATCAGACCTCAATCGGTCCGTAAAGATTGGAAGAGACCTGGAATCACCCATGAGAAATGAGTCGGTAGACGTCTTAAGTAAAAATACAGAATGCTTTGCATGGTCCCGCGAGGACATGGTGGGAATGGATCCGGAGATCATCATACACAAGCTGAACGTGGATCCTAATCACCCACCAGTGAAACAGAAACGAAGGAAATTCGCCGCTGAAAGAAACAAGATAGTAGACGAAGAAGTAGGAAAGCTGATGGAGACTAGAAAGATGAAAGAAGTCAAGTATCAAGAGTGGTTAGCTAATGTGTTCGTCGTGCCCAAGAAAAATGGAAAATGGTGGATGTGCGTAGACTTCACGGATTTGAACAAGGCTTGTCCCAAGGATTCATTTCCGTTGCCTCACATAGACTCCCTTGTAGACGCCACAGTGGACCATGAATTATTAACCTTCATGGACGCCTTCAGTCTGTACAACCAGATCCGAATGGAAGAAAGCGATCAGGAGAAGACATCTTTCATTACCAGTAAGGGAACCTACTGTTACAAAGTCATGCCCTTTGGACTGCGGAACGCTGGCGCCACATATCAGAGACTAGTGAATAAAATGTTCCAAAGCCAGATCGGGGAGACTATGGAAGTATATATAGACGACATCAGTGTTATTAAAATCGAGATCCGGATCTTAAAATCGTAAGATCCTACGATCCTATATGGGATTTTGATCCTGATCGTATATTAAAATCGAAATATGTTAGAATCGGTTTAGAATCATGTAGAATCGTGTTAGAATCGTATAGGATCTTATAGGATCTCATGAGATCCTGTATAAAATCGTAAGATCCTACCTAGTTTTTTACTTTGAACTTACAAAATTTATTTTAGCACCAATTGGCTTAATTTTTAGTGAAATTACATTGCTTAAATGCTCATTTTGTCTCTTTTAACCTCATTTACCTCCCAATTTCCCTCTTCTCGACTCCCAATTGTTGAATTTACAATATTTTTCGCCTAATAAAGACCCATAATCTTTCATCGACTCTTTATTTGAGCATTTTTTTAAATGTGCTTCTTGTGTATATATAAGTTTAAAATGTCAATTTTCGGCATTATGATAATTAAATTTTAATAAAATTATATTTTTTTTGGTTTTAGTGCCTATATTTTTTTGTATCATATGTATATTTTATTAGTTCTAGTGATATTATAGGATCTTACGATTTTTCGATCCGATCCATAAGACTTTCCGTGATCCAGTCCTAGAATCTCGATTTTAAAAACATTGGACGACATGCTCGTCAAATCAAAGAAAATTGTAGAACACCGCCATCACATAGAAGAGGCTTTCGAGATACTGAATCGATACAACATGAAGTTAAATCCGCAAAAGTGTACCTTTGGCGTGAAGTCTGGGAAATTCCTAGGGTATCTGGTCACCCAGAGAGGAATAGAAGCAAGCCAAGAGCAGGTTCGTTCCATAGTCTCATTGAAATCTCCAAGATGCGTGAAAGATGTACAAAAACTCACCAGGAAGATCGCTGCGTTGAATAGATTCATTTCTAAGTCAGCGGATCGTTTCCGTCTATTCTACGAGGTGCTCAGAAAGAACAAGTGCTTCCAGTGGACCGCCAGACATGAGGAAGCTTTCCTGGAATTGAAGAAATACTTCTCTGATCCTTTAATCTTAGTGAAGCCGGAAGAAGGGGAAACCTTGCCCTTGTATCTAGTCGTCACCAAGCAAGATTTGGGGGTATTGTTAGGCCCAAAAAATCAGGTCGGCCCAATTGATAACCTTAGCCCAGATGCAATAGAGGAAACACATAAGAGAAAGAAGGTAGAAGTCTTGAAGAGGTGAAGGGAAGTCAACGGTCATCCAGAGAAGGAAGATAGCTGCGGTCGAGAGAAAAAGATACGCGCTCACGGTCGACCACTAGCGGCAGTTACATGCTCCGATATGTACGCAAAGTGGGAGACGGTTAAAGATATACCCGAGGAACATGGACATCGTGGGATATAGGGAAATAACGGTTATTTTACAGAGGATATAGGCTAGAAAGAGAGAATGATGGATTCATTCAGTTGTATGCACACGAACTAACAAAAACTCTCAAGGAGAGAACACTTGCAATTCTGATTTAATTAATCCAACTGCTCCTTTTTCAGTTCTTTGAGCTTGAATTCGATCGTTGCCCCAATCTAGAGCAAGAGTTTGATTGTCAAATTTTTGTCCAAAACAGGCACTCTCGCGATTGAAGTTCTTATTCGGCAACCAAAAGCCGCGTTGTTTCATGTCAGATAGAGAGCTTGGAGCATTGAAGGAGGTGAAGCATGTCTTCAAGGTCCCCCACTTCTTGTGCCAAGTACATGTGGCTCGGAACGTGAGGGCATATGCAAAAACACAAAAAATAGACTTGGAACGATTCACTAGTAGCGTTCGTCGAGTTATGAGGGCACACACCGAGGAGGAGTATGAGGTCCGACTTGACCATTTTTAGAATATATGGAACGACAAAGGTGGATGAGGTTTGGTGTCATATGCTGAGAAGACATGGTTCACTCCGCCTAAGGAGAAGCTAGTGAGTGTGTGGTCCGATCATATTCTACATTTTGCAACAAGATCAACTAACCAGTGCCCCACGCAGTCTCGACAACCCAACCCCAGTCCTCAAACAACGACAACATACGAACGTCTACATTGTTCGTGGATTAGTCCACGAACAAGCTGGTGGACATAGCATGCCACAAAAAACTAACAGCTTTGCACTCGGGCAGGTCGTCGGACATTGTTAGGCCTAAAACCAAGTCGGCCCATTTAATGATATCAACTCAAGAGCAAATGAGAAGCTGCGTGAGAAAGTGAAAGAAGAAATCTTTAGGAGCAAGAAGAGGTCAGTGGTCACTGAAATGAAGGAAGAAAGCTTCGGTCACAAGAAGGAGATCCACGTCCAGGGGACGATCGTTTGTGGCAGTTATCTTCTCCGATAAACATGGGACGTGGTTAGACGATTGAGGATATATTTTAACAGCATAAGAGATCGTGAGAGAGGTGAGATAAAGCGGTTAATCCGAGGACAATATAGGGGGGATAAAAGAAACAAAATCATTCTATGGTAGGCATCAGGACAATACTACGAAATTGTCAAAAGAGAGCACACTTGTATTCAGATTCTATCAATCCGATTATTTCTTGAGTATTACCCTGCTTTTCAATTCGATCCTGCCCCAATCTAGGGAAAGAGTTTGATTGGCAAATTTTTGTCCAAAACAATTTGGCGCCCACCGTGGGGCCCTACGATCGAAAAGGGTTCACCTTTCCAGATAGGAAAAAATCCAAAAGTCACCATGAGCAATTCCAACGAAGGTAACCAAGAGGAAAACGCCAGGGGTGACGGACGCGCACGCCAAGACGCGTCGGCAATACTCTGTCTCGAGTTATCTGAGTTCGCCTAGAGGCTTCAAGCTCTTAAGAAGGAACTAACGGACCAACGTGCTTGCAACGAGAAGCACAAGACTAGTATCGATCAATTAACCGCCGATAACGAAGGTTTGCGCTCTCAACTCCGATCCGTCTCTTCCGTCGGCCCGCGCGCCCGAACAACGAATCGAGTCCGAAACAATGGGGGTGAGGGTTCCTCTAGAAACCCTACCGGTCGACGCGAGAGATCCTCCGGCACGAAGTTCGTTACCCCCCCCCCCCCCCATCAACCGTCCCTGGGGTACCATCTTTGACCCCTGCGCAAGGTAACCCTACCAGCGAAGATGCAAGATCACCCATTCGCCTTCGATCGGCGCGAGTGGTTAGCCCTAGACGCTTTGAGGACGACATCATGGATGACGATGAGGATTGGGACCGCCGTCGTCCCCGAGACCTAGAGAACATCGTCTGAAACCAATTCAAGATGTTCACCGAGCAACCGGCGAAGATACCTAGGGTCCCTCGACCCATAGAGAAAGAAGCGGCTGACGGTTACGACGAGTCACCCTTCGCTCCTCACATCGCCCAGGTCGAGATACCGAAGAAGTTCTCGGTACCCAACATGAGTCCTTACGACGGCACGGGAGACCCTGACGAGCACGTAGCTATATTCAAGCAGAAGTTGATGACCAGGACCGTCGTCCCATATCTACCGGGTTATCCAAAGGTCGGAAGAATCCACCCGAGAGTACTTAACCGAGAGAAGATCTCCATCCCGCATTGTGACGTGTCGATTGCTATGGAAGCTTTTCGTCAGGGGGTTAACCAAGATGGAGATCTCTACAAAGAACTCACTAGGCACCCTTGCCACAGTTTTGAAGATGTTCAAACCAAGGCCCTAGCTCAAATCAGACTTGAAGAAGATCTGAAGATGAGGAAGTCCGTAAGTGTCTGGGAGAGGGTGGAGAAGCAAGCAGCACCGGATCACCGTCGGGAACGTCACGATCAACGATACCGGCGCCCTCAACCCGATGCGGTGAAGGTAAATGTCGCAGAGGCTAGACCTGCCAAGCCATTACCACCGAAGTACGACGAATTCAATGTGAGTATATCCCCCGAGGAACTCGTGAAGAATATAGCTCTGACGATACGGGGCGTTAGGTGGCCAAAGAGAAACGAAAAGCCCTACCCGAATAAGGAAATGAGCAAATGGTGCGATTTCCATGACGATTACAGTCATATAACCAAGGAATGCGTTGCGCTGAGGATAGAGATTGCCTACCTCGTGTCTCGAGGAAGAATCACAGAAGCAGTAACCAACGCATAAGTCCCTCTGGATGTGGTAGAAGCCTCACGCGCGGAAGGCCTGCGTCGCGAGTACCCGCCAAGGTTGTGAACGTGATCACCAAGGGATCGAGCGTGTGCGGCCTCACGTACTCGGCAACCAAGAGGAACGCACGAGAAAATGCTTTCCGTCGCCCCATGCAGATGAAGAGCGACATCCTCAATCTCGCGATACACTTTGATGAGGATGACGTCAATGGTCTTGAAGGACCTCACCATGACGGTCTCGTGATTTCTCTCTCGATAGGGAATGTCTTGGTTAAATGGGTTCTCATTGACACCGGAAGTTCGACCAACCTCATGACGTTAGGAGCACTGAAAGAAATGGGGTTGAGAGAGAAAGACGTAGAGAAGAACCCGACCGCGCTCGTGGGATTCAGCGGAGAAGTGAAGCACACGGTAGGTGACATCATCCTTACTACATACGTGAAGGGCGTGAACATCCAGGTTAGATGCTCCGTCATGGATTGCCCTTCTTGCTATAATGTGATAATGGGGAGGCTGTGGCTCCACGACATGAGGGCAGTCCCCTCCACCTACCACCAGACGATAAAATTCCCAATGTCCTAGGGGGGTTCAAGAGATCTGTGGAGATCAGAGAACCACACCATGATGACCCGCTAAATGATGACGTCTTTGTGGACCCGCTACTCGAAGTCGACATCTCACGAGAATGCACTTTGTCGTATATGCTCTCTTGTTTAGTGGAATTAACAACTGAAAAGTGAATAGGAAAAACCCACGGACCCCGTAAAAGAGACGATTTTTGTCAAGTAAAAACGGTATTCATGTGTGGGTTTTGAAACCGCACAAGAGCACCATTTTTTTAAAAAAATTATCGTTTTCCCTTGCGAGTTTTAAACCCGTCCAAATATTCAAAAAATTACCGTTTAATGTGCGGTCCGGGAAAACGCCTAGATTTGTGTGGGGTCGGGAACCAGCCCAGATTTGTGTGCGGGCCGGGAACTCGCCCAGATTGTCCATTTTTGTGCGGGACGGTAACCCGCTCATAAATACGAATTTTTCCAAAAACCAGGTGTCACTTTTTGTACTGGTTCAGAATCCATCCATGGTTTTTCAGAAAACCGGTTTTTTGTGTACGGTTTACGAATCCGCCCATATTGGAGTGCGCAACATAAAAAAAGAGTGCGCAAACGAACGACCATAAATAATGAACACCTAATTTAGAATAACAACAAAATAATACTCAAGTAACACATTGATGATGGATTTATATAGCCGAATATTCCGACAAAGGAAAAATAGCAAGTCGAGAGATTGGGACTTGGGAGGCTGTATATTCCCAGCTCTGACTGACTGTAAGCCTCGCTGTATATCAGCTACCTAGCCGCTCTATCTGCATACTCTGCTCGGGATCTGCTTGAGCATTCTGTTCTCTCAGGATCTGTGTAAAGGATATCTTTTCAAACTGAGGGGTCAGACCTTTCACCACGTCTGGATAAGCCAACATTCTTTCGTCCCTGACTTCATATAGCCCCAGAATTTGGGTTGGAAATTGATTTTCTTATCAATTTCGAGCTTAGGATTCTTCAACATGGGTAAAATCTTCAATTGAAGGAGGAAAAGAAACATCAATTTCGATTGATGAAAAGGATATTTGGAGTGATTGTTAAATTTTGAACTACCCATGAAAAACCCTATTTTGAACATGATAATCAGAAATAACAAATTTGATGTGCTTGTGCTTCAATGGTGATAAGAAGGGGGCTTTAATGGTGATATGAAAGAGGAGACAAGTGCTGCAAAGTCTGCAATTTCGTTCTTAGATATGGAAGACAAAGGGGAGAACAGTGATTGAATTTTCCTTTTCTTTTAATCTCTAAATAAATCAATTGATTTTATGTATAATAATAAATTATGGAAGAAAAAAAGGTGGAAAGCAAACTCACGCACAAATCATCAAATTTAACAGAAAAATAAGAGTGGGTGGTTCATTTATAACGGAGAGGTATATATGGGTGGTTTTAGGCAATATCTATTTTAATGGGTGGTTTTCGACAATATACCTTATTATAAAGGTGGTTTTCGAGCAATCACCCTTTTATTATTTCTATTTACGATTGTTATCATATAAAAATATAATTTCTAATCTAATAAATATAATATTTCTACGTTACAATTTCTAATTTCTATCATACAATTTCTTCACTATAATATAATTTCTAATCTGATAAATATATTATTTCTAAGGTACGATTTTTAGTTTCTATCAATAATTATATAATCTAAGAATCTAATAAATATATAATTTTTAATTTCTATAACATACAGGGCAATTTCTAATCATTTACAATTTTAATATGCATTTGGTATATATTTCGCTAAATAAAATATATTTAACATGATTTCGATTAATAGTAAATAAACTATCAATATAAATCTATATATACTATATATTCAAAATATATTTTAAAAAATACCTCATCAGTCAGACTCATGCGACGCACTGGACGACCCAAATCCGCATCCTCCATCGTCGTCGACCCGCTCGGATCCACTCCCGCCGTCGACCCACTCCTCCATCTCCACCATTGGCGCCACCATTCCCACCACTGCCGATTCCACCGCTTCTCCCTCTCCGCTCCCCCACCACCGCCTACGCCACCTCCATCCTTTCGACCCCGTTCGAAGCTTGGGCGGGTTCGGAAACCGCCGACGGCACCGCCTCCCCTTCGCTCGTTTGGGCAGGTCGAACATCCGCCGAGGGCTGGGCGATTCCAAAACCCGCCAACGGCGATCTGTCTCCACCGCTACCGATGCCCGTCTCTGACCTATCTCCCGAACTCGGAAATTCCATTTTCGCCGCTCTCTCGTCTTTTCGTCTCTCGATTCGATTTCTCTCATTTTCAATAAGGAAGACAGAGCTCGGCGGCGGGTTTTAATAAGGATTTTGTGCGGGTTTGAAACCCGCGCAAAATCATGACCTAAATTAAATCATATGCGGCTACTGAACCCGCACAAAGAACTCGCACATGATCCCATTTTCCACCAAGTCGTATGCGGCTTTAAAACCCGCACAAAGAACCAGGTTTAAAAAAAAATAAGGACTGGTTTTGGACCCGCACAGTGTGAACCCGGTTTTAACAAAAAAATTATGTGCGGTTCCAAAACCCACACAGATTAGAGTGCGCATCCGAAAAAACAAAGTGTGAAAAATTTCGTTGTTATTTTTGGACATTACTTTTAGAATTTTACTACACAAATGTGTTGGGGTTGATTAACAAAGCATACTATGCGAGTGGTCTGGTTCTCACAGATTTTGGGCTATAAAATCTTGCACTTTCATTAACTGGGAGAGTATATATACGTAGAGGCTATCTATCTATCTAAAGAAAATACATAAATACAATATTAACAAAACTAATATTAATATAAACTAATACCCCCTCAAGTTGAAGCATGAAGATTCCGAATGCTCAGCTTGTTCAATAAAACCTGAAACTGATGTGATCCAAGGGCCTTAGTAAAGATGTCGGTTGGTTGTAGATGTGTGCGAATGTGAGCAGTACAAACCGTACCGGCAAGAAGGAGATCCCGAATAAAATGATAGTCTACCTCGAAGTGCTTAGTCCTATCATGAAAAACAGGATTAGCAACGATATGAAGGGTTGTCAGTCTATCACAGAACAACTGCATAGGACCAGAATGAAGTACTCCAAGTGAACAAAGGAGAGACTTCAACCAAATCAAATCACAACAGGCAGTAGCCATAGCCCGATATTCGGCTTCTACTGAGGAGCGAGAGACCGTCTTTTGCTTTTTAGTTCTCCAAGAAATGGGTGAAGAACCAAGCTGAACAAAGTACCCCGTAAGTGATCGACGAGTGGTAATAGGACATGGTCATAATCTAAATCACATTAAGCGGTAAGTCTGAGATCACACTCACTGGGAAGACAAACACCCTGATCTGGATGACTCTTCAGATAGCGTAGGACCCGGATGGCGGCGTCCCAATGATCAATGGTAGGATCTTGCATAAATTGAGCAAGAGTATGAACAACATAACAGATCCCAATACGAGTAATAGTCAAGTAAATCAATCGACCAATGAGACGTTGAAACCGGTCTAGTGTTTCGAACTTAGGATTCGTAGAAAGAGCAAGTTTGTGATTCTGTTCCATTGGAAAATCATTGTCGTCATCTGGAGGAGGCATTCAAGATCTTGAGACAATATAACATGAAGTTAAACCCCCAGAAATGCACTTTTGGCATGAAATTGGGAAAATTCCTTGGGTATTTAGTCACCCAGTGGAATAGAAGCAAGCCCGGAATAGGTTCGAGCAATAGTGTCTCTAAGTCACCGAGATGCATGAAAGATGTTCAGAAACTTACAGGGAAGATCGCTGCGTTGAACAGATTCATCTCAAACTCCGCCGACCGCTGTCGTCTATTTTATGAAGTGCTCATGAAGAATAAGTGCTTTCAATGGACTCAGAAACATGAAGAGGCCTTCCAAGAGCTAAAAAATTACTTCTCTAACCCCTTGATACTAGCCAAACCGGAAGATGGAGAGGTCCTACCGTTGTACTTGGCAGTCACGAAAAACGCCATTAGTGGGGTGCTAGTCAGAGAACAAGACGATCAACAAATGCTTCTGTACTATGTAAGTCGAATCCTCTTGCCGGCCGAAACCCAATATTCTTCACTAGAAAGGCGGGTGCTAGCATTGGTCATGTGTTCCAATAAGCTTCGCCCCTACTTTGAGGCTCATACAATCATGGTCAGAACCACCCACCCTCTAAAGAGAGTCATGCACATGCCTGAATTCATGGGACGAATGGACAAACGGGTGATCCACTTCAGCGGGTTCGATATCCAATACGAGCCCAAAATAGCGCTTAAGTCTCAAGCATTGGCCGACTTTGTGGCCGATTTTAGCCCTATTACCGAAGAAGAAATCGAGCCAGTCAAGTTGATGGCACTTGAAGCAAGGTCTACAGTAATATGGACGCTTCACATGGATGGCGCGTCTAAAACCGATGGGACAGGGATATGAGTAGTCCTAAAATCGGAACAGTGGGATAGGGTGGGACAAGCCGTAAGATGCGCGTTCGAAGCCACGAAATCCAATACGAGCCCAAAATAGCGCTTAAGTCTCAAGCATTGGCCGACTTGGTGGCCGATTTTAGCCCTATTACCGAAGAAGAAATCGAGCCAGTCGAGTTGATGGCACTTGAAGCAAGGTCTACAGTAATATGGACGCTTCACATGGATGGCGCGTCTAAAACCGATGGGACAGGGATATGAGTAGTCCTAAAATCGGAACAGTGGGATAGGGTGGGACAATCCGTGAGATGCGCGTTCGAAGCCACGAATAACGAAGTCGAGTACGAGGATTTTCGGATTAACCCTCGCAAAAGACTTGGCCATACAATGGACCGAGGTTAGTTGTGATTCTTTGTTGATAATCAACCAGGCTTTGGGATCGTACGAAGCCAGGGATGCACGAGGTTATATCCTTCATACAAATCCCCAAGGAACAAAACGCACTAGCAGATTCGCTCGCCCGCCTAGCCTCGGCCATTGATCCTGCCGAATATCCTTTAATCCCAATGGTCCACATCCTGACCCTAGCCATCAAAAGAGTTCCGTTAGATGATATTGAATTTAGTTGAGTAAGGATTGTAGACAAAAGAGGAAAAGTTTTGGTAGCTTGCTCTGTATTGTTCACTGTTTCATTGATTTTTCTGAGTTAGTTACATAATACATTTTTCAGCTCTATTTATACTGAGTTGTGTTTTGTCTTAACCCACACACATAATGACGCGTTTCTTAGTCACTAACATAAAGCATCTAAGCTACACTCTCATTATCCTCTCCACAAGTTGGAACATCAGTAAGAACCAACTTGTCACAAAAGAAATTGTGTAGCTTAACACCTAATGCTTTGGTCATAATATCATCAAGTTGAACATTAGAAGCCACATATGTTGTTTGCAAGAAATTGGCTTGAACCTTCTCCCTTGTAAAATGGAGATCAATCTCCAAGTGCTTGGTTCTTTCATGAGAGAGATGTTGTACAGCATAGCTCAAGTCAGGTCGTGTTAATGCTAAATACAACAACCTCCCAACTAATCTTCTATACTATTCTGCATCTTCAACCATTTCACCAACATTCTGTTCCAACCTTAATCTTGTTGGCAATGGAAATGAAGCTCCTCTATAGTCCAGCATCTGAGCATCCTCCAAAATATCTCTAATATACTTGTGCTGATTTAGAAAAGCACCTTTCTCAGACCTGAATATCTCCATGCCCAAGAAATATCTTTCTTTTCCCAAATCTTTGATGGTAAATTGATTGTGCAAAGCTGCTTTCACCCTAACAATCTCACCTTCATCATTGCCAATAAGCAGAAAATCATCCACATATACCAAAACTGCTGTGAATGATGTATCTTTGGCCTTGACAAGCAATGAATAGTCATTATGGGATTGAGTATATCCAAGGGAAACCAAGAATTGTGTCAACTCCTGATTCCATTACCTAGAGGCCTGTTTCAATCCATAAAGAGATCGTTTTAGCTTGCATACTTGCCCTGGTTCTGTCTTTGCATACCCCTCTGGTGGATCCATATAGATTTCCTCATGAAGAAATCCATGCAAAAAAGCATTATTCACATCCAGTTGATATAATGGCCAGTTCTTTCCAACAGCCATTGCTATGACAATTCTAACTGTAGGAAGCTTCGCCACTGGACTGAATGTATGCTTATAATCTTTCCCAAGCTTTTGGTTATAACCTTTCACAACCAATCTAGCTTTATACCTTTCAACACTTCCATCAGGTTTATATTTGACCTTATAAACCCACTTTGAACCTATAGCTTCCTTTTTGTCTGGTAATGTAGTCAACTCCCATGTACCATTTGCTTCTAAAGCTGCCAATTCTTTTTTCATAGCTTCCTCCCATTCTGGTATACCTTTAGCTTTCCTATAACAACTTGGTTCGGGAATAGCTAGGACAACAGAAAATAAAGCCTTGAATTCTGTTTCTGAATCCAGTAATGCATTTGCAGTCACCACATAATCATTCAACCAAACGGGCAATTGCCTATGCCGAGTGGATCTCCTCATATCTTCCCTTGATGACATAGGCTGATGTTCAGGTACATTCCCAGAAGAAGGTTCTGCATTTATTATCACCTCTTCATCTGGTACACTTGAAGTTACTGGTTGAAATATATTCTTTTGTGGTAGAACATCAGTGCCTTTCATTTCCTTAAAAGGAAATTGATCTTCATAAAACAACACATCTTGGCTAAAAAATACCTCCTTTGCACCAAGATCATAGACTTTATATCCTTCTATTCTGAAGGATACCCCAAAAACACACACTTAACTCCTCTAGCATCAAACTTGTCCAATCCTCTCCTAGGACGAGTGACAAAGCATAAACATCCTATGACTTTAAGATTATCATAAGAAGGTGCTTTTCCAAAGAGCAATTCATAAGGACTCTTCCATCCAACACTTGCTAAAGGCATTTTATTGATCAAATATGTAGCTCCTAGTACACACTCACCGCAAAATTCCTTAGTAAGGTTAGCATGTAACCTGAGTGCTCTAGCTGTTTCCAAGAGGTTTCTATGTTTCCTTTCTACAACTCCATTTTGTTGTGGAGTGTAAGGCATAGACCTCTGGTGAATGATTCCCAAATCTGCAAATAATTGTCTACAAGAACCATTTTGTAATTCAGATCCATTGTCAGACCTTATTTTCTTAGGAGTAACACCAAATTGTGTTCTCACCATTTGCACAAATTCGTTAACAATTTGGAACACTTGTCCCTTAGAATCGAGAAGATATGTCCAAGTTGCTCTTGACATATCATCTACTATAGTAAAAAAATATTTTTCACCATTTAAACCTGCAACACCATACGGCCCCCACAAATCCATATGTAGCAAATCAAAAACATTGAGAGCTCTAGACTCACTGATTGAAAATGGCAATCGATGAGAATTAACTAAATGGCAT
Source organism: Fallopia convolvulus (assembly GCA_964016875.1). Classification (NCBI taxonomy): domain Eukaryota; kingdom Viridiplantae; phylum Streptophyta; class Magnoliopsida; order Caryophyllales; family Polygonaceae; genus Fallopia; species Fallopia convolvulus. The sequence continues at coordinate 22,957,119 of OZ024728.1, forward strand.
GTTTCACACATATGATCAAAATCAGAATTGAGTTTGCATCCATGCACATGATTCAAACCAGAAAACGAAATGTGACCAAGTCTGTTATGCAACAACTGTAAATCTTTTGCAACAGAAAAGGGATTAATACTGTTTCAGATGTTATTAGCAAAGCTTGTACTCTGCAATCTGTATAAACCTCCATATGCTCCTCCTTTAGCCACAATTTTCCTAGTCAAACGGTCCTGAAACAAACATTGCGTGCCATCAATCATAACCATCATATCATTCTGTGCAATCAGTTTACTCACAGCTAGCAGGTTGAATTTGAAAACAGGCACAAATAGCACATTGTGTAAGTGAAATCCAGGTATCAATTCGACTGATCCCATCTGTGTAACCTCAATAATGGATCCATCTGACAATCTCACTGATATAGGTGCAACAAGATCTGTCACATCATCCAAACAATCATAGTAAGGTGTCATGTGGTCTGTTGCACATGTATCTATGATCCAATCAGCTTTACTTAAACTAGAAACACTTGCAGTTAAAGTATTACCTGGAAAATTCACTGTTGAACCTGATGCAATGCCTTTCCCTTTGAATGCCTTAACCATTTCTTGACACAAAGCTTGCACTAAATCTGTATTGATCTCAATGAGCTTTCCTGAAGATGTGCCCTCTCCTAAATCCAGTGGAGTATCTCCCATAACCTTTGCAGCAACTTTCTGCCCTCTCTTCTTCTTCCCTTTCCACCAATCACGGTAGCCAATTACCTCAAAGCAACCTTCTGCAGTATGATTGTCCTTGTTACAGTAAGAACAATGAAGTTTATCACCATCTCCTTGGCTCTTTTTCTGATCTTTCTTCCAGCCATCAGTGAACTTTTTGTCAGTTCCAGCATTCATGTTACTCCTTTTGTCTCCTTGTCGAACTGAAAAGGCTACTGAATCAACAATTGGAGTCTTAAAATTTTTCTGACTCTCAACATTCAACACCATATAGAACGCTTTGCTAAGCTTTGGCAAAGGTTCAAAAGACAATATGTGACTCTTAACTGCCTCATACTCCTGATTTAAGTGCAGCAAGAAATGCATGAGCCGCTTATGATCTTCTAGCTCAAGAAATCGAGAAACAACATTACATTCACACTTAGCCAGAATTCCACACGAGCAAGTAGGAATTTCACTTAGGCAATCAATTTCATTCCAGCATTGTTGAAGCTTAGCGTAATAAGACATAACAAATAGATTCCCCTGCGTTATCTTCACCAGTTCCTGTTTTAACTGAAAAATCACAGGAGTCGTACCTCGATGATAGCGCTCTTGAATCTCCTTCCACAACGCTTGCGCTGAATTAGTGAAGAACAGAGAATTCGCCAATTCAGACATCATCGAGTTCAAAAGCCAACACACCACCATTCGATCACAACGCTCCCACCGTTCTAGATCTGTTGAGTTGTCGCTTGGCCGTGGTAGAGTACCATCCACAAACCCTAACTTCAGCTTTGCTCCCAAGGCGAGCTTGACTTGCTTGCTCCAGACGATATAGTTACTACCGTCAAACAGAGTTGTCGTCAAGGTTATTCCTGGTGCATCTGAATTGGTCAGATTCAATGGATCTACCTACGAACTAGCTGCAATTCCGGCTGCTTGGATCATCGCTTGATTGCGTTCGTCGCCTGTCATTCTTCGTCAACAGAACACTTAATCAAACAATCGATTGCAACCGATCTAGAACAATCAACATGATCCAGGTCAAATCCTCAACTCACAAAGCTCTGATACCATATTGAATTTAGTTGAGTAAGGATCGTAGAGAAAAGAGGAAAAGTTTTGGTAGCTCGCTCTGTATTGTTCACTGTTTCATTGATTTTTCTAAGTTAGTTACAGAATACACTTTTCAGCTCTATTTATATTGAGCTGTGTTTTGTCTTAACCCACACACATAATGACGCGTGTCTTAGTCACTAACATAAAGCATCTAAGCTACACTCTCATTAGATGACATCAATGAGGAAACCCAGGAAGAGCTACATTCATCGTTCTTCACAATAATATACTGCTCGAAGACATCTTCACTAGCATCAAAGATGTTGACGCGAGAGATTTTAGAAATGATCCAGATTGTCCTCTAGATAATCTCAATAAAGATGCGGATCCCCTCGCTCCCATGGATACTAGCGAAGATTCATGGACTCGATCGTACCTCGATTGGCTAATCTTAAGCAAACTCCCAGAAGATAAAGCAGAAGCAAGAATGTTGAAAACGAGGGCTACCCGGTTCGCAGTTGATAACGGGATGCTCTTCCATCGGTCCGCTGTAGGCACGCTTCAATGTTGCTTGACCAAGAAAGGCGTTCATCGACTCCTAGAGGAACTTCATGGTGGAGGCTGTGGCAATCACACAGGAGGAAGAAGTCTGTCAAACAAGGCCCTTCGCCAAGGATGGTATTGGCCGATCATGGGGAAGGATGCGATAGACTTCTATCGTAAATGCGACGCTTGTCAAAGGCACGCACCTACTGCACACCAACCTCCCGAGCCACTTCATCCCACGCTTACACCATGGCCGTTCATGAACTGGGGAATGTATATAGTTGGAAAGTTACCACCGTCATCCGGTCAGAGGGTCTTCTTCCTAGCCATGACGGACTACTTCTCCAAGTGGGTCGAAGCCGAAGCATATCGAGAAGTCAAAGATAAGCAGATGATTTCCTTCATTACCAAAAACATTATTTGTATATTTGGGGTGCCCTCAGAAATCGTGTGCGACAACGGTTCTCAATTCATTAGTCGAAAGACTAGAGACTTTTGTAAGCACTGGAACATCAACCACGTCACTTCCACGCCTCGATATCCCTAGTCCAATGGGAAAACCGAGGGCAGTAACAAAGTGATTGTAAGTAATATCAAGAAACGCTCGCAAAAGCCAAATGGAATTGGGCAGATGAGCTTCCTTATGTTCCATGGACCGACCTAACGACGCCCAAGGTAGCAACCGACAAATCTTATTTCTCCTTGACCCATGGGTGTGAAGCGGTTATTACCGTAGAGATTCTCATCCCCACAGTTCGCTCCCGTTTCCCAACTGAGGAACAAAATCGTCTGGAATTAATAGCCGATCTAGACACTTCCGACGAGCTTCGTGACCAAGTTTGAATCCTCCTGGCTAGGCACCAGCAACAAGTCACCCGAAGCTACAATCAGAACGTCAGGATCCGGACTTTCAAAGTTGGTGACTGGGTGTTGCGGAAGGTATTCCAGAACACCGTTGAGACAGGATCGGGGAAATTAGCAACAACATGGGAGGGACCGTACAAGATGGAGATATTGTAAAATGAAGTTGGAATGAAGTGCACCTGAAGTGGAACCATTTCTGATAAGTATCTCTCCCTTAAAACTTGCTGCCCAAGGCACTTCTGGCAGGAAGCCTATCACCGACTCTTATGAGACGTCTAGGGTCACCTTTTTCTCAAAGTATTAGCATGTGTTCTTGTTTTCTTTTTCAAATTTCATGTTGGTTTGTAGACAATTTGCATGTTTTGTGAGACTTGTTTGTTATGTGAAATTCAGCTTGCAATGCATTGTTTCATTAACGAAAGATTTTTATTCGCATGATTCTCTCCAGAGGTCGTTTTTCTTCACATTGATAGTATTCTCATGAAGAGTCAGACATAATTTCTTGCTACCATCTTTCTATTAGAATACATAATTCATTCACATAAGCATCCACAAGCCTAACAAACGATAGAGGTATTGAATCCTAGATCACAAACGTTTTTTATCGATGGAACATCCCAAGCGCATGATCAATGTGACAACCGTCACTCACCAAAGGATCCTTTCTGGTAAAAGCGCAGCTGCCACCCGCGATGAATGCCTTCTGCAGGGGTCTTCGTCCTCCCGATAAGCCTTCATCCGAAGCACCCAATCGTTCACGAACACCTGCACATGAAGATTCAACACTACAAGAAATATGCATGCAACAACGCAAGTAAATGTACGAGATTAAAGATATCCCAAGTAGCGGGGTAGAATACGCAAAACGGTTAAAATATCCCGGCCCAACTATGCCTACATAAGTTCGTACGCAAAAACCACCACAAAAGATACTTGTCTGAAAAACACCTAAGAAAACACTAGAAAGAAATTACAAAGGCCCACCGCCTTAATCTTCATCCTTGTCATGAACACCGACACTCTTCGCCTGAATCGCTCCGCTCGTGGAAGGGTCGTCCAGACCCCTTCCTGCATAGAGCGCACCTTGAACATCATCACCAAGACCAACACCTTCTTCCTTGTCACCATTAGAGTCCTCATCAGCAACTTCTTCCTCAGAAAGATCCAGAGACGCAAAGATCTCATCATGAGGAGCAAGCTTATCTGGGGGTAACACTCATGGAAGTTCTTGAGTTCCTCTTCCAAGTTCCAACTCAGATGTTGTCTCGCGTTAATTGCTTGATTGTCATTAGTCTGGACATTATCGAGTAATACGCACTAATCTCCCCAGCTTCCTTAAGGATTTTTCCGTTAACAACTTCAAGCTCCGCGATCTTAGACCTATTAGAAGCAGCCTGGTAGGAGTGACGTTTGACAGCTTTCGTCAATTTCACGATCTTACCAGCATCCTTCTTTTGACGCTTGATAGCAGCCGCCACTTCCTTCTCCAACTTGTTCCTCTCAGTCTCCCACTTCAGCCTGTTCTCCTCTAGAGCATCTCCCTCTTTGTCCACCGCATCTGCGACCCATAACATGCCCTACAAGGCCTACAGAAAGACACCGTCACAGTAAAAGAAGAAAACCACAAAGAACGCTTAGAGTGTGAAAAGAGAAGTATAGTCATCAGAAGTTTACCTTCCACACCGCAAACCAGCGTCCTTGACAAGGTCAGGAGTAGGAACATGGACATCATAGAGTTTCTGCCACAGATCTGGTGGAGTCTTACCCTCTAGATCAATGACTTCAGGAATATCCAGCAAGGGTCTCTTGGCAGGGGTCGACTTAGTAACAACTTCAGCTTTAACCTTCAAGTCCAAAGGATGTTTCTTGTCGCTCGACCGCAGCTTACACTGGATTGTGGCCGCAACAGAGAAGTTTTGTCCCATATTAGGAGAAGCTTTGACTGCGAAAGGAGAATATATATAAAAAAGAAGAAGAGAGGAGAGGACAGAAATATGGAGATAATCAGAAAGAGGAAGGTAACAAGGAAGCCTACTAGAGGGTTTCACCGAGGGTTTTCCCACAGCCTTGAGGGCGGCTACCGGCATAGGAATGACGTCTTCCATAGTCTTTTCCGAGTCCTCCAACTTAGCGTCATCTTCTCCATTAGATTGGTCCTCAGAAGGGGTCATTGTCTTGTTGCTCGATTCTCCCTCAGGAAGAAGATCTACGGACTTCCGATAAGTCCTCCTCCCCGATGGAAGCGCAAGAATCTTCATGCAAGCTTCAGACTCAAGAGTGTGAGCATCCAGACCAGGGGGACTGCGGACACCATAACAAAAGAGAGAATCACGATTGGGCCTAGCACATAAACCCATGGGGTTCCATCCTAAAACTAATTGGCAATAGGAGTAACTCAAGTGCTTATATATAGTAGGCATTTATCTTTCAATTTTTAGATGTGGGAAGCTCTTTACTCCCCCCCCCCCCCCCAAGTGCAACTGCCTGACCCCGCAATATGCCAGTTGCAACTTGATGTCATGCCTTTAGGCCGGCCGGCCCATATAGACCAGGAGTCGACACCCAGACCAAACCTAGCTCTGATACCATGTTAAATTTCGTGGGCCACCATGTGAAGCTTCATGGGCCACGTGCGTACGTAAGCCCAGTACACATGCCTAGTGGGGTTCCATCCTAAAACCAATTGGCAATAGGAGTAACCCAAAGGTATTTATACTGCTTATTTCTCTTTAGATTTCTGATGTGGGATGAGTATTCCAATACTCCTCCGCAAGTGCAACTGGGGAACTAGCCCATTTGACACTTGGACAAGACAACGGGTGGTGGACATCTCAATCTCTTTATAGCTGAAACCAACCCCCACAGGAAACGGGCTCCAGGAAGAACAACACTGGGTTTTCGATAACCTTGACTCTAATACCATGTTAAATTCCGGCGGGCCAATAATAACGTGGGGGGGGGGGGGGGGGGGGTCACACGTCTATCCGTGCGCATAAGCGCGATTGGACCTAGTACATAAACTCATGAGGTTCCATCCTAAAACCAATTGACAATAGAAGAAGAAATCCAAGTGTTTATATAATAGACATTTATCTTTCAAATTTTAAATGTGAAAAACTCTTAACTTCCAATTGATTTCGTTGGGTCATGGGAGGGTCCCAAGTTCCCAACAAATACTCATACTAATATTATCATTCGTTGTTGCCAAAATAATTTAAAGTTGGTATAGGATACGAATGTGAAATGAATCCAATAAAAGTGTATCTTATGATGGCAACATTTTTAGAGATGAAGTGGCCACAAGCTTATAAAAGTAACCATATTAAATGTGTTGTCATCCTCCAACATAAGATTATCTTAGTTATCAATTTAAAAAAAAAACAAAGAAAAAGTCCATAAACTAGAAATTACATTCTACCAAAAAAAAAAAATTTGTACCTCATATATAAAAGTAATATTTTATTAATTAGAAGGCGAAGTGAAAATATAACATGATCTATAGAGGCTAAAATTACACAAACCCACCTCAAAATTGCACCTCATATATGTATGAAATTTCACATGTTATTCCTGGACATTTACGTATTTTTATGTGCTACCTAATAAATTTTCATTTTCACATGGTACACAATTTTATATTTAGTCCATTTGGGGTGCAATTTTAAACTTTCATAAGCATAGAGGGTAAATTACACAAACCCACATCAAAATTAATGTAATTTCATACAATAATACGGAGTATGTGTTTAAGGAAATTTACAAAAGACTACTACACTTTGGGGTCTTGTTTCGAAAAGTTCCACAGCGATACAGCATTTAATGTTTAAAATTTGTTTAAGAATTAGTTACACAAAATCACATGTTTTAAAACATGATAGTTTTCACAAAAATACTCAAAATTTGTGGACTTTCTAGCGATTTTCATGAAAAATAAAGTTCAAAAGTTAGGGTGATCATTTGTAATTCCTTTTATGTAGATGATGTTAATTATTAAAATTATAGTACCATTTATCCTTTGTTATCTTTATAACAGTGACATTTGGGCTACTTTGTACCAAACTTGCAAATTACAGAGCTAAAAAACAACACGTGGAAAGTGAAAACTTTCACACACCACACACCGATTACGCAAACACCTCACAGGGGTATTATTCTGAATTTTCACAAACTAAATCTTTTAGCAAGCATATTTAATTATGGGCTTATTTAAATGTATTTAGTTGCATTAAATTATCTTAAATCATAAATTTAATACTATAATTTAATTTATTAAATTTTGTGAACCAAACAGTATGTAGAACATTAACATACCTTACACGGTATAGAGAAGAAATGGGAGTAGAAATCACTATATTTTTCAATATGCTTAAAATGCCATTTTATATTAACCATTTGAATAACATCTTAAATGTAAAGTTATATATAGTCCATTAGAAATGTCCTTCAACTTGGACACGATATGTGCTTAAGGCTGTTGGTTTAGGTGTTGTATATGATAGTTTTCTTAATTACAAAATTATAAACTTTTTAATAGTTTAATTATTAGATGATCGTATAAATACCGGCCAACTCTTGTACCAACCAAAAATTAAATATGAATAAGCCTTGACTCTACCAATAGAAGTAGAAAAGAATACACAAAAACCAGTAATATTCAAGTTTGGCTTTGCTGCCCAACCCACTGACAAATCAACTTGTTGATCTCGGTAGTGGGTGTTCTTGCATCATCAAAACTTGGCCAAAAGTGGGATCATTCATTACAACTTCGAAGTTGTAATAGTTATCATCAACAACATTATAAGAGGAGGGTTCTGATGCAAACATTTCTTAGGGTGAGAACTAAGAACAAATTTAGAGCGTTAGATTATGAATATGTACGAATGAGATTAGATTAAAAAAAAGCTGATTCATTAATAAATGGCACGGGGTGTAATTTCGAAAAAAAAAATCACAATGTTCCAAAAATACCCTCCCTTCTCCCCCAAACTCCCTTCTCCCTTTCAAACAACTCTAGGAAGGAACAGAGAGAGAATCAGGACAGAGCGACGGGAGAGAATCCTTCACGACGGCGTACCTTCTCCGCCTCATCAGTCTAAAAATTCTTCTCCAAAATTGATCGGTTTGAATTCGTACTTCTCAATTGAATTTTTATCACTTGATTTGATTTCCTCTTCCTGTCCTCACGTGCTCACCCAAAGGAAAGCTTGGTACCACTATATCTTTTCTTTGATAGGTTGGTTTTTTCTACTCGTACACCACAATTATTTACTATTTTGGAATTTGTTAATTAGAAAGTTCCTTCTTTATTGTTTATCACTTGATTGATTGATATCCTTGTTTGTCATCTTATTTTTCATCTTTCTTCTATGTGTGTGGTCTTATTTTATCGTGGATCAACTTCAATATCTTTTTTTTCGTTGTAATTTCCTAATCGGTTTGTAGTAAAGTTCTTGTGAGAGTCATTTTCTAATGAATTTGTGAATTGTAGTATACAATATTATATTGAGTTCTAGTGCTTTTGTGATATCAATGAATCTATAAAAGTAGGATTTGGGAGTGATTAATCCATGAATCTACAAAAGTGATTGTCAATTAGTTTATCACATTTTCATGACCAATATTGGCTCAAAGCTTGAAGTGAATCTATACAATTCTCAAAGAGATTGGTTAGGATAGGTTGCAACACATTTCATAGCCTATTAGCTCAAATGGTAGAGCAATGTGCATATGCACATAGATGTGGGTTCAAATCTCACATAGGCTAATTCTATAAACACTTTATATATTTTGGTTCATTATAACTCTTCTTTCGGTTCACGATTTGGTAAGCTCGGTTCATAATAGTTCATCTTACAGTTCATGTCTTTTAAGTCATACTAGTTGTAATTTTGGTTCATGACATTTGTTCTTTTGGTTCATAGTACATTAAAGTTTGGTTCATAATAATTCATCTTACAGTTCATGTCTTATAAGTCATACATACTAATTGTAATTTTGGTTCATGAAATTTGTTCTTTTGGTTCATAGTACATTAAAGTTTGGTTCATGCGTTTTTAAGTGTACTTGATATTTCAACTTATACTTGTAGGCTAATGAATACTAACTATGGTTTTAAATTACATTCTTATATTACAATAGTTAACTGGAAGCAGTGAAAATCACTACCGGTGCTACACAATGGAAAGGGTGCATTTTGAGAAAACAATGTAAAAGATTGATCTTTGATTACTTGTAGGATATGGTGCATTTTGTTGAATGCATAGACTCATTTTGCTCAATGGATTAAACATTTGTTCAATGACATTACATGTGCCAGCATTTCATTATCTCATCTCACAACTTTTTTGCTCGATGTTGATCTTCCTGTGATATAAATGACATAATTTGTCAAGTTAACTTAAATGGTGTATTTTACAGAGATGGGTACAAAATTTTAGACTTTGAAATCTATTTTACGAGTATTAATTACGCGGTTCATAATGTTCAACATGAAGGTTCATAGTGTTCAACATGAAGGTGCATGAATTTTAAATAATCGGTTCATTTAATAGAAAATGCATAAAATTTGTAAAGAAAGCATTCGGCTCATTGGGTTCGATGTGAAGTCTAAAATAACCTTAAAAGCAATTACAATGTAGCAAAGTGTTTTTTCAAACACAAAGTAGCATAAAAAACAAACAACTTAATCCCCAAAACACATAACAACTACTAAAAAGACAATCTTATGATAAGTGAAGAATGTAGGCATCAATAGCTTCATCATGATCATCCAATGGAACTCCATCAACATTCTCATCATTATCAAAACCCTTCAATGAAACTCCATTAATACTAGCATCATTATCCGAATGAGACAAGTTAGGATGACCGGAACTTGATAAACAACCTACAATAAAAAAAGGAAAAAATTAAGCTAATTTATAAGCAACATGGAATACATAATGGGCAATAAAAATGTGAAAAAAACCATTTTTCTTTTGGTGCACAAATATTGTCATTATGGTTCATAATATTACACTATAAGGTTCATTGAAAATGACAATGCGGTTCATAATATTACACTATAAGGAATTCAACAAACACTTGGTGGGTATCTCTCTAATACAAAGCCTAATATTCCCATAATAATCCCCCATTATATAAATGAGCACTTCTTTACCATTTTAGTTTATAGATGTAGTTCATAAATACTTTTTTATGGTTCAAATAGAGAGCAAAATCATAATTATGTGCAAAATCAATGTACGCCAAATAGATACAGTCCAAATAATTATGTTCAAATAGATGCAGTCCAAATAGAGAGCAAAATCAATGTACGCCAATGAATTATGTATTCAAATTATGTGACCTTAATCAACAAATTCATGTGTGTGGTCGAATATCAACCCCCTAATTTTCTATTATGGGCTTATGGCTATTAGTTTGGGTTTTTATGGGAAAAAATGGCTTAGACATTTTATCAAACACTTGGTGGGCATTCAAACAAGCATACAAAATCAACCTCTATTTCTAATCAAATCCTTCAAATTGAAATGCAAAAGACATACACAAGTCTTTATTTTGCAATCTCTATCAATTTTATTGTTCTCTATACCAAAATCCATAAACAAAGATGAAAAATCATAACTAAACCCATGAACAAAGATTGCAAACCTAAATAAACGAAAATCATACCTAAATCCATGAATAAGGAAGAGATTGAAGGTGAATTTGCTTGAGAGGAAGTAGATTAAAGGAACATGAGGAGTGTTGATTGAATGAAGAGAATTTTGGGCTGAAACTTGAAGAACTCGCATAACTCGTTTGAACGTATAGCTAGTGTAGGATGAAATTGAAGGCAAAGGACATAAAAAGACGATTATGGCCCTCAATATATAAAAAACTGCAGGTGCGCGCATCTTTTGAAATTAGATCTCGACCGTTAAATTAACAAAATCAAAGGCTGATATTTGATCGCATTTCTTAGGATAAGAATTGTTCTCATTTGATCCCCAAACACATTATAAAAGTACTATACTAATTATTAAGTTGTAATATATATATATATATTACCTTACTAAGGTTAGACAAATAACAATAGTAATTGTTTTTTGACACTAATGGATAAGAAAATGACATTTTTCTCTTTGAGCACCTAGCTAGGTTTCTATTGGCATGAACGGGATTAATTAATAATAAATAAAGTGGATCATGATCAAATCCGAGTTCACGTCGAACATGCATTCAGATTAACACTAATAAGTTGGTGCATTCTTCCTTTACTCATGTTGCCTTTTTATTTTTTATTTTAGGTGGATGTGTAGCTTAAATATTTAGTGTGAAACAGTTTCTAACATTTTCCCCGTTTTTCATTTTAGTCTCTAGCCTTCCTTTTTTTTTCTTTTTGATTAGGTAAGGATTAGAGCGCACTCCGCTGTAGAGGGCGTCCTAGAGCATCCTTTCGGATGAGAACATTAAGTTCTGGGTGAGTCTTAATCAACTCGTAAGGGAGACTGTTAAATTCCGACGGGCCAATATGACGTGGGGGTACACACGTCGGTTCATGCGCACATGCGCGTTCGTCCCAACACATAAGCTCATGGGGTTCCATCCTAAAACCAATTGGCCATAGGAGGAGTAACTCATGGATTTATATGGTGAGCAAGTTTTATGATAAATCCCAATGTGGGATAGCTTTGTATCTCAACACACACCCTCAAGTGCAACTGTCTGCCCCCGCAATATGCCAGTTGCACTTGACGTTCATGCCTTAAGGCCGGCTAGCCCAATAAGACAAGGAAGTCGGACCCATACCGAACATGCTCTGATACCATGTTAAATTCTGGCGGGCCAATATGACGTGGGGGGTACACACGTCGGTTCATGCGCATAAGCGTGTTCGGCCCAACACACAAGCCCGTGGGGTTCCATCCTAAAACCAATTGGCAATAGGAGGAGTAACCCATGGATTTATATGGTGGGCAAGTTTTATCATAAATCCCGATGTGGGATAGCTTTTTATCTCAACAGAGACTATGGCCCAATTTAGCAATTTTATCGGTCACAGCATTACAGTCCCTCGGGACATGATTAATCATGATATCATGCGAACCATAAATGGACACAAGGATGTCGGAGATTATAAGTTCAATCTCCTATGGGCATTTCTTAATATCTTTGACCGCATTAATTACTTGGAGATTATCTCCCTCAATTTCAACATTCTTTAATTGCCTTCTCTTTACTTCCCATATGGCCTCCTTAAGGGCTAACGCTTCAGCCTAGAGCACTAACACATTGCCAAATTTGCAAGCTTTTAGATCCACCAGTCGACCCAGGTGGTCCCTAATTACCATTCCTCCCGTTGCCTGTTTATTGGACAATCTAGATGTGTCAAAGTTAATCTTAATGTCATCTTGTTTAGGTTTTCTCCATCTTTTACTTGTTTTATTTCGATGTCTCGTTTTTCCTATCTATCCTCTAATATTTTCCTCATCTTCCGTCCATTGTTATGCCTTATTCCAATTAGCGATTTGAGTTTGAATATACGCTGTCAAATCCAAAATATCGTTTGATTGGTCTTGTTGAAACGTCAGCTTGTTGCGTTGATGCCAGACGCTCCACCAAATTGTTGCCATTTCTATGAATTCTTGTTTCCCAAGTATTTGTTTAAGTTCACTTAGTATTAGTTTAGAGGTTTTGTTATCGGAATCAAAATCCCTAATCATTCTAGCCGTGTTGTGGTTTATTTTATTGGTTATGTGTATCATATATGGACATTTTGTCAGGATGTGAGTTGTATCTTCGTCAGAGCAGTCACATAGTATACATCCTCACGGGGTAACGACTTGTTTTTCTCGAAGGCGCGCTTTTGTTGGGAGGCCATTATCGTCGATTTTCCATACTAAATTTTTTACTTTCGGGTATGTATTCAGCTTCCATATCCAATTGTTTAGGCTCATATCTTGATTTGTTCTGTTAGTTATGAGCTCTACTGCCGAAGTTGTGGAAAACCACCCATTCTTGTTGGGCGCCCAATATAGGCGATCTTGTATGTAATTGTCCGGAATTGGTATTGATTGTATTTGTTCGACTATATCATCCGATAATTCCTGTCTTAATTTGTCTATCTTCCATGTTTTATTGTTAGATATCCATTCTGCCACTTTTGAATTTTCATCAATATTTGTCGGATTCTTAGCATGGTTATATAGCGGGCCTTCATGTAACCATCTATCCTTCCAAAACTTGATCGTCTTACCATCTCCCATTTGCCATATTAGTCCTTTGTAAAAATCTTCTCTCAGTTGGATCTGTTTTTTCCATTGCCAGGACGCGTTTTGTTTCGGCCTGTAGGTGAAGAGACTAACGTTTTTTAGATACTTTTGCGTCACAATTCTAACCCAGATATTATTAGGCTCCGCTAGAATTTTCCATAGTAGTTTCATTTGTAGAGCCTTGTTCATGTGTTCCGTTTTCCTTATTTCTAGTCCTCCCATGTCTTTCGGTTTGCATACTTTATCCCACCCCACCAATGGTTTGTATTGTCTATCCTTATTCCATAAAAAACTTCTATTAATTCTATCCATTTCCATGTGTATGGAGTTAGGTAGCATGAAGCTTTGCATGACGTAATTAGATTTTGTAGCGAGGTTTGCTCGGATCAGGGTCATTCACCCCTCAAGGGAGAGCGAGTTAGCTTTCCATTTGGTAACCTTGTTTTTATATAAAATCTCTCTTTTTTACGTATCATTTTTATCTCTAATTTTTTGTTCGTGTTTTATTGTGATAATATCCGTTTATTAAAAGGAATAAAAAAATTTAGATAAGAATTATCACTAATTTAGTTATTTTGATAATTAATATGCTATCAAGCAAAATTATTTTTTGAATGGTGAATTGTACACAACAATCCTATTAGTCCTATTTACTATAGCATATAATTTTGTGTAACTTTCATTCTAATGGATATTTTATCCTATTTTTTCTAGATGGTATTTTTGTAGCTTTTAATATTAACTTCGATATTTTGTGTAATTCACACAAAATAAAATTATAGAGCACACAAAAACAAACACACGATGATTAGAAAAAATAATATTTTTTTGAAGATGTAGAAATGTCACAAAACAAGTTAAATAAAGTCTTATATTTTTTTACCAGTTAAATTATATGTCAAAATTAGGTAGCTAGTAATAAGATGCGCTACTAGACCTTTCTGAATAGCAAAGTCAACTCTTTTGAAAACAACACCCATAGACCTAAGAGTCAAAACATTATTGTGTATGATTTTTTGGACCCTTTTGAGAAACTCAACAACATTTGTGCCAAGAAATTGAACGTGTCAAACGCAAACAGGGTGAAAATATGTTCATTATCAATACATACTTTCTCATGCTTAACCACTTTAGATGAGGCGGCTATGAGGGTTATTTGTCCTACATAAAAGATTAAACCCCTAAAACCCATCAGTAATGTATACTCAAGTCCACACATGCATATCTTCCTTCCATCCATCCATAAACCAAAACATGTGCTGGCCTAAGTGTTGATCTCCCCTCGTGCAGATCCATCAAGAAATTAACCAAAGCCTCCTTCTTTGTAGTAATTATATCTTAAGTACGTCAAAAAGGAAATTTCTAAGAGCAAGTTTAATGGGGATGCTTGGGAAGAGATGCTTGAGAAAAGTAATAATTTTTTATTATGGTGGGATGCTTGAAAGAGGTGTGTACCCACATGAGGAGGGATGCTAGAATTTTTTATTTGACTCAATAAAATAATATATATTTATCCAAACATTTTACTTGAAGCATCCCCCAATAAATATGCTCTAACAAGATCATGCATCTACTTTAATCCTAGAAGCTCTTTACAGTGAAGTACATGCTCCAAAAAGTATCAAGATAATGTTTGGGACAAACTGGGCATATCTTATAAAATTGAAAGGTTTTTAAGGGTGTGTTTAGACGCATAATAAATACTTTATACTAACATGTCCTATGTATTATTTAGCCAATAAATTTAAGTGGCATTTCCAAGCCCAATATTCTAAAAATATCGCCTTGGCCCCGCATAGGTGCTAGTCCGTTTAGCCTTCTCGCTCGCTTAGGCGCCCATCTAGTCCGCATAGGCAGTCGTTTAGACCGCCTAGATGCTAGGTATTAAACTTTCATGGGCCGATGGGCTGGGGTCATGCATACGTAAGCCCAGCACATAAGCCTAGTGGGATTCTATCCTAAAACCAATTCGCCGGCCATTGGAGAAATAATCATGAACTTATATACTAGTCTTTTATCTTTCAACTTGCCATGTAAAAAGGGTATTCTAACACACCCTGCAAGTGCAACTAGGGAAACTGACCCAGTTGACACTTGGACAACACAACGGGAGGTGAGCATCTCACTCAATCATAGACTTATATACTAGTCTTTTATCTCTCAACTTGCCATGTAAAAAGGGTATTCTAACACACCCCGCAATGCAAATAGGGAAACTGACCCAGTTGGCACTTGGACAACACAACGAGAGGTGAGCATCTCACTCTTTATAGCCAAACGGGTGGTGAGCGTCTCAATCTCTTTATAGCCAAAACCAAATAGGGGTCGTGCATACATAAGCTCAACACACAAGTCTAGTGAGATTTTATCTTAAAACCAATTGGTCATAGGGGTAATTCATAGACTTATATACTAGTCTATTTTATCTCTCAGCTTCCCATGTGGAAAGAATATTCTAACACTTAACGGCTCCTCTCTAAGGACCGTCTAACATTTAAAATATTATATAGTATTTTTGGTGATAAAAGCTCGCGTATATTAAATAAAATAATACAATTTTTATTTTAACATCCGATAATACTCTTAAGTTATTTATAATGCACCCAAATTAGTTGGGAGACAACTAAAGTAAGAAGAAGCTAGGTAAAAGCTAAATTTAGTTGATTTAAAGTGTAAAAGTTCTTAAGGGGTTAGTGTTACTTTACTTTTGAAACCTTTTTCAATTAAACAAGAATATCCTTAACGCCTAATTACGTGGAATCGACTACATGAGTTATACAATCATAAGTCATAACCACACCCACCTATTTCAAAAAAAAAATAATCATTGTAAGATCCGTTACATCATCAAGACTTGAAACAA
Source organism: Fallopia convolvulus (assembly GCA_964016875.1). Lineage (NCBI taxonomy): Eukaryota > Viridiplantae > Streptophyta > Magnoliopsida > Caryophyllales > Polygonaceae > Fallopia > Fallopia convolvulus. The sequence goes on from OZ024728.1 coordinate 22,973,402, forward strand.
GCTCAAATCTCTTAACATAATGTTTTAATGCTCAAATAATGGAAACATTTAATCAGAATAATATAAAACGCCCCTACAACCAAAGCAGAGGTTTTTAAACTTCTGCTAAGTAAGAATTTACACTATTCGACCAAAATAAAATAAGAATTTACACTAAAGCACCACTTTTTTACACTAACCTTTTGTCCTTTTTCCTCGAATTAACAATAATATCTGTAACTCCTTTATCCATCTACACGGAAACATTTATATTATTGCTCTATACGATTAAACTTTACTTACTTCAAAGAGTCGTTCGCGTAGGTAACTTATTTCACTTTACCACTTTCTTTATCAAGTTACAATAGCACCTACAAGAGCTAATCAGTAATCACATAACAATACACCTCCTTCACCAATATCAACTACCCTATAATCCTGTCTTGATTGTATTACCTCCCTTCATCACATAATTCACAAGGAAATCAAACAGTAATAAGATCCATTCTCCATAAAGTACGATCCATTCAAACCCCAACAAATATCCAACACTAAGATCCATTCACCATAAATCAATCAAACGAGAGGATCATCACCCTCTGCTTTCGAGAATTCCGAGCTTGTTCATATTCGTTATTTCCTTTGAATTCGATCATGCCCCAATTAAGGGCAAAGGTTTGTTGATCAAATTTTTGTCCAAAACAATTTGGCGCCCACCGTGGGGCCCAACGATCGAAAAAAGATTCAGTTCTTTGCATTGAAAAGAGTTCCGGAAGATCGCCATGAGCAACCCTAACGAAGGTGGTCAAAAGCTAGGCACCGGGGAGGATGGAGGCGCACGCCAGGACGCGTCGGCAGCCCTTCGTCTCGAATTGTCCGAATTCGCCCAAAGGCTCCAAGCTCTAGAGAAAGAATTGTCCGATCAACGTGCTTGTAACGAGAAGCACAAAGCAAGCATTGAGCAGTTAACCGTCGATAACGACGGTTTGCGCTCCCAACTTCGATCCGTGTCTTCTGTCGGCCCGCGTGCCCGAGCAACGGATCAAACACGAAACAGTGGGGGAGAAGGTTCCTTTGGGAACCATACCGGCCGTCACGGAGGAAATCCTAGCCTAGAGTTCATTACCCCACCAGCAACGGTTCCCGGGGTACCATCATTTACCCTCGTTCAGGGAAACCCTGTTAGCGAAGGAGCAAGAGCACCCATACGCCTGCGATTGGCGCGAGATTTGTGATTTTATTATTGTAAATTTTATTTACAATAATAATTATAGTTTTTAGTTACCGATTTAGACACTAAGAGCAAGCCCAACAGATTCCCCAAATTCTTGGGAAATGAACTTTTGAAGATTTTAGACCGCTTTTTTGGTCCAACAGATTCCCTATCTCGTTTCCTATTATAGAGTGATTCTCCAAAATGGGTAGAGATCTCTCCAAATTTAGGGAATTCCCTAAAAGGCTAAAACATTTGGGCAATGCATTAAATGTATATAATAAATTATAGCTTATTCCTATTAGTTAAATTAGTTTTATAATATAATATTTTAATACATAAAATAATAATTATTATATATGTAGGATTTTTTAAAATAGAGAATTTGTTGGAGTTGGAGTAATAAAATTAAAGAATATAAGTTTCAATTTTTCATTTTGGAAAAAAATATAGAAGATTTGTTGAAAGGCCCTAAAATTCTAGAATATTTTATTTTCTTATAGTCAAATAAAAAATAATTTATCATTCATTAGATTAATATTTTATTTTTCTTTAATTAAAATAATAAATAATTTATCATTATATTTTAGATTTTTTTTATGTTTAATAAGTAAGATAATATTTAATTCATTATTAAATATGTATGATAGAATATTTTATATGGTAAAAATAAAAGTATTAAATGTAGTATTCTCTAAAATAGAGAATCTGTTAGAGTTGGACTGAATTTTTTTTGGAGAATATGACTATTGGTTCTCTATTTTAGGATAAATTTTAGAGCATTTATTGGGGATGCTCTAACAATACAAATATAATATTAGAAAGGAGTAACACTTTTTCAAAACATGATAGAACCAAAATAGGTAGAGAAATTGCTATTATGTAGGGTAACAATTTGCTAGCTACATTAGTGAGATAAAAATATATATTTTATCCAAAATGAAAAAAATATGAATTGACTAATTATTTTCATCCTAAATTCATTGAAATTAAAAATATGAAAATTACTACAATTCTCATTAATTTTCTTTAGATGTGCATACAATATACATGCATCTTTAGATGTGCATACATGCAGCATCTAATGAAAATTAATAGTTTTGTAGCGCGTTTGAAAAAAATTTCATGTGTTAGGTGTGAAAAAAATATACAATATTTCGTATAAAATTAGGGCATGTTGAAACATTCTAATTTTTTGAGATCAAATAAACCTTATCCATTCTCAATTCTTCCATGATTACATGATCCAATTGTTCTAACGCTTGCGAACTCAACCTACAAAACTATACTATATAAAATATTAAAAATTACTACAAAATAAACACATATAAAAACTTGTCCCGTGCGTACACACGGGCCTGTCTCCCTAGTAACAATAAAAAGTTGTGTACGAAGTGCATTTATTGCACATATCATACATCTTACTCATATTAAGCCAATTATAGTATACATCAAAATAAACTCTTTAGTTCAATGGTTGAGCCTATGTCATTTGTATTGGAGGTTTAAGGTTCAAATCTCAAGCTACTTACCTTTGGCTTTTTTTTTACAAGCATAATATCATGTCAAAATCTAATCATTATTACTAATTTTATAACATATAAAACTAATATGTTTATTTATGTGTTTGGTTAATTATATTATTGATCTTAACTTTTAACTAATTTAATCATTAATTCTTTTTCTATTTAACATCAAATATTTTCATAGATCTATTAATTTCATCTTTAGGACATATAAAATTCATAGAAAACTAATATAATTAATTATGTTATTATATTATATTATATTATTATATAGCTTGGTATTTTAAGTTGGACCATAAGAGAACTTTATCAGAAGCTCAAATTGAATACGATCCATTGAATCTCGTTCTCTTTCAAAAATTACTATGTATTTGGTTTAACTTTGTATAAATTAACCTTGATTACCTCAATTGTGTTATCATTTAGGTGGCTATCTTAAATTTGACCGGTTGAATAAAATGGAAACGTTTAAAAATTAAATGGTGCATTAGAAGCTCAAATTTAATATGATCCCTTGAATCTCATTCTCTTTCAAATATTTGGTTTAACTTCGTATTAAATAACCTTGATTACCTCAATTGTGTTTTAATATTGTTGTTTAGGTGGCCATCTTAAATTTGACCGGTTTAAATCAAAATGGAAACGTCTAAAAAATAAATGGTGCATTTATCATTTTACAATTAAATGTCAATATTCCAATAGTCACCCTTTAAAATTCACTATTCCATTTGCCTTTAAAAACCATTCTATCACATAAGTACATTTTATCAACATCTTATTTTTCTCCAATAAGGTTTGATTCGTGCTCGGTGCTCTTCTATTCAGCTGCTTCATTAACGTTTGATTAGATGATCCATAAAGAGGTTGTATGATAATGCCGAGTATATGTGCATCTGCATTTTCAAATAAATGGCCTAAGTCGATTTGGAAATAGTTTATAGGGCGGTTTGGAGATTGAATTGCTCAATGGAAATGGTTTATGAGGTGCTTTTTTAGAGTGGAGTGTTTAGATTGATCTCTGGATTTTGTTGACTGAATTCTTTTGGTCAATGTTTTGCACTGGCAGGTGAATACTGCTTGGATCGAACTAGAGAAGGCCCAAGAAGGATCTCTTAAGAACAAGGTTTATGGATATGATACTTGAATGATAGAGTATTCTTGAACAAGGTTTAGGGTTTAGGGTCTGTGTGTTATTGAAAATTGAGCATTCAACAGATTTGATCGATCAACTTGAATGTGTTTGGATGTAGCATGGGCGTGTGGCTACTGACCCATCTTAAGCCTATAAAACTTTTCTTGAAATCCATATCGAAGAATGTTATTGGAGTTGATATTACATACCCAACTAGGTTTGCACTCTCTTTGCTCTTACTCGATCTTTCAACATGCACATTATGTTATTTTAAATGCTAAATTTTTGTCTTCTTGTTTGTTGTATCTCTTAAAAATGGATATGGTTTATTGGTAAGGTAAACTTCTTTTCCGCTACATGTTGAATTTGAATATTACTTCTTATTATTTATTTAGTGTCTAAATTCAGATTAATATACGATAACACTATTTTATTAGAATATTCTTATTTACTTATCAGTTATATTTAACACTTAGTTTGCATATTTACCTCATTTGAGTTAAAACAAGTTTATAATATTTACTACCTCTCATTATTGTAAAGACAATGTAAATATAAACCATTTTCTACCCCTCATTCTTCTATGTTATAAAAATTCTTTACAAAGCTCCATGTATTTTTATGCACATAATTCTTATAATGAATTTAGCACTACTCACAAGAAAAATAAAATATCCAATATTTGGGAGAGGTTTTTAAATTAAAAGAATGATAGATTAAAGGAGAGTTTTAGAAGAGTTTACAAAAAAAGTTGAGTTGGCAGTGAGGAAGAAATAAATAAATTGATGCACATACATTTTTGTATGGAATACTAAAAATAAACACGTACAAATTTGCCCCGTGCGTATGCACGGGCCTGTCCCCCTAGTATTCTTATAAGAATAAGTTTTGCCCCCATTTATTGCCTTAATTAGTTATGTTCCCCACCTATTAATATATATGATCCAATGCACACTAATTTACAAAACTAATATAGTGCAAGTGGTAGTAAGCATTGAGATATATTGTACTGACCATGGTTCGATCCCTTCAAACACCACTTTTTTTTTTTTTTGCCTATTCCTTTGCTAGAATAACACGCCTTCATATCAACCATGATACGTTTTTAACCTTAACAATTCTTGATATCAACATGATATAATATATACATGAACAATTATTTTTATATTTTTTTCTTGCCTAAAAGAATCCTTTGCTAAACTAATATCTATATCTATATATACTATAAAGAAGAAATATTAAATACCAAACCATCTATTATGGGTTTGGATACTTGGATTACCCATCATATATAATTTCCTATCGCATGTTTTCATTATATATTGGTTAGATCGATTTACTCATATGACTAGATAAGCTATCTTTGTTTATTAGAGTTACGTGCGAATGGGCGCCCAGGTGAGAATTGAGAATAAATCTCGTTCGTTCCTTCCAAAAAATCAACGTCCCTGATTAAACATTAATTAAAAAAAATAAAATACGGCACGGGCGAATTTTTCCCGTATTATTCGCGTATTTTTCAATAAAATACGGCACGGGCGAATTTTTCTCGTATTATTCACGAATTTTTCGAAAAATACGTTTTTATGAGACACGTCCAATTTGTTCATCAAAACTAGCGATTTGTTCATCAAAACTAGCGATTTGTTCATCAATATTGACCAATTGTTCATCAATACTAACTATTTGTGCATCGAGTTTTTGATAACAATGTTCATCGACTTTGAACTTTTTTAATTTTTAATTTTATTTTTAACCTTATTTATGTGTATGAATACAATATTATATAGTTTTTGATGCACATATAATTAGTTTCTATATACCAATATTTGTTCATTGATATACTACTATTTGTTCATTGATATAACCTTGTTTGTTCATTGATATACTATTATTTGTTTATTGATATACTTCTATTTGTACATTGATATAACCTTGTTTGTTCATTGATATATCCTATTTGTGAATAGAAATATACTTATGTTTATGTGTCAATACCATCAATTTGTACATTTAGGACTATTAATACCATCAACTTGTATATTTAGGACTATCTATTTGTGCATTTTTTATATTTATTTTGTGCTTTTAAAGCTATCTTGAATGCAAAGGATAATACGAATGAAGTGCTTTAAGGCTAACTTGTCAATACGAATGAAGTGCTCAATATAGTACCTAAACAAGATAAGTTTGATTTAGAAACTTGAATACAAATAATAATAGATAAAGAATCTGACTTTGCAATACTATGGTGTATGCTAAGAGGTTACTAATGAACAAACATGCATTTAGCAATGAAAAATTATATGAAAAGGCAATGAACAAATATGCATAAACTAATGAACAAATATGCACAAACCAATGAACAAATATGCTAAAACCAATGAACAAATATGAATATAACAATGAAAAAATATGCATCTATCAATGAACAAATATGCATAAACCAATGAACAAATTGATGTTACTAATGAACAAATATGCACAAACCAATGAACAAATATGCCAAAACCAATGAACAAATATGTCACAGTGTTGATGAACAAATCCACATTGTTGATGAACAAATCCATAGTATTGATGAACAAATCCACAATACTCATGAACAAATCCACATTTTCGATGAACAATCTGGGCGCGTGTCCTATTTCCGTTTTTTTCAAAAATACGCGAATAATTCGCCAAAAATTCGTCCGTGTCGTTTTTTCCCCTTTTTAAGTGAAATGATCAGCGCCTTTGATTTTTCTTGATCCAATGGCTCTTGTTCTTTCTTATTTCGCACCTGAGCGCCCATTCGCACCTGAACCAGACTCTCGTAATTTATAGTTTATTTTTTATTCATCTCTATTTAATGTGTTGGACTTGAAATTCTTATTTGTATATTATTGTTGTTTTGCTTCTTTATTTAATGATAGATTAACTATATTTATTTATTTATGAGTTGTAGTTTATAGTTTATAAAAAATTATTCTCAATTTTATGAGTTGGAATTAGAATCCATATATATTATAAAAACATATTATGGGTTTGATTAAAATCCATTATGGATTGGATAAGCCATCTCACATGATCTCCTACCCCTATTTTCATTGTTATTTAGGTAGATTGGTTTTCTCACATGGTTAGATAAGTTGAATTAGACATCTCTATAATTATATGAATTGTAGTTTATATTCTTTATTTCTTTTGCTCTTCTCTATTTTATGAGTTGGAATGGAATTAATCTTGAAAATAATGCTTCGGATGCCAAAACATGTTTCCTCCTAGATTATTAAAGCCCGTCCATATTAGCCAATTAAAAAAATCAGTTACATGAATATTTTAAATGCAAAAAAGCGTAATTTTTTTTCAAAGATGGCAAATAAATGAATGAAAGGCAAAATGATAGATATCAATTGCTATAAATACCAATATATATATCATGTTCTAATATATTTTTTCTTCATTTTATTCTTTCAAACTAGAACCATGAAATTATTAAATCAAGTGTAACATCTTAATATTAATAAATCAATAGTAACATCATAAATCAATATAATTTAATCAATTTTGTAACATCCTATTATTAATTAATCAATTGTAACATCTTAATATTAATAAATTAATAGTAACATCATAAAACAATATAATGTAATCAATTTTGTAACATCCTGTTATCAATAAATCAATTGTAATATTTTAGAGTTCATAAAGGTATTATTGGCTTGAAAATAAAGTTAAATATATATATCAAGGGTTACCGTTTTAAAATAAAAGATAAAGATCATACAGATCACCTTTAAAAATTCCATGAGAAAGTAATTTATGAATACAATACATAGTAAAAATTTACAAAAATCACTTCATATTCATAAAAAACATCATTAACAATATCAAATGATAATAGTAAAATTTAAATTCTAATCTATATCTATATCTATCTATATATATTATAAAATAGAAAAATTTGGGCAATTAATGGCCCATTCAAATGGCTTAAGTATTATTTTTAAATTTGTAAATCTATTTAACTATCTAGAAAAATTTTGTTCATTTATGACCAATTCATAATTAAGGGGAAGATTAAAAAATAAGGAAAAAAAACTTATTTAGTGATAACTTTTCATATTCCTTAATCATCAACTTTTCTAATATGAAAAGTCACCTCATCCTCACAATATTTACACTCAAATATATAAATGCAATTATGATCAATTCATAATTAAGGTGAATAGTATATTTTTCTCTCATTTACAACTTTTCATATTTCTTTTTTTTTGGTGGAAACAATTTTCATATTTCTTAACCCTCAACTTTTCTAATATAAAGAGTCACTTCATCTTCTCGATATTTACAATGAAATATACACATGTAATTATTATGGAGAGTAAAAAAGTAGGGAAAAAATTATTCATATGATGACAACTTTTCATATTCCTTAACCCCCGACTTTTCTAATATAAAAAGTCAATTTAACCTCTCAATATTTACACTCAAATATACACATGTAATATCTCATATCACATAACAAGCTGAAAGAATGTCGCATTCGAGGAGAGTTTTGGAAGAGTTTTCAAGAAGCCGAGTTGATAGTGAGGAAGAAGCAAATAGGTTGACATACATACAAAAATGTATGGAAACAAGTGACATTTCTTTTCAAAGGTGAATATTGTTTTGGACAACTCCAATGTTTGAGAGCATGTCCAACCTAATTATATATAAGTACAAAATTCTTTGATAATGTATATGTTATTTCTTGGTTTGATGTAATATATTTATGTTTATTCATTTTTAGTTCTTGATTGGGCATACAAATTTATTTCTAAATGTATATGAAATACAAATTTATATTGTCAAGTTCTAAAAATCATTTTTATGACATTTTTCTTTAATATTTTTTTTATGAGTTAGAAGTGAAAGGAGGAATGGTCTTGATTGAAAATATTATTATAAATATATTAATTACAAGATTCAAATAATAAAATATTTGAATGCACAATCTATGTCAAATGTAGGAGAATGAAGATAATACTAGAAAAAGCAATTTTGGAGGAAATTTCGTGTCTATAGTTATTGATTTTATAAGTGTCGCATTAGAGACAAAGTAATTGACCCTGGTCAAGCCGACCCATTCAGAAACTCGCAACAACCTGATCTAGATTGACTCGTGACCTATAATGACCCGAACTCGATTTAAACAAGTCTGAAATGATCGAACCCGAAACCGCCAGACCCGACCCGATTCATAGATAGATACATTCAACGGTAATATTTGTTTTAAAATATCAGGGATATTACAAAGAGAGGTGGGGAACTTCAATATGGAGCAAGATTAAAATATTAACAAAGTGTAAGAAAATGATGAGAAGAATTTCAGTAATGATGAGAAGAATTTCAGTAATTAAGCATATCAAGAATTTCAGTAATGATGAGAAGAATCTTTACAAAAATTCTGCCTTTTAAAAATAAAAGTATCATTATAAAGGCAAATTAGCACCTTTTGTCAAATTCGTCCAGAATGTTATTTGTTACACACTACACTAAATATAATTGGTATTATATTTTTTAAGAAAATATTTAATTTTATTTCGATCTTCCTAGCAGCAACTCTTACATGACTAACTTTTAAAATTCTCACATTTGCATCTCATTCAAAGAAAAGAAGATAAAAACATAAAGGGTTATAAACTATACTATACAATATAAAATATAATCAATGAGAACCCGTGCGATAGCACAAGCCATCCACCTAGTATCCAACACTAAGATCCATTCACCATAAAGTAGCATAGCTAATGCAATCAGTTTCTATTAGACCTGTCAAAACTTGACCCGACCCGAAAAACCGACCCAACCCGCCCGAAGTTTTTTGGGTTTAAACCCGACCCGAAAATCAATGGGTCAAGAGTAACCCGAACCCGTTCGACCCGGAAAAAACTGGGTTGGGTCACCAACCCGTTGGGTTGACCCGACCAACCCGATAAAGTATTATTTCAATTAAAAATTTAATATTTTATTATAAATTTTGTATAAAATTATTATTTTATTATTATTAAACAATATTTTATATAATATAATATTAATTATTTTAATAAATATAAAGATAAAGGTTAACAAAATTGACGATCATGACCCGTTAGATCAACCCGAACCCGTACCAAACCCGTAACAACCCGGTCCATATGAACCCGGAAATTTTACGACCCGTAACCCGGTTGACCCAAACCCGAACCCCACCCGCCCGACCCATTTGACAGGTCTAGTTTCTATGCTTCTAGAGACTAGAGTGAAGAATAATAATGTCACAAGTACTAGATAAGCATTCAAAGGTTTGGCAATGAATTTCATGACTTAAGAAGCGAATACGTACCTCGAAAGCGGACCTAGGAACTCCAGCCAAAATTTATTGCTTAAGAATTAAACACTCAGCATCTAACTTCTGCTTGGGGCAATAATAATTAATAATACAACAGCCTATATCAGATGATTGAGCCTTCAACAATGGTACATCTCAATGCCGGCAAATACAGATTAGCAAATTTTGCCATGGTTGCAGTCTCTGTGCCTTCTTGAGGAATGCAAACAAATGAAGAAACTGCAAAAAAAATGCAGTTCTTTCCCCCACTTAAATTATTTTTCATTGTTCAGTCCTTTGAAAAGGATCTCCTGAAGAAGTGAAGATAAAGAATGTACAGTCTCAACAGATCACACAGAGGGCAGCCATTCAAGCATTTGACCAGCAAACATTGGGATAATGTCACCAGATGCATATGAGATTGAGTCCGGGACTTTCCAGGGGCTCTTAATCAATTTGATCTTTGATGTGTTTCTGGCCAAGCCATAAAAATCTGGTCCATTGAAGCTTGTGAATGCCTCTAATTTATCAAGGGCACCTGCCTGTATAAACAAATGGTTTTTGAGTTAATTTAACCGAGGAATTTTAGGATTAATTCATCTATGCAATGCTGATTTGCAAGCATCTTCTTGTAAATTCAGATGGAATGGAGCTCTCAAGAACGTAAGAGGCGCAGAAGAAGTTTTTTAGACGCGGGAATAAATATATGACTTGAATGAAAGGCTAGATTATCAAGAAGTTACCTCTTCAAAGACTTTGGCATAAAGTGACAGGGCAACTGGGGCATTGAATATGCCAGCACATCCACAAGGAGATTCTTTTCGTCTTTTCTCATGAGGAGCGCTATCAGTTCCTAGAAAATACTTTGTACTTCCACTTGTGACAGCTGTCACAATAGCTTGTCCTGCATGACAATCATACGAGAAAAATGGATAACTTACCACTATACGAAATGAAAAAATATCATATTTTTCCACTTTCAGTTATGAACCCAGAAGACATAGAGTACAATTCTCTTCCACATTACATGTAAAATAGCCAAAGAGCCTCCATCCACTCAAGTATATAACACAGCATAGATTTAGGGAGAACAAACACAATGAAAAGACACTGCAGAATATGTCATCAAAACGACAACCTCTATTTAGGGAAATCAGTCCTCTAATCTCTTCAAACTCTATTTATTACATGTTTTCAAACTCTATTTAGGGTTTGACATTCATATGGAAAGAAAGAATTTGTGGACTTTATGGGCTGGTAGAAAGTTGATTAAAGGGCGAAGTTTGTTGTCTGTTAGGAGATGCCAGAATGATTCATGGATTTGGAAAAATGTTCTCAAAATCAGAGATGTGGTCCTTCAGAAACTGGGAGCTGATGTGACTCAATTAAATGCAAATTCCAGGCCTGATCCCATTATTTGTTTGGCCAAACCAGACAAGACACTGAACTGTAAAGCTACATATGATTTGCTAAAGCCTCATTCAGACCAAAAGGGTTTGTGTTCTTTGATTTGGACAGGAATTCAGTCAAAGAAATGGAGTTTTATATGCTGGTTAACCACCATGAATAGGCTTCCAACAGCAGCCAGGTTACACAGGCTTGGTCTTCTAGCAACCTCTCATTGTGTGTTGTGTAGGCATGATAAGGAAGATGAATACCATTTATGGTTTGAATGTGATTTTACTAAGAAGGATGCTGATATAGTCTGGGATTGGATGAAAGTTACTGTTCGATTTCATTCAATCATGGATTGGTAGACCTGGTTCTTAAATTGTAATAGAAGAAGGAACAACATTTACCAAGCTAAGTTGATAGGTTGTATGGGGATAATATACTATGTTTGGTGGATGAGAAATGAAAGTATTTTTAGGAATGCTGCTCCTGATGTCAATATATGTGCCAAGAGGATTAGGGAGGATTGCAAGCTGAGAATAACCACTAAGCTGAAGCTAACCGGGAGAAGGGGGCTAGCTATGAGAGTTCAGCTTGGACTCTAATGTTTGTTGTTTTGGCTTTCTGAGTAGGTTTTGGGTAGACTTGTTGTAAAACACCCCCACTCCTTTTTTTGTTGAGTAGTTTTATTTCAAAAAAACTATGATGACACATTAAGAGAAGTGACCTACATCATTGCTTGACTGTCTTAACAAAGCATTAGTGCTATTTGAATTGGGACATGCTTCTGTTATAGACAAAGCTGGGTAATCGGAGATGTTATAGGACTCTTTTGAGTATTTGTATTTTACACACAACTCTGGTTTTTTCGACTGTGTTAGTTGTATCTTCTCCCTCCCTAATACAAGTTTACCATTCGCGATCCTACCAATACCACTGGTAGGAACTAGGAACTTGTCATGTTCATTTACTTCATTGTACACATGTTCATAAAAATTCAATTGCATACTGAAATGACATGCAATATAATCCCATTGTTTCACTACCAAGTGACCTTAGAGTAAAGCTACTAGCCTACTACTATATTGTAAACTGTCTTTGTAGCTCCTTGCTATGGGAAAAAGAAAAAGAAAAAATATTAACCAACATACATAATCAAAAAAGCAACAAAATTGAAATGCTCATTCTATCAGAAATCTCATTCTAAGGACTGTTGAGTAATTATTTTGGTCACGGAATGAGAACGATCATAAGATAATGTCAAACATAAATGCCAAAATTATAATTGTGAGGAGAATGACAAGGAACATACGATGGACTTCTCTTTTTAGCACAGGAAGGCAATAATTATGTGGTTGCAATCCTCCTTGAAAGAGAGAGTTTCTGTTAAGAAGAAGATGTTGTGGTGTCACGGTAGCAGCAACTGCTCCTAAAAATGATCAAGTGATATGTTAGTGCACCCAATTCAACGAAAACACCAAGAAACTGGATAGAGTGAAAGACAACGTAGTGAGATGATCATTAGTTAGCTAACCTGGATTGCAAGACTCAATGAACCTCACAGCATCTTCAGTAGTAATATGCTCCATCACAATCTTCAGCTGTGGCAGCTTCTCCACTAAAGGTCTTAACACTGTATCAATATAAACTTTTTCACGATCAAATACATCAACATTAGGATCTGTGACTTCCCCATGCACCTGTGACCAAATAAATCATATTAATTGCTACTACAAAGACTTCAACAAGGGAGAAACATAAGCAAATGAAATTGTTACACTAACAGCTCCGAGAACACGCTATAGCACATAAAAATATGCTTCATCATGTTCTGAAGGACCTAAGAGTATAAGTTGTTTAAGTTGATCTTCTAAATACATAGGCTCATAATGCTGATACTCTCCAGACAATTATATTGAGTTGAAACACAAATCACCATATATGCTACAAAAATCTACTTTTGTTCCCCTCTATGAATCTATAAATAGGTCTCTTGATGTCATGCTGGATTAATGGATAACAAACAGAATTCAAATAGCAAGTCTCAAGAATGTTAAGTTTCTAGGCTATCAGAGAAGATAATATCCATTAACAGATTCCAATTAAGTCCATGTATCATCATGTTTCAACTAAAAACATGCTTTCCCTGAGCATTTCAGGCATTCAAACTTGGCAAACATAAACATGGTTTCCCTGAGCACACTACCACAAGAAAGTTGGAGAAGATGCTGCAATTCCTTCCCTTCATGACAAACAGAAAATATGCGGCAATATTTACTACATTAAGTTTAGACAATGTCAAAAACAAAATGGGAATATCAAAACATCCTCACTACCCTGCTCATCATGTGTTACATGTGTCGTGAAGTAAAATTTTCTGTCATGACTATTTTAAAGTGGACACCTGACTAGCTGACTTGGATTCAAGGTTCAAAAAACCACTAAATATAGTAACAATTTAGGGAAAAGAAAAGCTCACAAGTTTTTATACTCTTTCCGTTCACATAAACTTGTCGTTTTTGAGTTTGTCTCAAAAATTAAAAAAACGTTTGATTTGACTAAAATATCCTCAATCTTTTGTTAAGATCTTTCACCTTTTATTGTAATTTTTGTAAATATTTTTAATTAGTATGGATATTATTGGAAAAAATAGGCTAAAATATCTCAAATGACAGATTTTATTGAACAAGAAAATCAATCTAAAATGACAAGTTTTTGTGAACGGAGGGAGTAATAGATTCTACAATAAATCAATAGCTTAAACAGATAGTATTGATGCCAAATTACCAGTAGAGGCATATTTTGCTCAACCATCTCCCACAGAACATGAAAACACTTCCCAAGTAAGTCTGTCACACCATCCTGAGAATTGGTTGTGGCACCAGCAGGGTACAGCTTAACTGCATAAACCATTCCACTTTGTCCTGTTTGATGGAACAAAAATAAGGAAAAGAAAAGAAAGAATTTCATTATCTCATAACAAGAAAATAATTGTGCTACTGGGACCACATAGCAGTAATAAAAGACCAAACAACAGCATAGTTACATAGCCAATATATTTTACTTACTAGCAAGTTTGATCTCTTCAGTGCTTGTATTATCTGTTAAATAAAGTGTCATAAGAGGAGTGAAATCAGAATTTTCAGGCAACGCTTTCAATATTAAATCTCTGTAAGCAAGGGCTGCTGCTGTGGTTGTGATTGGTGGTCTCAAATTGGGCATCACAATTGCTCTTCCAAAAATCTTAGCACTGAGTGGAGAAAAATCAAATGTATATGAAGATTATTTATAGTCGAATAACCTAAAATACACTAGATGAATATAAAAAAACAGAAAAACTATTCAGGTAATCAAGTGCACCCCAATGAGGATCTTCCTTTACTGAATATATTATACCTGTGAGGAGCAACTGCCTGAAGAAGGTCCCCATCTCGGAGATGAAGATGCCAATCATCAGGTTGTGTTATAGAAAGCTGCATCCTTGCTCCTTTGAATTTTCCCTTGTTAGCAGCTCCAATTTTGGCTATAGGCAATCTAGATGCCTATGAACCAGAATAACAGAAAGCAATGACACTATAAGATAGCAGGATTGACATAGAAAACAGAACTTGTAGTATGAAAAACAAATTTCTTAAAAAAAAAGTAACTAGCAGTCTAGCATTCATTAAGGCACAAGCACACAACTTATCTTTGAACTCTTTAGTTTTTTAAGTGTATGAGTTACATGCCTGATGTCCTCAAGATCATCAAATAGGCATTGGATGAATAATAACGTTACTTTTAGAAGTTTCAGAATTAAGTCTCTCTTACCCTCACTGTTCCTTATTCGAATTTTCAGCACAAACTAGCCATATAAGGCTCAAAGATAAAGAAGAACTGGAGTTCCACGTCACTTGAATCCAGATCAAGCCACTAAACAGTAACAATATAGACAAGACCATAAAAGATTTATGTTTTTTGATGGCCCTCTATGAATCTACAAAATCTAACTCAGCTATATAAGGTAAGCAGCCACTCCAACCAGTAAGGCAAGAAGAGAATTCGAGCATGTAAGGTAAACAAACTCAAGCAATCAAACAATACAGCAATGAGCTAGTTATCATTTATCACCACATATAATTTCACAAACACTTGTCTTTTAGGCTATATACATACTTGGCAGGGATGAATTATGGAAGTCTTTATCATTTGAGTTTCCGCTATGCTATCTGGAAGATACCTGATTTTCTGGAAGGAAAAAAAAAGATTGATTACATAGCAATTCAGTCCAAACCCTTACTCACTAATTCAAATAGGATATCATTTCGGTCATAGTAGAAAAACAGTGAGATTCCTTAGGTCATCTTATTAACGGGCGAAGGCGCCGCCTACACCACCAATCCCTGCACTGACTGTTGGAGTCGGATTCACCGGAAATGAAGCGGGCGGGCGAAGGAAGTACCGCAAAATCAAGCAGAAAGTAAACGTTTTTGTGTTGGGCAACCGTGGTACTGTTCATACTCTCCGCTCTTGGGCTTGGAGAGATCGCCCTTCCATATTTTGTTAATGGAAAGTATGATTCCGAAACGGGATCAAGAAAATGTTATGAGACGATGTGGTTTTCTCTACTGGTTTTTGTGTTGATAGTCGAGGTCTTTCAGTCGGTTTAGGCCTTGTTTCACCCGTACATGGAAAGTTGTTTGGGAGGAAAAGTTATTTTTTTTGTTTTAAAAAACGTAAAAAGTAAAGAGGGGTATACGAATTTTAAGACAGTTAGGCCATCTCCAACAGCTTCTCCAAAAAAATTTCGAAAATGGAGAATCAATTGCCACATTCTCTAAAAAAAAATTCAACTCAACTCCAATAGATTCCCTATTTTGGAGAATACTGCATTTAATTTTTATTTTTTACCATATAAAATATTCTACAATAATTATTTAATTATAATTAAATTTATCCAACATCTTATGGAAATAAAAAAATTCTGGAATCGTAACCTAATAAATAATAATATTTTTATTATTTGACTAATAAGGAAATGAAATATTCTAGAAACTTAACAAATGATAAATTATTTATTATTTGACTTATAAAGAAATAAAAATATTTTAGAAACTTAATAAATGATAAATTATTTATTATTTGACTTATAAGGAAATAAAAATATTATAGAATCTTAATTTAATATATGATAAAAAATTTATTATTCACATATAAATATCAACACTATTTTTATTTCATTCACATAGTTCTTTGAGATTGCTTGCCATTGTATTTTATTATTAAATACTCTAGAAAATGAAAAAAAAGTAAAAAAGAAAAGTAAAAAACCCCAAATGGAGAACCCCCCACATTTAGGGAATGGTGGGTAATTTTTTGGGGAATACTCTATAATGGGGAATCATATGGGAAAAATGTTGGGGCATATTTTGTAGCCAAATTCTCCAAAAACACAGCTCCCAAGAATTTGGGGAAGCTGTTGGAGAAGGCCTTAAAAGTAAGTAGAGAGGGGTACACCCCTATTAAGGGTTTCACCCCAAGTTTCATGTGAGTTTCACCCTAATTGGATTTCGATTTAGGAAACCAAGAGAAGGGAGTTTCACCCTCCTATACTAACCAACTAGTTAAAGTCCCGTAAAATTTACGGGATAATTTTACTAAAAATATATATTTAAAAATTCAATTTTTCGGCATAGGTTAAGACACTTGAAATGGAAAGATTTTGTTGATTTTTATTATATGGGGTAATTTATTTTTTTCCAATAGGGTTCATTTATTTCCATATAGGGTTTTAGTTTCTTAAATAAGAATGCTTAACCTATAGGTTAGAAAAACCGATAAAAATTTATGATACTAATGTAAAATTTAAAATACTGGTAGTTGTATATAACATATCAATAAAATTATGTAATTTATAAAAAAAAAACATTAAGATCATACCACATATTTTTATTGAATATATTTAAAAATTATTTTCATTATTTGTTGAGATCTTGCCCCATATTTTGATTAAAAAATTTAAAATGTTAATTTCACTTGAATGGAATGTTTTTAATATTTTTTATTTTTGTTAAGATATTAATATGCATAAAACAATCGGTTTTTATAAAATATTTATTAAGGTTATGTATTTGAGTTCTTATCTTTTACTTTGTAATGAATATAATAATATTTTTAAATATGGAGAACATTAATATAAAGATTTGGTATAAAAGATGACATAAATAAAAAAAATAATGTAATGCTATAACTTAAAGATAATTATGGTAGGATATCTAGCAAGGATATTATAACTTATTAAAATAGTTTTAACGTTAATTTATTAAAATTTAGGTAGATATATCAATGTATACTAAAAATATGCTGTCAATAATTTATTATATTGCAAAATATCAACATATAGATAAAAAAAATTATATACTTAGAGTGCAAGATTTGTTAAAAGATAAAAAAAAATTATTATGTATAAAATTAATATAAAAAATATTAGCATATAGATCAAGTTTGTTAAAAGATAAACATAAAGTTAATATAGAAAATATCACCATATAGATAGATCAAGTTATTATAATATAAAAAATTGGATGTATAGAAATAATAATACAAGTTATTATTAAAAAGCTTGACATTATTTTATTCAAGTAATACCACGTGGCGCAAATTTTTCAACATACATAGTTTCTGTTTTATAATGTATTAGGTAGATTTGGCTAATTAGAGAATGTCATGTGGCTTGTACTTTGGTCAAATTTGAATAATAGAACTTAAGTTAGCATTTAGTAATTTTGGTTAATTTTTAATTAATAATAATAAAAAAAATTATACTATAATTCATAATTTTTTTAATCTATTCATAAACACCCATTTTGTATATGCTTGAATTATTTTAAATTTTAATTATTTTTTTGGGTTGCTTTAGAGTAAACAAACACATATTTTAAATTTTAGTTTTTATAAAATTAAACTAGTTATATATATACATATATTTCCTGTTATTGGAAAAATAGCCAATTTTAATTTTAATTTTTCTTAGAATTTAAAAAATATTTTACAAAGCTAAAACTCAAAAATATAATAAAATTAGCCAAATTATAATTTGTTAAAATTAATGTTTCATGTTTAATTAGATAACGAAATATTTAAAATTAATAAATGAAGAGTATAACTATAATTGTGTATAGAGAAATAAATGATTGTTGGGAAGTGAGAAAAGTAGAAAAGTGAGTTTCATGAGTTTCATTGATATTTAAGTGAGTTTCATGAAATGAAATTGGGAGAGTTTAATATGATGTGGAAGGGAGAGAAATGATAACAATAAGTGTTTTTTGGATTTCATGAGTTTCACGGGTTTCATTGATAATTATGGCATAAGGGAGATTGGATTTTTCATGGTATCTATGGTCATAGGCTCGGAATGTTGCATTACCATATATAGTGTGTGAATGTGTGTGTGGGGTATATGTGAATGACTGACTTACTAAAGTTAGGTATTGGCCTGTAGAGTTATGTGTGTGGTTTGTGGATTTGTCTACTGACATAGAAACAGATTTAAAATGTCTTATGGTTACCGCATTTTGTCTAACCTGCTAGAATAATAGCTGACCCCTCGGGGATATATTTTACAGTTCTAGGTATGAACCAGGGAACCGTGTAGGAGCGTAGGCAGGACGGTGGAGCGGGCCATAGACGTGCACGTGTTATTAGGTCTGGGTTGGTGGGGGTTTGGTTGTTTATTTTATTATTTGTTTACTGTTGAATTGAAACGTTTAAGGGCTCGACTTTGGTTGTTTAAGGGATCGCTGACAAGTGTGCGCACCCCGAGGGGAGCACATAATTTTTCCAAGTAGGGGTCGGCTTTGAGCCCTTTTCTGTTTGCTATCGTTCTGGATGTTCTGACGAGGGGGTCCAGGAAGAGGTACCATATTGTATGCTTTTCGCCGATGACATAATGTTGGTAGACGAGTCTAGGGAAGGTGTTTGCATAAAGCTAGAATCTTGGAGAGAGAAACTCGAGTCAGGGGTTTTTAAGATGAGTCAGACCAAGACAGAGTATGTAGAGTTTAAGTTCAGCCACGAGTTGGAGCCTGATGAGGAAGTACCCTTGGGAGGAGATGTCATAGCGAAAAAGGAGATGTTGATATACCTAGGCTCAGTTGTACATAGCGTGATAGCGATGGGAGCGTCGAGGAGGACATTAGATACCAACTCTAGAGAGTTTGGCAGAAGTGGAGGGGTGCTTCTGGAATGTTATGTGGTAGAAAAGTCACACTCAAGCTCAAGGGCAAGTTCCACAAATTTGTGATTAGACCAGCCATAATTTACGGGGCGGAATGTTGGCCGACTACTAAGGCGCAGGGGCAGAAACTGATGGTAGTAGAGATGAGGATGTTGAGGTGGATGTGCGGCCATAGGAGACTAGACAGGATTAGGAATGAAGTGATTAGGAGCAAGGTGGGGGTGGCTTGTTTAGGTGAAAAGCTCAGAGAGTCGAGGCTCAAATGGTCCAGGCACATACAGAGGAGATCACCAGAGGCCCCAGTTAGGAGAATCGAAAGGTTGATCAGTAGCGACTTTCGCAGGGAAAGGAAAGGGGCAGGCCGAAGAAGACTTGGAAAGAAGTCATAAAACAAGACCTTATTTTTCTGGCAGTCTCAGCAAATATGGCCTTATGTAGGGACTAATGGCCTGAGAAGATCACAGTGACAGAGCGGTAAGGAGGGAGTGTCGTGCTCTTTGCCTCTTTTTGTTTTAGTTTCTCTATTATCGTTTTTCGAAGTTTTCCTAGCGTACTTTTTTTCTCTTGCTTTCTACTCACCACCTAGCTTTGTCCTTTCTTTTATTTCCCTCCCTTCTCCCTCTTTACTTTGGCCCTCCTTTTCGAGTCGGGTTAAGAGTCCGTGTTGTTGTTGTTATTGTCGTCGTCGTCGTCGTCGTTGGCCTAGTTATAATGACATTTGGGAATGGTTTGAGGATGTTTGAATTTTTAAGTTGCAGTTTAATATATGTACCTCGGGCATGCAATTATATTTTCTATATTCCGGTTTCATAAATTGAAAGTTAGATGATTTAACTGTTTTCTCTTCCTGCTCACATTGTAAGATCCAAGTGAGTTTGTTGTCAATCTAACCTGAATAGTACTTGGAGATGTCTACTACCGAGTAGTGCCTTGTGTAAAGATGGGGTGTTACACAATATATATTATAAAAGCCATTGGTTCAAGCTATTTGAGCGATTTTGGCCTCATCACATATTTTAAAAAAAATATTTTTTATTCCTATTATTTTAGTTTTCCAATTAAATTTTATTTTCTATTTATGTAAAGTATTTTTTAAAAAATTTAATTTTGACTAAAAATTGATAAAAATTTACCTCATGCTTGTCTTTTTATCTATTTTTTTCAAAGATTTTTTTTAAATTAAATTTTGATAAAAATGATGAAATCTTACATTATCTTTGCCATTTTATGTATTTATGTAAAAGTTTTTTAAAAATTCGAATTTTGATTAAAAAAATCATAAAATTTACAACATCTTTTATTCTATTTCCGTTTTATTTTTTTTGTAAATGTAAATTTTGATTGAAAATATAACTATACTTTGCATTATTTCATAAAAAAATTGAGAATTACTTGGCTAACTTTATTTTTTGAATTAAATTCCTTTTTTTTGGGTTTAGGTAAAGTAGTTTTTATATTTTGAAATTTTGACTAAAAATGATAAAGTTTTATCATAATATTTATTTGTAGACTAAGTAACTAACTAAGTACCGATGCTAAAAATTTTAAATTCAAAATTCTACATTATATATTTTTTATATTAAAAGTTTAAAACCTTATTATAATACAATTAAAAAATAACTTCAATATCTACGTCATATCTATAACTATATATTAAAGTTGTCCCTTTTCGAGCCACCAGAACGATTCTAGCCCCACCTCATATTTACAAAATTAATTTTTATTTCTAATATTTTAAATTTACCATATTATATTCTTTTTTAACTATTTGAAATCTATCTTTAACATCAAACAAATATATATTTAATATAACAATATCTTTTGAAAACTTCCTTATACAAATATTTAAAATTAAAGATAACAAATTTAAAATATTTTTAAATAAGTATAAATATCTTTTACTTTTTAGCATGATGTCTTTTCACGAAATTATTTATAGATATATTTTTTCTTTTATAATAAAAAAATTAATGATAAATACTTATAATGTTTAAAAATTAAAAAATAGGTAATATCTATAACTATATATTAAAGTTTTATCTTTTCGAGTCACCAGAACGATTCTAACCCCACCTTATATTTAAAAAATTAATTTTTATTTCTATTATTATAACTTCTTTCTATTAAATTCTTTATAACTATTTAAATTTATCTCTAACATCAAAAAAATATCTATTTAGTATAATAATATTTTTTGAAAGCTTCCTTATACAAGTATTGAAAATTAAAGATAAAATATTTAAATATTTAAAAATAAATATAAATATTTTATCATATATCTTTTGATGAATTTATTTATAAAAATATAGTGATTTTCTTTTATAAAAAATTATTGAATAAATATTTAAAATTTTAAAATTAATAAAAATTGATAATAAAATATTTAATAGATATTGAAATATTTGATAAATTCTAAATTTACGTACATGAAAAGTAATAAAATAGGAAGAATATAAAATAAATTACTTATATTAAAGTTTATATTACATTTTTATTTATTTATTAATATTCTATTTATAATGTTTATAAAATATCGAATCGTAGTCGTACATGGTACGACGGGTAAAACTAGTTTATATCATATATGATGGGTTTAACTAGTTCTCAATGACAAATCTTGTAATCCACCAATAAAATCATTACTTAGAATTCATAAATTACATACATTTTTCAACAAAATTTAATAATTAAAATGATATTTAAAAAAAATTGGTGTACTGTAATCTATACCATTACACTCTTCAATCTGGCATCATGATGATTACTCTCTCAGTCTCTCTTCTCTAGAAATAGAACTAGTGTTATTATCGTATCTTGTACGAGTTAAATAAAAATTATTCTATAAAAATTATTTTTGACTTGTTCTTAAAAAAAATTCTCCAACACATTTTCACAACTAAATCACACTTTTTAGTGTTATTCATGTACCTTGTAAAGTTTAATATAAAAATCATTTATAAACTATTTTCGACTTGTTCTTAAAAAAAATTTGCAAACACATTTTCACGACTAAATCACACTTCTTTTAGTAAAGAATTACAAAATATTAATTTGTTAGTGGGTGGTTGTTTTTGAGATAATAAAAAAAATGGGTAAGGTGAAAGTGGTTTAAATTTTTTTTAAATTTTAAATTATTTTCTTAGTAAAACTAAAAAATATTAGTTTTTTAATAGGTGGTGTTTTTGAGATAGTGGGTAAGTGAAATTATTTTAGAAAAAAATTAAAAATATTTTAAATTGCTAAGTGGCTCAAACTTTTACTTAGTTTTGGCTTTATAAATTGTGACGAACTATGAGCTCTTCCTCCTCTCTAAACCTGGGTCGAAAAAAGGATAAAATGATTCCGTTGCCGGGACTTGAACCCGGGTCTCTCGGGTGAGAGCCGAGTATCCTAACCACCTAGACTACAACGGATGTCAATACTCAGTTTCATAAAAATAAGTCAAGTTAATAAGATACTTATTTTAACCTCTTGAAGTTTTGAGCATATTCTGTTTCTTTTTGCTCTGAAGGCGTTTTCTTTACTTTCTTTTTGTTAAGAGGCTATTTGATCAAGGTTTCTGAATAGCCATTAAAGATCGTAATGGTATACTTAATGTGGCGTGGTTCCGTTGAGTTTATTTGGATGGTTCGATTCTCTGGCTCTTTTTAAATAGCCAAGTTTCAAAGAATCCGTTGAGTTTATTTGGTCGCTCGTTTGCGCACTCCTCTTTTTATGATGCGCACTCAGGTATGGGCGGATTCATAATCCGCACAGGAAAAACCGGTTTTTTACTGAACCATGGACGGATCCTAAACCCGTACAAAAAACGACACCGGTTTTCGTAAAAAAACCGGCTTTATGGACGGATTCCGGATGCGGCCAAAAAAAGCCCCTTTGGGCGGGTTCCCAACACGCCCATAATGGGCTGGTTTGAGACCCGCACATAAAAGGGTATTTTGGAAAAACGGCCCCTTTGGGCGGGTTCCCGGCACGCCCATATTGTGCGGGTTTAAAACCCGCACATAAATTAGGGTTTCAACCCACGTAACGCGTCTTTTATACAGCGGCCGAGTTATTTACTATTCAGTTTTCAATTGTTAATTCCACTAAAAAAGAGAGCATATACGACAAAGTGCATTCTCGTGAGATGTCGACTTCGAGTAGCGGGTCCACAAAGACGTCATCGTTTAGCGGGTCATCCTATTCGTAGGATTCAACCTCTTCCGTGGGCAATCTTTCTCTTCCCGATAATGAATTGGTTAGTATATGTTGAATCCTTAAATTATAATATATATGTTTAGTTTATACTTTATTGGTTGTCGGTCGATTTTAGTTTAGGTTGAAACTTGAAATTATTGGTTGTCGGTCGATTAGTAGCGTCGTGTCTAATTTGGAGTATGAAATTTAAAATTTATTTCGTAATGATGATGATGATCATATTTTATTTGATTTTTTTTAATACTTGCAAGTTCGTAGTTATTACATGCCTAGTTTAAAGGTTTTCGGTTTTATTCATAGGTTTGTCCGTATAGTGAGCATGTTGATCACACGGAAGTCGACTTCTCTACGTACTTTAATAACAATGATGGATTTGATACAATGGAAGATTTGAGACAATGGGTTAAAACTATCGGTCTTGGTATGTCTATGATCATAACGACCAAGTCGTCCAAACAAGATAAGATCATTTTACAATGTTCAAGGTCGGGTAAGTATAGATCGGGGAGGAAGAATGAGGTGAAGAAAGCACGGGATTCGATGAAGACCGAGTGTCCGTTTGAGTTGCATGGGTTGTTTAGGAAAGGGAATTCATATACACCCTCTCGTTGGACATTATCGGTGATAAGAGGGTTCCATAACCATGAGCTTCCCCCGGATTTGAAAGGGGTTAGGGGTGCACATCATCTTAGTGTGGAGGAGCGCAACCACATAATACTTGCTAGTACGTCGGGTACAAAGCCTAAGTCCATCTTTTTGGAACTTATCCAAAAGAACCCCGAAAGCTTACTATCGAGGACACAAGTCTATAATTTCAAGGCGTCTCAAAGGAGGATTTCAATGGGTAAATTGAATGTGACAAAGTACTCCTTGGCGTGGTTGAAGGAGAAGGGATACTTCACCGACACGATGAGTGGGAGGCAAACAGATGGGGAGTTGGCGGTGAGCGCGTTGTTTATTAGTCATCCTGACTCACGACATTTGTTGAGGATGTTTCCGAATGTCGTTATCATGGATTGCACGTACAAGACCAATATGTATGTCATCTCGTTTATGTACCACGTTTTTGTTATTGAGTTGTTTTAGTGATCATTAATTCTTTATATATAACTATTTGTTGTCAATGTTGTAATAACTGCGGTTTTTGAGGATATTTTTGAATTTTTCTCGGATATCCTTTTAACCTTTTTGGTTCGTTTTAACGCTTAATCCAATATTTTTATTGGAGATTAAATCCTAGAAAAATTGTTGGTGATATCCTAAAATCACAAAGAAATGGTTTTGTGGATCGGTGTGAATTCTAGGATTTTTCAGTGGAAAAAGAATATTTATTGGATAAGCCGTCTTTTTAATTATGTACCGGAAGGGATTTAAAATACGAAACGGAAGCCTTAAAAATTGAAGGTAGCAAGATAAAATCATGGAAAATTGATTTTATTGGTCTACATATTTTACGGGACGTTTTTCGTTTAGTGAATTTTTCCACCCGAGGTACATAATTTTACCGCTTTAACGCGAGTCCCGTTCCGGGACGGAAAATTTCTTTGGACCGGCTCTTGCTTAACACTTAAGGGTGGGAGATGGATTTGTATAAGACGTTTTTTTGGACTTTTCAAACATGATCCTCTTCCACTTCAAAACAAAGATCGAGAGAGATAGAGAACGGACGAGACGACGGACTCGGGAGAGGCGAACCTCCATCACCGCCGGCAAGCTCCACCTCTCCTCCTCCACCTCTCACCTTCTTCTTCCTCCCTTGGGCTCGTTGGGCTGTTGGAACCAGCGAGAAATCAGGTTGGAACGGCGGGCTCGGGCGAGAGAACACTCCACCGCCGGTTAGCTCTTTGCCTCGCCAAAGTGACGCCGCCGGCGACCGTTAGCCTCTCCGACCACCACCTATAGCAAGGGCCGCTGTCGGGCAACGCCCAGCCACCCTCGGGCCCGGGGATCGAGCCATGATCGAGCCAAACGAGCCATGGGCTCGAGTGAAGGTATATACGATCGAAATTAATTAGCGGATTGATTGCGGAGCCACCGTAAGGGCCTTTCGATTTCGCTTTGCTAATTAAATTTATGGTTTTTATAATCTTGACGTTATTACGGTTCCACAGGTTCGAACCGCTCGTGAAACGGACGTCCGGATCTTCCGTTATAGCGAAGACAAGTTTTGGTTACCGATTGGCAGGTAAAGGACTTCGGATAATTACTCAGGATTCGTTGTTAATCCGTTTGATCCGAGATTTGGTAATCTTTAAGAACTGTTGTTGATGAACAATTTTTATTTAGAAAATTGTTTCAAAAGTGAAGCGGATAATTAATTATAATTCCGCCAAGATGGCTCCTTGAAGCATGATAACTAAGGATTTATTATATATCGATATTCGGAAATTAAATCGTTTATCGATTAGAAAGTTGTAGGAGTTGAGAATACAACTAAGAAGTGTTTCTGTGAACTCGTTGCTGAGGAATCCTTTGGTTATATTTGTCAGAAGGATGATACAGATTACTGTTGGAATTGCTAAGGACGTCGAGCACGCCTTATAAGGCAAGTGGACGATTCTCCCTTGCGTTATTGTTATTAAATGAGGAATTGGATCCCATTTAATATTTGCGTTGGGAACAACTTGTATGATTAATAAAATATGATAGGTTGTTATATTTGTTAGAAATAATGACCATGTTGTTATTCAGTTTTGCGGTAGAACTGGATTTAGGTCCGTTATGAGTGACCTTGTATGTTGTCTCACGCTGAGACTTTGTTGTGATTAAAATAGTTCAGGGAGTGGTTCTATACCCTCTCTTTATAACAATATTACATTAGGAGGGGCCTAATCCTAATGGTGAGTCATGACTCTCTTCCCCTACTCTTCGTGTGAGAGGGTTGATAGGCACTCTAGCTAAGTGCAGGTTTAGCACGGTGTAGTGTAGACGACATGGTAATAGGCCTCTGTGATCTCTACCTCACCATATGCAAATGAAAGATCAAAAATAGCTTAAGTCTTATGATCTTGGTGTTGAGATGATTATGGATGAAACAGGCCCTCTAATCTCTACAACATCGGGACTCGTGCTATTCGGGTTGTTCAAGGATGAAATAAGCCCTCTGACCTCGGTAGCATTGTGTTCCTTCGGCAGTAGTTCGGGCCGATTAAAAGCCACCAACTTGTTGTGAAAAGTTTTGAAAGTAATATAAGATAAGTGCGTTAGGCACATTAATATACCTGAATGGTTCGTCCAGTCGGAAAGCCATTCTTACACCCGGTTATGAATGATTCTTAATCAAACTTTGATTAAGTCAATCTGATTAGTCGACGGAGGCTTTTTAAAATGTGATGTGATTAATATGAGTTCCCAACAATTGTTTATGCTTCTTAAAGAAACCACAAGCGGTGGTGTTCTCTCTCATGGATTATGCAAGTCTCCCTCTTTTCTCTATAAGACTGCTAACTGTTGGATCATAATCCGAGTCTATTCGGATTTTGAATGCCAATATGTTTAGTTACAACCATAAGAACCAAGTTAGTTTCTCCGCTTGCTAGTCTATCATTAGACTAACCCGTCCATCTTCTTCTCTTTTATATGGTCGGCTGGTGTCCATCGTTGGTTTACGACACATCAGGTATTTCTTGGAAGTTGATTCAAGAGGCAGATTCAGATGTTTGAAGCTCCAAGTTGAAGAAAGGTTTCCAATGGTCATACTTGAGTGAAGATCATGATTGAACTACTTCAAAGTGAAGCTGGGTTTCAGAAAATAGAACTCAAGGAAGACTGGATGAAGATTTTGTTTAAATAGAAGGTTGTTCTATTTATTTATTCTTTTTGGGTTAAGATTTGTATAAGACCAATTGTTTTTATTCCGCTGTAATGTTTGTTTTAGTTTGTTCAGTCAGTTTAAAGCCTTGGGTAGCTTCGGTTTAGTCTTAATCGAGGTTACTGGCGGTAATACCTCCAGGGTAGGAAGGGGGTTTTACAGAAGTGGTATCAGAGCTAAAAGTTCCTAAGTCTTGCTTAAGACTTTCATCTTCCATATAGAGTTATGGACAATTCTATATTGGTGTTATCTTTGAACCATTTATGGAAAGTGGTTAAGATTCGAGGTCAGACTCGTGAAGAGATAGAAGGAGAAAAGGGAATTGGAGAACATGAGGTAATAAGTTTGTAATGGCTTTTGTGAAAAAGGTCCTATGGTGGACATTTGATTTCCTGGAGATGGGAATGGATTCCGAGAAGGATCCAAAGTAAGATTAGGTGTGCCTCTTCGTTTCTTCCATATTAGGAAACTTCTTATGAGATTTTGAAGTTAGGTATTCTACTTCATAAAGATTTTTTATTTTGAAGGTTTCCTATTTTAAGCTCGTATGATGGAAGATTTCAAGATAAGAATTTTTGTTAGAAAGTTTATGATTCAAAGGTATGTGAAAGAAATTGTTAATTTCTTTTCTTGATAGGTGAAAGTTCAAGTGTTGTCTTGAAGTCATAAGAGTAAGAGTTTTCCCGAGAATATTTCTTAGGAATTTCTGAATTTGGTTGAAATTCAATTATCAATAGAAGTTTGGAGTTGGAACCTCTACTTCTCAATGCTGAGATTTGGAAAATCTTATGAGTCTTAAGTGATTCTAAAAAGATCAGTATGGATCATGAAGTGATGTAAAAGAATCCTGAATAAAAAAAATTTGTCTTTGGAAACTTTCTTCAACAACTGTGTTTGTGAATCTATAGTATAGAATCATGGATATTCTGTACTTTTCTTTGCCCAGTGGGAAGTTAAAGAGCTTTGAAGTGCTCAAGTGTTGGATCAACTGAATTGTTAAACTATTGGAAGATGCAGTTCAATTTTGAATCTGAGAGTATTCGAACTCGGATGTTCATATATGTTGTTATCTTTCGAGTTAAGAGGATTGAGAATCCTAAATGGAATGAGAATTTCTTATGACTATAGTAAGAAAGAAAGAAGAATGTTGGTTCAGTTTAAGTTGTGAACAAGTGGTTAATCATCAAGGTTGTTGTGAATAAGTTTGATTGGTCAAAATGGATTGAACAGGTGAAAGTTCATCAGTAATGTGTTTATGTTCAATTAACTACTTAGCACAAGTGTTAATTGATTACATGAGTTGTTGATATCCAGATGACTAACCTATGTGACAACGTTATTGGAGTTTCGTTGTATAATACCCAACTCGGGATAATGAGAAAAGACATGAGGTCTACAATGGACTAGTAATGGAATCAACATTGAGATGTTCTAATTTGCCAATGGTATTAACTTATGTTTCTTCAAGGATGGAAATGATAAAGTTCAGTTTTGAGAAGAGCATTCAAAGAATGATTTTGGCATGGTTGCCTTTGATATTTTAATTGGTTGGGAGAAAAATATCAATCATTCAATACTATGGTCAATAAAGCTTAGACCTTATCCTTGGAAAAATAATTCCAGGTGGGTCTGATTTTGAAGATAGCTATTGCAAGCAGATTTGATGCTTGTAATGGTAAAAGAGAAACTGTTGGATTATTTTAAGTTTTCTCGGAGTGAACAATTCATTAAGGAATATGATTTGCATAGTAAATGATGAGGACATTTGGTTTGATTACCAATGTTGAATTGAGAAAGGTTTAAGAATACCTTGTTTGGCCATGTGCATTCTGTTGCTAAAAGAGATTGGAAATTAAAGGAATTTCCTTATATATAAAGAGGTATATGAATTGAATGTTTTGAACTGGATGCATAGTTTGAAAGTTCACTTTTTATAGTGAGAGGATTAAGTTGTAAAAGGATGGAAAGTCCTTAAAATCGTCAAAAGAGTTTGATAGTTCATTCTTGGATATCGGAATTTAAATGACTATTAACTTGCAAAAGACTTGTTGTTTTGTGAATGGATGAACTCAAGTATTAAATTTTTGTCAATATATTGAGTTTGACATCACTATAAAGTAGTATGTCAAGGAGACATACAAGTTGAGATCGACCTTGGAAGAAGTTGCCATGAGTATGAAAATGTTGGAATCATATTTTCCCTAAGGTTTGCAAGTAAGTGGATTTGAGCGATCAACTCTTTTATTGAAACTTGTGAAGTTAAGTTGGGCTAAGACCGAGTTGAATCACGAAGAGATTACTCAATACTATGGATTATAGAAAAGTCTAGCAGTATGTCTAATTAAGAAAAGCCCAAGGTATTGCCTCAGGTTCTACCTTGAGGAGGAAATGAAGTGTCCCATTTGAAAGGAAATGTGGGGCTCAGAAGTGAGTTGGGGTATCTTAGCTCCTAGAGACTCGGTTTTGATTCAAAACTTTTGCTAAGTTGGTAAGGCCAGCTAATGTGCAAATGTCAGCACAAAACTAGGGCAAAGCGTCAGTAGCATCATTAAGGTCAGCAATTTTATTTGATGCATTGGCTTGACGCGCCCAATTTTTCAAGAGAGTAGCTAATCTTTGTTTCAGCGACAGTCAAAGTTAAAGCCTGTATGCTTGTAGACTATGTCGAGTTCCTATCAAGCTGTTATGATTTAAGGATAGTTGAGATCGTTTCATGATTTTCTCTTTTGAGAAAATTCTTTGGACTTTATAGAATTCAAGTATGAATTTCTAAAGGTAATGATAGTTTGTTATAAGGGACTCATGAATAAATTTTTACGGTTTTCATGGTGGTGAGTAAGAATGTGATTTGTCTTCCATCTTGATCACATGGTAAGGCAATATTACATGTCTTATTCCTATGAGAATGCAGTAAAGGATTATGTTTATTTTATCTCCTCATGCTGATCACATGGTGGAATAAGATCACATAATTCCTTGGGTTTTAAAGAATAGTTTCTAGTATGAGTTGGTAATCATATAGGTTTCTCTAGAGTGAAGTTATTGAGATTCAAAGACGAGAGTTTTCTTGTATAGCAATTGCTATATTAGCTACTTTGTAAAAATCTTTTGAGTTAGTATATCCTTGGTATCCTATACTATTTAAGGAATATGGTCAAACTTCCCGAAACAGTTCGATTATAAGTAAAGAAATTTGGTAAGATTCTTTACAAATATGTGTTGATCTCTGAAGAGCATGGAGTAACTCAGTACTTCCCTAAAAGTTTGGGATTGTTTTCAGTCAACGACTATTGGAATTCTTTAAGCAGTTGCTAGTAGTTCATCTTGGTAGATGTCATAACCTAAGAAAGTCATTGCCTTTTTAGCAGAATTGTCCTTGAAAGTAAGTTAATATGGACTCCTGGAATGGAACCCTTTTTAAGAAATGATATTGTAGTAATCCTTTCTTTGGAATAAAGGATGTACTAGTAATTTCTCCATTAGTTGTGATTTGTTTTCAGGTTGTCTTGAAAACTTATATCTCTTTGAGATAAGATAGTCAAGTGAGGACTTTAAGTAGAACTCCAATGGGTTTGGATATGTAAATTAGTATTGATTTTCAATCTCAGCTTGATAAGTTGTTGGATGTAATGAGTGGACACTTGAGGATAAGTTTTTAATCCTAAGAGTTAAGTTACTCAACAAGTTAGAATGTTAAGTGAAGTCTAAACAGTTCTTAAATGAAAAAGACTGAAAATTGTCAATGGAGACAATTTTGTTGGAAAATTATTGGACTAAAGGTATTATTGTCCAATATGTTGGTATAGTAATGCATAAGGGTTTAGTTTGAAGTGGTTGAGTAAGATAACTACTTTTGAATGTCAGTATGCCCAAGTTGAGTTTTGGTTGAGAAAAGATTGTAAAGGATTGACAAGATAGGTTATTATCTTGTCATGTGTTGGATAAATCTCATATTCTTGGTTAAAGTAATACTGAGATTTTATCTCAAAAAGGAAATTGAGTAAGGATTTTTAAGTAATCCTTGTAAAGAAACTAATTTGAGAAGGACTAAAAGTTTAGTTTGGATGACAACAAGGTTGTGTGAATTCCCTAGGATGTTATTCAAAATCTGTTGACCAGATCAAGAAAAAGTAGTATGGGAAAAGTAATATTGTTTAAGATCAATGAAGAAGATCGAGAAGGTAAGACACCAGAAATTGTTTTAAGACCATGGATTGCTTAGGTTTCAAAGTTGTTCATGAGTACATGTTGTTGATGAGCTTTGAAAGCTTATTTCAAAGGAAGCATATTTTTTGCTTAGTTAGTTCATCCTGGAACAAGTAAATGTATAAGGATTTAAGATCAAACATTTGATGGCCTGACATGAAGCAAAATGTCACCGAATTGTTTTGATATATTTAGTTTTTTTTGAAAGCCCTGATTGAGCATAGAAGACCAGATGAAATGTTATAGTCTCTTCCTGTTCCAGAAGGAAAGTGGGAAGATGTTACAATGGATTCTTGTCATTAGTCGTTCAAGACTTAATGAAAGAAAAATGCAATATGGAGATTGTTAAGAAACTCACCTAGAGTGTTCTTTTTAATGCATTTAAGATGACTTAAAGAGTATAGAAGTTAGTTGAGGTGTTCATGCATGAAGTTTTTGATCTTCATAAAACTCCGAAGATTATCATCTCTGATTGAGATGAATGGTTCATGCCAAAGTTTTGAAGCGAGTGACATCAAGCTTTATGGAGTGAATTGAATTTTAGCGCTGGTTTCCCTCATCAAAGTGATGAACAATGCAAGGAAACAAATTCAAACTTCTGAGGACATGTATTCTGGATTCCACACGAGTTGGAATGGTAGTTTGAGTTTGAGTGACTTCACATACAAGAATTTTGATCACACAATAAAGAAATGACTTTTTTGAGGCTTGGTAAGGCTGGAAGTGTTGGTTGTCAATTTGTTGGAATGACAATGCTAATAAGGTTCTTCATGGGCCAGACTTGGCCAAGAGAACAACAACTGATATCGCACTAACGTTCAGCAGTGCTAACTGCTCAAAAGCGACAACAGTTGTGTGTTGTGCTAAAGCGAGAGCATGTTAAGTTCATTGTAAAGAACAATGTTTTTGTTCTGGTATCCGCCTTGAAAGGCATATTCCGCTGGGGAATGCAAGACAACGTAAATGCTCGCTATGATTGAATCTGTTGAGATACTGGAAAGAACTGGTAATCTTGTTTATCAGTTGGCATTGCCACCTTCAGTGCATTCTATCCGTAATGTCTTCGTGAATAGGAAAAATACCTTTGATTAAGTTACCTTGGCCTAAAAATGGAGGTAAAGGAAAGACTTGAGAAACTAGGCAGGAAATGCTGAGTCATTTTCCAAAGTTAATGAATGTTGTAAAAAAGAAATTTGGTAACTAAGCAATGGTTGATTGTGCTTGGTCTAGAAGTAACAGTATGTTTTTAAGGGGGTACTACAAACTTCTGTATAGGTTTGTAGTGGTTTTGTGTGTGTGTTTATGCTATCCTTCCTTGTGATCTGAGTTGTCCTTGGTTTCGAGGACGAAACCATTTTTAAGGGGGTACTAATGTAATAACTGCGGTTTTTGAGGATATTTTTGAATTTTTCTCGGATATCCTTTTAACCTTTTTGGTTCGTTTTAACGCTTAATCCAATATTTTTATTGGAGATTAAATCCTAGAAAAATTGTTGGTGATATCCTAAAATCACAAAGAAATGGTTTTGTGGATCGGTGTGAATTCTAGGATTTTTCAGTGGAAAAAGAATATTTATTGGATAAGCCGTCTTTTTAATTATGTACCGGAAGGGATTTAAAATACGAAACGGAAGCCTTAAAAATTGAAGGTAGCAAGATAAAATCATGGAAAATTGATTTTATTGGTCTACATATTTTACGGGACGTTTTTCGTTTAGTGAGTTTTTCCACCCGAGGTACATAATTTTACCGCTTTAACGCGAGTCCCGTTCCGGGACGGAAAATTTCTTTGGACCGGCTCTTGCTTAACACTTAAGGGTGGGAGATGGATTTGTATAAGACGTTTTTTTGGACTTTTCAAACATGATCCTCTTCCACTTCAAAACAAAGATCGAGAGAGATAGAGAACGGACGAGACGACGGACTCGGGAGAGGCGAACCTCCATCACCGCCGGCAAGCTCCACCTCTCCTCCTCCACCTCTCACCTTCTTCTTCCTCCCTTGGGCTCGTTGGGCTGTTGGAACCAGCGAGAAATCAGGTTGGAACGGCGGGCTCGGGCGAGAGAACACTCCACCGCCGGTTAGCTCTTTGCCTCGCCAAAGTGACGCCGCCGGCGACCGTTAGCCTCTCCGACCACCACCTATAGCAAGGGCCGCTGTCGGGCAACGCCCAGCCACCCTCGGGCCCGGGGATCGAGCCATGATCGAGCCAAACGAGCCATGGGCTCGAGTGAAGGTATATACGATCGAAATTAATTAGCGGATTGATTGCGGAGCCACCGTAAGGGCCTTTCGATTTCGCTTTGCTAATTAAATTTATGGTTTTTATAATCTTGACGTTATTACGGTTCCACAGGTTCGAACCGCTCGTGAAACGGACGTCCGGATCTTCCGTTATAGCGAAGACAAGTTTTGGTTACCGATTGGCAGGTAAAGGACTTCGGATAATTACTCAGGATTCGTTGTTAATCCGTTTGATCCGAGATTTGGTAATCTTTAAGAACTGTTGTTGATGAACAATTTTTATTTAGAAAATTGTTTCAAAAGTGAAGCGGATAATTAATTATAATTCCGCCAAGATGGCTCCTTGAAGCATGATAACTAAGGATTTATTATATATCGATATTCGGAAATTAAATCGTTTATCGATTAGAAAGTTGTAGGAGTTGAGAATACAACTAAGAAGTGTTTCTGTGAACTCGTTGCTGAGGAATCCTTTGGTTATATTTGTCAGAAGGATGATACAGATTACTGTTGGAATTGCTAAGGACGTCGAGCACGCCTTATAAGGCAAGTGGACGATTCTCCCTTGCGTTATTGTTATTAAATGAGGAATTGGATCCCATTTAATATTTGCGTTGGGAACAACTTGTATGATTAATAAAATATGATAGGTTGTTATATTTGTTAGAAATAATGACCATGTTGTTATTCAGTTTTGCGGTAGAACTGGATTTAGGTCCGTTATGAGTGACCTTGTATGTTGTCTCACGCTGAGACTTTGTTGTGATTAAAATAGTTCAGGGAGTGGTTCTATACCCTCTCTTTATAACAATATTACATTAGGAGGGGCCTAATCCTAATGGTGAGTCATGACTCTCTTCCCCTACTCTTCGTGTGAGAGGGTTGATAGGCACTCTAGCTAAGTGCAGGTTTAGCACGGTGTAGTGTAGACGACATGGTAATAGGCCTCTGTGATCTCTACCTCACCATATGCAAATGAAAGATCAAAAATAGCTTAAGTCTTATGATCTTGGTGTTGAGATGATTATGGATGAAACAGGCCCTCTAATCTCTACAACATCGGGACTCGTGCTATTCGGGTTGTTCAAGGATGAAATAAGCCCTCTGACCTCGGTAGCATTGTGTTCCTTCGGCAGTAGTTCGGGCCGATTAAAAGCCACCAACTTGTTGTGAAAAGTTTTGAAAGTAATATAAGATAAGTGCGTTAGGCACATTAATATACCTGAATGGTTCGTCCAGTCGGAAAGCCATTCTTACACCCGGTTATGAATGATTCTTAATCAAACTTTGATTAAGTCAATCTGATTAGTCGACGGAGGCTTTTTAAAATGTGATGTGATTAATATGAGTTCCCAACAATTGTTTATGCTTCTTAAAGAAACCACAAGCGGTGGTGTTCTCTCTCATGGATTATGCAAGTCTCCCTCTTTTCTCTATAAGACTGCTAACTGTTGGATCATAATCCGAGTCTATTCGGATTTTGAATGCCAATATGTTTAGTTACAACCATAAGAACCAAGTTAGTTTCTCCGCTTGCTAGTCTATCATTAGACTAACCCGTCCATCTTCTTCTCTTTTATATGGTCGGCTGGTGTCCATCGTTGGTTTACGACACATCAGGTATTTCTTGGAAGTTGATTCAAGAGGCAGATTCAGATGTTTGAAGCTCCAAGTTGAAGAAAGGTTTCCAATGGTCATACTTGAGTGAAGATCATGATTGAACTACTTCAAAGTGAAGCTGGGTTTCAGAAAATAGAACTCAAGGAAGACTGGATGAAGATTTTGTTTAAATAGAAGGTTGTTCTATTTATTTATTCTTTTTGGGTTAAGATTTGTATAAGACCAATTGTTTTTATTCCGCTGTAATGTTTGTTTTAGTTTGTTCAGTCAGTTTAAAGCCTTGGGTAGCTTCGGTTTAGTCTTAATCGAGGTTACTGGCGGTAATACCTCCAGGGTAGGAAGGGGGTTTTACAGAAGTGGTATCAGAGCTAAAAGTTCCTAAGTCTTGCTTAAGACTTTCATCTTCCATATAGAGTTATGGACAATTCTATATTGGTGTTATCTTTGAACCATTTATGGAAAGTGGTTAAGATTGGAGGTCAGACTCGTGAAGAGATAGAAGGAGAAAAGGGAATTGGAGAACATGAGGTAATAAGTTTGTAATGGCTTTTGTGAAAAAGGTCCTATGGTGGACATTTGATTTCCTGGAGATGGGAATGGATTCCGAGAAGGATCCAAAGTAAGATTAGGTGTGCCTCTTCGTTTCTTCCATATTAGGAAACTTCTTATGAGATTTTGAAGTTAGGTATTCTACTTCATAAAGATTTTTTATTTTGAAGGTTTCCTATTTTAAGCTCGTATGATGGAAGATTTCAAGATAAGAATTTTTGTTAGAAAGTTTATGATTCAAAGGTATGTGAAAGAAATTGTTAATTTCTTTTCTTGATAGGTGAAAGTTCAAGTGTTGTCTTGAAGTCATAAGAGTAAGAGTTTTCCCGAGAATATTTCTTAGGAATTTCTGAATTTGGTTGAAATTCAATTATCAATAGAAGTTTGGAGTTGGAACCTCTACTTCTCAATGTTGAGATTTGGAAAATCTTATGAGTCTTAAGTGATTCTAAAAAGATCAGTATGGATCATGAAGTGATGTAAAAGAATCCTGAATAAAAAAAATTTGTCTTTGGAAACTTTCTTCAACAACTGTGTTTGTGAATCTATAGTATAGAATCATGGATATTCTGTACTTTTCTTTGCCCAGTGGGAAGTTAAAGAGCTTTGAAGTGCTCAAGTGTTGGATCAACTGAATTGTTAAACTATTGGAAGATGCAGTTCAATTTTGAATCTGAGAGTATTCGAACTCGGATGTTCATATATGTTGTTATCTTTCGAGTTAAGAGGATTGAGAATCCTAAATGGAATGAGAATTTCTTATGACTATAGTAAGAAAGAAAGAAGAATGTTGGTTCAGTTTAAGTTGTGAACAAGTGGTTAATCATCAAGGTTGTTGTGAATAAGGTTGATTGGTCAAAATGGATTTAACAGGTGAAAGTTCATCAGTAATGTGTTTATGTTCAATTAACTACTTAGCACAAGTGTTAATTGATTACATGAGTTGTTGATATCCAGATGACTAACCTATGTGACAACGTTATTGGAGTTTCGTTGTATAATACCCAACTCGGGATAATGAGAAAAGACATGAGGTCTACAATGGACTAGTAATGGAATCAACATTGAGATGTTCTAATTTGCCAATGGTATTAACTTATGTTTCTTCAAGGATGGAAATGATAAAGTTCAGTTTTGAGAAGAGCATTCAAAGAATGATTTTGGCATGGTTGCCTTTGATATTTTAATTGGTTGGGAGAAAAATATCAATCATTCAATACTATGGTCAATAAAGCTTAGACCTTATCCTTGGAAAAATAATTCCAGGTGGGTCTGATTTTGAAGATAGCTATTGCAAGCAGATTTGATGCTTGTAATGGTAAAAGAGAAACTGTTGGATTATTTTAAGTTTTCTCGGAGTGAACAATTCATTAAGGAATATGATTTGCATAGTAAATGATGAGGACATTTGGTTTGATTACCAATGTTGAATTGAGAAAGGTTTAAGAATACCTTGTTTGGCCATGTGCATTCTGTTGCTAAAAGAGATTGGAAATTAAAGGAATTTCCTTATATATAAAGAGGTATATGAATTGAATGTTTTGAACTGGATGCATAGTTTGAAAGTTCACTTTTTATAGTGAGAGGATTAAGTTGTAAAAGGATGGAAAGTCCTTAAAATCGTCAAAAGAGTTTGATAGTTCATTCTTGGATATCGGAATTTAAATGACTATTAACTTGCAAAAGACTTGTTGTTTTGTGAATGGATGAACTCAAGTATTAAATTTTTGTCAATATATTGAGTTTGACATCACTATAAAGTAGTATGTCAAGGAGACATACAAGTTGAGATCGACCTTGGAAGAAGTTGCCATGAGTATGAAAATGTTGGAATCATATTTTCCCTAAGGTTTGCAAGTAAGTGGATTTGAGCGATCAACTCTTTTATTGAAACTTGTGAAGTTAAGTTGGGCTAAGACCGAGTTGAATCACGAAGAGATTACTCAATACTATGGATTATAGAAAAGTCTAGCAGTATGTCTAATTAAGAAAAGCCCAAGGTATTGCCTCAGGTTCTACCTTGAGGAGGAAATGAAGTGTCCCATTTGAAAGGAAATGTGGGGCTCAGAAGTGAGTTGGGGTATCTTAGCTCCTAGAGACTCGGTTTTGATTCAAAACTTTTGCTAAGTTGGTAAGGCCAGCTAATGTGCAAATGTCAGCACAAAACTAGGGCAAAGCGTCAGTAGCATCATTAAGGTCAGCAATTTTATTTGATGCATTGGCTTGACGCGCCCAATTTTTCAAGAGAGTAGCTAATCTTTGTTTCAGCGACAGTCAAAGTTAAAGCCTGTATGCTTGTAGACTATGTCGAGTTCCTATCAAGCTGTTATGATTTAAGGATAGTTGAGATCGTTTCATGATTTTCTCTTTTGAGAAAATTCTTTGGACTTTATAGAATTCAAGTATGAATTTCTAAAGGTAATGATAGTTTGTTATAAGGGACTCATGAATAAATTTTTACGGTTTTCATGGTGGTGAGTAAGAATGTGATTTGTCTTCCATCTTGATCACATGGTAAGGCAATATTACATGTCTTATTCCTATGAGAATGCAGTAAAGGATTATGTTTATTTTATCTCCTCATGCTGATCACATGGTGGAATAAGATCACATAATTCCTTGGGTTTTAAAGAATAGTTTCTAGTATGAGTTGGTAATCATATAGGTTTCTCTAGAGTGAAGTTATTGAGATTCAAAGACGAGAGTTTTCTTGTATAGCAATTGCTATATTAGCTACTTTGTAAAAATCTTTTGAGTTAGTATATCCTTGGTATCCTATACTATTTAAGGAATATGGTCAAACTTCCCGAAACAGTTCGATTATAAGTAAAGAAATTTGGTAAGATTCTTTACAAATATGTGTTGATCTCTGAAGAGCATGGAGTAACTCAGTACTTCCCTAAAAGTTTGGGATTGTTTTCAGTCAACGACTATTGGAATTCTTTAAGCAGTTGCTAGTAGTTCATCTTGGTAGATGTCATAACCTAAGAAAGTCATTGCCTTTTTAGCAGAATTGTCCTTGAAAGTAAGTTAATATGGACTCCTGGAATGGAACCCTTTTTAAGAAATGATATTGTAGTAATCCTTTCTTTGGAATAAAGGATGTACTAGTAATTTCTCCATTAGTTGTGATTTGTTTTCAGGTTGTCTTGAAAACTTATATCTCTTTGAGATAAGATAGTCAAGTGAGGACTTTAAGTAGAACTCCAATGGGTTTGGATATGTAAATTAGTATTGATTTTCAATCTCAGCTTGATAAGTTGTTGGATGTAATGAGTGGACACTTGAGGATAAGTTTTTAATCCTAAGAGTTAAGTTACTCAACAAGTTAGAATGTTAAGTGAAGTCTAAACAGTTCTTAAATGAAAAAGACTGAAAATTGTCAATGGAGACAATTTTGTTGGAAAATTATTGGACTAAAGGTATTATTGTCCAATATGTTGGTATAGTAATGCATAAGGGTTTAGTTTGAAGTGGTTGAGTAAGATAACTACTTTTGAATGTCAGTATGCCCAAGTTGAGTTTTGGTTGAGAAAAGATTGTAAAGGATTGACAAGATAGGTTATTATCTTGTCATGTGTTGGATAAATCTCATATTCTTGGTTAAAGTAATACTGAGATTTTATCTCAAAAAGGAAATTGAGTAAGGATTTTTAAGTAATCCTTGTAAAGAAACTAATTTGAGAAGGACTAAAAGTTTAGTTTGGATGACAACAAGGTTGTGTGAATTCCCTAGGATGTTATTCAAAATCTGTTGACCAGATCAAGAAAAAGTAGTATGGGAAAAGTAATATTGTTTAAGATCAATGAAGAAGATCGAGAAGGTAAGACACCAGAAATTGTTTTAAGACCATGGATTGCTTAGGTTTCAAAGTTGTTCATGAGTACATGTTGTTGATGAGCTTTGAAAGCTTATTTCAAAGGAAGCATATTTTTTGCTTAGTTAGTTCATCCTGGAACAAGTAAATGTATAAGGATTTAAGATCAAACATTTGATGGCCTGACATGAAGCAAAATGTCACCGAATTGTTTTGATATATTTAGTTTTTTTTGAAAGCCCTGATTGAGCATAGAAGACCAGATGAAATGTTATAGTCTCTTCCTGTTCCAGAAGGAAAGTGGGAAGATGTTACAATGGATTCTTGTCATTAGTCGTTCAAGACTTAATGAAAGAAAAATGCAATATGGAGATTGTTAAGAAACTCACCTAGAGTGTTCTTTTTAATGCATTTAAGATGACTTAAAGAGTATAGAAGTTAGTTGAGGTGTTCATGCATGAAGTTTTTGATCTTCATAAAACTCCGAAGATTATCATCTCTGATTGAGATGAATGGTTCATGCCAAAGTTTTGAAGCGAGTGACATCAAGCTTTATGGAGTGAATTGAATTTTAGCGCTGGTTTCCCTCATCAAAGTGATGAACAATGCAAGGAAACAAATTCAAACTTCTGAGGACATGTATTCTGGATTCCACACGAGTTGGAATGGTAGTTTGAGTTTGAGTGACTTCACATACAAGAATTTTGATCACACAATAAAGAAATGACTTTTTTGAGGCTTGGTAAGGCTGGAAGTGTTGGTTGTCAATTTGTTGGAATGACAATGCTAATAAGGTTCTTCATGGGCCAGACTTGGCCAAGAGAACAACAACTGATATCGCACTAACGTTCAGCAGTGCTAACTGCTCAAAAGCGACAACAGTTGTGTGTTGTGCTAAAGCGAGAGCATGTTAAGTTCATTGTAAAGAACAATGTTTTTGTTCTGGTATCCGCCTTGAAAGGCATATTCCGCTGGGGAATGCAAGACAACGTAAATGCTCGCTATGATTGAATCTGTTGAGATACTGGAAAGAACTGGTAATCTTGTTTATCAGTTGGCATTGCCACCTTCAGTGCATTCTATCCGTAATGTCTTCGTGAATAGGAAAAATACCTTTGATTAAGTTACCTTGGCCTAAAAATGGAGGTAAAGGAAAGACTTGAGAAACTAGGCAGGAAATGCTGAGTCATTTTCCAAAGTTAATGAATGTTGTAAAAAAGAAATTTGGTAACTAAGCAATGGTTGATTGTGCTTGGTCTAGAAGTAACAGTATGTTTTTAAGGGGGTACTACAAACTTCTGTATAGGTTTGTAGTGGTTTTGTGTGTGTGTTTATGCTATCCT
This sequence comes from Fallopia convolvulus, assembly GCA_964016875.1. Lineage (NCBI taxonomy): Eukaryota > Viridiplantae > Streptophyta > Magnoliopsida > Caryophyllales > Polygonaceae > Fallopia > Fallopia convolvulus. The sequence goes on from OZ024728.1 coordinate 23,014,984, forward strand.
TCCTTGTGATCTGAGTTGTCCTTGGTTTCGAGGACGAAACCATTTTTAAGGGGGTACTAATGTAATAACTGCGGTTTTTGAGGATATTTTTGAATTTTTCTCGGATATCCTTTTAACCTTTTTGGTTCGTTTTAACGCTTAATCCAATATTTTTATTGGAGATTAAATCCTAGAAAAATTGTTGGTGATATCCTAAAATCACAAAGAAATGGTTTTGTGGATCGGTGTGAATTCTAGGATTTTTCAGTGGAAAAAGAATATTTATTGGATAAGCCGTCTTTTTAATTATGTACCGGAAGGGATTTAAAATACGAAACGGAAGCCTTAAAAATTGAAGGTAGCAAGATAAAATCATGGAAAATTGATTTTATTGGTCTACATATTTTACGGGACGTTTTTCGTTTAGTGAGTTTTTCCACCCGAGGTACATAATTTTACCGCTTTAACGCGAGTCCCGTTCCGGGACGGAAAATTTCTTTGGACCGGCTCTTGCTTAACACTTAAGGGTGGGAGATGGATTTGTATAAGACGTTTTTTTGGACTTTTCAAACATGATCCTCTTCCACTTCAAAACAAAGATCGAGAGAGATAGAGAACGGACGAGACGACGGACTCGGGAGAGGCGAACCTCCATCACCGCCGGCAAGCTCCACCTCTCCTCCTCCACCTCTCACCTTCTTCTTCCTCCCTTGGGCTCGTTGGGCTGTTGGAACCAGCGAGAAATCAGGTTGGAACGGCGGGCTCGGGCGAGAGAACACTCCACCGCCGGTTAGCTCTTTGCCTCGCCAAAGTGACGCCGCCGGCGACCGTTAGCCTCTCCGACCACCACCTATAGCAAGGGCCGCTGTCGGGCAACGCCCAGCCACCCTCGGGCCCGGGGATCGAGCCATGATCGAGCCAAACGATCCATGGGCTCGAGTGAAGGTATATACGATCGAAATTAATTAGCGGATTGATTGCGGAGCCACCATAAGGGCCTTTCGATTTCGCTTTGCTAATTAAATTTATGGTTTTTATAATCTTGACGTTATTACGGTTCCACAGGTTCGAACCGCTCGTGAAACGGACGTCCGGATCTTCCGTTATAGCGAAGACAAGTTTTGGTTACCGATTGGCAGGTAAAGGACTTCGGATAATTACTCAGGATTCGTTGTTAATCCGTTTGATCCGAGATTTGGTAATCTTTAAGAACTGTTGTTGATGAACAATTTTTATTTAGAAAATTGTTTCAAAAGTGAAGCGGATAATTAATTATAATTCCGCCAAGATGGCTCCTTGAAGCATGATAACTAAGGATTTATTATATATCGATATTCGGAAATTAAATCGTTTATCGATTAGAAAGTTGTAGGAGTTGAGAATACAACTAAGAAGTGTTTCTGTGAACTCGTTGCTGAGGAATCCTTTGGTTATATTTGTCAGAAGGATGATACAGATTACTGTTGGAATTGCTAAGGACGTCGAGCACGCCTTATAAGGCAAGTGGACGATTCTCCCTTGCGTTATTGTTATTAAATGAGGAATTGGATCCCATTTAATATTTGCGTTGGGAACAACTTGTATGATTAATAAAATATGATAGGTTGTTATATTTGTTAGAAATAATGACCATGTTGTTATTCAGTTTTGCGGTAGAACTGGATTTAGGTCCGTTATGAGTGACCTTGTATGTTGTCTCACGCTGAGACTTTGTTGTGATTAAAATAGTTCAGGGAGTGGTTCTATACCCTCTCTTTATAACAATATTACATTAGGAGGGGCCTAATCCTAATGGTGAGTCATGACTCTCTTCCCCTACTCTTCGTGTGAGAGGGTTGATAGGCACTCTAGCTAAGTGCAGGTTTAGCACGGTGTAGTGTAGACGACATGGTAATAGGCCTCTGTGATCTCTACCTCACCATATGCAAATGAAAGATCAAAAATAGCTTAAGTCTTATGATCTTGGTGTTGAGATGATTATGGATGAAACAGGCCCTCTAATCTCTACAACATCGGGACTCGTGCTATTCGGGTTGTTCAAGGATGAAATAAGCCCTCTGACCTCGGTAGCATTGTGTTCCTTCGGCAGTAGTTCGGGCCGATTAAAAGCCACCAACTTGTTGTGAAAAGTTTTGAAAGTAATATAAGATAAGTGCGTTAGGCACATTAATATACCTGAATGGTTCGTCCAGTCGGAAAGCCATTCTTACACCCGGTTATGAATGATTCTTAATCAAACTTTGATTAAGTCAATCTGATTAGTCGACGGAGGCTTTTTAAAATGTGATGTGATTAATATGAGTTCCCAACAATTGTTTATGCTTCTTAAAGAAACCACAAGCGGTGGTGTTCTCTCTCATGGATTATGCAAGTCTCCCTCTTTTCTCTATAAGACTGCTAACTGTTGGATCATAATCCGAGTCTATTCGGATTTTGAATGCCAATATGTTTAGTTACAACCATAAGAACCAAGTTAGTTTCTCCGCTTGCTAGTCTATCATTAGACTAACCCGTCCATCTTCTTCTCTTTTATATGGTCGGCTGGTGTCCATCGTTGGTTTACGACACATCAGGTATTTCTTGGAAGTTGATTCAAGAGGCAGATTCAGATGTTTGAAGCTCCAAGTTGAAGAAAGGTTTCCAATGGTCATACTTGAGTGAAGATCATGATTGAACTACTTCAAAGTGAAGCTGGGTTTCAGAAAATAGAACTCAAGGAAGACTGGATGAAGATTTTGTTTAAATAGAAGGTTGTTCTATTTATTTATTCTTTTTGGGTTAAGATTTGTATAAGACCAATTGTTTTTATTCCGCTGTAATGTTTGTTTTAGTTTGTTCAGTCAGTTTAAAGCCTTGGGTAGCTTCGGTTTAGTCTTAATCGAGGTTACTGGCGGTAATACCTCCAGGGTAGGAAGGGGGTTTTACAAATGTCTAGGTACGGATGGCCTTGTTTGGAGTTTGTAGGGATGACATCCACAAACTTGACGTATTGTATTGCTATTGTCTTCATGAGGAAGGAGAAGACGGAGTACTTCAAATGGGCACTCTTGCGATTGAAGTTCTTATTCGGCAACCAAAAGCCGCGTTGTTTCATGTCGGATAGAGAGCTTGGAGCATTGAAGGCGGTGAAGAGTGTCTTCAAGGTCCCCCACTTCTTGTGCCAAGTCCACGTGGCTCGGAACGTGAGGGCATATGCAAAAACACAAGATATAGACCCGAAACGATTCACTAGTAGCGTTCGTCGAGTTATGAGGTCACACACCGAGGAGGAGTATGATGCCCGACTTGAACATTTTCGGAATATATGGAACGGCAAAGGTGGAACCGGTTTGGTGTCATATGTTGAGAAGACATGGTTCACTCCACATAAGGAGAAGCTAGTGAGTGCGTGGTCCGATCATATTCTACATTTTGCAACAAGAACTACTAACTGGTAACCTTACCCTCCTATCATTTTTGTTCAATATTATTTATCCGATTTTTTTTGTATATATATATATATTTATTTATTTATTTTCGTCTTATAGTGTTGAGGCTCAACACTCTATGCTAAAAGACATGTTGCAATCTTCCGTTGGAGGCTTTAACACGATCATACAACACTTGGATAACATGTTTATGGATCAAGTTCATCGAATCCAAGAGGAGATGGGAAGGAGTAGATCGGTGACACCGGTTGAAATACTAGATGGGCCCGAATGGAAGAAGGTTTTCTTCGACCGCATAGTGAGAAGGTGTTCGAGAGAATGCATTAAATTGCTATTGCAACAAGTACAAAGAGCGAAAGATGGGGACATATCCGACGAAGTGAGTCCTCGAGACCGTTGGTGGAGTACCTCTATGGGATTGCCTACACCCCAAACGATCAAGGGATATGTTAAAGAAGGCATCCCGTTGGTTCCCGATGAAGTTGATATATATTGGAGGCAAGTCCGGTGGGAAGGTTTGGGGGCGAATGATCGATTGCCCGATGATGGTGTCAAAGTTTCGTACGAGAAGAAGATATTGGGGAAGTTTTGGTCCAAGTTTCAAGCGGGGGAAATTCCCAAGGATACTATCTTCAAGGTCGCCCAAAAGGTGGTGGAGTGTGAAGACCCCCGTTCGGCTAATTTACAAGACGCCTCTCGTGGTGAAGCCGATAAGGGAAGGCCAAGGGGGAGTGAGAATAAGAGTAGTACTAAGAGGGGGAAGACATGGGAGGAGTACATTGACGACAAGAATAGTAAAGGCAAGGAGAAGACGATGACGAAGAGGAAGAGGGGGGAGGAGAAGAAGAATGAAAGGGAGGAGAAGAAGAAGATGAAGGAGGAGGAGATGCAAAAGAGGGATGAAGAAAAGAAGAAGAAGAGGGAGGAGGAGAAGAAGAGGAAGGAGGAGGAGAGGCAAAAGAGGGATGAAGAAAAGAAAAAGAAGAGGGAGGAGGAGAAGAAGAGGAGGGAGGAGGAGAGAAAGAAGAAGAAGGAGGAGGAGAAGAAGCGCACTACCGTTGTGTCGCCTAAGTCGACGTATGACCTTGATTTTGATTGGTGTAATGACACGATTGACCCCTTCATGTTTCAATACATATCTCGGCAACAAGATGTAGAGGGTGATGGTCATTGTGGTTATCGATCACTTGCCGTGTTACTAGGTGAAGATGAAAGTAAGTACATGGATGTTCGGTTGAATCTTTCGAATTACATTGTACAACATCAAAATAAGTTGGAATTGGTGTACGAGGAAAATGGTGGAATACCGAGACTTGTTAAGGAAGTGAGCATGACAACATCCCCATGCCGTAAAGAGGGTTGGATGGTAGTTCCGATGATGGGGTTGGTGTTTGCGACTTTGCACAAAGTGGCCGTCGTCGTGTTGAGTAGATTTGGGCCGCACACATGCCTCCCATTGTGGGCCGATGAGGGAGATGAGCCTCCTTTGACTGTATATGCTATGGCACTTGTCGGGACCCCCAACGCTGGACATTTTGTACCGGTATGTTTTCTTGACCAAAAGCTTGATTTTAATCTAAATTTGATAGCATATTTTAATAATGTTACATTGTGTGTAGATTTGGTTAGAAAACGATGAATGTCCTATCCCCCACCGCCTAGGCAATGGACAATATACAAGCAACCGAGTGTGGATGGATGGGAAACGCACCACCGCTACAAGAGCCGAATGCAAGAGTATGAGGTTCGACGAGCGAGTTCTGGACGAGGACCTATATCTACTTAGGTTTGTAATTAATGTTATATATTATAGTTACACTTTTGACTACTATATGTAAAAATTAAATATTTTTATATAAATAAAGCGTCGTCTTTTTTATATTAAAATCGAAATTTTTTGTTGCGCAATCGAATATTAGAAACGTGGTCAAAACGCGACCGAGTTTTTTCCGCCGCGAATCGCGTATACGACTGTTATGGATACTAGCGTAGAAACGCCCACATAGGCGGATTTGGGGCCCTAAACCTTATGGGCGCATTTGCAACCCGCCCAAGGGGTTTAATAGCCCACATATGGGCGGATTTGTAATCCGCCCATAAGGTTTAGGGTTTGTAGATCGGACACACATTTGGGCGGATTTGTAATCCGCCCAAATGGACGGATTTGTAATCCGCCCAAATGGACGGATTTGTAAGCCGCCCACTTGGGCGGATTAGGGTTTAGGGTTTAGGGTTTAGGGTTTAGTGTTTTGATTTTTGATTTGGAACACGCCTATACGGGCTTTCTCGTATTAAAATTTAATAACTCGTGCGGGTTATAAATCCGCACAAAATGTTAATGTGTTTATGGATGTCATTTAACATATAAATATGGGCGATTTGGTTGTCCTTCAATCATCAAATAATCCTTCCAAGCCTTACATATCTTAGTTGCAACTAACGAACCACTCAACGTGATAGTGGACTTTATCGGTTGATGGCTTCTCGTTGTCTGAGTAGCTAGGGCAAATGATGTATATGAGTTGAACCATCGTAAGCAATGTCTAGTAGAAAGCGTCAAACGCCACTATAAGCTCATCGTAAACAATGTAAAAGCTCATGTATGTTTTATTTCGATCTTATTTTGAATTTATATACCTTAAAACTCTAAATCCTAAACCCTAAACCCTGTTGTGCTAGTTTTAAACACGGCCAATATGGGCGGGTTCACAACCCGCTTATACAATGACACTGACATGGCTAATATGGCGCCAATATAGGCGAGTTCAAAACCCTCCCATGGCGCCAATATGGGCGGGTTCAAAACCCGCCCATGGCGCCAATATGGGCTGGTTCAAAACCCGCCCATGGCGCCCATATTGTGTTAAAAAAATTTGTTAAAATGATTTTTTTTTATTTTTCTTTTCTAAATTATAAATAATACCCACTTTTTGTGTTAAAATTTTAAATTAAAAATTTTCAAATTAATTTTAAAGCAGAACCAAGTCTGTTGTAAAATTTGTGCCACGTGACATTTTAATAGAATTAGATTTTCGTTATCTTTTTAGTGTTAATGACTAAGATTATATGTGATATCCCTATTTTTTGATTTTTAAATAAAATATGACTATTTTTGATTAATTATAAATAAAAATAAAATTGGTTTAAAACAATTCATACAACGTCAACAATACAAAATCGTCGTAATCGTCATAACATAATCTAAAACAATCCATACAACGTTAACTATCCAAAACTAAATCCAAATAACAATCCAAACTAAATAAAAATAAACAATCCAAACTAAATCCAAACAACAATCCAAATACAAAATAACATAAATGTCAACACACTCGATCCGCCCAATCGGGGTCGTTTTCCGGGTCAGCCCAACCCCGGACCTTTCTCTCAGCCTCCTCTCTCGCCTCCTCTCTTGCAGCCTCCTCTCTCGCCCGCTCTTCCGCCATCCTAGACGACTCCCCTCGTTCCCAAATGGATGGGACACGATCCCTGCGCTCGGCCGACCTCGACGACTCCGGCGGCCTCTGCGATGCTCGACTCAAAGGGGGAGCAACCGGTGTAACGTCCAGCCCACAGAGACCTCGCAAGTAAGGTAAATCAATCTGAGCAAGCCCCTCTATGACCGAAAGCACGTGTGCCCTGATTAGTTGGAAACGCTGCAATATAAAACGACATATGCAATTAGATCATATTTATGTACACAACTCAAAAGTAATTCTTAGATAATATAAACACACTCACCCTGTGAAAATCGACAGCCGGAAGAGGGGCTCGAACAATGCGCGGCTGAACGGGCGCCCTCGGACACACATACGGATGCGAGATCTGCAAGAACCAGTTCAAGTACTCGTCGTCGACGTCCCACGGAGTGACAGCACGTGGCGACGTGAGGATGAATGGACAAATGTGGTCCATAACTGTACCCCACCCGTAATACTCGTCGTCGAAGTCGAGGATGTACCTTGAATTCCCCTTAAGAGACCACGGACGATGAGAGACGCGTGGTACGATAACGTCCAAAGGTCGACTCTGAACTCGTCCCCACTGCCGCACGCATCTCTCGGGCATGTACGGCTCATAGATGTCGAGGTATCGGATGGTGCCCCGATACCTCGACGTCGGATACTGGAGATCCAGGTCAACCCGAGAATAGGGGGTCCAACAAACCTGAAATATAAAGAAATGATGTCGGGAAACGTAAATTTAAAAATAACGATTCGTTACAAAAATATAAGAACGATACGTACATCCTCCGGTCGGTAACAGTCGAGGATGCGCCGATAGTAGATCGACGTATCGTACGTTTGTAACTTCGTGCGATCGACCCGATAGCGACATGCTCTCCTCTCATCGTCCTCTGCTCCAGGAAACGGGTTCGGGTTGTCAGGGAAATAGATGAAATACATCCATATCCACATCTATGGCACCCCGAAAAAAATAAAATCAGTTTACTTTGCGAAGATTTCGAAAAGACATTTTCAATCAAAACTACCAAATACTTGAAGAAGATATGAGCAACCCGCCATCTGAGCCACCCCGGCCCGTGAAGCCTCCCCGAGATTGCGGTAGAGAAATGTCAACGTGCCGATGCCCCATGCAGTCTCGACAACCCGACCCCAATCCTCAAACAACGCCAACATATCAACATCTACACTGTTCGTGGATTTGTCCACGAACAAGCTGGTGGACAAGTAATGCCACAGAAAACCGGCAGCTATGCACTCTGTCGGGTAGTCGGAAGCCATCATCACAAGTAACTGATCGAAGAAATCTCGGATGTGTAGATGACCATCCCTAAGGTCCTTCAGGAAGTCACGCTGGCCGGGGAACACATAGTCGTCCGTCGTGCCAAACATATACTCAACCATATCAACACACTCAGCAGAGGAGAAAGTGTGAGCTACCTCGTGCCCCTCAATCGGCAAACCGAGGATGATGGCAACGTCGTGGAGCGTAATCGTCATCTCGCCCCACGGAAAATGAAAGCTGTTGGTCTCTGGATGCCAACGCTCTACAAAAGCAGAAATGAGGCCATGATCGACTTTGTCGAAATCGAAGTACAATAGCTGTGTCAGGCCGGTCTGTCGAATCATCCATAACCACGAACCCTGTGCAACATCAACGTCGGCCGACGGAATGTGATCCCTCCATAGGCGAAACTCCCTCGGTCTGCTCTGACACGTAATACGTCGAACATATCCGTCCATGTCGCTCCTAAACGGGCCGAATGACTTCCAAATCAAGTCGGCGATGTGAGTATCGAAATCCTGTAATACTGATGGATCGTCGATCCCATACGGTGTCTGCTCGGGCAAGTCGGCCTGTGGAGGATGGGCCTGTGGAGGCTTGGCCTCTGTCCCACCAACAGAATCTACAACCACCTCATCCAAATGAATCTGAGTAGGGTCGGAGGGCAAAGTATCAGACTGCGGAGGGTCGGACTGGGGCGGATGCGAGAATGACGATGAAGGCTCGTTCGGAGCCTCTCCCGTCCCAACAGAATCCTGGTAAGCCTCTGTCGTCCCAACAGAATCAACCAGCATATCCTCTAACTGAGTCGGTGGGACCTCATCATGGAGAGGCTGATCCTCTCCCGTCGCAGCAGAATCAGGACGAGCATCCGGCTCGGAGGTCGATTCTTCGTGTCGCCTCTTGCGACCCGAAGCCGTGACAAAACGATCCGCAGGTCATCTACCATCAGCCGTATACTGTCGAATGTGTTCTACTACCTCCTGTTATTTAATATATTATTAATTATTTAATAATTTTGCCTCTTTTATTTTATTTCCCTCAAATTAATCATAATTTTTATTATTTTTATTTTCGATTGTTACCACATAAAAATAAGATTCTAATCTAATAAATACAGTATTTTTACGTTACGATTTCTAATTTCTATCATACAATTTTTCACTATAATATAATTTCTAATATAATATATATATATATTATTTCTACGGTACGATTTTAAAATAAAGTATATGCATTTTATTTAATATAATTTCTAATCTAAAACATATATAATTTTTAATTTCTATAATATAAAGGACAATTTCTAATAATTTACAATTTTCATATGCATTTAGTATTATATTTTGCTAAATAAAATATATCTAACATGCTTTTCCTAACTAATATATAAAATATCAATATAAATCTATATATACTAAATAATAAATAAACAATAAATTTAAATCTAAATATACTATATATTCAAAATATATTTTAAAAATTACCTCATGAGTCGGTCTCCTCTGACGCACCGGGCGACCTGGATCCGCAACCTCCGTCGTCTTCGACCCGCTTGGGCCCACTCCCACCTCCATCTCCTCACCCACCGTCGAATCTCGAGATTCATAAAGTGTCATTTCCTCCGTCGTCTGCGCCAGCTCCTCCGCTCCAGCCACCGGTGCTCCGCCGGAGACGTGGGCGGAACCAAGACCCGCCGACGGTTGAGCGGATCCGGCCTCCGCGGAAATACCCACGTCTCCTGTCGCCGTTGCTCCGCCGAAATTCTGGACGGAATCGGGACCTGTCGACGGATGGGCGGAGCCGGAATCCGCCGAAATACCGAGCCCACCGGCACCCTCGTTCTCTCCCGCTCTTTTTTCCTTCATGAAATTTTGAAATTCGTGTGTTTTGGTCGGAAATTTAGGTTGAACTTCGAAGTCTTCGATGGCCGTTTTGGATCTTTGAAGAAAACGAAATGAAGAAGACGAAGATGAGGCGTCCTGCGACGCTTTTTTATAAGGGCGTTGTGCGGGTCCTAAACCCGTACACGGGTTTGACCTAATTTGGGCGTGTCCTAGACCCGCACAACCTTGAGTGTTTTAAACCCGATTTTTACTTATTTTTTCGACGGTGTTAGGATCCGCCCAAGAAAACCCGGTTTTTTAAAAAATATTATGAAAAATCTTCGGCGGGTTTCGGATCCGCACAACCTTGAGTGCGCAACCTAAAAAAAAGAGTGCGCAAAAAATTGCCGGTTTATTTGGATGGTTCGATTCTCTGGCTCTTTTTAATAGCCAAGTTTCAAAGAAGACGTGAGAAATTAGAGATCTATCAGGCTACCAGACCTTGGGCGTGATTGATCATGATTCATGCCATATCACGGCTGGCATGGCAATATGGATTTCACTAATCACTATAGAGCAAAAAGCTAGCAATCCTTGATCAAATCAGGCATTCGAATCACAGTATTAATGTGAAAAAAATCATATGCAGAGAAAAAGAACTACACAGCTGAGCTGAATAATCATCTTTGGGTATATTATTCTCATGCCCATGTAAAGGGGCCACCTCAAGACGCTAAAACAAAAGAAACCTCAAATCCTTTGACATGAATAACAAAATTCAGATTCCTTGAATCTGATAACAAATTTCTTCAACTGTCATTAAAAATGGCGAAATTTAGCCGAAACGAAGAAATTATTAAAGTATTGATAAACAAACACAACCACCGCCAGGCCAGCCCTCCCTTAATCGTCATCATCTCCATCCCAGTCCTTAGCCTCCACCAGATCCGTACTTCTTGCCGAATACAATTACCTGAAGCTTGTCATACCCGGCGAGCACTCCAGCGCCTGCAACTGCACGAAGGATGTTTGCACCAGCGCCCTTGAAGAGAGACTTGGCACCCTCGTTCTTGAGGATCTGCTTGAAAGCATCCATGGAGCTCTTGTACTTGACAGCCTCTCCTGATGTCATCATCATTCTTCTACGAACCGTGTCAATTGGGTAGGAAGCCAACCCAGCACCAATGGTGATACCCCATCCAAGAAGGAAACTAGCAAGGAAACTATCCTGTAATAGTCAAAACAATATTTCTAACATAAGTTTCTTGATAAGAATGTAACAGCATCAGACATTCCAAATCACATGTTGGCACTATAGCATGTCAATTCCACATTCAGCTAGTTATTAAAAGAAAGCCATACCTGCATCTCTCCAGTCAGCAGCACTGGTTTAAGGGAATCATACATTCCGAAGTATAGCCCACGGTACACGATAATTCCAACACATGAGATGTTGAATCCACGGTAAAGCCCAGCAATACCATCAGATGCGATGGTCTTCTTGTAGACATCAATCATGCCATTGAACTGCCTCTCACCACCCTTCTTTGCAGCCTTTGCATCGTTGGCAAGCCTAGTACGAGCGTAATCCAAGGAGTAGACAAACAATAGAGATGAAGCACCAGCAGCACCACCAGATGCCAAGTTCCCAGCAAACCACTTCCAGTAACCATCTCTGTCTTTCTTGAAGTTAAACAACCTCTTGAAGTAGTCCTTGAAGGCAAAGTTGAGGGCCTGAGGGACACAATTGTATATCAATACAGGAAAACACACCATTAGAACCCAAATAAAAAATGCCACACAAGCACAATCATCCAAATCTCCAATTATTTCCTTGACAGAATTGTCTGATTTAACAAAAACAGGTTTTGCATTTTAAAGCCATTCCCCCATTGAGACAACTCAAAGAGACCGCATAAAAAATTATTGCACAAGGTTTTGAAAATTTTAAAGTATCTGCCTGTAGTCAGGAATTAATGACCATGCACAGCTAATGTATACAAATATGAATGAAGCTAGGCAATGATCAGCTATGGATCAGCTAGAAAAAGTTAAGATGAGAATATGAACATGGAGCACAAACCTGTGTAGGGAAATATCTGATCACATTGGCAGTGTTTCCTCTCCATAGGGCAATCATGCCTTCATCCTGCGTTGTTCTTTTAAAACAATCACCAATACCTTTGTATGGTTCAGACAGCCTACCAGCTCTGATCATTTCATCCTGGTTCTGGATCAGAAGCTTCACACGCTCAATTGGAGCAGCAGCAGTCTTTGAAACAGCAGCAGACACTCCTCCCATGAGAAAATCAATCATGAAGGCACCAGCGCCTTTCTCATTAGGAGCCTGCACTAGCACTGGGGAAACAGGTGCTGCAAGAGAAGCAAGGCCATTGCTTTGGTATGCAGAAAAAATGGGGTTCTGCAGACCTCCATTTGTGTATGCCTTGCTCAGATTGGTCCTGGAGTGCAGGTTGGGTGAGAGCTGAGAAACAAGGTAAGATTGTCCAGACATCTTCTGAAAGATTGACGGATGCTGTGATCCATCAGCCATGTTTAACTAATGTAATGACCTGCAAGATAAAAACATGAAATAAGTATGACACGAGGTATTAAGAAATACTATTAACATTCCAGGTTCTAACTTGCTACGTTAAACAACAAAATACATAAATTCAGCTTAAATTACGACCAGTCTGAACATTAATAATGCTGTCAAAATCAAACAACCTGATAATTCTTTTGCAAGATATCCCATAAACTACTCAGGATATCATCTAGATATGCAAACTATAAAGGAGAAGACAATTGTTGTGCTTCCAGAAGAAATTTCATAATGCTACTACGAAAAAGGTCAAGATCGGATCACCATATATGTCCAATCATCGTTCATCGTTGTTAAGGCAATACTCCAGATTCAATTACAAAATCCATTATAAACACCACAAGTAAAAACAGAAAGCCGAACAAACACAGCATGATATAACCAGAAAAATACGTGCATAAGGCTGAAGGTAGGCACAGACTAGAGCAACAACGATGGTAATTCATACATCCAACACATAGCACCCACAATCCTCTGAAAACCAAGCAATAAAGCTAGAATGACGATTATAATTTCGCAGAATAAATAATATGAGATAAAAATTCATTTAAAATCAAATCTCGGCACATATTATTCCCTGTGAGATAAGAAACCGTGGACTAGATAGACGCATAACATCTTGCACTAATACTAACAATCAGACAAACAACAGTATCCAGATCTACGTCTTCCGATCTAAAACGCAAAAGCGGATCTCGAAATTCGCGATCTGGCTACCAAAAACAGTTCGAGATCAGAAACGAACAAGCAATACGCGACGAATCCAGCAACGATTCGAAGGGATCTATGCAGGAAAAGAGCAAGCAATGATGAAATGGGAATAATGCGAGAGACGGAGAAGGAAGGAGAAGAGAGATTTTACCCGTAGAGGTCGCAAAAAGACAGCTAAACAGAGAGGTCTGCGGAAATGTGAAGAGATGGAGGAATGGCCACTGCTCTTCCTTAAATATAGGATGCCGAGATCGTGGGACCTGACGACTTAGGGTTTTCAGTAAAATGACTAAAATGTCCTCGCGTGAAGCCTGATACTGATGCCCCTGGCTGGTATTCATTTCATCTGCCAAAACTAATAAAGTTGTTTAAAAAAATAAGGTATGATTTTGTCCAAATTGACAAGGCTTTTGGAAGAGGTTGAAGGGTGATGAATAATGGCCAATGGACAACTCATTTGCAGGGGCTGGTTTATATCGGAGGCCACATTCACAATGTCAAAAGGATGCAAAAACTTTCTAAAGGGCCTCACTCTCAAAGGGGGTCGATGATCTTATAACATTTTTCCAATGTTTGAATAAGGAGCTTTCAAACATATACATTTACTAAAAAGGGTAGCTTAAGTATTATCAATAGTTTTAGGAGCATTTGAAACACACTCCCAAAATTTTAGAATTTCATTATAGGACCTTAAGCAATTCTTAACAAGCTTGGTAACAAAATCGTGACATTGAAGTTTGGTAACCAAATTTAGGTCTACCTCTATAGCCTTCCAAAATTTGCGTATTGTACTGAAAATTAGAATGGTCAATGCAATATTATTACTAAAAATTAGAATGGTCCATATAATACATACCATTTCATAAATTTATTGCATTACTGATAAATTTATTTCAAATTCTATTATATATCTCTATTAGTTAAATCAAAACTTGAAACTATTGAGCTCAAAAAAAAAAAAAAAAACTTGAAACTATTCAAGGTGTTTCAAAAAGATATTATTGGGTTTTAAAATTAAGGTCAAAACTGGAAGCTGAAATACTCCGTAGATAAATCAGAGGCCTTAAATTCATGCCAATTTGTACTTGATTTGTTTTTAAATGAATTAATAATCTATCCAAAAAAAATGAATTAATAATTGTTTTTCAGATCTAGCTCAACATAAACGGCGATTATTTCTCTCTTAAATCGAATTGGCCATTTATTAGTGCATGATGATGACCCACATGTTAGCACTTATAAAAACCATTATCACTATGCAGTTCAACCACTTTGAATACTTCCACCACCAGATACACACGTCAATTGTCAAAAGCACACCCGCAAGCCACGAAGAATGAAGATGCGCCACTGGCCGTGTTCCCACTTGTTTGCGCGAACAGAAAGTATTCGCAAGCCATCAAAAAATGCTTAAAGCACAACACAGTGTTTCAACGCATATATCTAAAACTGGGCTTTTAGAGCCACTCCAGAAATCCTGACTACATACATAAAGGCAACCAGGAATTTAACAGTGTAGCATAAAACACCTAAAGAGCAAAAAGGGTAAAAGAAGAAGCCTATGTACTAAATGGAACCTGAGATCGGTCCTCAATTAAATACAGTCAAGGACATGTGTCTAAGACGAGCATAATGATGCCCTCAGCTTCAGCAACTGCTGCTTTAGTTTCTTTATTAAAGGAGGGTTTGAGCGCATGTAGTCTTGGAAAGACTGTCTCAGATGTGCCAAGATCATCATTTGGTCATCGCCAGGGTTCACGTTAAGCAAACTCTTGAAGAGGCTCTCCCACAGCTTCACATTCCAATACCTGAGAATGTAAATGTAATGCATTATCAGTTCCTTGAATTTGGTTATGGAGCGAGAATGTGGTATTTATAGTATTAGAAGTACCTTTTGAATGGCAATTTGGGCAAGTAAACACAGCTCCCATCTGAAGCTGACTTCTTTTCAACTTTCATGTATTCGCCGTGCAACATCATGTGAACAATAACACAGAGGCCACATGTGTCTACCTGTTGCCAGACAACCAAGCTCTAACTTTTCATGCTTGATTTAAAATAAAAAAACAAGAAGCTATCTAAACTTGTCAGGGGCTCAGGACTGGAACACTAGCCCCAAATTAGAGCATTTACCTGAAATTTCCAGCATTTATCCTCTTGCATTTCAATGCAGCGAAAGCCAGAAGTACGACAATCTCCCATGAACTCCATATCATCTGGGAAAAGGCTACAGTCAATTCCTCTTCCCCAATCAACTAAGCAAAGTCCCTGCATTTAAATTTTCCCATTTTTTTATGGAGGATTCAACATAGACCAAGTCTTCTGCAAATTATAACTAATTCTAACCTGATCATGCCAAGGGCCCTTTCTTTCAAGAAAATCTTCTTCTTCAACTGGTAGGTTATCCCTGGAAGAAGTAAAGAGATTGAAAGATATCATGATACTTAAATCAGAGTCTTATGAGGATCAAAAAGTAAACTTTAGGATTAGAATAGAGCAAATAGATCCATGTTTGAAAATTTTCATCTCTAGGGATTTCAGCAGAGCTAACAGAATGTAGGGACAGCTGGAGGGAGAAGATCAAGGTGGCAAATAGCTAAGCGCTAGGACACACAGTCCATCGTGGTTTGAGTGTTTGGTTCTGTTATGCTTTGTTCTGTTTGCCCGCTTCTGTTTTGCTTTGTTTGTCTAGGGTGTGTCGGTGCTCATTATGCTTTGTTGTGGTGTGTTGCTTGTTTTGGGTGTAGACCTTTGTCTTGTGCTTGCAAGGTTTCTGGTTGGTGGTCATACTCGGGCCTTTCAGGGCACTCCCCCTCAGCGTTAAGCCAGGGGTGCTCCCATCCTGGCTCCCCAGATTCTGCTGAATCGGAGTTACACTGGGTCATTGTTGTTGTTGTTGTCGTCGTCGTCTAGGAGTGGTGATATGATTTTCAAAAAAGAAAAAAACATGTACTGCAGCTATAGAATTGGAACAAATTGCACTGCTATAATTCAGAAAGGTGGATAAAAGACAGTCCATTTAGATTGCTGCCACAACTTAATAGTTTGCTAGTACTGAATATAATCACTATCCACATCCTATTATATTTACCTAGAATAGCGAATAAGAAGGTTATCAGGTTTGAAGTCACCATGAATGATGCCAACTCCATGTAAGATCTCGAGCATGTGAAGCATCTCAATTGTGTAATAAATACATAGCTCTTCTTCCATGATACTGTTCACAACCGCATAGGAATTGATTGCATCCTGGCAAAGACAGTAATAAAAAAAGATCCAAAATGTTATCAAGTATGACAGTCATTGTTCTTAGTGCAACGAGATCCATGTATGAATGCACACCTGAAGCGTTCCATGAGATAAGTAATCACAGACTAGTATGCTATAATCAGCATACTGATGCATCCATTGAGCAACACCAAAGTTTACCCTCTGATAAGGACATTCGTGATTAGTAAAGTAACTAAGGAAAGTAAAATAAATTATGGAAGTGACAGGTTTGAGTTTATCTTACTTCCTTCTCCAAGATCTTCATATCAAGTTGATGATACATATAAAACTCCCAAGGGAATGGAGGCTTTTGTACCTGTAATAAATTTCAAAATGGAGGACCAGATAGGAATTCTTATTAGATGTACAAATGATACAATGTGAAGACAACATGGGCTTCATTTGGTACAAACTCTTTATACATTACAAGTTGTTTATATTGCATTAGAAGTTTATGGCAAACAAAGTTATAAAGTTCCAATATACCTACCTTGAGCGCAACAACATCGTTTGGGTCAGAGTTCACATATGCCTTGAAAACCAGAGCAAAACCACCTTGGCCTGCACAACCTTTGACCAGATACTTCCTTCTACCTTTGATTGACAAGAGCAGAGATTATAAGATTTTATTTTACACATGATTCTTTTACAATAGAATATTGTGTGCGGAGATCACCTATCTCTATTGTCTTGTTTTTTGATGATTTATTCAATGCTTGGGCAGAATGTTGGGGACAGTTTTTCAAGCTTGACTGATAACCCTGTAGCAATAGTCAAACAGTTCCAATCAATCGGCGCAATATATAATCTAGTTCGACATAATGCTACAGAAAACGGCATACTATAAATGTCACGCACCTCATATTTCAGAATTATAGGCTTGATCTTTCCCAGTAATTCCTTAATGGTAGGATCAGACCATGGATTCACAAATCTCTTTCCTGTATCATGAGCTTCACCATTATCAACCTGTTTGGCAGATGTGACAATATCGATATTATATCATCCAACCAGAAAACAAAACGTCATAAGAATACAGACAATACATCTGCCTATTCCTTAACATTTGTGATTATGCTGATTCAGCCATCCAAGCCAAAAAAATTTAAGTGCATTAAGTTTCCGAGCAGAAAACCAATGACAAATTGCCAATCCCAAGTAAATTTTGGGACACTATGCGACTAACTCATGCAGACCCTACAAATTCAACACATTTCTCCTGTGTGTTGGGAAATTATTTACCTAACGCAGTTTGCCCACAAAGTCAGCATAAAAGGCTCACCCAACTCTTTGACAGTTCTGATTTATTTCTCAAACAGCCATCCATGAAGTCTCAAACTATGAGTACATCAAATCACCAATTTCAAAAAGAACACTAAAGACTGCTTATTCATGATAAGTGTACCTTGGGTGTTGAGCATGCACGGACTATCTGAGACAACCTATCAAGAAACAGACCTTGCGCCTTCTTCAACCTTTCAATAGGCTGAGCATTCCTGCAGAAAAGAAACTGCGTATTAAACAACAAATCCTGTGAAGAATGTAACAGGTACGCAACTGGATGTAGAATGAAAAGAAGCAATCAACAAACAACCTCGAAATCCCAATCTTATAAACCCTAAGCGCATCAAACAGCCTCCCCTTGGCCTCCAGAAACATCGCACACATTTCGTACAACAAAGAATTGCTCAAAGATATCTTGCAATCCTCCATCTCGTTGTAAACACTATCGAAATCGCCACAGCAGTCCATCTGTCCACAACCAATTTCCCAACATTTTCAGCCACCAGAAATAAGAGGTAAACAAACCGTCAAGACTCAATACACATAATGTTACTGCTCCAGCGACTTACGTAGAGGAACCAAATTTTGAGGAATCTGAGGTCATTTCGGTACTGAGAATCGCGCTTGAACGTCGAAATGCAATCTGACACCAGCTTCTCCAGACTACCGCCGTTTTTGCCCGGATCTGCACCCGATTCACTCATCACCGCCTTAATTGAGCTGGGGAATTCAAAAATTAAACAAAATTATAAAACCTATGAAGGAAAATCGGGAACAAAATCTGTATAAACCCTTTTTTGCACTCTTTACTACAGTTTTCGTTTTCAAAGAGAGAGTACCGAAGCCATGGAAGAAGACGATCGGAATCGGAGGAGGCCTGGCTGGTGATATTGCGACTGACGGCCATGGGAAGCTCCTATGTTACGGAGGTCGGAGAAGGGACGCGTCCTGTGATGTGTGAAGGAGAGCAGTGTGTTTTTCAAAAAGTGAGGGTAGGCGGGCTACAGGGGCATAGCCATGGAGGAAATTTGATCTCGTGCCGGAGCGTGGACACGTGGATTTGTCTGATTGGAAGAAGTATAGACCGGAGTACGGACCGGATCTAAACCGCAATATGGCAAAACGTTTTAGCGGACGACCTCACGACCCTATTGGATTATCTAAATCCACTTTTAGGCCCATTCGGCACAAGCGGGAGAGAGGAGTGGAACACTAACTTATTAAATAAGCTCGCGCCACTGACTAGCGTTCGACACAAGCGGAGAGGGGGTTTTCAAGGAGACTCTCGAAATATGAGTGGTGGGGGTTTGGGGCTGCTCAGAGCATCTCTGACAAATTTTCTATCATTTTTTTCAAAATGAAGAACAAAATCCCATAATTTTCAAATTTTTTATACCCTAAATTCTCTATTTTAAAGAATCATATTTATATTAATATTATTTTTATTTAATCCTATAAAATCTAATTTAATCAATTGGAATAAGACAAGATTACATTTACATTTAATGCATTCTCTAAATATTTTGGGGAATTCCCTAAATGTAGAGATGTCTAGTTATATTTTGGAGACTCTCTCCATTTTAGAGAAATAGATGGAGAAATTGTTGGACTTAAAACACACACTAAATTCTCCAAAATCACCATTTTCAAGAAAATGGAGATTTTGTTGGAGATGCTCTCACAAATCACGTGATATGCAAGTGATGGACATTATTTTTTATGTTATTGGGGGAATTTTGGTCATTTTTGGGTCTCTCTTTTACGATTCATCTACAATGTTGTCAAACGCTTTTTATCCGTTACGCTCATAAATCCAGATTTCGCTACCATCAAAAATCCCACTACAACTTCCAATTCCAACTAGATTCAAGCTCCAGCTAGGTGTGCCAACGGAGCCTTAATCAGTTCCGACCTGAAATTCGTATCTATCCACTACCAATTTTTTTTAAAATAGTCGAGGGTTAGGTTAAGCGCAATGAAGAAGGTAGGACTGTTTGGAAGGTGGAGCGGATTTTGATCGTGCAAAAGATTACGGTTGTCACGTTGATCCATCACTGCCTTGTCGACAGTTGGTAGAATAGTGCATGGTCGGCCTAGGCATCTTGTTGAAAGAGTAAGTGTCTAAAGAGAGTCAACGAGTCGAGACCTCGAAAGAAATTTGATAATATTTAATAGTGAAACCTCTAATTTAATTTAAAAAACTAATTTTTAAAATTAAAATTGAATTTAAAAGAAATAAGGAAACTCTTTTTAATACCCTCGGGTTTCTACCTTTTTCTTTTGGTCTCCTAAAAAAACTTATTTTTCTTGGTACTTCTGAGGTTTTGACTTTTCTAATTGGTGCTCCTCTTTGGTTTGAATTGATTAAATTCGAGTTCATCATTGCATTTCGAACTCTTAAATTAGAAAGATTCGAATCTTAAAACACCAAAATTCATAATCGAACCATTCTGATTCGAATTTCTAAAAAATCCTCCATTTTACGGGGTTTTAGGGTTAGTTATTTAGAAATTAAACTCGGGATGGTTCGGTTATGAATTTGGGTTTTGAAGAGTCAATTCCTACTAAATGAAGGGTGAGGACAAAATGATGGCTTTGAATTTGATCAATTTGAACCTGAGGGGGGCACCAATTGGAAAAGACAAAATCTTAGGAGTACCAAGAAGAATAAATTTTTTCTTAGGACACCAAAAAGAAAAGGTAGAAACTCAGGGGTTCCAAAAGAAATTTCCCAATAAATAATTATAATAGACCATTAAAGTGTCAAACCACGTCACTCTAAGGATCCAATCGCCCATTCTAACCACCTTCGATTTCAAAATTTCAACTGATCACCTCGGACCACAAATGTACTCCAAAAACCTGCGAAATTCTACTTCTCCGACCATTTGTGGGGGCAGCCACCCCTACTCACTCCCTCCGCTAGTGGTTAGGAAGTGTTTGGTAAGACATTTAAATTTAGATTTTTGGGAATTTGTGGCCATGATCCTACATTGAGTTTTTTCATTGAGTATAGAAAATTTACAAATTTCAATTTGGATGACTATGTAGTAAGTTATGTGCATTTGTGTGGTTTTTTTTTTATAACAACACATTTCATTCAAACTAGCAATCATTCAAAATTACAGAGCAAAGTTTAGGAGGTAACGAAGAGAACGAATCAAAAACAACAGAACAACAAAAAGTATTGTTTGCCAACCAATGTGCAGCCCCATTAGCATTCCTCCCAGTGAATGCCCAAACACAGTCTTGAAACTCCCAAGTTTTAGCCAGCAGCTATGCTACCAAGACTCCAACAATCGACCTGCATAAGGTTCTCTTCTTCAGTTTGGTCACAATGGAAAGACAGTCCGTTTCCATGACCACTCTAAACACCCCATGCTGTAAAGCCAAGTCCATACCCCAAATTAACGCCTCAGCCTCTGCAATCTCAACATCATCACCCAGTTGAATAGGCCTTGAACCAGCAAAGAGCACACACCTAGTTGAGTCACGTCCAATTACACCAATCCCACATCTGTGCGGAGAAACAGACGCGTCACAATTGACTTTAACCAAACCAGTTTCTGGTTTACTCCATCCAACAACAGGCCTAATCTCATTGATCAATTTTCCAGACGGTTGAGCAAACATCTACTCCATTTGCAAAGAGACTGAATTAATAATATCATTTGTTGAGGTAAACGTTTCAGAAAAGACCCGAGCATTACGTGCATTCCACAGATTCCAGCACAGAATAATCCACAGAACAGAGTCATTTTCTCCAAGATTTTGAAACACAAACCCAGCCCAGTTAGAGAAACAGTGAAGACCCTTTCTTGTAGATGCCATATGTCTGAAATGTTAGATAAATTTAGGATTAAATCTATAATTGTTGAAAAGTAAAACTATGACTTATTACCATTGGAAGTTATATATGGCCAGATTTGTTGTCTTTAGAAAATGTTAGCAAACCTGCCCCGAGTTTAATATATGTTTGGATGATTGATTAGTGATCATAGTGGTCTAAGTAGGGTTGTTCATCGGTCCCGAACCGAACCGAAAACCAAACATTGGAATTTGGAGAACCGAAAACCGAACCGAAGTACCTCGGTTTTGTTCGGTTCGTTTAAGGTTTTCATCGGTTTGGATTGGGTTGGGTCCAAACAAACTGAAACATGCAAAGTCAGGTTTTTTATGATCCAATTTAGGACCGATCCAAATTAGGAACCGATCCAAACTAAAACCGATGTAGAACCGAATTAATTTGCAAAACCAAAGTAGAATCGAAATAATCCAAACTAATACCGAACCATTCAAAATGTCTAGTGTCTAATGGTTGAACTTATCAGTTATAATCCAAGAAACCAAGGCACCAAGCCTAAAAAAACCACATAAAAGATAAAACTAGTCCAACAACAAACCAAAATACAAAATACAAACATAATAGTTGTAACTTGTAAGCCACATAATAATCAAACTAGTCCAACAAACAAACCAAAATACAAAATAGTAATCCACTCTCCAATCCTTTCTTCTGCAATGCAATCACCAATTCGCCATTTCCATGACTTCAAGTCTTCAAAAGATTATTAATCTTGGTCTACATGTAGAAAACAAAAATCAGATTACAAAAAAAAATACAAATTTCATCAGATTAACTATTACATCAGATTATAGCATTAAATTAGCTCCAATTCTTCAATGTCACTTCAGAATACAACAGATTTCAAATAGCAGATCTATAGATGTAGATCAGATTTTAAAAAATACAAATTTCAACACATTACAAAATCTGTAATACAGATTGCAAAAGACAGAAATCATGAAAAAAATGCAAATTTCAGCATATCAATCTATAATACAGAAATCAGAAGTACAAATGTAGATTTCAACAAAATATATTTAAAAATGCAATAGACTATAAAAAAACAAATTTCAAACCTTCTGCAATCTTCTCACTTTCATGATACACTTCAAGCTCTTTAAAGATAGATTGAGCTTCTTCGACACTACAAAGACGGGCCTTTTCATTTGCACGAATCCAATCTTGTGTGCAAATAAGAGCTTCAACCATCTAATCACATAAGAAATTTAAACATAAGAAATTTAAACATAATTCAAATGTAAAAGAATTTGAAAGATACAAGAGAACGAGTAGATTGCCTTGGTAGATAATGAGCTTCGGTATGGAGATATTGTACGCCCCCCTGTGCTGAAGGCAGACTCAGATGGAACCGTTGTGACTGGCATGGCTAACACATCACTAGCCATCATAGCAAGAATTGGAAATCTATGTCCATTTAATCTCCACCATGTCAAAGCATCATGTTCTCGATCAATCAACTCATGAAAGAACTGATCAAATTCATTGGAATAGCTTGGACCACTAGATTCACCAATGAGCAACACCTCAGATTCTATCTCATCCACAAAATCATTACAATTTCCACCGCTAGATCCCGCTCTAGTAGCTTCCAATCCACTCCTAACACTTTCACCAACAGAATTAGTACTTGGTTTAGGAGCATACAATTCTCTATACTCATTAAATATCCTCCTTGAGGATTCTTTCAACATTGTGGCATACTCCATTCCTTTCTCTTCACCATATAATTTCTTAAGTGCACATTTTAATCCATCAAACTTGTACCTTGGATCAAGAATCATGCCAACAAATATGAACAAATTCATCTTTTCAACATCAAACCAATATTTGTCACATTTTTTCTTCATTTGGACAGCCATAGATTTACAAATCGGATCACCACTTTCCACTACAAGATTCAACGACTTCATAACTTGGCCAATGTATAAATAAACATTGCTCACTGTCACATAAGAAGGGCCAAATATCTTGTTTGTGAAGTCATAAAATTGTTTCAAGAACTTCACAATCACCTCAACTGTTGTCCACTCCTCATCTGAAACGTCTCCTAAGAAGCGACCATCATCATCTATTGGCATATAAAGTAGTCAAGGAAACACTTTCTTATATCTCAAAACAATATCCAACATCAAGTATGTTGAATTCCATCTAGTAGGAACATCGGAAACTAATGCATTGTTGCAATCAATATTCAACTTTTTAGCTTCTTCTTTGAAGCTCTTTAATCTACCTGGAGAGCTCCTAACATACTTGACCAGAAGTCGGACTTTATCTACACATGGAAGGTATGTATTTAAACCGTCCTTGACAATACGGTTGGCAATGTGAGCAACACATCTCATATGCAAATTTCCCCCCTTATCAATGCAGCCACCATTCTTTAGTAACATATCTTTGAACTTCAGACAAGCAGAATCATTAGCACTTACATTATCTACGGTCAAACTAAAAACCTTACCAAACAAGTCCCAAGACCTTAGACAATCTTCCACATCTCTAACAATATCATCACCCCTATGACCACTAATTACACAAAAGTTCAACATTCTCTTTTGTAAAATCCAATTGTTATCAACAAAATGAGCAGTCAAAGACATATAATTCACCTTCTGAACGGAAGTCCATGTATCAGTGGTCAAACTAATCCTTTGACAATTCTTGTCTAAAAACCCTTTTAACTTAACTCGTTCTTCTAAATACATAGCATAAGCATCGCGAGTTATAGTAGAACGGGAAGGAACTTTAAATGTAGGAACACCACAATCAAACATGTCCCTAAAAAGAGTTTGCTCCACAAGATTAAATGGCATCTCTAATCCAACTATAAATTTGCACACTCTTGATCCCAGCTCATCTAAATCTAGCACCCAATTTTTGATCTTGCAATTTCCAGCTAAATCAGACTTATCTAAAACAAGTTTAGCTTGGGTACCTTTAGTTTTATTTTCAGGATCAACGAGCTCGATGCTTTCCCAAATTCGTACAACCATTTTTCGATGTATCTACCACATAGACGGTCTTGCAATAATTACATTCAGCTTTAAAGTTTCCATTTGTGTCCTGAAATGCTCCCAATGTTCACTCCTCTTTTGTATGTCTTTGGACTTTTTAGACTTTTTAGACTTCGTTCTCACTTCAGTCTCTTGAATTGGAGGCTCCTCCTCCTCCTCCTCCTCCTTCTCCATATGATCTTCATTTTGCTCATAATCGTCTTCATCGTCAATGGCAGGAGAATTTTCCAAAGCATGGGAACGTAGGAGGTCTCGAGACTCTTGTTGAGTGCTTGTTGAGGGCCTAGATTGCCTAGTAGCGGGAGTTGGGGCCTTGGTTGATCCACCACGTTTTCTCTTGGATTGGGAGCTCGACATCTATATCAAATAAAAACATGAAGATATTAGTTCATTTAGTTGTACTATATGATAAAATTCTCATAACAATTTAAAGAAGAGGCTACTTACATTTGATGAATGTCTATCTGTTGTTCTTGCTTATTGAAACTTGAAAGTATTAGGTCCTCTACAGCTCTACTCACATCAGCGGATGGAGAATGGTGCTGAAGTCTGAATGTTGAAAGCATGAGAAATATCAGTTCGGTTATATTTGAACTTAAAAAAATATGCCTCATAATCAAAAAGTGAAGTGAGTTCTTAAATGAGTATGGCTGCTAGCATGTTTACATTCAAATAGGAAATGCATATGCTTGCTTAGAAACTAAAAATACAGTCATATATATATATATATATAGTTATATACTCTGCTACATTGTTAATATAAGTAATCTATAAGTAAGTGTGATATACTCCTCTTTCTATTAAGAATGCAACCAGTAGCAAGCTAGCAACTCATATTTATTATGTAGAGAAAGCTTAAAACATGATAGCACAAACCATCCATGTAGAGAAGAAAGCTTAAAACATGATAACATAAACCACCCATGTAAGTATGTAACAAGACTCTAAATAGAAATAACAAGAAACAAAAAGAGGCCTTAAATTCTCAACCCTAGACAAAGAACTAATCAGATAGTATATAAGAGAAAGAACTAATCAGCAACAACTCATATTTACTTAACCCTAGACAAAGAACTAATCAGAATATCAGTGAACCACATCAGACCTTAAATTCTCAACAACAAGAAACAACAAGAAACAAGAAGCAGGAGGCAGGTAGGGGTTGTTCATACCCCGATTGGACTTCGGACGAGAAAGGTCCACTGGAGCTGAGCGGGACTTCGGTCTGAGCGGCACTGAGCGGTCGAGAGGAGCAGGAGTCGTTGAAGGGTCGAGACTTCGGACTGAGCAGGGCTTCAGACAGAGCGGCACTTTTGCCTTTCGGACTTGAGGGGCAGTCGTAAGCCGTTGGACTTCGGACTTTCGGAGGCAGCCTCAATCGAAGCTCGAGAGGAAGTCAAGAGGGGGCGAGGGGAGGGGCGGGAGGCAGCTCGATCGAGTGTGCGTAACTACGCAAGTGACCAAGTGTGGCGTTTCGGGTTTCATTTCATCAGAGGATGAGTCGATTGTCGATGAGAGGATCACACTTTAGTTTTAGTATGGGCCGACTATATGGGTAATGGGCTATTGGGTAATGGCCCATACCCATTCTAAATTTTTTTAAAAAAAATTAGTTCGATTAAACCGACCCGAAAATCGAAATTCTATAAAACATAAATCGAAAACCGATCCAATTGATTCGGGTTCGGTTCGGTTCGGTTTTTGGTTTTTTCGGTTTTACTGAACCAATGAACAACCCTAGGTCTACGTTAAGATTTGGATATGTGTATTGTGGTTAGAGATGCTCAGCGAATCGAGTTGACCCGTGACCTAAAGAAAAAAATTGACCTGCGGCTGACTGATATAACGGGTCAGATCGCGGGTCAACCCATTTGACTAAGTCAATCGGATTAAAAAATAATTTTTTTACCCACAAATCAAATTTTTTTTAAAAAAATATGTCTGGTTTTCGAGTCGACCCACAAACCCAGCGGGTTTTTAATAAAATTTTTTTTATATATTAATAAATTATAAAATATATATTTTTTAAAATATTGCGGGTTAACCCATGCGGGTTTAACCCGACTCGCATTCTGCAAGATGAAAAACATTTAGTCGGGTCGCAGGTCAACTCGTAACCCGCAAATTGCGAGTAGGGTCTGTTTGGGTCGTGGCGACCCGACCCGTTGAACATCCCTAATTGTGATGAGGGGTATATTTGTAAGGTCAGTTTTATTAATAGTTTAACTAGTTACTAGTTAAAAATTATACATAAGGGCTAGGTAATTCAAAATTAAATATTTGCTAGTTGATTAACTAGCTTAAATAATAATTTAAAAAACAAGGAGTTCAACTAATCCGTAGTTATTTATATTTTTCCTTACCTTTAATACAAAAAACACACAACATTTTCAAATTAGGAATAAAGAACATTGACTGGAAAATTTAATAAATGAAAATAGGTTGAAATTATAATAATGTTTTTGCTTGATTAAACATGAGAATGTAATTCAAGGGGACTTACTTCCAAGGAAGTAATTTCATATGAATTGAAATTCGTGGAAAGTAGAAATCATGTTTTATTTAAAATTATTTGAATGAAGGTAAAAAAAACCATTTAAAAAACACAGAAAGTGGATCTTACCCACCCGATCACGATTAGTGTTACTTGTGATTTGGAGAAGTACGAATTCTTGTATTTATCTTATAAAGCAAACAAATGAATTAAAATTAACTACTTTAGTTTTTTTTCTTCTTTTTATGACAAGGAACCCTCCTTTCGTGGCAAATCTTGCGCTCGTGACCCAACTGCTAAGGATGATGAACCAAGTAAATTAGTTTGCTGACTGACTCGACCAAATGGGAGGAAGGATGGTGATATTTGATTTTTCATGACCCAAGTAAATGAGTGGAAGTAAGGATCGAACTTGGGACCTCCTAACATGCTTCTATTATTCCTACCATTAGGTCACCTCATGTATGTAGCTAGTAAGGTAAAACTACTTCTGGAATAGATGTACTTCTTAGAAAATTAATGTTGAATTAAACGATGCTAACTAATAACTTATAACTTGATAGAATAATTTCAAATGCATTTTAGTATTTTTTTTGTATCTTGTAACTCGTTATTTTACCTATTATCCAACTTCAACTACAACTAATTAAACAATTCATAAGTACAAACTCACCCATGGTCGTAGTTGGTTTGCATTTAATACTTGAGTACCAGAAATCGTACAATTGAGTCAAATATGAAATTAAACCCTAAAACCATCAAATTAGCTCTAAAACTCGGCCTATAATTTGAAATTTGAACTTTCTGAAATCAAGTGTTGAAACGACAACATTTTTACCTCAAACAGCTCCGTCGAACACCACTAGGCCTTCCGCCCCACTTTCTTCATCGTTGTCGTCTAGGCCACCATCAAAAGACTACTTGATGTCCCAAGCCACCATTGAAGCTACTCCACATGAACCAATCCCTTAACAACTTTTTGTTACCGTCGAGCATCACCAAGTGAACAAGTCTCTCTTTGGCCACTAGCAGCGCGTTGCTCAACCTTTACTAAATAGAAGCATCGGTGATGTAGGCCACTGAAGAAAACAAGAAGAGGAGAAGTGCAAATGCAATGCAACTTGACGCTTTTATCTGTAATTTTTTTTTTTGCTAAATTAACGATTGGGCACTAGACAAATTTTTTTAAAACATGAGGATTACCATACGAAATTTGCAAATTTGTAGGACACTTGATTTTTTTTCTAAACCTGAGGGTTCTTAGGCGACATTTCCGAATAAAAAATAGGGTAAATTACAATTAACCACCCTTTATTTTAAACTTGTTGCAATTAACCACCCTTTATATTTTGTCTACACTTAACCACCTCTTATTTGCAATTATGTGCGTTTAACCACCCATTTTAACGAAAATGTCATTTTCTCCGTTAAGTAAAGTAAATTACGTTTTTCCTTTCTTTTTAAATTTTATTTACAATAAATAAATGATGAAAAAACCATAATTGACACTTTCAAGTTCCAATACGTTGGTTTTTGCAACCCTAATCTAATTTCCTCCATAATAATTCCTTTCCTTCATCCAATGGCAAAAAAGAACTAAGACTTCGCCGATGCAAAGACTATGAGTTTTGGATTTGCTTTTGACGACTTTGAACGTTCCTTGGAGTCAATCACGTTTAAGCTGATGGGTGACGACTCGAGACTCAAAAGGTTGAGATGTAGGCCGAATTCCAATGATAATGACATTCTAAGCTCAATTTATTGTTTTATTATTGTAAATAAAATTAAAAAAGAAGGACAAAAACGTAATTTACTTTACTTATTGAAAAAAATAACGTTTTTCATCAAAATGAGTGATTAAATGCATATATTTATAAATAAAGGGTGGTTAATCGTAGACAAAAATATAAAAAATGGTTAATTACAACACGTGTAAAATAAAGGGTGGTTAAATAAAATTTCCCAAAAAAATAGGTTGTTGATTTATACACACGAAAAAAGTTGTAAGCGCACACAGATATCCGCGCAACACCATTTCGCACGAAATGGCGTTGCGCGGAAAGGGCAAATCCGGAATATTAAAAAAGGGTTTCGGGAGTGTGGCGGAAAGAGCTGCGCGCAACACCGTTTCGTGCATGCGTGCAACGCTGTTGCGCGCAATCCAACGACACATTTGAAAAAGTGTCGTTGGACTGGCGCAAGGCCTCGTTGCGCGAATCTCAACGGTAAAAAAAACGGTCGAATTGTCCCCTATAAATACCCATTTCGATTCTCATAGTTGGGGCATACCTTCATTCCACATCATTGCTTAAAAATGTCGTCAGGGGAAGAAGATACGTCATCGAGCGATTATCATCCCGAGGAGGAAGATTCATCGTCAATCGATAGTTTCATAGCTGAGGATGAGGAAGGTGTACCGGGAGAAGACTACGGAACCGATTCCGATGCATCAAGCTAGCCAGAACAGGTATTTTTCAAAGAAACCATAATATTATGTTTTTAGAATAAAAACCTCAAATCCAAATATTCTGTTTAGGCTTTTTTGCCATTTATGAACGTAGTATATTGAAAGTTAGGATAGTGTAATTTATAATATTTAATTTTTACATTTTGAAATCATAGGTTGTCGGAATAGATTTTTCTATTGCTTTCCACTACGATGGGTTGTGGAGTGATCGAAGAGAAATGCTTGATTGGGCTAGACAAATTGCAATTTCGAAGAATTTTGTACTAGTCATAAAAACCTCAAATCCAAACAGGGTCATACTAACTTGTGACCTAGCCGGTAGATATAGATGTGGCAAGAGGGTGTTGCACGGACTGGAAAATAGGAGCATTTATAAGCCACTTACCGATACTCCGACCAGGAAGTGTGGATGTCCGTTTGAATTGAATGGGGTCCGCCTCAAGAGAAAAAATGGCTAGGTCTTAACGGTAAAGTGCGGACAACACAATCATCGCCTCTCCACTAGTTTGTTAGCTCATCCATATGCGGGCCGATTAACAGCTGAGCAGAAGGAATTTGTGAAAGAGAAGTTCCTATATCTAGCCACCCCGAAGATGGTACTTGAAGAGTTGAGGTCAAGGTACCCGGGAAATGTGACCTCAATTAGACAAATTTATAATATGAGGGAGAAGTTACTTCTTGAGGATTGCGGAGAATTGACGGTGACACAATGGTCTTTGAAGTTCTTGAAAGTCCGAGGATACATTGTCCATCCAAGACGAGTAAGGGGTTCTGATGTTATGAATGCCTTGTTTTTTGTTCACCCCACGAGTCTGTGCATGCTGAAGATGTTTCCCTATGTCGTCATTATGGACTCCACATACAAGACCAATAGGTATGTTATTTTAATCTGTAATCGACTTGATTAGTATGTTTCTAGTATAAATGTTTAAAACAACTTGTTGTGCTAGGTACGACATGCCTTTATTGGAGATGGTTGGCTTCACTTGCACCGGAAATACATTCAGCATCGGGTTTGCATTTATTTCAAACGAAGATGTCGTTAGTAATAGGTGGGTGTTAACTCAATTGAAAGGCGTGTACAACGAGCTTGGAGTCCAGGTCAATGCAATCATGACAGATCGTGAGCAGGCTCTAATCATGGCGATAAGTCAAGTTTTTGGGGACGGAGTCCAACATTTGTTGTGTTGGGTGCACATTAGACACAAAATTCTAGCGTACGGCCTAAAGGTGTTTGCAAACGCTGAAAAACCACATGAGTTGTCACGCGGGTTTGAAAAAGCTTATTGGGTGCTCTTTTCGTCCACCACAGAGGCGACATTTGAAGAAAGGTATGTAGAATTGAAGAGAAGATGGCGACCGACGCTTATTGCATACGTGGAGAAGGTGTGGCTTAATCCATTCAAGAAGAACATAGTTCGTGCTTGGATGGATCATACACTCCACTTTCAGACGAGAACCATCAATAGGTAATTTCATTTTTAGCATTTGAATTCAGTGTTTGAATTGTAGAAAGTGTATTCGTTCAATACTTAAACTTTGACATGTGTTTTTTAGGGTCGAAGGGATGCACGCTGTGCTGAAAAAGATATTGGATTCATCTCGGAGGCTTCAACACCGTGATACTAAGGATTCACATCCAGATGTAATCTCAAACCAACACTTTGAGGACAGCCATTGAGAGAACCAGAATACAGAAACCAAACAAACTACTGGCGAATAAGTTCAAAGCGCTGTTTCGTCCTATACGCGGACACGTTTCAAGGCAATGCCTAGGTAAGTTGTTAGACATGTAATATGATATAGCAATTGAGTTGACGCAGGGTACACTCGATATGGAGTGCCACGACTAATTTTGGAGGGAATGTCACGGTCTTCCATGCAAGTATCGAGTTGCACACGCTATCATAACTAAAGTACCCATCGATCTGGAGGAGATACATCCTTTTTGGAAACAGATCGAATGGGATGACTTTAGCGATGACAATGATCTTGCCCTTGCCTGCGTACCCTTGACCATTCAAGACCCAACGTGGGACGAAATGGTGGCAAAACGAAATAGCGGTCAGATGCGTAGAGACCAGTATTTGCATATCACATCAGCGTTCAAAGATTCAGAGCATCCTGAAGACACAAACCTTATTGAGCCGATACCTTACGAGACGCCAGATGGAGCCAACAAGTATTCAACCACCCGGGAGAAAACACACCTTGAGCACGTAATGGAAGAGTACGAGAGGGAGCAACAAAGACGGAAAGACAACGACAGTCGGAGCAAAGCTAATACATCGGCGCCATCCCGACCACACGGACGACCTAAAGGATCTAGGAATAAGAAACGGACCGGAGTTGGAGTTGATACGCCTCCGGTTGCGACCGCGCCTCCTAGCACCGCTACCCCCGCCGATGGAAGCCACCGTGGCCCCCCGACGAGCGTCAAATGGCGCGGGGTTAACTTTGGCATGGGTAATGTGGATAGTTTTTTATTTCCGTTCATTGATGATGCTAGAGACGTGATGGGAGACGGTCATTGTGGTTTTCGGTCACTTGCTTGCGTATTGGGGAGGCAAGAGGAGGAGTATTACAGTATTCGATGGGAGCTTCAGGCAGAATTGATGCGTAACAGAGATATGCATGAAGTCTTGTTCACTAGGGGCCTTACATCATTTGCTGATTTCTTGGAGCAGATCGACCATGTGGAGTCTCCTTGCTCGAACAGATACTGGCTAGATATGTCGCTACACGGCCTTGTGTTTTCTACCTTTTATCAAGTGCCACTTGTGTTGTTATCGAGGGATCGAGGCTCCCACACGTGTTTACCGTTGCGGATTTTTGGTAACAATCAAGGACATGGGATACCGCCACCAGTCGTTGCTATCGCCCACGTTGGTCAACGGGACCACTTCATACCGGTGAGAAATTTGTAATCACTTTTTTTTGAAGTTGTTTATTTTTGTACATCTTGCTTGCATATATGTGACATAACATTTCTTTTCAGGTATGGCTTACGGGGAACGCGTCTATCCCCCCACCTCCTCATGCATGGCGTCAATTTCACAACCTCAGCGCCGACTACTGGCTCGAGGCTCTTACCCCGAGGATTGACCATTGGAAGGCTTGCCGAAGGGACATCGGTCGGGATCCGGAGACATTTGCTTAGGACAGTCTTGTGGCAAGAGGGATTGTTATGGGATATATGTACTTTATTAAGAAGAACATGTTTTCATATTTCATGTATTGTGTGCCCCGTTTAGGGGATTTATGAATTTTTTTAAGATGTTTCGATGTAAGTGGGTCGAGCTTTCCCCTATTTGATGACTACTAAGCTCAATTTATCTTAATTTTAATAAAAAACCCCCTAGAGGGGACGAAGAGCATTGTTATGTCTTACTCATTTGAATTTTTACCTCTAATGTTAAGAGAACGAATCTTTTTGAAGTGGGACGAATTTCAAACTAATGCATGTCAAACTAGGTTTGCGAATCTTGTTGATGGGTCTGAAAAGGCAGAAACAACAATGGCTCAAAGTGGAGACTGAAATGTTGAATTGTCATCTTGCCCTTCCCGCTCGGGGGAGGGAGAGCAATAATTTGGTTCACTTTGTAGGTTTTTTCAATAGTATAATATCCGTGTTTTCTACCACAATTAATAGAAGGCGCACAATGGGCCTTCGTGGCTCCGCGCAATGGGCCTTCGAGCAGACGTGAAGGCCCATTGTGCGGAGCCACGAAGGCCCATTGCGCGCCTTTTGTTACCCCTTTCACCCAACTGGGTAATTCCATTTTTACCAGTTCCGCGCATGCTTCTGAAAACAGTATACCAACAACTTTTCTGGTGACAAGACTTATGCATGCACATCTCTCCCTTCGAGCAAATTCCAAGTATAAAATGAGACCTAAACCTTCTCCATTGATGCTCCACTCTCTATCAACCCTAAACTCTAAACCGAAACCAGAATTTCATTATCGACACACCAATGGCTAAAAGGAAAGCGTGTTCATCGCGAACCTACCCCTTTGCTCCACCCATCATAAACTTCTCCATCGTCCACGTTCGTGGGGTGAGGGAGACAAAGACGGAATGGTCTGTGATACAAGGCGCATCAATAAAAAACATCATCATGAACTGGAGCGAAGCTGGCTATGGAGCACCACCAGGATATTGTCGCTTCTTCTTGAACGACAACGATATAACACATCGCATCTAAGCCAAAGAAACGACGATGCAGCTTCGCTTGACTGAAGGTGCCGAGATTCGGGCGATTGATCATATTTCGCCGGAGAATTAATGATGTGGTTAAGTCACTTTTTATGGATCCAAGTGTTTTTTCAGTAAGTTGTTTATGGTTTTTTCAGTAAGTTGTTTATGGTTTTTTCAAGTGCCACTTGTTTAGTAGTATAAGTCATAATTGTTGTTTACGGTTTTTTTGGTAAGTTGGTTGTAAGCGTCGTCGAAATGTGGATCCAAGTGTTATAAGTAATTCCATCGCTCATCTTCAACTCCATTCTGTACAAATTTCAAAAATCTTAACCACATAGCTAGAAAGAACAAGAAGAAGAAAATCAAGGGAGAAAACTTTCCAGGGTTCCAATCTCAAAGATGAATTTGAGGATGATCCTGAAGAAATTTGGAGAGTTTTCCATTTTGCTCAAGATGTCTAGAGGTAAACCCTAAAACTTAAGCCCTAAACCCTAAACCCTAAACCCTAAACTCTAACCCCTAAACCCTAAACCCTAATGTATGTAACAGGGTGAAGTTAAGGTATCGGTTGGATCAATAATAAAATTATGGAGATAATCTAAAAACAACAAAAATAAATACATAAACTACTAATTTTTGTCATCCAAACCATCCAAAACATCCGAAATCAAGAGTAGTAATGTGAAATGAAATCAACAATCCAAAACCACCAAAAATAGATACATAAAGTACTAATGTATGTGTAATATTAAAGCATCTAAGTCTGGCGCTCATGCGAGGTGCCGCTGCCACTGTCGCGCTCGTGCATTGAATCCGGGAAGTGCCGGGTTGGCATCGGTGGGGGAGGTGGTGCGTCAAAATCTAGGATGTCGAGCATGTGCCTGAGATGCTGCGCAGCCGGATGATCATGAGGCATCTGCAGTAGCTGGCTCCGGGCATATCCCGCTGCGTGATGTACCCTCTGCGCAAATAAAATCAAATCATATTAGTTTGTACACTCAAATATCACCCTAAACATACAACTAAAAAATAATATGGTCTTACCATCCTGTCAGAAACTGCCGGTATCGGGTGAGGCACAGGAGGACGAGGGTCATCCTGGTGCGCTGAAGTCGGGTCGACGTACACGTGAGATCGGGCCCTAAATCATGCCAAGTAGCCCTCCTCCACCTGACATGCATACTCGGCACGCTGCACATCCAACTCGATCAGGTGCTCCATACGTTGTGCCCAGTGAAGGTCCGTCGGATCATATGAAACAATGTATGGGCAGTTCTGAATGGCCTCATGCCTCTCCACAATCCTAGGCTGCACTGGTGGAGGAGGGACGGTCTGGATGCGACTAAACTGGCGCAACGCCCTCTCTGGATGGTACGCCTCCTGTACCCTATCAAGTATAAATCATCAATCGTCGTTGCCCCACCCGGTACGCGCCATCAAAATCCAGCTCGTTGCCCCACGACATCCAATGAATCTGCAAAGCGGAATATAAATCATCAATCGTCGCACTCACACTATAGAATGTACGTCAGGTTGATTTCGAAGTCTAACCTCCTCTGCACGGATCGTGTCTAGTAGCCGCCGCAGCGCATCCAGCCTAGTCGCGTCTCGGCTGGGGGCCCACTCACCAGGCTGTCGTACGGATGCACGAGGGTCAACTAGCACCTCCATAGCCAACTCGATCCGACCTTGGGTGTGCTCGAAATAACTCATGATCCATGTCTGAAACAATACTCATAAGATATTGAATCCAACCAAATTCGAAGAATGAAATATTTAGGCCGAAGCACATACCCTCATAATAAGAGCGCAACCCGAGCATCCCCTAGCATCGGCGCGCGACGTCATGTCGAGCTCACGATACAGCCTCACCACTAAACCCGCCCCCAAGCATATCGACCAGTCCTCTCGTGGTCGAATAGGAACCCCAATATCCACGTCTTGATCTTGTTCCCGGATATGTCGACGAATAACGTCATCCCGAGAAAGTACCATAGAAACACAGTGGCAATGGTTCCTGGGGGTGCGACTTGCCTTCCCCTAAACATGTCCGACAGAATAGCTGCAATGGCCACATTCGGGGCCCGTGTCTTCCACGCATGTGCTGTCTGTGGATCGAGGCCGAGCAAATCCCCTAAACGAGCCTCGAGCTCCAACGGATCCATCTGGGGTACTAGAGCGTCTCCATCTATAGGCACCCCGAAAATGCGGTGCATGTCATGGAGGGTGATGGTCATCTCGCCCCCACGAGAAGTGGAAGGTGTTGGTCTCTGGGTACCAACGCTCCCGAAATGCAGAGATGAGAATGTGGTCTGTCGCGCCAAACTTTAAGCCGATCAGCCCGGTGAGACCGCTCCGCTGGGCGAGGCCCCACCAAGAATCGGGTCCTCCATGCATATACTGTCGAAATGAGCGTAAAGGATCAAAGTTCCTAGACCACACTCTAATGACCCTAAGATACTAAACAAAGGAAAACAAAATGAGTTAGAAAAACTAAGCATTGCTTTCGAAAAAAAATTAAATACTCGTAGTTTGGAAAAGTTTACGTACGGTACGGTCGATCCAAATCTTGCCCGCCACGTGTGTGGAATACGTGGTCAACAGGTTGCCATCAATAGGACCTCCCGGTTCGCCCTCCGCAGCAAGAGGGTCCTCAGGAGCTGCCCCTGCTGCTGGTGCGGGGGGGGGGGGGGGTCCCTCCGCAGCGGGGGGAGGGGCAGACCCAGGGGGAACGTGAGGAAGGATGGGTGCTGTTGGAACGGGAGGAGGTATGTGGGATGCTGGAACGGGAGGAGGGATTGGTGCTGCTGGAACGGGAGGAGGAGGAGACGGAAATGTGGATGTAAGCGGAGGAGCTGAGGGTCCCGCCACGGGTGTAATAGGATCGGTCGAAGAAGTAGGTGGAGGACTGGAAAAGACCGGTGGCGGTGGCGGGACATGGGTCGTGGTGGGAGGTGAAATAGAGATGGTGGCCTTGGATATGTGGTAATCATCAACCGACAAATCCTCCGCTGTACCCACGGGAGCATCAAACTGTATGTCCTGCTCCGAGAAGACCTAGTCGTCCCCTGCGACGTCATCTGGCAAGTCGTCCTGCAGGAGCTCCTCTGTAAAATCCACCTCCACCTCGACGGAGGGGTCTACATCTATCTCCGGTGCATGCATCAACTTCGGATCACTATCTATCCGCTGCTGCTCGGTAGGCGGCACTCCGGCAAGTACCGCACGTGTAATCTCGGCGACCGTGAGCTTGGGCGCCTCCTTTTTCCTCCTCTTATCGAGGAGGACGACGCTCAAGCTAGTGTGCACGTGCTTTAGGCGACAAGTTCAAATTAAATTAGTAAGTTTTCTATTAATTTTTTTTTCTTTTATTTATGTAAAATTAGAAATTCACCCTATGAATATGAATTCAACTAATGAATTCGTCGTTTCTGTCGGAATTCAAAATCCAAACCAAAAACTCATTTATCATTACTAATTTTATTTCAGTTTTCATTATGTTTGTAATGAAAAATGAATAAAACAATAATTCAAACTCTAAATATAACTCTAATTTTTTTTTTAAAGCAAGAATTCAACCTACGACTATGAATTCATATTAATTACAAGTTCATAACTAATAATTCAAAATCTAAATATAACTCTAAATTAATACAAATAAATTAAATAAAACAACTAATAACAACAACAACAAACTAAATATAACTAGGAATTTGAATAGTAAACAAATTATGAAATTAAATATCTTACTAAATAAGCGAAATTGATTTACTCAATATAACTCTAATTATGTTATAAAATCTCACTTTTTCCTCTATTTGAATTTGTTCTAACAAAAATTAGTTACAACTTTGTTACGATTACTTTAACTCTAACATTGATAAAAAAAATTAATGATTTTCTACCCTTAACAAAAATCAATTGAAATGAGGTGTATATAATCTTTAACTTTACGATTACTTTAACTCTAACATTGATAAAAAAAATTAATGATTTTCTACCCTTAACAAAAATCAATTGAAATGAGGTGTATATAATCTTTAACTTTAGATAATTTTGACCAATTATTTACGATTTTCTAACCTTGACAAGAAATCTCAACCTTAACAAAAATAAGTTACAATTTTTTTAAGAGTTTTTAAAATAACTTAAGATAATATTCACTGAATTTAATTTAAAGATTTCTCTATCTTAACTCTTAATCTTAACAATTTAGCTAGAAATTTTAATAATCATTTTTCAAGATAATTCTAGATAATCATGACCGAATTTTTTAAAGAATTTTCTAAGGTAGTCTTAACTCTAAGCTATTTTTTAAATCATGATCCATTTTTTAACCGGTTGACATTAAGTCAATTTCATCACAATATCTCAATTTTATATTTTCATCTAACTGTAACCTTCACCAATTTAATATAATATGTGCCATGTCAAAAAAATTCCAAGTTGAAAATTTAGGGTCAAAGTTAGATTATCTTCTTATTTATCTTGAAAAAAATACTTATCTACTTAATTTAATCATTTATCATTATTTGTAGGGTCATACTTATCTACTTAATTTAATTACAAGTTCATAACTAATAATTCAAAATCTAAATATAACTCTAAATTAATACAAATAAATTAAATAAAACAACTAATAACAACAACAAAAACTAAATATAACTAGGAATTTGAATAGTAAACATTAAATATCACCCTAAATAAGCGAAATTGATTTACTCAATATATTCAAATTGATTAACTCAATTATATAAACGAAATTTAATACCTAAAATTCGATACGAAATTTTACAAAATTTAAATAATATAAAATTTCGTAATGAATTTAAAACGTACCTCAACCGTAAATGTCGCTCGGGTGCGGATCCGGCTACGAACCGGATCGGCTCGGTGGCCGGTGGCGACGCGGTGGCGACGGGCTCGCTGGCCGGTGGTTCCACCGGAACAGCCTCGATGGAGGCGGGTAATTGGGCGTTCGCGCCCAGATCTACGCCGGCGGGAGGGGGGCCATGGTGGCGCTGGCCTCGGCGGCTGTTGTGGCGTCCGAGGTGGCGGGGGTCAATTGGGATGCCGGAGGTGGTTCGAGGGAAGCCGGCGCACGGTGGGGATCGGGGGTTTGGGACATTTTTTTGGCTCGAATCGCCTTTGCGCAGATGGAGGTCGGAGGAAGAAGACGACAATGGCGGCCGCTCGCGTTCGATTTCAACCCTAAGTTTCCGCGCAGGTCCGTTTCGAGCGGCCCGAATGGCGCGCATGCCCGTTTCGAGCGGCCCAATGTTGGTGGTGGCTCGCGTTTGCCCTAAACCCTAATTCGGCTCGAAAGCCCGTTTCGAGCGGCCCAAAACGGGCGCAAGCCCATTTCGCGTGGTCCAAAACGCCCGCAAGCCCATTTCACGCGGCCCAACCTCATTTCCCGAATCCCCTTTTCCAGTTTACGGTTTTGCCCTTCCGCGCAACGCTAAATCGCGCGAAACGGCGTTGCGCGTCCATTCTGTGCGCTTTTAAAAAAAAAAGTGTGCGTATATACCACGCGAAAAAATATGCAAGGAAATGAGAACGAAAAGACAAAAAGCACCCTGCTGATGAGGTTGGACAGCAGGCCGTCCATCGAGCCAACATGTGCTTTTACCTTCCTCCTTCTATACACACTCCCACGGAACGCCTGATTCTCCAGTATTTCCACAACAAGAAAATTATTTGATTTCTCACATTATTTAATAGTAGAAAAAAGGAAAATTATTTTATAAATATACTGTAATCTGAGAAGGGAAGAGGAGGAAAGAAAAGAAAAGCCAGCTCTGAAAATCTCCGTCTCTCTCTCCACCTTCGTCCCCCTCACCGCAACCCCGCAACGTAGAGAGAGAAACCGAAACCACGAAAATCCTCCATCACGCTTCTCTCTCTCCACTGAAACATCGTGTGATAAAAAATGCCGGCGCAGAAGCGGTCGCCGGACGGTCAAACGGACGACGCTTCGTTGCACTTCCTGTCGCAACAACAACAACTCCTCCAAAAGCTACCTCGTTGCGCCGGAGCAGACAGCAATATGGAGGGGGAGGCGGTGAAGGTGGAGCAATCGGTGTCTCCTTCCTCGCCTTCGCTGGCGGAGGAGGAGGAGGAGGAGCAACGGCGAGAGCTCGACTGCGCCGCCGTTGATAAAGAAGGTTGTGTTCTTTTGCCGTTTGGTGAGCTGATGGAAGCTCTTACGTTCTCTTCCACTGCTTTCCTCCGATCCAATTTCGTTTGCTTCTTCTGACGACCGATCTACTTGTTTTCGTTGATTGTGTCGCAGATTCCGATTTCTCCCACGAGGTTGAAGAAGAGCTGCCAGAGTACTCCCTCTCCCTCTCTTGCTGAGCTCTGATCGAGCTCAACCTTTTTCTGTGTTGGTTGGTTGTTTGAATTGATCTTGTTTCGAATACTTTGTTTTACGATACAACTGGCCTTCTCCGGCTCTATTCCAATTACGCCTGTTCTGATTCGCGATTGTGGTTCCGGCGAAGCATTCAACGCGCTTTGACTCGGTGTCTCTCTCTCTGTACCCTCATCTTGTTAAGGAGGAGTTAATTGTGTCTTCTTACAAAGTGCTTGGTGGACGTGATCTCGATTCGTCATCGTTCTAGCTAGTTAGGTGGACGTTTGTTACATGCTGTCGCTCTCACCGACTCCTCTCCAGAACTCGAAGCGGCTAAGCAACGTCGTCCTCGCTTAATTAGGCGGATCTTAATGAATGGTAACGTCCGTTTGGAATAAGCCGGTGTGTGACGGTCGACGATGGCAATGATCTCTCCTCAGAAACAAAGTTTCCATATTCGGGCGAGGAAGCTGGCAGGTAGTTGGTTAGCTTGAGGAGATCTACCAAGCTGCTTTGGTGTTTTGAACGTCACCATGCACGGGAATCGAATGGCTTCTCTTCCCCCTTTCATCGATCTCTTCTCTTTCCGTTTTTGGGAATTGTGCGCAGAAATTCTCGTAGGCTCGTAGCCTGTTGGCTGGTTATCATGGGTGAATGCAATTGTGGAGTGTAGTTAATTAGTTGAGAGTTAGCTGAGATCAATTTGCCTTCTTTTAGCGTCTCTGCGAATTAGGACGGAGGTTCTAACTCGTTCAGACTCTATAGTCTATAGTGCCAGAATGACGCAAATTTATAAACAGTGAAATTTCACTCAGCAGTTGGATTGGCTAGGAAAGAGTTAGGATTTATCTTCATATATAATACATCCCCAATCTTCAGCCTTCACAATTAGCTCTATCATCCCTAACCCAAGTATGGGGAAGTGTTCCTTGTCCTTTTCTCTGTCCTCTTCTTTCTAAAAGTATCCTGCATCAGTGTGCATTTTAGACGTGTGAGCATTATTTTTTCAGTTTGTGACAT
Organism: Fallopia convolvulus; assembly: GCA_964016875.1. Lineage (NCBI taxonomy): Eukaryota > Viridiplantae > Streptophyta > Magnoliopsida > Caryophyllales > Polygonaceae > Fallopia > Fallopia convolvulus. The sequence goes on from OZ024728.1 coordinate 23,056,254, forward strand.
GCATATGCTGAGAGTAGCACGTTGCTCATGACAAAAACAAATCAAGAGATTTAATTTACAAATGTCAGGATTAAGTTGTAGCTAAACAGTATGCCTGTAACTAGAAGTAATATCAGAGGGACTTGTTCACGACCAGAATAAATTTTATAATTATGATGGATATGCTTTATATTTGTGAATTCTGGCCTCAATACATGACAGTTTCAGCTATCAGTGATTTAATTTTTGCAGTATACTTCTGTATGCTATACTGACTTTGCTGTTGGTGATCTTTGCAGGTATATCTACATTGATCTTCAAGAGATACGAAAAGAAGTGCAATGCCCAATATGCCTTGGTAATTTTTTTTAAAAAATTAATTCTAGAGGTATCTCATTGAAAATCTGGTAATGTGTGCATCTACCGGTTTCTCTCAACTCTGATATACTGGGCTGTGTTGAAGTATGAGAAACTGATATAATGATTTCTATGAAACCGGAACAAATAATAAGTTCATTTTTGCAGGAATTATCAAGAAAACTCGAACTGTGATGGAGTGCCTGCACCGGTTTTGCAGGCAATGTATTGATAAATCAATGCGAATGGGGTAAGGAGAGAATCAATTTTATGTTTTTATTTGCTATTTGGCAAGGAACTTGGCCAATCTGCAGTATATTATTCAAATGTTGTATGTGAATTGAGGTGTATGAGCTCATTTATGTCCATGGATCCTTGTACAGGAACAAAGAGTGCCCTGCTTGTCGTACTCACTGTGCCAGTCGCCGTTCTTTGAAAGATGATCCTAAATATGATGCCTTTATAGCAGCAGTGTTTCCTGATATTGAAAAATATGAAAAGGAGGTATTTCAATTGTTGATAGTGTCATTTTTACAGCTAGCTGTATTAACTCTCCCCCTCTTCCAAGTAATAATGTCTGTTCAAATTTGCGTTTTAGGAGTTAGCTTTCTGTGGAGAAGAGCAAACTCGTAACAAGCAGGTGAGATGAAAGTGTATTAATATGTTTTGTGATTCTAGATCTCATTGCTGTAAACTTTCATATCTGTATGGCTTGTGCTAGTTCATTTCTTGTTACAAGCATCTAGCCTAATTCTGAAATACAAAATTGAAAGTGTTTTTGTTTTGTGCGCTGAATGCTGATAGGCTGATAACTTGATTCTGATCTTCCTAATCAATGCATAGTGCACATTAATGCTGTGCTACATAGTTAATAAAGGGTGCGGGACATTTATATAAATAGTTGATGATAGTCAGCAGCACACAGAAAAAGTTCTGGTTGTTGAGATATGATCGTTGTTTTGCAATATTCCTTTTTTTTTTTACATTGCTGAACAAAGTATTTGGACAGATTCAAGCATCCATCGCTCAAGTTTCAATAATGCAATCAGAAGTTGTTGGTAAGAAGCGGTCTTCTAGGAAAGGTACAGGAGTCACGTCTCCATCTAGATCACAAAGAAATAACAAAGACACTCCCTCGAGAAGAAGCAAACGAAAAAGAAGTGGGAAAAGCATGCTTCCAGAATTTTATGACAATGAAGAGGGGCAAACTTCTTCTTATTCAGGCGAGCATTGTAAAGAAACTGATCAATACAGACATAAAAGCAGGAGACATATCGGAACATCTTGTCCTATTTCCCCAGCTACAAGCTCAGATATTGAGAACAAGTTAGACAAACAGAGAACACACCCTGGGATTATATGGAATATGGAGGTGCGAGCATGGAGCAAAGGTGGTGCCCGAAGTAACATTAGACACGGCAGTGCTAATGGCCCATTCAGCAAGAATCCTCCAAGTACCCACTTAGCAAAGCTGGTAGAGTTTTTTCAAAACTTGGAGAAGATGGATGATGACGAGGTAAGATTTTTTCTTCTTCCAAGTTTGCTATTCACTTGGAAATTATGTTTTTATTGCCTTTTCTCTTGAGATATACATTTTTCAGGCTGAAATAAAAATTTTATTTTTATGCTGCTTGGAACTAAATGATCTGGTTCATGTCCCCTACATGTGTAGCCTGTTGTTTGCTATTAAGTATCCACTATCCACTGCATCTAATTTCTTTTGCTGTCAAAGAGACTTTTTAATTTTTATTTTTAAGAGCCTTATTTAATGATTTGAAATGTTTCTTATTTTAAAAGTTGCCAGTACAAATGCACCAGACTTTGATTTTATTCAAATCATCATGAACATTCAGCCTTTTACAAACAGTTCCTCTAATTGTTTCAAGATATAATTTTAGAATCCTAACACGAGTCTTTGTGTACTTCATTTTGTTGTTGTTGAATAGCAAACATTCTCAGATAGAAAAAAGGTCAATGCTACTTGCATTAGTTGTAACTGAGGTGTGAGTAAACGGTAAATGTTATTGTTTCCTTTTTAATTCTCACTTAATGATGACATGGTGAGATATTTACATTCCATCATTGGTGATCCTAGTATATTTACCTATGCCCTTGGGTTAAGAATCTTGAAATGGAAATTACTTGTTGAATTATATCATTTATAGATATCTAATTGTTTTTATAGGGTTTATCAATTTCCTTTACGGGTTTTAGTTTAGAAAAACCGTATCATTATTTATGAAGTTCTCCTTTAATTTATTACACATCCATTGTGATATACTGCAACTCATACCTGCTTCTTCCATTATTGCCTGACTAAAGCTGGATTGAAATGTGTACAAATTTTTATGCAGAATGTTGCTTCAGAGACACCGTCAGGAGCTGATCAGCAACCGATAGCAGCGGCAACCGTGCCTCCTCCTGGTTCCCCTCTTAGACAAGGCTGGCTCCATACTGAACACAATGGTATCCTGTCCGAGGTTGTAGATCAATTTCGAGATAAGCTACAGATGTCAGAAGAAAAGAGACCTCTTGCTGAAAATTGCATTTCCCATGGGGGTGTTAAATTGGTAAGCATGTTTTGTCTTGTGCCCGTATGCAAACCATTTCTTAGATTTATCTCACTATTTCCCCTTTCATGTCCCCCAGATTTTAGCATGCCAGCAAAAGGAAGCTTTATAGTGAAATTGCACTTATGGACATAATAAGATGACATGCCTGTGTGGTGGGGGGTGGTGGGAACAAGGAAGTTATTCAGAGCTAATTTTTCTTTTCTCTTGCTTCGATGATTCAAATCTGAAGTTATAATTATTATTTGTACATAATTACACTAGAAGAAGTTTCTGTTTTTCTTTGTCAGTTTTATACTTATATACCTTGTTTTGTACTTCATTACCTGTATGGTTTACCAAGTGAGTGAAGTCGTCAATTAAATTCTCGTAATTCCTCAAGTCGAGGAGAAAATAGAGTTACACAGCCAGACATATATATATAATACACAGTGTTGTTAAATACAACAACAACAGCAACGACAAATATCATCTCATTTGAGAAGCAGAAGAAGAAGAGGAGGCTGCTATTGCAGCTGCCATAGCACGAACTGCGTTATGTCTTGCCTTCCTTTGATCAACGCGCAGCTTTGGGGATTTTGCCTTCGTTATTTCTTTTGAAGACCTGCACACAGTAAAAAATTATTGACATTGTTATAAAATTGACTATCACACTACTGTTAAACTGAGGTTGTCAAAGGTGTGAAATTTGCATACTTATGAGGTACAAATGGATTGGCAAATTTAGGCACTGGTCTTGCATGAGGCACCAAAGTTCTCCTTAAATGCTTCAGTGCTTTCTCTTCCTCCATCTGCAGAGCCAACAAGTGGTCAAAAAACTGGTTTAACCTGTTAGGAAGTAAAGAAGAGCACAACAAATACCATCTTCGCAGCTTCGGCCTCTTCTCTGTATCTCTTGTACATTCTCTCCTTCTCCTTCACCTTGTTGTCGAACTCCGCTCTTTCCACAGCTCGATGCTCAATGTGAAGATTGAACCCTTGAACTTGTGTGAGAGGTTTGCGCTCCTTCTCTGGAAGTGGGATTGGATCTCTGCATATAACAATAAAGAGTTTAATTTACAAAATTGCCACATTAATTAATGACACAAATGATATCTCTCTCTTTTTTCTTACTCCTTCAGGACAGGCTGTGCTTTGAAGATCCTCATTTGAGCCTCTTCTTTCTCTTTTCTCAGCCTTTCTTCCATCTCCCTCTGCATTTCCACCTCATGTCTCATCAGAGACTCTAACTGGAACGGCTCCGGCCTTGTGCATTGTTTAGGTTCTGGCTTTGGTGGAATCTGCAAATAAGACTGCTTGTGTAAGATTCCAGAAAAATAGCAACAACAAGAAGGAAGATTTAAGAATGACTATGTTACCACTGGAAAATCGGTTGTAAAAGGATACGGGTTCGCCTTGCGGATCCTGGACCTCTCATCTTCCATCTCTTTCTGCATCAATTCTGTGTAGAATCTTCTCTCCTTTTCTGCACCTCTTTCCTGATTAATCAGAAGCAAAGAGGTATAAGATTTTTCAAATTAAAGTTGTTTGTATCAAGATTTTGACCAACAAGGTATAAGATTAGTACCTCCGTATGAAGGAGGAAAGGAGTTGGTTTGGTTTTTCTTGGCACTTGACTGCAGGATTCTGAACTTATCGAAAGCTGGAGGGGAGAGGAGCAAAATGTAAGAACCAGGATTTGTTAGATACAATGACACTGATGGAGAATGTCGTTTTTTACCTTGTCAAAGAGATCAAAAACAGCTGCCGAAGGAGGAGGTGGTGGAATTCTTTCATCTATGGCGAAGTGGAACTCTTTAGGTACAGTTGCTTGCTTTTTGCTGTTGCAAAATAGTCCCAGATCTCCTTTGCTTTCAAATATCTGCAGAAATTTGCAGTTGTTAGTGTTACTACTTAACAACTTTCAGAAGACTAAGAATGTGGCCTAAAACAAGAGGAGGATGATTTGATTGGCAACCTTCTTGTTTAAAGGGCGAGCCTTGAATTTGGGTATCTTCTCAAGTTCCTCCTGCTCAATTTCAAGGGAGCTCTTCACCTTAAACGGGCGAGCCCTCAAAGATGTTTGAAGAAGAGGGGTCTTTGGTTCGGTTAGATGAGGCATCCATTGATTACTCTGGCAAAAGAGAATATTAGCAACATAAGAACACAACAAATCCACTCTTCTATCTAGATCACATCCTGGCAACAAAGGGGAGGTTCTTTACTTGATGACGGCTTGATTCAGTTGAAACAACTGAAGATGTCTCTGCATTCTTGGTGGCTCTTGCCATTGTTTCCAGATGAAATTCCTGAATCATTGAATATATACACTTCACCATTTGCACTGAAAATTTGACATATATGTAGTTCTCTCACCATCATTGTGATATAAGTACCTGAAATTCCGGTGGGCGAGGAACAGTTTTAGGCATTGGAGGTAAAGTAGGAGCCTCGAAAATCTGCAGTAGATATCGGAAACAGTTTAGCAGATTAAACAGGTAAAAAAATGAAGAATATACACAAAGTTGAAAGCAAAAATGTGCACTATCACCTTCTTATTTAGTCTCCTAGCTTTAAATTTGGGCATTTTAGCCATCATTTCTTCCTCAAGCTCTGCTGTGCTCTTCAACTTGACTGAACGAACGCGCTGTGAAGTTTCAAATTCGGGTTCCTTGGGCCTTGTCAATGTTAACATGTGTTGCTTCCCCTGCATTGCATCACCCTGAAATAATTTATAGTGTTTGAAAGAGAGAAATACAAAACATAACCATATCATTTCAAATGAGAACTGAAAAGCACGTTATTACATGGGAAACAGGTAACGATAAGTCTCTAGTGCTTGACTGGAATTTCTTCACCATCTCCGCCATTGAAACAAATGGTGCAGCTGGCTCCCGGACATAAACCTTTACCAGAAGAATCATCTTTTTTTAGCTTAGTGGTAACACACACAGAAACTAGTTGAATGCTCAAGGGCTACTGAAAGATAATAACTGACCTTTCTATCCTCTTTCCTAGTTTTCGCAGTTGAATCACCAATTGTTGTCCTGGTGTTGCCAGTGGTTAATCCCAATCTTGATTTGTGGGTCAAATTTTGAGGTTTAATATTGAGTATCTACAGTTAAGATTGAAAGGTTAGGCTATTGTATTAAATCACTGTCAATAGTGACAAGAATTTTATAAACTCACCTTCCTAGATTCTCCCCCTTCCAGCTTCTGTTTCTTTATAGCTTGATTTTCCTGGGCAAAGTTAGGAGTTCCTACAGAGGTCTTCTGTCTTATGCCCCTGATAATGATAAAAACCGGAGACCGTTGTTCAACACGAATTACAAATTTGACAAGGGTAAATAGGAAATGCTATCTTGGTTACAATTGATAAGCATTTGCTCGTACCTCCTTGCACTGGTAGGTTTGATAGATTTGGTTTGTGATACTTGGGACTGGACTTTAGTCTTCAGTGCTGATGGGTTCTTAATTAAGCTGGCTATCTTTTTGGCTGACTGTTGCCTCTTTGACAGTGTAGCTGACTGATCTCTCTTTGCACTTAAGACTAGTGGTTTTGGGGTGCATTCAGCTTCTGTTGCAAAATCTCTCTCGGTCAAAAAAAAAAAAAAACCCAGATGGTATAGAATTAAAAGCTTAAAAAACGATATCGAGGCAAACCTGGAATTTGTGTTTTGTCATCAGAATTTACAATCTCACCAGGAGACACAGTTGTTGATGTGCTGAATTTATCAAGAAACAGCACAATATGTGAGAAAATTGGAAGTGAGTATACTAGTTTTCAAGGGATAACTTTTGCCGTACTGAACTAACCTTCCATTTTCTGTAGGAATTCCCTCAGCTACCTTGCAAGACTTTTCATCAACAGAAACCTGGAAATATGAATCACCCAACAGTTAAAAAAATGTTCCAGCTGAATGATTCCCTTGATTACAATTGTAGGATATTTATTACCTTGAATGCTTGATTTAGACTCTCCTGGAATCTGTTCTCTTCCTCCCTGTGATTCAGGAGAGTGATTATACACGTACCCATCAGAGAAAAATTAAGTATAATTAATGAAAAAGTTCTGTGATTCTGATCCTTTACCTTGTCAAATTCTGCTCTGGGTTCAGTTTCAATTCACTTGTATCATTGGAGGCTGTGTTTGTTGATGCTGGAGGCTCTACTGCCTGATAATGGGACAAAAACAAGCAAAGTGTGTGAGCCGAAAATTTTAAACCGTGAATAAGCATTATCTACTGATCTGTAGAGCACAGTAAAAAGCAAGCAAGACTTCTACCTTTGTCATCTGATCAGCAGCAGCATCAAAGTCCAGGTTGATTTGAACATCTCTTCTAATCTTAATTTTTGGCATAACAGCTGCATCATTCCAGTCAGAGATCAAATATACAAACAAGCCAAGGTAATGAAAGCTACTGACACTGTAATTTGACTAATTTCACTTATAGTTGCATAAAAGTTCCAAAATCCCTTGACAATTCTAAATTAGAAGGAAGATTTTGTGTCACACAACTTTCATCAGACCTCCTGAATTCAAGATAAGATGGAAAACAGTAAACAGACAAGCAATCCGTCCTACTAATTATTGACACTGTATTATTCACATCATTCATGCATAAATTAAAAATCCTATTGACATTTCAAAACCATCCAGAAGGCATATTTCATGTCACATAGCACACCAGACTCCGAAATTCAACATTATATCATTCACTTCATTGATACATAAAACAAAAAATCCCATTACAGTTTCAAAACTATCCCAGAGGACACATATCATGTCACATAACTCATTAGACCCCGAATTCAACATTAAGGTGATAAACAGACAAGAAATCTGTCATACTTGCAATCAAAAGAATCCTAAATGCCTAAATAACCTGATCGCAAATATTCATGAACAAATTAACAAAACCAAAAGTATATACGCACGACATTCTAAAACTAGAGAAGAAATTAACCCTAATTCTTGAAGTTGCATATTAGTCTGTAAGAAATTTGGGACCTAAAAACCCCAAAATTGATCAAGAAATCAGAAACCCTAAACACGCTCCAATCTCAGTTATTTTGAATCGGGAACTCAAATCTTTCTATCTCGAATTCTTAAAAGCCAGATCAAATCTCCAACGAAGAAGTGTTTAAGAGAGAAGAAGTGCATACGGGATGGGGCATGGCTAATTGCCGTCTCAAACCAGAGCTCGGCATTCATCTTCTCTTCTTCAGTCTCTCCAATGATAAAATCATAGAATCTTGGTGCTGAAAACTCATAAATTTCATCAATTAAGGCTGCGCTGTAGTCTTCCATCGGAGACAGATGGGTTTTGGGGGGAGGGGAGGGGGAGAGAGGGCGGGTTAGGAGTTAGGGCTTGTGAGATCAACAATGGGGAGGTTATTTCTGTGCAAGGAAAGATAAGAAAGGAATTTCCTTTAGCCTTTTAGGAAGTAAGAGAGGAATGTTAACGGTCCAATTCCAACGGTCGAATGCTGTTTTGAATGGGGTCTCTGAGAGAGAGATGGGAAGAGTGTTCACAAAGGAGTATGTAAACGGCTCTTGTGTCGATGCGGAGGAGCGCGTATGGTATATACTACGTCGTTTTGATTTCGAAAATTGATACCCGTTGCAATTTCTTTTAGGATGATTTAAATAAATAGCAAAAAGAAAAAGAGGCTAATTAGGTGGATGTTAAGGATGGTGTGAAAATTAGCTAAATAGCAAAAAATCCCATCACCCACCCCCACCCCACTCCCACCGAGTTGACTCGCCCGTTGACCGGGTTGACTCGTCCGTTGACCGAGTTGACTCGGTCGTTGACCGACCGTTGACCGGCGTTGACCGACCGTTGATCGGCGTTGACCATCATCACAATCATCATTATCATCATTTTCAAAATCGTCATCACAAGTTTTTCACCGTCATCACAATTTATTTCATTGTCATTACAATTTTTTGATGACAAAAAATGTAATGAAAGATAAAAAAGTGTCATCAAAATGTCTTGATGACATTTTTTTATGACAAAAAGTATCATTAAAGGCATTCAACCACATAAAAAATCCGTCATCCCCCGTCATCATAATTTTCTTCACCGTCATCACAATTTTTTGATGACAAAAAGTGTAATAAAAGGTAAAAAGTGTCATCAAAATGTCTTAATGACACTTTTTGATGACAAAAAATATCATAAAAGACATTCAACCACATAAAAACAACTGTCATCATTGTCATCACAATTTATTTCACCGTCATCACAATTTATTTCACCATCATCAAAATTTTTTGATGACAAAAAGTGTAATAAAAGGCAAAAAATGTCATCAAAATGTCTTGATGACAACTTTTTAATAACAAAAAGTATCATCAAAGGCATTCAACCATATAAAAACAACCGTCATCACTTGTCATCGTTATTTGATGACGATTTGATTGTCATCAACTATCATCTCTACTTTATGACGGTTCGATTAATTTGTCATCAAAAGGGCCTTGATGACAAACAAGTGTCATCAAACTGTCATCACTTAACCGGTGTCATCACTGTCATCACTACTTGATGACGGTTTGATTGTCATCAACTATCATCATAAATGTCATCTCTACTTGATGACGTTTCGATTCTCATCAATCGTCATCGCTATTTGATGACGGTTCGATTGTCATCAATTATCATCACTACTTGATGACGGTTCAATTAATTTGTCATCAAAAGGGCCTTGATGATAATGGTCTTGAAGACAAACAACCGTCATCAAGTGTCATCACTCAAAGCTTGTTCGTTTTTTATCATCAATTGTTATCGCTACTTGATGATGGTTCGACTGTCATCAACTATCATCACTACTTGATGACGGTTTGATTGATTTGTTTGTCATCAAAGGGCCTTGAAGACAAACAACCGTCATCAAGTGTCATCAAAATTGTCATCACTTTCGTTTTTATCATCACAAAAAATAGTTATCAACAAATGTCATCATCATATAGAAATAGTTTTTATCACCACATAAAAAACAATTGTCATCACTAAAAAAACAAGGTGTTATAAAAAATCATCACTTGTCATCACTAAATATAAACATATCATTCTACCACATCAAAACAACCGTCATCAACAAATAAAAAAACAAAGTTGTCATCAAATATCATCACTTGTCATCACCACACTATTTTTTAAATTAATAAGCCTATGTGGGATTTGAACCCACATCATTATTTTTTTAAGAAAAATGTTCTACCGTTTGAGCTAATAGGCTAAATACATTTTATAATACAAATAGATCCTAAATTAAATTGTACTAGAAAAGAATAAAGTAGGAATTACCTCAACCGTAAATTTGAATGCACAATTTGGAAAGACTTCATCCACATTATTCCAAGATTGCAAGCGTACGTATATGATAACTAGTCTCAAGGTAGAAGGAACCTGTGAATAAACCACCAAAAACCTTTTCAATTTACACCATCAAGATAGTACAGTACTTACAATTGATCAATACATATTATTTGCACCATCATGATTATAATCAAACACTACCACTCTTTCAATCAGCTGACTGTAGATCAATTGGGGACTTTATTCTATTTATTTACAAGTCCTAATAATCCCATTTTTCCTATATCAGTTCAAGCCACATGTGCATTTTGTGCAAAGTTCATCATCAATGGTCACTTTATATCCAATTTATCATGATCATCATGTGCTCCACTAGATAAGATAAAATGTGAAGATTGAAAGCATTAAAAATGATTTAGGTTCTTGCACATATCCCAAGCATGAGTGGTGTATTTCTATATGGACATTTCCAACATTGAAAGAGTACTTAATAAATTAATCTCTAACAGGTTAATGTCTCTGGGATCAATTTTTCCAACATAGCTAGAAGATGGACTTCAAACATAATCAATTTTTCTAGGAACACCTGAAGGGACTTCAGACCTAAATCCATTCAATAATCAAGAGCAAAGTTCATCATGGACCACTTTTCTCATTGCTACTTCAACTGTCGCAACATAGCTAGAAGATGATATATCTCCAAAGACAAAAAACAGAACTCTAAAATTGTTACAAACACTACTGTTTTGTTTTCACTAATTAAATTTGGAACCACAACACAAAAGGAATCAGATGAAGCACAATATGAACAAAAGGAAAAATCAGAACTTATCGATGATGAACTGTTGACCTGCTATCAACAAAGCTAACAACTAATACCATATCAAAAGGAATCAGATAAAACACAATATGAGCAAAAGGAATCAGATGAAGTACCCTCCAACTAACGAGGGGAATGTAGAATCACCAAAAGAGAGGACAAACCTCACCTCTGCCTGATCGATTTCACGAGAAGCCAATCGAGAGCTCCCCTGCCTTATGACCAACAACAACATCTTCCAACTCCATTCCCGTCCCCTCCTCCTCCTGTAAACCCCTAAAATCCCTCACCTTCTCCACCGCAGCTTCCAAATCCGACCTCAACAGCACCCCTCCCATAATCAACCCCATATCCAAAGCCCTAAGCGCCCCACCGATGTCGATCACCGTTGGCGAACTAGATCTCAATATGGACGTTCTCCGTCGTTAGACACCTCCACCACCAGCCTCACTGCCTTCTTCGACGCCAAATTCCAACGCTTCGGCGTTCATTCCGATGGCTTACTACGACGTCGTCGAGGACTTCTCCAACGAGTGGTGGAGCCTCGTCCAATCCTCCCCTGGTTCCGTGACTACTGGCTCAACGTCGAAGATCCCGAATCCGATGCTCTCTTTGCCGACACCGACGATTTGTTACTCGCCGATCTCAATTCCTTTTGCGATGAATTCCTCGAAAAACGTACGAATTTGATAGATCTCCACTCTCACTTTGATAGATCTCCACTCTCACTTTTTTTAATTGAGATCTGATTTCCTTCAAAGGAAGAGGGAGGGGGAAGGAAGGAACCAGAGAGAATAAGGACGAAATCACGGCCTCGGAAGAAAGAAGTTTTGGAGGTGAGAGAAAAAATAAAAGGCCTTTTATGCTTGACAAAAACCTAAAAAAATAATTTCGATTACAAGCGCCTAATTAGGTTAATGTTTTTTGCCCTTTTAGCAAATTATTTCTTTCTTTTAAAAGCTTCGTGATACTATACGTCGTTTTGTAGCTTAGGCAACCTATTTTTTTTTTTCCGCATTTGATCAAAATAACATATTTTTCAAAAAAAAAACAAAACTGATGTTAGGATTAGGACGCACTTTAGACTAAGGATGTCATCCTTGAGCATCTTTATAGATGAGAACTAAAAGTTCTGGTGGGTTCCGAATCACACTAATAGGAAGACTATGACTCATTTTAGCTATTTGGTTAGCCACAACGTTACAAGTCCTCTTAGAGTGAACTAAGCGAACAATCTCCAGTTCCTTCATTGAAGCAAGGATATCAGCTACAATCATCTCTATTTCCCAAGGGCAATCACAATATCAGTGGGCCTTTTTATTACTGTTAAATTGTCTCCCTCAATTCCAATGTTTAGGAATTTCCCTTTTCGTGCTTCCCTAATGGCGTCCATAAGTGCTAATGTTTCTGCTTTCAGTGTCGAGCATTTTCCATATTTCCTCGTCATCATGTCTCACTTTTCCGCTATGGTCTCGTATAATAATGCCCCCTGCAGCTTGTCCGCTTGATAACCTGGAACCATCAAAGTTAATTTTAATTACACCATGCAGATGCTTTCTCCATTTTATCTCTTTTTTTATTAACTTTAGCATATGTTTTGGTTCCTACCGTTTCTTCATCCTCCTTCCATTGTTTGGCACGTTCCCAGTTCTGCAATTGGTTTCGTATGTAAAGGTTCAAGTCAGGTATGAGGTCATTAGGATCCTGTTGAAAGATCAACTTATTCCGTTGATGCCATAGGCGCCACCAAATGACAGTCAACTCCGTAAAATTTTTGTTACCAATGAGCCCATTAATTTCATTAATGATGTTATGTGGCCTTTTATTCGTTATGTCATAGTCATGCAACATTTGAGCGGTTTTTGAGTTTACTTGTTGTGTTATTCTTTGTGTATGTTGGCATTTGACAAACAGGTGTCCTATAACACCCCTATTTTGCAACAATGGGTATTGTCGCCAGTGACCTCGGATTTTTCCCGTCTAAAGTCACCCAAGGCTTTAAATAAACATAATTTAAAGGAGAATGAACCAAAATCGAAAATTTTATTCATTAATAAGAACTTTCGTTCATTACAATGGTAGTTGTTTTACAAAGGATATAGTAGCGAAAAATAAATCCCATATTATAAAGGGTTGTTAAAAATGACGTATTGAAAATACAAGTATATTTCCCAAGACAACTGGTACACCACCTTCTGAATGCTTTGCTCTAGGAAAATTCATTCATTCCTTCAACGCCATCTTGCCTTGATCTTCTATCATTGAATAACTCTTCTCAAACCTTCTAGTCTTCGTCTTCAACCTTATGACAAACTCTCCTAGAGTCTGATATTTTCGCAAAGGGCAAGAAATACCAGACAAAAGTGCGGAAACAAATGGAATTAGTCTAAAGAGACTAAGAAAGGGAGAATGGATAATTCTCACGGGTAAGGGTTGGTAACACCATCAATTTATCAACAAGAGAATGTAGACGATTTATTTGAGTATAACAACATCTTTGTGGAGCTTATAAGAACGAAAGCTAGTTTATCTTGAAGAGAGAGAACCATTTTACGAGAAGAAGGATACTACGAGATTGTAGTTCTTTTTAGAGTACAGATATTGTTGGGAACATTTTATTACACATCAAGTTTTATAAAAGCCTCTTATACCCTTATCAGACCTCAACCAACCTCATCATATTCGGAGCTCCAGATCGGGGGAGGTGGTCTAAAGGCGCTAAAGTACCAAGTTGATGCGACTCTAGGGTCACAAAGAGCGGATCTAGGCTTGAAACGCTCGGATCTTCTCCGACAATTGTAACGGGATAAATACGAGACCACAAAGTGGACTTGCGGGCCTCTAATGCCCATCGGAACGAGGGTGGGACGAGGCAGAATCAAGGGCGAGGGAAAAGGGTTAGAAAGGGGTTGACGTTGGGCCAAGGCTAGGAGGAATCTCACTCTACTATAACATTGGCTAATTCATTTTGACGTGGTTAATACAAGGGGGCGTGGCTCCTTTATATAGAGGAGGCCACACGAAACCCTAGTTCTAGATGGGGGTGGACTAGGGTTAGCAACATGCTAGGCCCAACATCCAAGCCCATAATACTACTAAAAGTAACTACTAAAAATGGAAAGGTGCAACAAACCCTAATGGGCCTTATTCTACCATAATGGGTCAGTCTCTTAAGCATAAGAGAGCACACGCCTAAAATAGTAAAGACGGAATATCAAATGATAGAAATAGAAATAATATAAATAGATACATAAAAGAGACTAAGTCCTAAGCCAAGGGGGTCTCCAAGGTCTAGGTCGTCTCGGGTCCGTAAGAGCTGGGTCCGAGCTAGGGTAGAGTCGCATCACAAGCCCACCTAGACAAGCCTAAATAAGCATTCATATTGGAAAGACGATCGTCAAAAGCCGAGAGCCGGGTTGGTCTTCCAAGTTGTACTAATCCATCTCGGGTCATTTATTTATTGTGCACTAGCACTTCTCTTTCGTAAGTGTCAAGGCATTTCATATAGTTTACGATTTTTAGGGTGGTGGGGGCTATGAAAGAGCCGAACCCACAAATGGAACAGAGTTCCAACACCTAGCTAGGGTGTATCATCCCTCCTTCGAATAGGAGTGATAAGATCATGATCCAAATTACCGAGGGAAGAGAGGGTGGCGAGCCGTACTACTCAATAATACTGATGGAAGAGAGGGTGATGACCCGTACCACTCGGTGAGTTATAACGAAATGTCGAGGCAAAATTCGCATCCCTAATCTTATACTAATCCATACCAAATCTTGAAAAGAGATTGAAACAAACAAGGCCACATAAATCGGACCTAAGTTAAATACTAGCATAATACGAATAACAATAATAATAATGTGTCGTTATTTCTAAGCAATTAAATAGATCCTATATTCATTTATTGTGTTCCCAACAAAGAAGAGTTAACGAAACCGAAATATCGAAAAGGTCACAAGGAGAATATCCACTTGCCTTATCCTTGGTTTTTCCTTGACAACTACGTGGAATCACGAATGGGTAACGATTTCGAGAATTTACCTAAAACCCCGTAGTCGGATCAAGGAATGAATTGTAATATAATCCTTTATTTCATTTCTTATATTTAATTCATATAAATCCCTTTTATATGAATAAAGAAATATTCTAAATTATTATTTCAATAATTTAGCTTGTAGAGCTCAAAAGTAATTCTTTCTTTATTGTTATACTAAGGTGAGATCAATTTATAATTTTATAAAATTAGACAAGATTAGAAATGAGGTTATTAGAGGCAAGGTAGGAGTGGCCAGTTTAGGTGATAAGCTCCGAGAATCGAGGCTCGGATGGTTCGGGCACAGGAGACCACCAGATGCCCCAGTACGGAGGATCAAAAGTTTGTCCACTAGGGATTTTCGCAGGGAAAGGGGCAGACCGAAAAAGAGTTGAAAGGAATTCATAAAGCAAGATCTCTCTGTTCTGGCAATTCTAGTAGACCTGGCAATGTGCAGGGACCAATGGCGCGCGAAGATTACAATGACAGAGCGGTAGTGGCGAAGACGTAGAGGGAGTTTCTTGCTCTTTCCCCCTTGTTAGTCTTTTAGTTTTAAGTTTCAGTTCTTTTTCTCGGTCGTTGGTTTTTAGTTTGAGTTACTCACTTGTTTTTTACCCCCCTCCCGCCCACCCCCACCCCATCTGTTTTTGGGCCTGCCAGAAATACTCTCCCGACTTCTACTCGGGATAAGGGTATGTACATCTTGACCCCCAGATACCGCACACTTCGGTTTCCAACTGGGTAGATGTT
The DNA here is from genome assembly GCA_964016875.1 of Fallopia convolvulus. NCBI lineage: Eukaryota > Viridiplantae > Streptophyta > Magnoliopsida > Caryophyllales > Polygonaceae > Fallopia > Fallopia convolvulus. The sequence goes on from OZ024728.1 coordinate 23,072,077, forward strand.
GTTGTACGTTGTAGTAAAAATTTCTAGATGAGCATGCAATTTAATTTATTTATCAAATTCCATCTCGTGAACTCTTTATAATATTTATTCATATTATTCATATGTAAAATAAATTTTCTTTTTTTTTAAAAAAATAATTAGTTGACAACGATAGGTCGGGATTTATACCAAGAGGTATGAAAACGAAACCAGGCACGTGAACTGAGGTGGCGGGTTTGGGCTTCCTCCTTCTCCTCTAATGTGGACAGAACGACACGACAACAACTGACAATGGCGGCGGCGATCCGGCGGTCATCGGCTACGAGAAGAGGAAGAAAATTTTGGAGTTTGGGTGGAAAAATTCAGATTTGGGGAGGCTTTAAAATCTGAAATTTTGGAGTTGAATTGAGTTGGAAAGGAGGAGAAATGGAAATGTGTGTCTCACTTTTTGCCCAACACCCCCTTTTATAGCGAGGAGGTGAGAATTCAAATTTTCCACCATTGGTGAGAAGAGAGGTGACAAGACCTCTAGCTCATGTCACATCAAGAGGTAGGAGATGACCTTATTTGATGTGACTTTGGAAGCTTTCTTATGAAGGAGAAATAAAGTAATAAAAAGAAATTGTTTTTGTTAGTTGACATGAAATACATGATGGCAAGGTGGTACAAAGGGAGTGTTCAAGTGAGAGATGCATGAGGTTAGGGGTTCGAATCCCACCTAACATTTTTCAATTTTCCTCATTTCTCCATTTTTTCCTATTAAAAATCTAAGGTTAACGGAAAATAGAATTACATATATTTAATTAATTAAAAATAAATTTTATTTGCCATCATGTTTGATTTTATTCAAGTTTATAACTATGACTTTCTTAATAAAGAGTAGCTTTGCCATTTTAAAGAAATAATTAAATAATTAAATTTAATATTTCTTTTTATTAAAAATAGTGGCTATTACATGTCCAATGTCTTTCGACGTGCAGTTACACATAACACATCCCCCAGGTGTCGTAACATGTCTCTCCCTTAGTCTTGCTTTTGTTGGGAGGCCATTAGAATGGAACTTCCACAAGAAATTTTTAACTTTCGGGAATGTGTTCTGTTTCCATATCCAACTATTTATGCTTGGGTTCTGGGCTTTAATATTTGTTATTAGATCGATCTCTGAGGTAGTCGAGAACCAGATATTTTTGCTCGAGGCCCAGTATAGTCGATCCCTAATTGTTGAAACCTGAAATAAACCGCGCTATAATCGAGATTTTATGAAATACTAACTCTCGGGATTTCGTACAACCAAACGGTTTTCGGACGTAGATTATTCCTCCTTCCCGCCCTTCAGCTGATTGTTTTGTAATCCTCATTACAATTAAAGCCATTTGGACTCTATACTGTAAATAGCGCGATCTCACTCGGAGATCAAGCACATCGAATCTAGGTACAGGAAAGGATTCCTAACCCGGAGAGGTTTTTCGATCCTTTTAAATGTCTCATTGCCTGCCTATTTATATAGTCGGCCACCTGCCAGCTTGCATATATATATTTCGATGTGGGACACTGTTAGCACTCAATATGAGTGAGAAGGGCCATACATAGCTTGCTTTAAAGAAGGCAAAGAAGTAACCAATCAGAAGAATGTGTCAAGTTAGTTACTAGGGGCAATAGTGACTTTTTGTGAGAGGAGGTTAATATGTGTCATCCAGCCTGCGTGCTGCTAAGGGCTAGGAGTATAAATAGTTGAGTCTGGCTATAGGAAGGGCATCCAGAAATTGAGAGTAAGGATCGGGCATTAGTGCCTTGGGCTCTTGGAGATTTTCTCCTTGAGATTGGCTCTTTGGGAACTAGTTTTCCATTGAGATTTATCTTGTGTTCTTAATATAATCAGTGAATTGTGTGTGTTTTGTGTTTCCTGATTTTCTACTCTATCAATTTGGTGCTCTTGTTGAGAGAATCTGAGATGGAGGAGATAGAGAAAAATCAGGAAGAGGTTATGGATTTCATTCGTAACTGGGTTGAGGAGGTAAAAGAATCATTCTCTTCATGGAACTCACAAGGGAAAAGCAAATCAAAATCTGCCTGGGATAAGATTACAATTCAAGTGGGGATGTTAGGGTCATGTTTGGAGGTGACTATGGAAGAAATTGAAGATGAAGACAACGGTAAAAGAGAAGAACGGAGTAGGGAAATTGCTACCTACCAAGATCAAGTGGAGCATTGGACCTCTTCATTGATAGAGGATCTGAAAGAGTTCGAAGAGGAAGACATCGCCGGTGATGAAGAACTCCAATCAGCGGTCGCCATCGAAGGTCGGATGGAAACCTCGCCAAAAGATCTAGGAGATGAGAAGAAGGCAGAAGAATTCTCAATCTGCGAGGGAGGCGACTCTAGGGAAGTCATCACGACGAAGGCCGATAGTGTGGAGGTTGACATCCCTTTTGACCGGCGACTGAACAAGGAAGACATCGCGGGTGAGTTGGAGGCATTCTTGTAGAAGGCGGCGCGGGAATTGCGGTCGAGAGATGAGGTGTGGGTTTTAGGGCTAACAAAGGAGCAGGAGTTTGAGCCCCTCTTCTATCTGATGAAGGAAACGGATAGGTGTAAATCCAAACTGGGGAGTGAGCGTCTCGGACCACCGCCTTGGTTTAGAGGAGAGAAATGTTGCGGTGTCACAGATGAGTCACGAGTTCGAGCTTGGTTGGGAACATCCATGGCGGACGAGAAAGGAGTAGGGAAGAATCTAGAATCGGAGTTTGACGAAATGGGGGAGAAAGCGGCTAGGGCTAGTTCGCTGGAACCGGGTTTGGGTTTAATTTGGGAGAAGCAACCTAAACCGAATCAATTTGCGTACGAAAGAATTTTTGTTTATGAATTTGGGCTGAACATTAAACTTTTAGGCCCATTTCATTGGCCCAATACTTCACTAAACTTTGGGCCTAATTCTCTGATTACTAGAGGAAAGCAAATGGGAAAGAACGACAGTCTTCTTCCTCGAGAACTCCTCGCTCCTCAAACTCAACGTCGGAGTTTCGAGCCGCCGCCGCGGCCAACGGCCAGACCGCCACCACAACCGCCCGATTTTCCTCCGAAGCTCTCAAGGTTAGGTCTCATCCCCGCCACGTCTGATTCTCTCTCCACCCCCTACCATGTTCTCTCTCTGAACGGTAAAGTAGATGCCGCCGGCGACGATCCCGGTGACATTCAATTTCATCACTCTTGGTTCAGGGAATCTGATTCTTATTCTGTGCACACTAAATGTGAGTGGTTGGCAAGAGCAGTGATACAAGGCGAGGGGAAGAGCTTTGTTCTACAGCCACCGGCAAAACCGCCACCTCGACCTCCGGATTTGTCCTCAGATTCCTCAAGCCTTGAGGACAAGGCTAGTTTTAAGGGGTCGGCAAGGGATCCTATAACTATAGAAGAAGGCAACCCGGTCGAGGATTGTAGCTTTAGTCCACCACCACCAGCGGAGCCTCCACTGATTTCACCATCAAATAATGAGCATACTGTGAAGAGATACGGGCAACTTATAATCTGGATTATGGCCAGGTTTGGTGACTCAAAAATGGGCCTATTCTTCTGCCATTCTCCTCGTCCTCCAGAGTTTGAAATTAATGAAGAGATTCCTCTAAGAAATAGAAAAAGGGTTTGATGGGCTGATTGATGAAACTTGCAAAGTTCAGGAGGAGGCAGAGTTCCAAACATCAGCTGAAGTGATGCACTTGTCTTTTAATTGGAAAGGTGACATTCCACTAGACAAAGGACAAATGGATCTCAAGTTAAATTTGTGGAATGCTCAGGACAACTTCAAGATGATAGATGGTCAGCTAAGTCAACAAGGGAATTACACACTCAAGAATTTGATCAAGCAACCTATGAGAGTTAGAAGATTTCAGAAAGCCTGCGTGAGAGTGGTCAATGCTAGAACCCACTGGACAGATGCATATACATCTTGCATTGTTGGGTTTTGAGGTCTCTTCTCCTACCACAACCTTGAGGACAAGGTTGTTTTGAAGGAGGGTGGCATTGTTAGCACTCAATATGAGTGAGAAGGGCCATACATAGCTTGCTTTAAAGAAGGCAAATAAGTAACCAATCAGAAGAATGTGTCAAGTTAGTTACTAGGGGCAATAGTGACTTTTTGTGAGAGGAGGTTAATATGTGTCATCCAGCCTGCGTGCTGCTAAGGGCTAGGAGTATAAATAGTTGAGTCTGGCTATAGGAAGGGCATCCAGAAATTGAGAGTAAGGATCGGGCATTAGTGCCTTGGGCTCTTGGAGATTTTCTCCTTGAGATTGGATCTTTGGGAACTAGTTTTCCATTGAGATTTATCTTGTGTTCTTAATATAATCAGTTGAGTCTGCCAGCTTGCATATATATTTCGATGTGGGACACCTTTTATTTAAAGTTTACAATGCCTAAGCAAATACAATAGCGCACTCTCATGGAGCTTACATGGATTGTTGCTTGCATGAGAATGGTGCGCTACTTGCAATTGTGGAGTACGTGTTATCGGCCGATCCATGCACGTGAAATTGGGCCAGACCCATTCACTTTAGTCATTGGCCCGTGCTTATTCACTTTGCAAGGTTAAAAGCCATTTGATCGAATACAATCGCAATTCGCACAAGTTTATTTATGCATACAATTTTACGTGACCACCGAATTATGCTAGGATGCGTATACACAACGCGGTGTGTTATCGCTTTCTTTCTCATATTTGTCCTTGATTATTTAGCGGTTATTTCGCGCACCATCACTAATGAGATTGTCTGAGATTAGAATAGTGCTAATTTGTCCAACACTATCATTTGTGAGTAGTTGTTGTAGTTGTGCGATTTTCCACTCTTTGTCTTCGGAAATAAAGCCCCCTATCTTGGTTGGGATTGCAACCATAATAAGATCTAGCGCATAAGGTGCAAGAATCTCATTAATTACTCATTTATCTTTCTAGAAATTAATCATTTTTTCATCTTCGACTTGCCAAATTAGTCCCTTTTCAAACTCTTCTCTTAAATTCATTAGTTTTTTCCATTGCCACGATGTGTTAGTCTTTAAAATTGATATTAGTATGTTACTATATATATTTGCTTGTTGATAGTATGATTTATTTCTCGATTTTTAACCTATACTTTATGATTTTGTATTTAGATTTTTTTTAGTTTTTTTAAAAGATTTTATGTTTTCCAATCTTAAGACACAAGATGAAAAAACTATTTATTTATTTTTATTAATTTTTCATATAGAAATAATTGTACTAGTTCTTTCTATAGCAACCTCAACTCATATGACATTTTGGACCAAATGCAATCTAACTTTGCACTATTTTTTGTCAAAAAAAATCGTACCTCATTTAGTAAATGAAGGATGTATAGGTAGAGTTCAATAGGTGAGAAAGGATGCTCGGGTGAGAAATGCTAACGAACATTAACCGCTGGATGAAAAGAAATCAAGGGCGTTGATCATTTCACTTAAAAATTAGAAAAGGGCATGGATGGATTTTTGGCAAATTATTCGTGTATTTTATTAAAAAAATGGAGTAATGGAGACGCGCGCACGATGTGCATCAAAGCTGTTTTTGTGCATAAAAATGTGTCGAATGCGTATCAAAACTAGCATCTTAGATATGTGTTCGTGCATAAAAATTAGTCATATGTACTCATATCCGTCCTATGTGCAATAAAATGGGCCATCAAAACAATTTAAAAGTGCATCTTGTTTGCGTGCGCATCAAATTAGCTGAATGTGCGTCTAAACTAGTAGATTGTGCAACAAAACTGACTCCAAGATATGTGTTGTGCATCAAAACCATATATATGTGCATCAAAATACCACAAAAGTGTGGCTTATTTATGTATGTGCATCATAACTCGTCGAATGTGCATTAAAATAATTGAAAAGTACATCTTATTCATGTGCATCGAAACTAATAGTATGTGCATCAAAACTAACTAAACTACAAGCAAAAGCCTTATTCACACACATAAATGAGGTAAACAAAAATAAAAAAAATTCAAAATCGATGCACAAAAAATTAAATTTGATACACATAGAATTAGTTTTGATGCACACCCAAGGTAAAATCGATGCACAAAGTGTCTTATTATGTACTTGCATTAAAGCTAAACATATGTAGAGTTTGGTTCAAATGAAACACACTCTTATCCTGAAACGAATGCACTTTTCCTAGTTCGTAGTGCACTTTTCCTATTTCGGATTGCACTTTTTCGGATTTGCATTTTTCGTACTTTGTAGTGCACTTTCCGCACTTTTTGTAGTGCACTTTTTCGGATTGCACTTTTCGTATTTTGCAATGAACTTTCGTATGAAAAGTGTACTACGAACTAGGAAAAGTGCGGTCGTTTCATGTTTCAAGATAAGAGTTTGTTTCATTTGAACCAAACTCAACATATGTATACCAAAGCAACCAAACTCAACATATGCTACGTCGGGTGGAGTCTTAAGAGATGCTGAAGGACGATGGTTAGCCGGGTTTGTCCACAACATCAGAGTTTGCTCGGTACCGATGGCGGAGATGTGGGGAGTGCTGAACGGGATCAAGATCGCTTGGAATCAAGGTTTTAAGAAAGTTATTATAGAGTCGGATTCTCAGGTTGTTATTCGTCTTTTAGAGTCTAATGTGAACAAGTTTCATCCGTTGTCTAGCCTGGTATTGCAATGCCAAGGCTTCTTAAGTAGGGATTGGAATATCCAATTCCGACATGTTTTTCGTGAGGCGAATTGCGTGGCCGATCGCCTTGCGTCTATAGCTTTTAATTTTCCGCTTGGACATCATGTATTGCTTGCCCCGCCGGAGGGGATTTCTTTTCTGTTGCTTGATGATGTTAGGGGCCGGGCTATCCCCCGTTTGCTGACTACTTAGCCCATTTTTATTATATTAATAAAACTCCCCTAGAGGGAACGGAGAGTACCGCCTCTCCTTCTACCAAAAAAAAGCAACCAAAAAGTTCTGATGCAAAACAATTAGTATGTTTTGATGCACATTCAATGCGAAACAGATGCACATGATGCACGTGTCCTAAAAAATGAATTTTTCATAAAATACGTGAATAATTTGAAAAAAATAAACATGTGCCTTTTTTACCCCTATTTAATAAAATTCTAATCTAAGATGTTGATTGCAAGCAAATTTTTACCAAACCCCAAACAACAAACCCTAGAAAAATCCAATTCATGCATAACTTTCTTTGTATCCTACTTCATGGATTTGATGAACCGATATCGTCTATGAATAAAAATGGGGGAAAGAAAATAGGGGAAAGTAGAAAGATTTCTTCTTCAGATCTATGGTGGAGTGGGATTGGGAGTAGGAGTAGGGGGAGAGAGGGGGGGGGGGGGGGGGTGGAGGAGAAGGATGGGGATTGAAGAAACGCGTATAAGTTTTTTTTGTCTTTTAGAGTTTTTTTGTCAAAGGGTAATTTCGTCTATGAACATGATGCAAAAACATAATGTTTCGCCTTGAATGCAAAACAATTAGTATGTTTTATTGAACGCCTTGAATGTACAAAAAACATGCATCAAGGTGAAACAGATGCACATTAGTATGTTTTATTAAACGCCTTGAATGTACAATTAGTATGTTTTATTAAACGCCTTGAATGTACAAAACAATTAGTATGTTTTCTTGTACCTTTTCTGTACACATGATGCACATTCAAAGCGAAACAGATGCACATGATGAAAACAATTAGTATATTTTATTAAACGAATGGACGGAACCTTTTTTGTACCTTTTTTTTTTATCAAACCCCTTTTATTCAATCTAGTCCGTCCATTCGTTTGATCTAACGACTCTAATTTGCTCGCGCATTGCACTGTAGCAATATATTACACCCGAACGTGACTCTTATATACGCCACCGTGTTACGAGGGCTGGTCCCTTGTATCCTGTATTTGTCAGGCCGTGCTTCTGAAGCTGCTGATCCATCCGCGGCTTGTTGTTCCAGCGTCAATAGGCTGAATCAGCAGGCCGCGTCACTCCAGTACGGCCCCAGGAGGTTCTGTCAGTGCATTGAGGACTTCACTGACGTGATGAAGATTGGGATGGCCGCCAGTCGGATTCAACATCTTCAGCACAAATGTAACCTGCGTTTGAGCTTTCCCATTTCTGTTAGCTTGGACTGCTCTCGGTGAGTACGTAATTCTTTTAAGGCCGGCTCAGTTTAGGACTTACATGTTTTGTTGAAATCGCACGTTTTCTGCAGGGTTGGTTAAGATGATCACCGTACGGTGTGCGTCTCCACATTGGTTCACCCACTATACAAATAAATTAGCCGGCCCTAAGGATTTAGGATTCTGGTGGTGTTTGTACATGCGTGAGATGATGAGAGTGTCATTTTCAACATTCGTGTTATTTGAATATGGGTGGTGTAATGACAAAGCTAATAATAACATGACCACAACTAATACAAAGAGTTATTTACCGTTGTTCTAGTATATAGTATGAAGTATACAGACAATACAGTACGAGTTTTTTTTTCATACCAAGTAAATTATAAAGTCTATTGGGCTAATTAATGGGGATGTTTGTTTGTGCGATAAGTCCAATACATATGTCTGTTGTAATTACATTGTAAATCTATATATTACAATACTAAAGTAGAAACCATGTATGTATAAAAATTTGTGTCACTTATCATGATTTAAAAATATTAGGATTAATTTTTTTTATAAAGTTTATCAAAAAACTACCCACTTTCTCCCACTTCCTCCACTTTTTATGAAACCACTACAATATTTTTAATGAAAATTTGATTCATAAATATTTTATTATTCTAAATTTTTTATATAAATGGTTATTTTGAAGTTATCTAAAATAATATTTTTAATGAAAATTTAATTAAAATTTTTTAGTATTATAATGATCTAGCACAAATTATTTTTTGAATTTATCCAAACACTTTTTTAATGAATTGTATCCAAACATTATTCTTATCATAACCATCTTGTACATATTATTATTTTGAATTTATCAAAATATTATTATTTACTCGATTTTTTTCTACGATCCAAAAGCCGGGAGAATATTGGCATAAGATTGCACTTAAATGTATATCATGAATTCATTTTTATAATTTCAGATAATATAATTACAAATTAAATAATTGTGATAAAAAATATATATTGTTTAAGTAGTGTTATTTTTATAATGGATAAATAATAGTTATAAATTTAGAAGCACTACTTTACTATTCAACTTCTTAACTACTCATGTATGACTTCTACATTTTGAATTGAATTCCACTTTCCATATTTCATATTGTGTTATATAAACATATATTGCCTTTTGGATTTTTTTCTAAACATTTTGATTTTGACAATTAACTTTCGAATGTTATAAGTTATTGTATCCATATGTTATAATTTTACAATAATCTTTCAAATATTAAAAGTTATTATATTTGTCTCTAATTATAACCCGTACATGGTACAGACTTAACACTAGTTAATTAGAATAGGATGAATAAACCACCAAGCTTAAATGAGGTTTAATTTAGTTTAAACTTCTAACGTGGGAAGTTATTTCCATTATAAAGTTACACCTGTATCCTTTTTATAGTACGAAAATCCATGGCAATATCAAAAACGGAATGTGCTCTAATAGGGTTGTAATCTACTATATATATAAAAGGAATAAGGTTTGGAGCCACCACATTACGCCACATCATCTTTTGCCACATATCATTCCTAAAATGCGCCACATTAGATTTTGACACGTGTCATCTTCTAATTAATTCATAGAAATTATACAAATAAATTGATAGTTTTGGAAACAAATCTTATAATATCATTCAATATTTTAGAAAGAATCCAAATTGTAATTTTGGAAATTTCTAACATATCTACTATATATATTAATTATTCTTTCCACTTCATATTCCACATGTCAAATTTTTTCACTTAATTAAAATTTATTTTTATTTCCCAAATTTGGATAATATCTTAATTTTTGACAGGAGATTAACTAAAAAAATTTAACTAATAGTTGGATTTTTTCCTTATAAGCCAATAAAATATATATGCTCAATCTCATCTCTTTCATATTTTCAAAATATATCTTTTTGATTTATTTTCTTCATATTTTATCTCCTTCTTTTAAATTAAACCTATTTAACAAATATTGTCAAGGAAAATGAGCAATGTAGATTATTTTATGTTAATAATGTTTATTCTCAATTTTAAACTTAATAATCTATATTTATTTTATTTTATTTAAAAATAATAAATTTTATACATATTACGGGCAATAAATTACTTACATTAAATTTTATATTATATTTTTATTTATAAATATCTTTTTTTATAGTATATCTAAAAAATATCGAGTCATAGTCGTGCAGGGCACGACGGGGACAACTAGTTTAACTCTATGGGTATTTTCAATCGTTCAATAAAATATTAATGATTCAAATAAGATTTTTCTATCACCAAATTTATTTTTCTCTTTAATTATTTTCATAAAGTTCACCAAATTAATATAGGGTTTCAGAACTTCATCAATAGAGTTTCTAGCAAACTCTATCAAATTCGAACCAATAAAAAACATATTAATTTGAGATTTTACAGGAGTAATAACCTGCTCCTACGAACCAAGGTCGAATAAACTTAACAAAATTTTAATTATCATTTTTTTCCATTTTTTAGATTATTTTATTTTTAATTGACAACCTATGATTTATAGTTTCTATGAGGAAGTTGTTAGTGTTAGTGCACAAAAATTCGGTCTTCAATGCACTAATTAAATGCTCCTTCCTCTTCCGTTCCAAACTGATTCTTCCAACCTGTAACCTACAAAACAATGGACACAGGGGGCGAGGACCCCCTAATCCACCTCCGCTGCCTAAGTCAAAAGAGCAGTTTGTCGATTCGAACGTCGAGGTACAACAAGAAAGCAATGAATCCCTGAACAGTCGAGCTAAGCGAATATTAGCCTGTTCAAGTTTTCAGTATGCGCCGATATGCAACATGTGGCCTTCCTTACACGGCGAATGCGTGTATTTATAATGGAAGAAGGAGATTAGAGGGGTCGAGGTCTAGTCAGATGCCTTAGAGCACAAAGAATATTCCCCCCTTCTCCAAGTTTAATTCTATCCTATTTGAAGGATAAAACTCTCATTAAGTTGCATAACCACCATATTTAATATAATAGGAAAATAAATAAAAGTAATAATAACTACAAAATAATTAAGAAATATCTTTATGACGATAACGAAAATAATAATTATGGTAGCTATGTTTATTTTACCCGCTCACAAATGCCCCACCTACATCATTGTATACATTTTGTCATATACGGCGACGTAGGATCCAAAGGTTTATTTAATCGAAGTGGACATGCGGATTAGCAATTGGAGACCCCTAACGTGCGTGCGTGCGAGTTTTTCCATGAGTGAATATCATGGGGAGCGTACTCTCTTTCGAACATATCATTTGCCAAAGACTAAGGTAGAATCATTAGAACAAACAAAACAGACTAGGGAGAACAGAACGTTATCAGTGAAAAAGTTCTTGGCCTGGATTTTGTTTAAGAAAACAAAAGAATGCAAAAAAGTGTTTGTTCTAACAACTCTAGCCTTAGCTTAACATCCATGCAAGGATCCTTCAACACAAGACCAACTGCTGGTGATTCCTCGGTCGCGGCTCGAAAAGCCGCGGGGCGCGGTCAACAGTGTCGCGGTCCCGGTCGACAATTCCGCGGCCACGGTTTTTCCATTTAAGGAAAAATCTCTTCAAATGAGCGATATTCCAAGTCCGGAGGACATCTCCCCCGTCGAGACTTTTTAAATTATATGCTCTCCGACCTTGCGCTGCGACTTTCTTAACATGGTTCCTTTCGATTTGTATAGTGGCAGCGCCTCAGCGAAGACGAGGTGGTTGGAAAGAACGCGGTGATTCTTTTATTGGTTTTCTCGAGGCACTTTTCACACGAAAGGCCACCAATATTTTTGCAAACGAGCTCGGGGAGCCGAACTACAATCTCCAGTTGGCATTTCGTATATGCTTTCACAGATCTCGTACAATGTAGACTCAACGTTGCTTGGGGGTACGCTTCTCAAGTCTAGCCCGGAAAAAAACGATATATAGAATTTTTCCGGCGATAGCCAAAACCTATGAGCCCTTAAGAGAACTTCCCATGCTTCAGCGATATCCAAGGGCTAAATGTTCTCATCCAAGTTACGCATCAAGGGCGTTTGCCATTCGAGATCCTACGCAGTTTCATTTCTTGTGATCACGGCCACAGTTGCAAGCTCTTCATTGCTCACAATTTCAATTTAGATGCCCATTAGTTGGACATCCCGTTGCCTCAACGTGCATCGAGGTCTTAAGCGAGCTTCTTGCACGAGTGGCTAACGTTGCCAATGCATCAATGGACTCGTTTTGATCGCTTGATCATTGTCCAATCTTGAACAACTCGACTTCTTCTATCACATTTGAGCATTGTTGACCTTTCGGTTTTACAATGCCCTCACACTCATTATTCGGATCCTTGATTCCGATTCGCGTCGTACGATTTCAAGGATTTTAACTCGATTCGAGGCTCTATGGGGTGAACAGCGGTCGCCGTTTAGGAACCCGCGGCCGCGTTACTCGTAAATTGAGGCAACAAACGATTCTGGAGACTGGGTCACGACCTCTTTGCACTGCGATCGCAGTGATCCTGGCCGCGATCGCGACCATGCTGGCCGCGATCGCGACTTTTGCTAGTCGAGAAGTTCAGCGATTTCAGCGCTTGTTTCGTAGTTGACTTGTATTTCCTCGGCCTTCTCATAATTGTTTACCGGCTCGGGACCACGACGGTTATCGGCGAATTCGATAACGCTAATGAGCCGTCGATTCGTCCCTTCGATCGCCGATTTGTTGATGAGGCGCTTTTCTTGGATCTTTACAAAGAACGCTTTAGCCTAGTGATTTCTCCAAGACTTGATAGCAACAAGACTTCATTCAATTATGCTTGTCTTGAATCTGTTGGTTCTCTCTTAAAGTGGAAGCTAGAGTGAGTATTAAGCATAATCTCGTCTTCATTCTTGGAGGTGGTTGATGCCCCACTATCTTGATTGCTTCCGGGTTTAGCGACACACATTGCTGACTCCCACTGATGATTGATTTCATCATACTGTAAAGCACTATGACCATTGATTCCATCGCTTGATCCGAACCTCATTTGGGTTGCACGAAAAACAACCATGCTTTGAGGTGAGGTCTAGTCACGGATTTGATCATCTTAAAGCAAGTTGTCTTGCTTGGTACTTTCTAGGTTTGATCCTCCAAGCGAATATCAGAGTTTCGCTTGACCACCTTTGGGTCTTGATTATTTTCCGAGCGAAGATCGGATTCTGTCATAGCGCTTTTAGGGTTTTCGGATTTCAAAAAACCATGTGGCGACCGCAATCGCCTTGGCCGCGGTCGCGATAGTACGGACCGCGATCGCGGTTGATGAGGATGCGGTCGCGGTTGACGAGGCTGTGATCGCGGTGCATCGAAATTCGTTGACGACTTAAGGTTTGCGAGTTCGTCGTTTCTTCAGGGCCAAGAAAGGTTATTTCTTGATTGTCAGAGATCGATTCCCGCTTCACGATTGCATGGATTAATCGCTTTTTTACATCCTTTGAGAACTTCTCTTGTGGCTTGACTTGGAATCTACTGATTGATTGATCTTCGAAAGCGAGAACAAGTTTTTGGATACGCTCTATTAGGATTGGTAAAGTCCGCCCAGACTCTCCAATTCTTCTTGATCATGACGGTGTTTGATGACCAAGTTGGACACCAAACCTCTTGAATAGCGTTGATTACTTTAATCTCTTATTTCAACAATTAAGGCTTCTATTTGCTAAATAGAGGATCGTTTTGCTTGCTTTTACGACCGACTTCACGCTTAGGAGGACGTTCAACCTATGACAAGTAAGATCCGATTCTACTTCATGCAAATTGTATGAGCCTTATGCGAAGAAATCACGATTACCTCGTAATAGGTATATGATTGTTGAAAGCCTATTTCCCATCAGGTTTGCCCCAACGAAAAACTTCTTCTCGGGCTTCTCTTCTTCCATGAATCTCTTATCGACCTACTCCGGTCCGTTCCGGCATGTCGATTTTTGTGTATCTTCGATTTTGGGGTACCTGCGGCCGCAGTTTTGCGTGCTGTTGTCACGGTTGCGTGGGCCGTGGTCGCGACTTATCGGGCCGCGATTGCGGTCTTCAGGCGGTCAATTTCGTTCCTTTGCACGCGTCTGATCGAGCGAATATCGATCATCACCGCTCGTGCGGGTCCGGGTCCGCTCCAGAAAGTTACAACTTTTCCTTTGCTAGGTTTTCTTTGATTGTGGTTGATAGTTGATTCACAATCAAGTTTTCAACTTTGGGTTACCGAGCGCGCACTCGGATCCTAACCCGTCAATTGGTGGTCGACTTTAAACCTTTGGGGGGATTGAATTCGACAAGGGGCTAGCAACGTCACTCCTTGCCCCCAATACTGTCGATTTTGTAGCGCGCACTACGATTAGCACTGATTATGATGATTCGATCATGGTTTGGCTTAGGGTTCATTCGAATTCTAAAGCGAATCTTTTTTGCTGATTTTTTGAGACGTCCTTAGGCTAGAAAAAAAAATCCAAAAACGCAAATTTTCGGAGGCATAAATTTTCGGATGGGAACTCCGATCAAAAATCCAGAGTCGCGAATTTCCGGAGGCGCACTCCGGTGGTCCGCGATCGTGGTTTTTGTGGTCGCGGACTGGGTGTCGCGGTCACGGTTTTTCTATACCGCGATCGCGGTTTGTTCGCAGAGGCGGCGATTACACGTCGTGCGATCACCCCAGGACTTCGAAAAAATTTCTTCTTTTTCTTCTAGGAACGATTGCTCATGGATTTAATCCTCGTTCCCACAAGCGTCGCCAATTGTTAGTGCACAAAAATTCCATCTTCAATGCACTAATTGAATGCTTATTCCTCTTCCGTTCCAAACGATTCTTCCAACCTGTAACCTACAAAACAATAGACACAAGGGGTGGGGACCCCCTAATCCACCTCTGATGCCTAATTCAAAAGAGTAGTCTGTCGATTCGAACGTCGAGGTACAACAAGAAAGCAAGGAATCTCTTAACAGTCGAGCTAAGCGAATATTAGCTTGTTCAAGTTTTTAGTATGCGCCGATATGCAACATGTGGCCTTCCCTACACGGCGAAGGCGTGTAATTATAATGAAAGAAGGAGATTAGAGGGATCGAGATTACACATATTCTAGGGCTAGTCAGATGCCTTAGAGCCAAAGCTAAGAATATTCCCCCCTTCTCCAAGTTTAATTCTATCCTATTCGAAGGATAAAATCTCTCATTAAGTTGCATAACCACCATATTTAATATAATAGGAAAATAAATAAAAGTAATAATAAATACACAGTAATTAAGAAATACCTTTATGGAGATAACGAAAATAATAATTATGGTAGCTATGTTTATTTTACCCGCTCACAGTTAGGATAATGCATATGTCTAATGGAGTTTTTTCTTAAAACCAATTGGTAGTGAAAAGAGTAATTCTTCCATAAATTGACAACAAGCTAGGGGTGTTCTTAGTCCCAAATCTACTTAATACATTATAAAGCAGAAACCATGTCTGTTGAAAAAATTGCGCCACGTGACATTTTTTGAATAAAATAATATGATATTTGTTGAGAATAAGTATTATAATCTTGTATCATTCTTTTTATAAATCCAATTTTTTGTAATATAATAACTTGATCGATATGTTGATATTTTTATACTTATTTTTTTAATCTTGTAACAAGAGTTGAGATCCAAGTTTGTAGTTTTTTTTATCTATATGTTGATAATCACTTGATCTAATATTTTTTATATTAATTTTATGCGTAATAATTTTTTTAATCTTTTAACAAGACTTAGACTTAAAGTATTTATATTTTTTTATCTATATGTTGATAAAATATGAGGCACAATCGTAAATATTTTTTTATAAATTACATAATTTTATTACGATATTATTTACAAGTGTTTTAAATTTTATATTAACTAGGTGTACCCGTCGTACCATGTACGACTACGATTTGATATTTTATAGGCATTATAAATAGGATATTAATAAATAAAAATATAATATAAACTTTAATACAAGCAATTTTATTGCTCGTAGAATGTATAAATTTTTTAATCAAATATAAATGGTAAAAATTAATTTTGAAAATGAAGATATGTTATTAAGATAAAATAATTACATGTCTCTTTTTCATTGATGATATTTCAATATTTCATAGATATGAAATTATAAAAAGAAGATAAAATATGAATAAATTTTTTTATATATTCAAATATGGAAGAGATAAGAATTTTAAAAAAATAATAGTTAACTTAATAAATAAAATATGAAAGATAAAGATGATTTAATTATATAAAATATTTAAATTTTAATTAATTTAATGTAAGATGTGACCAAACTCATTTTGTGGTTCAATAAAGTAAAGATTAGATAAGATTAAATATTATATTATTCATATTTTATTACTTTCCATGTACGTAAATTTAGTGATTGTCAAATATTTCAAAATATATGTTAAATATTTTATTATCTATTTTTATTAATTTTAAACATTGTAAATATTTATCATTAATTTTTTTTATAAAAGAAAATAAATATATATATTTATAAATAAATTTGTCAAAAGATATATGCTAAAAGATTTATATTTATTTTAAAATAATTTTAATATTTTATCTTTAATTTTAAATATTTGTATAAGGAAGCTTTCAAAAGATATTGTTATAATAAATAGATATTTGTTTGATGTTAGAGATAAATTTAAATAGATAAAAAAGAATTTTATAGAAAGAAGTTATAATAATAGAAATAAAAATTAATTTTTAAATATGAGGTGGGGCAAGAATCGTTTTGGTGGATCGAAAAGGTACAACTTTAATATATAGTTATAAATATCATAATATTGTATAATCATTAGTAAAATTATCCCGTACGTATCACGGAGATTTAGCTAGTTTTCGATGTAAAAGTTATGTCCGATAGAGCACCGTAAAAAATTGAGAAGTTAGGAATTGTTCGATAATCCTATAAGTTTTCAATTTTTAGTTTAGAATTCGTAAATTTAAAGTAAAATTCACTTGGTAAAGTCTTTCTCAAAACTAAGATCCTATTATATTTCAAAATTTCAATCTTTAATCTTGTAAATCACCATTATCTTTTAAAAAAAAAAAACCTATGATACTAACATCATTTTGGTGAAGTTCTTAAGAAACTCTAGTTCTAAAAATCTATGGTAAGAAATTGAACCTATTAAAAATTAATTAAAAAATAAGTTTATATATAGAGAGATGAATCTAATCTCAATCATTGAATTCTACTTTAATGTAAATGATTTTTTCAACTCTAGCCATATAATTTTAACTCCATTAACCCAACAACATTTAGTTTCACTTTAATATAATACTCTCTTCGTCCCATATTGTATGGGGTTTTAGTTTTTCCATACTCCATATTCAATATTTTGTCACTCTTCGTATTTGGATATATGACATTCAATTCCTCCTCTCCAATTGGACATGAAAAATTATCTCTCTTGGTATTCGGAGTAATTAATTCACTTTTCACATAAACAAACGATAAATTATTTTTTCAAGGCAAAATTAACTACTTTCTTAATAAGTGTGCGTTTGGCTAAAAATCCATACAATATGAGACGGAGGGAGTATTATTATTTTGACAAACATCCCCACCCACACCCCATCCGTACCCGCCACCCCTACCCCTACTTGAACTGTCAAAAGCTGACCTGATCTACAAACCCGACCCGAAGCGTCCGAAAATTTTAGGGTCAAGACCCGAAAATTTGAACTTGAAACCTGAAATAAATCGAACCCGATAGACCCGAAACTTATTAGGTTGACCGATGTAGTATATTTATAGAATGTATAAATTTTATTTTAAAACTTATAATATATATTTTATTATTAAAATACATAAAAATAATATATTATATTTAAATATTATTATTAGTTTATTTTATTTTTATAATTTAAAAAACACCATTTATACAAAGTTGGATGGGAGCCTAGCAACTAACTGGGCTCCGACACCCTTATTCAAGGCAAGCATAAGCACTGAAAAATAAATGAACCCTACCCCTCCAAAAACTCGAATCGAACCGATCCATTTAACCAGTCACTTGTAACAACCCGAACCCAACTCAACCCGAAACTGAAATGACCGAACTTGAACCCGAACCCGCCCCGACCCGTTTGACAGGTCTACCCCTACCCTCATCTACTCTTGCCCGTCTCCCCCACCCCACTTGCCAACCACCAACACTACTAAGGCTACAAAGAATATGCTCTTCGGTTTTCGTGGCGGCGTTCTTGAACCCCTTGGGCTCGGAGGAAAGGACTCGTTTTTTTTGCAGGGACGTCTCGAACCCCTTGGGCTCGGAGGAAAGGAGCCGCTTTTCAGTTTTTTGCGGCGACATATCTTTGAACCCCTTTGGCTCGAAGGAAAGGAATCACTTTTTTTTTGCGGTGACGTCTTCGAACCCCTTGGACTCGGACAAAAGGAGCAACTTTCCAGTACTTTTTTGTCTAGCTAATAATTCTAGAGTGTTGCAGAGATGTGAAAAAGTTAATCTTATTTTGAATTAGGAGAAATGGCACTGGTAAGAGAAGGTATTGCCCTTAAACACTTTGTGTTGGATCATGGAATTGAAGTGGATCGAGCCAAGATTGCCATCATGGAAGAGTCACCTCCTCCAATTTCCATCAAAGTAGTTCGAAGCTTCTTGGGTAATGCCGGCTTCTACCGACGATTCATGATTTTTCCAAGATTTCTAAACCTCTGACCCAATTGCTCATGAAAGATGGACCTTTTGATTTGATGGCGATTGCCTTTCTTGATTTTGCTAGAATTAGAGAAAGATCATAACTTTGTATAACAATCTCATGCTCAATAAAGTTTTTTTCTCTTGAATCGAATTAAGTTCATTTTTTTATTTTTAGTTTATTGTCTACAAGTTCCAGATCGTGACTGTCGGTCGTGGCCTCTCGAAATGGACAACTAAGCAAAGCTCAACACTTTTTTTTGTCCAAAACAACGGGCAGAAAGATGTCGTATTGACATGCACACAAGCTTGTACTAAATGTGCATAAAACATATTGGATTCTTTTATGCACATTTATGCTTGATGTACATAAACTGATATGGATGTGCATCAATTCATGCCTAAATATGTGCACAAAGTTGTATTGAAATGTGTATTAAAAAACACATTAGGTTTTTGATGCACATATAGGCAAAAAAGTTTGATATTGATTCACACGTTTATGAAATAATTGATTTATATACAATTAGTTTTGATGCACATACAATATAAGAAATATGTATATTCTTCTTATATCCTCTAGGACAAAATTTTAAAAAAAATTCGAAAAATTACACACAGGCCTTTTTTTTTCCTTTTAATGAAAATCTGATAAGATTTTTTTTTTTAGGTGGACGGAAGGAATTTTTTCTCACTTTATGGTTCTTTTGGAAAATTACACACATGTTGTTTAAAGCAGTTAATTTGTTAGAAATGAGTAGATTCTTTCACGGTTCTGCAGTAAAGCATAGTAAAATGAACGATAGGTGGTTATGGTTCTTTTGGATAATAAATTTGTACGAAACAATGGTAAGATTAACCAACTTTGGTAAAAGACCATCTTCCTACTAGCGTAGCGTTGACTCAGCAAACTAGATTCACATGATCTATGAATCATATCCCAAGTCCCAACAATTCAATAAAGTATAACCGACTTCTATGATGAATGAAATGCCAATAATAAATATAATATAGTACGGAGTAGCAGTAGTAGTATAGTGTTACTGTTACACTTATTTAAGGAGTAAGTAATACATCTCCAATTCAGTACAATTAATGGTATGAATCTTATTTAGTACCATTCCACTCTAGTAGTGTACCACCATACAAGAACTTACTTTTTAGAAAAATTCGAATGACATAATTTTGTGCGCAAAGATGATAATTTCAAAATTTAAGCACATTGGAAGCCTTTGGGGACTTTGTAACCACAATCGTTGAGGAGGAGGCTGAGTGAAATAGGCACCTTAAGGTTAAGTCCTAAGACGTTAGCCTTAAGGGCGGTGCACAGGCAAACTGCAGCCTCAAGATCCGCCAGCCCTCGGATGAGGCTGCAGCAAGGCTCCTTAGACGGCTTGCCAAGGGTCACACCGAGCAACCCGTTTAACAAGTTTGCACATACCCCGAGTTTCAAAGTGTCCCTAGGGCATGATGTCCCGGATGGCTTGCTTGGGGTCGGGCTGGGCTTCGGTGTGGGCTTGGTTCCGGGGCAAGTGTCGCATGCGGAGGTAAAGAGGGTAAAGAAGAGGAGGTTGAGAGCCAAGAAGAGAGCGATTAAAGAGCTCTTGTTGGAAGCCATTTTAGTTAGTTGATGAGATAGATGAAGCTGTAGAAGCTAAAAGGATTTTGTGTTGGGTGTGAAGAGATATGAAAGATTAGGGTGTCTTTTATAGGCTTCATGAATGAAATAATTCTTCCTTAAGGACAAACAATAATAATAATCATTACACTATATATATAATTAAATGCATGTGTCAACTTGGTTGCAATTTTGATCAAGAATATCAATCATCATGACATAGCTGTAAACTTTGGAGCTTTGTGGAGACATCGTATATTTCCAAGAATGAACGCACGCAGCTATTGTCAAAATGTGACCGCAGTAAGCAATCATGGTTTAATTAATAGATATAATTGAATATTTAATTTCATGTAGTTATATTGATCTTTATAAATCTTCCGATCCGAAATTGAATGGGCATATATGGTGATGGTGCAAAGGAGTGACAAGTTGGTTTAGAAGCTGGGCAACTCCGATCCTATTACTTCAAGTGCATCAACTGATTGATTTATTGATTATATCAAATGATTCAAATTAACCAACGCATAATATGCTCACTTATAATCTCTTCGTTTTTCATGAAGCTAAGGGTGGAGGAATAGTTTGTTCTATTAGGTGATCGCGAAACAATACCACTTATCTTTCTTTGTTGGATTAGACTCCTTACTAACAACAAAGCTGTTTCTAAACAAAAAGTTAGTTTAGATAGAGAGGTAGGGAGTTAACAAGAAGAGAGAGAACAAGTTTTACGTGGATGGAGAAACAGATGTCTTTTCATTCATCTAAGGATATTTTAAATAGCGGAATAAAAAGGAGGCTACGGGCTCATTAATTTGAAAAACCCTTTAATTTATCTTTTAATGTGTATTACACTTTCTATTAATTATGGGCGTAAAAAATCGTTTACAAATTGCCCCTTGAATGTCACGTATTTACGTGCATAATGGTGACAATCGACATTTCGTGTGTTTTAACACTTTTGACAGATATTCGTGTATTTCGAATTGCTCATGCGCCCGCTTTCACAATTTGCTTGCACTTTCGGAATCATTTCTCATTCGCATTTGTAATCGCATTCGTAATCGAATTTATATTTTAAGATTTCGTAATTTCTCATTTTCACTAACTACCGGGACCACTCGTTCATTCATTGGTAAATGATCCTTCGTGATTCGTGTACATCCATCGAGACTGCTTGTTCATTCATTCGTACATGGTCCAATGTAAGATTTCGTTTACTTCCATCAGGACGCTTTCTCATTCATTCGTAAATGGTCCAACACAAGATTTTGTTTACTTCCACCAGGACCGTGTTGAAGGGTTTCTTGAACAAATAAATTTATATTCAAGACCACGCTGAGTATAGCGGAGTCAGGTTCGTCCACGGGAATGAGAGTAGTGCTAAGAGATTAGTTGATAAACTACGAAAAGCAAGAGAACAAACAAAGGGCTAAGGGTCGAGCAAGACCTTATGGGGCCGAGATCGAATCGAGATTAATGTGTTTTAATCAAATATAAAAAGGCAATCCTAGGGCTAGGGTTACCACAACAACAACCATACATGCTTTCAACGAGAATTCACAACTATCATGCTATCTAGATCATAGAAAAGTCAATTGTCGCAAACAATTCAAGTTATTCAATCAACTGTCGCAAATTAAACAACTTTCTATCTATCTTCCAACCTAGGAATATCAACTTTCGCAAATAAACCTATTAGACCTAATCAAGAAATCAACTTTACACTTTCGCTTTTAGGTTAATTGAAAGATATTGCCTCAACTTTCGCAAAGGTATTAAGCACAAGATAGATAGATATGATCTTCAAGCAATCAAGTTATGAATTCAAGTTTAGACATGCACGATTGTGTTGGGTTTTCACCCAACCCTAGAATCTAAGAAAACTACTCACTCATTGAGAAGAAAGAAGAAGACATCATCAAATTAACACCGAAATTAAAATTAAAATAAAGAGGTCTTACAAATTTCTCCAACTTGTCCTCCAAGTTTTCCTCCTAATCTCCAATAACGTAAAAAGCAAAGCTAGAACTAGCCCCCCAACTAGAAGGTCTAGCCCCCCTTTTATAGAGAAAAAGGAGCCCTAATTACACTAGGAAACAAGATAAAACTACTTCCTAAAATAAAAGATAGAATATATTACAAAAGATCTCGGAATAATGCAAGAGTCGGCGCCCCGATCGACCCCAAATGGGTCGTGCACGACCCCCCTAGGGTCGTGCCTGAGGCTTGGATTTGTGGCTGAGTCTAGCACGACCCTCATAGGGTCGTGCCTGAGAGCTCACAATTCTGGTTGGGTCGTGCTTGAGTAAAACTTGCGTAGAAGATTCGTTACAACTCCATTTGACTCGATTCTTTTTCCTATGTTCTTGTAACGATTTTCTCTATCTATTTCCAAGATCAAAATTGATCTTCAATGACTTTACTTGAGCACTTAATCTCCATCTTCTCTTCATTCTTGAATGCTATCTTCACCGGCTTTGCTCCTTTCTTCAAAAGTGCTCCAAATAGCTCCAAAAACCTATAAAACACCACCAAAGCTTATGTAGACTCCATATCTTAAGGAAATACAAATACCTACACAAACGACTCAAGACAAAACACAAAACTAAAGAAAAAGACTCAAAGACACTAAAACACACCCTAAAAACATGACTAAAAAGGCGGACATCAAAACACCCCATACTTAGACTTGCTTGTCCTCAAGCAATAATCATGAAAAATCAAGACCAATAACACAATCCTCAAGCATAGCCTTTTTCAAAACATTTCAAACACAAGTGAAAAAAGTAGACAAGTAATTTTAATGTCATCACATATGTATGAGTCTCAAGCATAGGCAATCACAATCCAACCTCACAAGGGATTTTAATGTGTTTCACTCATCTCTCATGTGTTTAGGCTATTATTATCAATTCTCAACTCAATCTTTATGCAACATCAACTTTATCATTGAGACTTATATCACCAATCTCTCTACCTAGAGAAGTCAAAACACATCAATCATCATAAGAACTTAGGCTCAATGAAATCTTCATAGAAGACTCCATTCGGACGGGTTGTAATGGGGCTTAGTAATAACATTAAGGTGTGGAAATATTTTGGTCATGTGGTGCTAATAATATCTGGGAATCAAAGACTCCTAAAAACTCACATATTGCCAAAACTCTCATAAAAGAACTTATACCAAACTCACTCAAACATTATGCTCCAACTCACTTATTTCTTCAACCCCTTTAAATCCCAACTTAATATTGCTTTATAAACACTAAGGAAATCTGGCTCATGCACATTATTTACTTTCAACACTTTGCTTTCTTTCTTTTCCTCCCTTATGATTTTCATTTTTTTTATGGGAGATCGGTACCGATTTTCTTTCTTTCTTTCTTTGCAAGTGCATTGAGGGAACCAAACTCCTTTTACATAACAAACTGCAAGACTTTTACTTTACCCAACCCATATTACCCCACACTACAACAAAAACAGCCTTGGGTGACGAACCTTTTCGATGCCCAAAGTCATTTTTTCGACGCCCAAGGGCAAGGGCGACATGGCACATTTCGACGCTAAGTCGTCGCCCGAAGCGAGTCGCCATTGAACTTGGGCGTCGAAACCCGGGTTGTCGTCCAAACAAAGAAAACGCGACAAAAAAACGTTCGTCGCACATAGAGTGTGTGCTTCGAAACGATTTTTTGTCGCCCAAATTATTGTGCTTCGAAAAGGATTTGTGTCGCCCAAATTTTTGTGCTTCGAAACGGTGTTTTGTCGCCCAATTTATTGTGCTTCGAAACGGTGTTTTGTCACCCAATTTATTGTGCTTCGAAACGGTGTTTTGTCACCCAATTTACTGTGCTTCGAAACGGTGTTTTGTCGCCCAATTTACTGTGACATGAAAACAAAATTCGCCGTCTCTATATTTTGCTACGAGTTGATCAATTGTTGTTCTTTATAACTTTTGGTGCAATGGAATAGTTACATTGATTTTTCCATTACACCTATACACATAAAATAGAAATTCCATATGCCAAAATAAAATTACAAAAAGAAGCCAAAATGCCAAAGTTATTCAAATAGAGTAGCTAGTATCATACATGCATGTCCATCTTCTACCACCAGTTTCTCCAAAAAGTAGCTAGTACACACCAAATAGAGTGGCTAGTACATACCAAAAAGAGTGACTAGTACATACCAAATAGAGTAGCTAATACGTACATACCAAATAGTGTTCTTAAACATGTTTTTGATAGTACTTTCCAAAGCATCCAACAAAACTTCCATGTCAACAGTGGCAAGCAACAAAACAACCTGTAGGCAACAATAGCAAGTCCAACTTCTATGTCAACACTCACATATATCAAGCAAATGAAGTCTTATAAAAATATATGTATAACTATACAAAGAAGTATTAAATATGAAAAAGAAAGGAACATGATAGTATAATCTCATAAATTAAGGCACAAATATGACTTGAGTTACTAGAAAATCAAACCAACAATCTAACTATTACTTAATCCTTTTCAACTTACTAGAAAATCTAATCAATTATTAAGAATTTTTTAAAACATGACATAAGAGCATCAATCATTGCACATTCAATTCAATATTCTCAAACTAATGCATAGATAGCGTTGTATTCAGAATAATACCTTATACTTGAGGATTTGCCGCAAAAAAGGCTGAAAGTTTGTCTTGCATTGCACGAAAATCTGCGTCTCTTGCTTCATTCTCTCGTTTTAATTTTTCAATCTCTTCATTCATTTGAGCTTGCATTTCAGCTTTCTCCGCTTTAAGTCTTTCAATTTCTCCCTTTAATTCAGATTCCCTTTCCCTTGTATTCTTTTCCATTTGCTCCATTTGTTGAGCCATTTGGTGTGCAATTTCAATACCTTCTCCACTTGATCTCCCCTCTATAATGCGTTTAGGTGGTTTTGGCCCAAAACCTAAACCATTTAAGAAGCATAGAAAAGGAACTATCACTCCATTTATGACTCACCTTAATATGGAGTAAGGTGATTATAAACTCTAACTTTGAGAAGGTTTTACACCCTGGATACAAATCCTCCTCAACACTTTTCATTAATCTTTCAAAATTTTCAGGTAGCTGATCCGTTCCTTCATCATATTCAGTGCTTGTACTAAAACTATTACTTCCCAAGCCACTTGAAAGCCTTATATTATCTGCCTCGTGTAATAAAGGCCTCATATCATCTCTCAGCATACCATCATCAGAAGTGTAAGAATCTTCTTCATTGATTACTTCATCATTATCTCTACAATAGTCTATAGGATCTTCACCATGAAACTCCCAAGGATTATAATCATTCTTAATTTCATGATACATTAAGTGCTGCCACATTTCATCTCAGTCTTTAAAAAGGGATAGTAAGCAATAATTACAAGGACACCTCATCACAGCTCCTTCACCTTTACCATTAAATGCAAATTCCAAAAATGCATTAACACCTTCTACATACTTCGGTTGCCTTCTATCAAATGTTGACCTATTGATCATCCACGTTCGATCCATAACCTTGTTGAAGACTACCAAATACATTTAACTTTAGAAGAATGTAATAAATTTAATTTCTTTAAAGACATGAATCTGGTAAGATTTTCAAATTATAAAATTAAGTAGATATGCTTTATTATGACTTCAATCTGATGCGTGATCTACAATTTTTATGACAATGTACTAGTTGACCAATGTGGTTCCATAAAATTTAAACTAGTATACACTAATTAATCAAATATAAACTACCATCTAGCAATCATTTAAATCATAGAGTTGTACTGTAATAATAAAGATTACAACACATTTTCATCAAGAAATGTAGCAAAAATTTATAAATACAACACAGAGAAGTATAAACAAATATAGAAGACAAATCAATTCTTCACATAGATGAATGATGCAATAGAATAAGAACTCATACTCTTTAACTAGTATAAACTCCTGCTCAAAGGCCAAAATAGGTATTGTAGATTAAAGTTAAACATTTCATCTAGAGCATGTTTTAGACATACCTGTCCTTATCGGACGAATTCAAAAGCAATAGTACAACCACTTTAAGGTCATGCAGCCTAGCTCACTCAACGAAATGCAACCAAGTGTGGTGGGTCTCCTGCATATAATGGATGAAATAAACAAATTACAATGCAGAAAATATATTCCAAATGAGAATAATATTTTATAAAACTTGTTCCACAGAAATGATATTTGGGTAGCATTGCATATTTTACAAAACTCGTTCACATTTTGATATCCTTGTTTTCTCCACTTCTAATTCCCAAACCCAAGGACCAAAATTATCCCTTTCTTTCTTTAATTATATGCTCCATCTTTTCCAGAAAATCACATTAAAAAACTTGTTTCATTAGTACTAAATAATCTTTAAACTCTAATTACTGTATGTATCAGTTCATCACCAATATATATGGCAACATTGTAAGACATGAGTTTCTTCAATAATGGAGATCCAAGTTCCAAGGGTAAACATCAACTATCATGGCATGAAGACTATTCCATGAACAAGGAGAAATTTGTTTTTAAATCTGGAATTGAGAAACCATATCCTAATAAATGTGCAATTTGATCTAAACTCAATATGATAATCCCAATCCTTTTGAGAAAATTATAGTATTAAAATGTAAAGCAATCATTACTGACGTCTAATAAAAATTCCCAGAAGTTTACAAAACAAGCAGGAGAACACGAGGTTAGGCTCTCAGGACAGAAACAAAGAGCACCAATTGCAAGATTATTTTTACCTTAAAACAATCCTACTAGATGAGGCAACAAAGAGTAGAAATAGTATAGGTGCATCTTTAATCTGGATAATGTTTTGATAGACTACAGGGCCTGAACCCAACTAGCTCCTTTTCCATTTCTATAACAGAAATTAAACTTTACTTTTAATAGCCCATGATTGAGAAGATTAGGCTAAATTAGCTAGTTTATATGTATATGTTATAGGCTATGTGAGCTTTGATACATAATTATCTTCATTCTACAAAAAATAGTAGCAGTATATAACATGATAATGATGTGAAATAATTAGCATATTTCAAAATCCAGTGCTTGGCACATTCCTTAAGCTTATTTGGTACTCATTCTAGATGGCTAGTGGGCTATTTGCCTACTAGTACATTTACAAATCAAAGCATGGACCATCTATTTTCAAAAAGAAGAAGAAAAAAGTCTAAATAGAACATAAAACAAAGGACATAAAAAAAAGGATTGGGACACCAACACTGATTGGTAGGAATTAAGCAATAGCAGATCTACACATGATAAGGGGGCAAAAGATGCACCTTATCATCAAATGAGAAAGATAACTATACCAACTATCATCAGTCCATAAACACTAATACACAATTTGTAAGTCCCTAATGCATACAGAATATGAATGAGAATACACACACAAACAATTTACATATTTTATTAAGGCACCCAATTCTATTTAGATTTCCAAGCACTCTTACAATTCAGTTTTATGCAAGTATATGTAAAATTATCCAGCAAGTCTAAATATGAAGGAGGGATAAGATTTTGAAAGGCTTTCAAGAGTTAGAACCTGCAAATTCAGAACTCGGGTGGTTCAGTCGACAATGAGGCAATCCTCCATCCACAACTGCAAATATGAAAACAAAAAGCCTTCAAGCCCTAAATCTCGAATCAACGGTCAAATTGAAGAATCAAACATAGAAATTGAAAGATACACATGTCATGAAAATTAAATTCCAACCAAAAAAATCAAATTCACAGATCTGAGAAGGAAGCCCACCTTCTAACTTGCGATTGGTATTCAGGGAAGTTCAAAGGGAAGGAAGGGAGAGATGAATTCCAAAGCTGGCTCGAATTAGCAGTTACACGAACTAGGTATTGAGCACGCAGTAGACAATTGAGGGAGAGCGAATGATCAAATTAAGGGGGAGAGGCTAGTGGGTGGAGAAGAAACAACGGAGGTCGTGCTCCATGGCGTCGAGCAACATTGGGGCATGTATGAAACAATGGAGGCTAGCAGGAGAGAGTATGCGTGTCTAGGGTATGGGGATTCTATTTCCCACTAAAATTTTAAGGTGTATTTCTATTTCCCTCTAAAAATTTCGACTACCCGCGTAAAAAAAAGGTGTCCAAATTAGTATTTCTCGCTATTGTTTTTTTTTATTTTAAGTAAATTATACTACAGGGCGGCAAATTAATTTTTTTGTCGCCTAAAAATGTTCCTTGAGGGCGACAAAGATACTATGTGTCGCCCATAAATTAGTTTGGGCTACAAAGAAGTTGTTCTATGCCTGTAGTTACAATATGGGCGACACATTATTAGTTTTACCGCCCAAAATAACTTATGGGCGACAAAATAAAATGTGACGCCCTTTATTAGTTTTTTTGTCGCCCAAAATCCTTTTTCTTGTAGTGACACTCGAACCAAACAATTACCTCAACATAATTATTGCAACCAATACTAAGTCCTAATCCCCGGATAGGGTCAAGCTTATCTTGGCTAGGGAAAAATTTTGTGGAGCTAAAAATATAAGGCTTAAGGCTCAACTTGGCTTCAAAAAGAGGAAAATGTAAAGGTAGGCAAAAGAGAGGATAAAAAAATAGCTTATGAAAAATAAGTTCTTAATCATAATTAACATGCATGAACGATCTCATAACGGCTTCAAGAAATAGATAACCATATCAATAACAAGAGATAGATGCATAAAGAGAGAAAATCACACAAGAAAAGAAGAGGGATTTTTGATGTTCTCCCTATAAGGCCAAAATTCCTCACTAGGTAAATTTTTTGTTGGATTGCAATTAATTCTACTTAAGACACATATGCTTAATTTCATCACAAGTCCATTTTCACAATTAAAAGCAATTTCTCAAGACTTAGGCTATACTATCCAAATATGCCAAAGGAATTATATGATAAGCATGAAAATTAATACTCATCATAGGACATCTAAGATGGAGCATTCTTCTATCCTAAAACAAAGAAGCAAACAAAGAAGAAAATATTTTTGGATTTTTCGACATTTTTCAATTTTTTTTGTTTTTTTTTCAAAGCTTTTTCTTAACAAAACAAACTAACAAACAAGAAATCAAGCAAACAAACAAAAAAAAAGACTCAATTATGTACAACATGTGAGGTTTCTTCTTCCCCTACCCCATACTTAAATCATGCAATGTCCTCATGCATGAAAATGATATGAAAAAGTAAAGAGAAAAGAAGAAGAAAACTCACAAAGAACTCTTGGAAGCTTGGAGAGGGGGTGGAACAAATACCCAAAGTTGCACCGCATGTAAAGTCGTCTTTTTGAGCTCGTTTTTGAAGCTTAGGACCCTGCAAAAATCCCACAAAATTCCATTCCAAACAAATATATTCTATCCTAGTCTAAGGAAGGTTAGAAAAAGAACCTAATCTAAAAATAAAATAAAATAAAAATAAAAATAATAAAACTTACTAAAGAGCGGGTTGCCTCCCGTAAGCGCTTGTTTAACGTCATTAGCTTAACAACTTATCTTAGCTCATCAAGGCAGCCTCCATCCAGCTATGTCGGGATCATGGGAAACCCCATACTTAGATTGAAAAGCTTCAAAGCTTCTCTCTAGGACATTCGGTTCTCTATCATCCACAAGTATGCTTGGAAGTCCTACATTAGGGTTAGAAAAATCCGAAAACCAAGGAGGCTTTGACTCTTTCACAGTATGCTCAATAGTAGGAGTTGTAAGAGAAGGATGAAAGAAAGGATCATGACCAGAATCAATTGGATAAGAGCAAGGAGACTCACCTTTGTTATTCTGAAGAGGGGTCGTTACCGAGGGTATGTGGGTCGTTATGGACCCAACTGGATCATGGAATGCCTCGGTATCGTGCCTGTCACCCACAACGTTGTGATTATTCAGAGAATGGTCGGTACCGACCCACCATGGTGGGTCGGTAGGCTCCTTGTTGATGCTTTTAATGACCTCATTCGCATCAGTATTGAAGCGAAACTCGACCTTCTCTTCCCCAATGTCAAATGTGAGTAGTCCCTTTCTAACATCAACTCTTGCCCCTGTAGTGGCTAAGAATGGTCTTCCAAGAATGATTGGCACCACAGGGTCTTCAGGCATGTCTAGCACAATGAAGTCGTTTGGGACAAAAAATTTACCAACTTTAACTGGGACATCCTCAATGACTCCGATGGCTTTTACACAGGATCCGTCCGCCATGTATATCATCATATTGATGGGTTCCAGCGGTCCCATGTTAGCCTTGGTCCAGATAGAGAGGGGTAATAAACTAGCACTTGCACTTAGATCACATAGAGCTTTAAAACGGTGAGTTCCAATACCTATTGAAATTGCAAACTTACCTGGATCACCGAGTTTTTCAGGGAGCTTTATGGAATGGACCTCATTATGCAGCTCTGATATTGATCGCTTCCTAGATAAAATCTCCTTCAAGAATTTAGTATAAGCAGGCATTTCATTCAAAGCCTCGACGAAAGGAATAGAAAGATTCAAGCCTTGAAGCAACTTAACAAAGCGCTTGAACTTACCTTCCGTTGAGTCTTTAGGTTTCTTAGAGGGGAAAGGAAGTACCTTAGATGGAGATGGAATGGAAAGAGAAGGGTTAGAAGACTTACTTGGTGAAGGGTGGTCGAGCTCGACCCTTGGAGGGTCGATCGCCTCTTCTTCCTCGTTAATAGCCTCCTCAGGAACGACCCTTGAGGGGGTCGTGCGCGAACCTAAGGGGGTCTTGCACGACCCTAAGGGGGTCGTGCAAGACCCTAATGGAGTAGTGGCAGGGTCGGTCCTGAGAGGTCCAACCTCTGTTGGGGTCGTGCTCGACCCTAAAGGGGTCGGTCCTGAGGCTTGTTCCTTCTCTTTATGCTTGATTGGCTCGGGCAACGCCATGCCACTCCTTAAGTGCATGGCTCGGATTTCACCATCACTTGCTCGGCCTCTAGGATTCTCCTCAGGGCGGCCCGGGAGTTGTCCATGAGGTCTCGGGATTTGAGTAGCTAATTGTCCAAGTTGGGAATCGACATTCTTTCTCCATGATTCAAATTCTCCCAACCGTGCATGAACACCTTTCAACTCAGCTCGTACTCCATTGATCCCGGTTTGGACCTCAGCTCGGACTCCATTAATTCCATCTTGCAGCCCTTGCACCCATGATGGTGGCTCTTGATAGCTCGGAGGACGGTAGGGAGGGGGACGTTGCTCTTGTTGAGGAGGTTGGCCTCCTTGCATAGATCCGTAATTGGGATTGCCCCATGATGGTTGGACATTGTTCCTCCCTGCATAATTGTTTTGGTTCCTAAAGGAACCTCTCATATAATTTGCCTCCTCATAAGCCTCAGCGGCTCGTACTTGCTGCAAGTTAGTTCAATTGGAAGTAATATGGGCGGAAGACCCACATTCTAGACAAGATTGAGAAGTTTCAAAGTAGCTTACTTGCTTTTTCAGACGATTGATCTCATCTTGCATGAATTGGAACTTCACATCCCGATCAGATACATCGGATTGTGGTTCATACAACTTCCTCTCTATGGGCTTAGCTTGCTGGGTTCCATACATGGCATCATAGTTGGTTAGTTTATTCAATAGCGCCCATGCCTCATCTGGAGTCATCTCAATGAACCCACAATCAGTGTGAAGGTTAATGCGATCCTTGGTAGCCGCATTAATGCCTTGAAAGAAGATTTCATGGAGAACATACGGAGGTTGCCCATGAGTAGGGCATTGGCGTAGAAGCTCTTGAAATCGTTCCCATGTCTCCACAAGCGTCTCGTTGGGAAGTTGATGGTAAGAGGTTATGCGCTTCCTAAGCTCTATTGTTTTTGCCGGTGGAAAGAACTTGGTCATGAATAAATCATGCAATTCTCTCCACGATGTAATAGACCTTCGTGGCAAACTCTCCAACCAACTTAAAGTTTTTCCTGCAAGAGACCACTTAAACGCCTTCAAGAGAACATATTCAAATGAGACACGGTCAGCAGCAATAGTGTCACATAAAT
The DNA here is from genome assembly GCA_964016875.1 of Fallopia convolvulus. NCBI lineage: Eukaryota > Viridiplantae > Streptophyta > Magnoliopsida > Caryophyllales > Polygonaceae > Fallopia > Fallopia convolvulus. The sequence goes on from OZ024728.1 coordinate 23,104,513, forward strand.
CAGTAAAGTTCTTAATATTCTCCATTGGGCATTCAGTGGGTTTCCCCTCAAATTGAGAACGCTTGATTAAGGATATAAAGTGAGATTTAATCTCAAAAGTGCGAGCAATCTCCGGGAGTACTATCACCGATTCGGGCACCCTTTGTTCCGGGTGCATGTATTGCTCGGCATTCCTTGGGATAGCGTTCAGTTGCTTCTGGAATCGCTGCGCATTCGCAACCTGAGTGTCTCGGTCCACTGGCATGCGTTGCATCTCAGCACGGAGTTCCTCCATTTGTTGAGCAAGAGTCTCAACGTCGCCCATTGCTCGTTGTTCTCTCAAATGTCGGTGGAAGGACCTCTCAGGTTCGCTGTAGTAGTCAATCTCAAGAGTTCTCCGGGAAGAACGAGATGGCATATACTGCGAACAAAAACAAAGAAAACAAAATTAAATAAAAACAAAAGGGTAAGGGCTAGTCCCAAACCCAAATATCAACTAAACTAGGCACTATTGCTCACTCCCCGACAACGACGCCAATTTGTTGAAGGGTTTCTTGAACAAATAAATTTATATTCAAGACCCCGCTGAGTATAGAGGAGTCAGGTTCGTCCACGGGAATGAGACTAGTGCTAAGAGATTAGTTGATAAACTACGAAAAGCAAGAGAACAAACAAAGGGCTAAGGGTCGAGCAAGACCTTATGGGGTCGAGATCGAATCGAGATTAATATGTTTTAATCAAATATAAAAAGGCAATCCTAGGGCTAGGGCTACCACAACAACAACCATACATGCTTTCAACGAGAATTCACAACTATCATGCTATCTAGATCATAGAAAAGTCAATTCTCGCAAACAATTCAAGTTATTCAATCAACTGTCGCAAATTAAACAACTTTCTATCTATCTTCCAACCTAGGAATATCAACTTTCACAAATAATCCTATTAGATCTAATCAAGCAATCAACTTTACACTTTCGCTTTTAGGTTAATTGCAAGATATTGCCTCAACTTTCGCAAAGGTATTAAGCACAAGATAGATAGATACGATCTTCAAGCAATCAAGTCATGAATTCAAGTTTAGACATGCATGATTGTGTTGGGTTTTCACCCAACCCTAGAATCTAAGAAAACTACTCACTCATTGAGAATAAAGATGAAGACATCATCAAATTAAAACCGAAATTCAAATTAAAATAAAGAGGTCTTACAAATTTCTCCAACTTGTCCACCAAGTCTTCCTCCTAATCTCCAATAACGTAAAAAGCAAAGCTAGAACTAGCCCCCCAACTAGAAGGTATAACCCCCTTTTATAGAGAAAAAGGAGCCCTAATTACACTAGGAAACAAGATAAAACTACTTCCTAAAATAAAAGATAGAATATATTACAAAAGATCTCGGAATAATGCAAGAGTCGGCGCCCCGATCGACCCCAAATGGGTCGTGCACGACCCCCCCTAGGGTCGTGCCTGAGGCTTGGATTTGTGGCTGGGTCGTGCACGACCCTCATAGGGTCGTGCCTGAGAGCTCACAATTCTGGTTGGGTCGTGCTTGAGTAAAACTTGCGTAGAAGATTCGTTACAACTCCATTTGACTCGATTCGTTTTCCTATGTTCTTGTAACGAATTTCTCTATCTATTTCCAAGCTCAAACTTGATCTTCAATGACTTTACTTGAGCACTTCTCCATCTTCTCTTCATTCTTGAATGCTATCTTCACCGACTTTGCTCATTTCTTCAAAAGTGCTCCAAATAGCTCCAAAAACCTATAAAACACCACCAAAGCTTATGTAGACTCCATATTTTAAGGAAATACGAAAACCTACACAAACGAATCAAAACAATACACTAAAACACACCCTAAAAACATGACTAAAAAGGCGGACATCAGACCGCTCGTTCATCTATTCATAAATGGTCCAACGCAAGATTTCGTTTACTTCGAAGCTGTACCTGCTGTTTTCGACAGAAATTTGATAACCAAACTCTTGCCCTAAATTGGGGCACGATCGAATTGAAGGTCAAGGAATTACTAAAGAAACAATCGGATTGAAGAAATCGGGATTACAAGTGTTCTCTCTTGGAGAGTTTTGTTGTTGTATATTTGTGTGTACAATGTAATGAATTGGTTTTTCTATCTTTTAGCCTATATCCTCATCAGACTAACAATTTTTTTCTTATGACCCACGATGCCCTTGTTTTTAGGGCATATCTTTATGCTTTAGACACCTCCCACGTTTCTCGGAATGAGTAACCGCCTTGGATGGCTGAATCTCGGGCGCGTGCTTCGCTCTTATGACCGTAGCCTTCTTCCTTCCCTTGTGACAGATGACTTCGTCTATCTCTTTGACCTTTCTTTCATCCCGTTCTCTCATGATTCTTCCCTCGCTTTTTGGGCAGTCTATGTCAAATGGGCAAGATTGTTTTTGGGCCTAACAATAGCCCCAAATCTCGATCCAAATCTTTCGGCGGAATTTGGATCAGATTTACCGCGTGAACTACAGTGGGCGTGCGACACGTCTGTTCACCCCTTCCATTCGATCACCCTCGGGGAGGTAAGAAGTTATATCACTTCAGGCTATAATTACTCCGGGCGCAGACTCCTCGAACGTACGCGTCCATTCACTCCTACTGCTCTTCATCTTCTCCCTTTACTTTTCCCTGTAATTTCCTCTCTTTTTGAATACCTTTTACCATGGTTAGGGCTAGTGCTGAGGTCACAGGTTTCGAGTCTTCCAACTCTCTTGAACCTCATGATTGTCGTCCCTGCTCCACGACCGCGGAAGAAGTAGAAAGAATCCTCAAGGGCCACGGCTTCCCCACTAGTACTGTCTTTTACTGTCCTGTCCGTGAGGCTATCGATTAGGTTAAAGCGGGCTGGGTTTGCTTACTAGAATACCCCTTTACCTTAGGAACACAATTCCCTTTCTCCACGCTAGTTCGAGACTTCTTGTTGGACCTTAGGGCATCTCTTGCGCAACTGATGCCCGCCACTTGGAAGATCCTTTACCAGATAAGCGAAGTGTGCGCTGATGAAAAGATAGACTTTGTTAAATCTCTTGTGCGCGTATCGGGTGTGCGCACTCAGGGCTGGCCATTTCACCCTCCACGCCAGGGACGCCAAAAACCTTCTCATTCCGAAGTCCAAGGTAAACGACAAGGACTGGGCGAATCATTTCTTCTTCGTGGAAAGATCGTCCCTAGGACCAATGTACCAAGCCACCTTTTTCGACGCTTGGAGTTCCAAAGGTGAGCATAAATTCCCTTGTCTACAATTTTCTTTTCCGGAATTCAATTCTCCCCTTATATTTTTCTTTTTCTCTTGATGGTGCAGTTCCACCTGGCTTGGATACCCATGTCTTGGAGTCAGAGGCATGCATGAAGATCTTCGCTCTGCCGGAGGGAAGGAGAACGTATCGGAAGACGATGGAGCCGATGCTGAAGGGCGAGTCTAGTAACAGGACAACATCTTCATTAGGGGATCCTTCGGGTGGAGAGGACGATGCAAAGTCGGGGGATTCGGAGAGGACGATCGACGATGGAGTTCCAACGCCTTCAGAAGTCACCAATATGTCGGCAAAGCCTTTGGTGAAACCCACTGGTACATGCCTTTCACTGATAATTGATTTTCCGGTTGTCTGAAATGCCTGATTTATCGTTGTTCGCTTTTTCTGAAGCTTCTTCTTCTTTGGGGCGTAACTTCTCTGTTGTGGCTATGATCCAACATAAGTTGCGATCTAGCGATAAAAAACCCCCTCTAGATCCCAAGGTGAAAATGGAAGTCGTAACCAAAATAACTCCTGTCAAGAGATCATCTCCAAGTGCCACGAAAGTTATCGATCTGGAAGATAAAGTTTCGACGGACATGTGGCAAAGACTTCGCGATACCCATGGCTCCAAAAAACCGCGTTTGGATGTTCCGGCCCCTGCCCTGATTAGGGACGCGGGCCTGATGGTTTGGAAGGTTAAAATTTCCCGTTCGCATGTCGTTTCATTTTTTTATATAGGTACTCACTCCTACTGCCGACACTTTTATTTTTGGGATATACCTTTTGGTGCCCTTGAGGTTTAGCCTTTTCCTCTTGGTGTCCAAAATTTTTTTTATTCCTTTTGGTGCTCTTGTAGTTTTAAAAAACTCCTTACCATAGCCTAAAATACATCCAAAGACAAATTCCATCCATTTTACACCAATGTCCGTTAACAATTTATTTAAAAAAAAATAAAAAAATCCAAATATTCTTTTTTTTTTTTCGTGAACAATTTTTTTTTACCTTTACCTTTCTTCTCTGCAAGTTCTTTAATGGCAAATCTCCCCCGCACATTAAATTCATCTCCTCCCCCTCATTTGAATCTCAATTCTCTCTTTCTCTCTAGCTTAATAATCTCCAGCACATGGGCTTCCATCAGCACCACAACACAAGCGATGGCGTATCCCACTCTCGAATGGTCAATAGCCCGCACTTCTCTGGTGCCATGAACCACCAAGCGTACTCCTTCAATTGGCAACACCACCACCGTCGCCAAAAACTCCGCCTCTATCTCTTCCTCCGTCGGCAACCACAGTGACGCCGCCAGCAGCGGTCTGAGTACCCTTTTCGAGATTGATTTGGTCCTCAACTCTCCCAGATTTGAATCCGCCAGCCCTAGCGCCAACTCCGGCGACGTGTTTGATTCCTTCGTTCCATTTCTCGTCTGTCAATTAGAGGAAAAAGCCAGCGAGATCTCTCCTGCTCATATCCTCAATTTTGTGTTTGAGTTTATTATTCAAAAGTGAAAAATAGTAATATTTAGATTTTTTATTTTTTTAATTATATAGTTAACGGAAATTGGATGAAATTGGATGGAATTTGACTTTGGGTTTATTTTAGGCTACGGAAAGAACTTTGTCAAAACCATGAGGGTACCAAAAGGAAAACGAAATTTTTTTGGGAACCAAAAGGAAACGACGAAACCTCAGGGGTACCAAAAGGAAAATCCCTTTATTTTCTTAGGCTTTACAAGGCGCACTGTGGGTGGCGGATGCCGTCTATCGGGGGGAGAAGAGTCTGACGGAGCTCAAGTCGAGGTGGGATGCTGAGAATGCCAGGTTGGAGCAGAAGGTGGCGGCCGCTACTTAACGATAGAAGGCTGATGCTGATAAGATTGCAAGGTTGACAAAAGCGGTCAAATGTCATGCGAGTCAAGTTGCTTCAGATCGATCCAAGATTGCTGACCTCGAACTTGCAAACAAGAAAATTCTCAAGGAAGCTGGCGAGATTGGAGCCTATTTCTCAATGATGTCCCGGGTGGAGACAATCAAGCAGTTTGTGGCGGGCCAGCATTTGAATTGGGATTTGGATGCAAAGATCGCAACCTTCCACGAGTGCTATCCTCCCGACGTGCCGGCCCCCCGCGATGAGATCTTCGCTTCCTTGGGTCTCCTAGACGAGGAGACGGAGAAGGATCTTGGTGCTGATGAAGATGCTGATAATCGCGGAGCGGACGCTGGAGCTGCAACATGGACTGAAGAAGGGTTAGATGATCTCCAGGCGAGTGGACTGGACCGATCTAAGGAGGCTACCAAAATGGATGAAGACTAGGCCCGTGCACCCGTGTAATCTCTTTTGATGTTCGAACAAGTTTTTGCTTAACTCTTTTTTGTTTTGTGATGGATTGGCCAAGTTTAGGGACGAAGACACTTTTACACCATTTCGGGAGCGTTCTCTCGCTGGGATGGGTTTTGGTTTATCTTGGGTGCATGAGCAAGTAACTACACAAACAAATGTCATTCATTCGACAAAACATCGCAACATGGAAATCACACATCAAGTAATTTTCACATAGTCAAGTTGATCACAAGCAAACTACGAAAGAAATGAACTAGAATGAAAGTAGACTAACAACTAAGGATAGATGACCTCGAACGTCTTGCGTATCACGTGCGGAGGCTTCCTGCTAGGGGTGCCCAAGAAGTTTGTGTTCCGAGGAGGGAAGACTTCTTTTAGAAGTGATACTTCTTTAGATGAATCGCATTCCAACTCCGTTGAACGGCATCACCATCTTTGGATTCAAGTTGTTACCCGCCTTGACCAACGACCTTGGTTACCTTGTATGGCCCTTACCTTGCTGGGGCTAGCTTGCTTGACTTGGTTTCATGGGTATTTTGAAAGACTTTTCGCCGTACCCAGTCGCCAACTTGGAAAGTCCGAATCCTGTCGTTTTGGTTGTAGCATCGGATGACATGTTGCTGGTGTCTAGCTAGACGTAGTCGGGCTTGGTCATGAAGCTCGTCAGAAGTATCCAAATCGGCCGACAACTCCACACGATTTTGTTCTTCAATCAAGAAGCTGGTGCGAGCTGCGGGGATGAGAATCTTGGTGGGAATGACCGCTTCACACTCGTGCGTCAATGAGAAAGGAGACTGACCGGTTGCTACCTTAGGCTTTGTTCCATCGGCCCATAGGACGTAGGGTAGTTCGTCGACCCATTTTCCTTTGCCTTCACGAGTCACTTCTTCAGGTTGTTCACAATCACGTTATTGCTAGCTTCGGCTTTCCCATTAGACTGGGGGTAGCGAGGTGTCGAAGTGACTAAATTGATGTTCCATCGACTACAGAAGTCTCTAGTTCTCTGACTTATGAACTGAGATCCATTGTCGCATACGATCTCTGAAGGCACCCCGAAACGACATAGGATATTTCTAATGATAAAAGAAATCACCTGTTTATCCTTGATTTCTCGATAAGCTTCGACTTCAATCCACTTGGAGAAGTAATCGGTCATGACGAGGAAGAATACCCTTTGTCCGGATGAAAGGGGGTAACTTCCCGACTATGTCCATTCCCCAACGCATGAGCGACCATGGTGTTAGTGTAGGGTAGAGTTGTTCGGGAGGTTAGTGAGCCGTTGGTGCGTGTCTCTGGCAGGCATCGCACTTATGGCAGAATTCTAAGATATCATTTCTCATAGTAGGCCAGTACCACCCCTGACAAAGGGCTTAGTGGGATAGACTTCTTCCTGCTGTATGGTTCCCACAATCTCCTTCATGAAGCTCCTCGAAAATTTTCTGGACGCCTTCCTTGGTCAAGCAACGCTGGAGTGTACCTACTGCTGACCGGTGGAAAAGCATCCCATTCTCGACTGTAAATCGCGTAGCTCTCATATTCAGCATCCTAGCCTCGGTTTTTACCTCTTGGAAGCTTCCCTTCGATCAACCAATCATGGTACGGCTGGGTCCAAGGTTCTTCATTAACTTCGGAGGGAACGAGGGAATTTCCTTTATGACCCGGACCGTCCAGAGATAGATTTGTGTCAGGGTCATTTCGGAAGCTTCGGGCGTCAATATCATCACTACTCATGAAGACATCTTCACGTGGCATGGACCCGTGAGGGAGGACGTCTTCGGTCACACCAAGGGATTTGTCGCCATCATCGACACAGGTTCTTCCGATGGCAGGGACCCTGATATGAATCATTGGAATTGTAGGATATTCATTAGGGTCGATGGCCAAAGCTAAATGAGCGAGAGAGTCTGCTTGAGCGTTCTACTCTCTTGGGAACTATGTGAAGGATATCTTCTCGAATCGAGGGATCAGACCCTTCACCACTTCCAAATAAGCCGCTATTCTTTCATCCCTGGTTTCATATAACCTCAGGATCTAATTGATTATCTTTAATGAATCACAATTGACCTCGATCTGCTGTATGTCCTGGTCCTTGGCAAGGGTTAGGCCAAAAATTAAAGCCTTAGTACTCAACTTCATTGTTTGTGGCTTCGAAAGTACATCTCACGGATTGTGCCACCCTATCCCCCGATGTTGATTTTAGGACTAACCTATCCCTGTTCCCCCAGTGTTGGAGGCGCCATTTGTGTGAAGCGTCCATTTGATTGGAGACTTAGCTTCTAGCGTCATCAATTCGGCTGACTCCATTCTCTCTTTCGTGGTAGGGCTAAAATCAACCACAAAATCAGCCAACCCTTGAGATTTCAGCGTTGTTCTGGGCTCATACTAGATGTCGAATCCGCTTAGGTGGATTGCCCACTTGGCCATTCTTCTCATAAACTCGGGTTTGTACATGACCGCTATCAGGGGATGCGTGGTTCTCACCACGATCATGTGTGATTCGAAGTACGGACGAAGTTTATTTGAGTATATGACCAAGGCTAACACCAATTTCTCTAGGGAAGAATAACGAGTTTCAACGGGTAGGAGAGTTCTACTTACGTAAAACAAAGCCCTGTTCGCGGACCAGCACCCCCACTGATGGCTTGCTTGGTGACAACCAGGTACAAGGGTAAAGTTTCTCCTTCTTCCGGCTTCGCTAAAATCAGAGGATTGGAGAAGTATTTCTTCAACTCTTGGAAAGCTTCCTCATCTCGGGCGGTCCACTAGAAGCAATTGTTTTTTCTAAGCACCTCGTAGAATAGACGGCAACGATCCGCTGACTTGGATATGAATCTGTTCAATGCAGCGATTTTTCCGGTGAGCTTTTGGACATCTTTCACGCATCTCAGAGATTTCTACGATACTATCGCGCGAACATGTTCTGGTCTTGCTTCTATCCCTCTCTGGGTGACCAAATACCCTAGGAATTTCCCAGATTTCACTCTGAATGTACACTTCTGCGGGTTCAACTTCATGTTGTATCGCTTCAAGATTCCGAAAGCCTCTTCTTAGTGACGGCGATGATCTACAACTTTCTTTGATTTGACGAGCATG